>JAZHRO010000061.1:32078333-33300000 GCA_037157565.1 Thalassia testudinum | reverse complement strand
CTCTTGGAGTTGGAGTTTCCTTTCTCGACCACACAGGTCTGGGTCGAGGTTACATTGGCGAACTGCCCAATAAGCGCGGTGCTCCACCTCCACGGGCAAATGACAAGGCTTCCTATAAACGATTCTATAAGGAGACATACCAAGGGGTGCCTTGAAGACGGTTCGATACGCCCAAAGTGCGTCAATCAGCTTGTCGAACCAATCCTTACAGTCAGGCCAAACCATTTTCTGGAGAATTTGCTTGATTTGCTGGTTTGACACCTCTGCCTGGCCGTTCGTTTGAGGATGATACGGGGATGCGATACGATGGTGGAATCCGTATTTCCTCAGAAGTGCCCGAAAAGAAGCATGGGTAAAGTGGCTTCCTCCATCCGAGATAATGGCTCGAGGGATCCCAAAGCGTGCAAAAATGTGGTCTTTGACAAATCGAGTGGATATAACATGGTCAGCACGTCGCGTGGGAATAGCCTTGATCCATTTCGAAACATATCAATAGCCACGAGAATGAATTCGAAGCTGTTGGAAGGAGGAAAGGGACCCATGAAATCAATTCCCCAAATGTCGAAGATTTCTACAGCTAGGATGGGTTGCAAGGGCATCATGTCATGGCGTGACATTAACCCTAACGACTGGCACCTAGTGCAATGCTTGGCATACTTGTGTGCATCCTGGTGAAGGGAGGGCCAAAAGAAACCTCACTGCAACACCTTGGCTGTAGTTTTCCTCCCAGAGAAATGGCCTCTGTAGGCCTGATCATGGCAGAAGGATAGCACATTGGGGAATTCACTGTCAGGAATACAGCGACGGATGATTTGATCAGCACCTATTCGAAAAAGAAGTGGATTATCCCAGAAATAATACTTTGCTTCTGCCATGAGATGCTCGCACTGGTTTTTAGGCCAGCCATGTGGAAGGGATCCAGAAGCAAGGTAATTAGCAATGTCGGCATACCAAGGTCCACCTGCCACATTAATTGCCAATAGGTGCTCATCAGGAAAAATCTCATTAATCAGTAGAGTAAGTCCAATATGGTCTGGGTCCAGTCTAGAAAGATGATCAGCCACAACATTCTGGGCTCCGGCCTTATCGCGGATCTCAATGTCAAATTCTTGGAGCAGAAGGATCCAACGAATCAGTCTGGGCTTGCCATCCTTCTTGTGCATGAGATGGCGAATGGCCATGTGATCAGTGAAAACAATATCATGTGAGCCCAGAAGGTAAGAGCGGAATTTCTCCAGCCCAAAGACGAACGTCTTACTGGCGTAGTACACCACGAAGGGGTGTCTATCGCGTCTTTGTCCCAGGATGGCTCCGACTGCAAGGTCCAAAGCATCACACATGAGTTCAAAGTCGAGGGACCAATCAGGTGGCTGGAGAACAGGGGCCTTGGTGACAGCATTACGCAGCTGCGTGAATGCTCGTATGCAGTCGGGGCCCATATCGAAGGGTACGTCGGTCGATAGGAGATGAGTTAAAGGTTGAGAAATCTTTGATGAATCTCCTATACAATCTGACGTGTCCCAGAAAGGAGCGGATTTGTTTGACAGAGCCAGGCACAGATAAATTAGCAATTACATCAAGCTTAGCTCTGTCAACCTCGATACCCCTATCAGAGATGATATGCCTGAGAACAATTCCCTCGTGTACCATAAAATGACTTTTTTCCCAAGAAAGCACGGGGTTTACATCAATACATCTCCTAAGGATACGGGTCAGGTTGGCAAGACAGTCATCGAAAGATGGTCCAAAGATCGAAAAGTCATCCATGAAGACCTTGAGAAGGTCACCCACCATGTCATGGAATATCGCTAGCATACATCTATGGAAAGTTGCTAGCGTGTTACAAAGTCCAAATGGCATCCTTCTAAATGCAAAGGTGCCGAAGGGGCAGGTAAAGGTGGTTTTCTCTTAGTCTCAGGGGTCAATTGCCACCTGGTTATATCTTGAGAATCCATTCAGGAAACAGAAAAATTTATTTCCCACTAACCGCTCCAGGATTTGGTCAATGAAAGGTAGCAGAAAGTGATCTTTCTTAGTTGCAGCATTAAGTTTCCTATAATCTACACACTCTCTCCAGGATGTAGGAGTGCGTGTAGGGATGGATTCGCCCCTGTCATTGACATGGATGGTGAGTCCCGCCTTTTTGGCAAGACATGACTCGGACTCACCCAGGGGCTATCGCTGATCGAGTAGATTATACCCGCATCCAGCCACTTAATATTTTCCTTTTTAATGACCTCCTGCATGTTAGGGTTGAGACATCGTTGCATCTCGCAGGAAGGTCGAGCCTCCTTCTTCGTATATATACGGTGAGTGCAGTAGGAGGGGCTAATGCCAGTTAAGTCTGATAAAGACCATCCAATGGATGCCTTGTGTTTCATAAGGACCTTTGTTAGTTTGCACTCTTGCTCCCTGGTCAATTTTGAACTGATGATTACAGGGAGCATTTCATTTGGTCCTAAGAAAACATACTTAAGTGTACTAGGCAGCTCTTTCAGCTCGGGAGTGGATGGTGAAAGATCTGGCATTTCTTGGGACGAGAGCGTCCCAGGCAGATCGGAGAACAAATCAGGAGGAAGAAGTTGGCCCTCAGATTGGCCAAGAAGAGAGGCTTCTTGGATAGATGGATCCAAAAAGGAATATCCCCAGTGAGTAGTATATAGGGTCAAGGTCCCAGTGTGGAGTTGCAAATCTGCCTGATTTGGTGGGAAAGAAAGGGCAATCCGGTCTTCAAGAGTGTGGACTGACAGTGAGTAGCCTGGATATGACTCAGGCCATGAGGTATGGGAAGCGGAGAAAACCTTGTCAGAAGTCTGGTTAGGAGAAGGTATGGGAATAGGGAGGGATGGGGAAACGTCACAATATGTGTCGGTCAGGCAATCGTCAGTGTTTAAAGGCAGTCCACAGCAGTCAGAATAGGTTTCAATTAGTCTGATACACACGCTGATAGCCATGTCCTCGTCGGACGTGTCATCCTCGATGTAATCGCAATCAAAGTTCTTGGCTGCCTTGAAGATGTTAAGCTTGAGCTTCTCAGATCCAATGGCAATCTCAATACAGCCCGACTCGCAGTCGATATGGGTGTGGGCTGTGGCCAAGAAAGGTCGACCAAGGATGATCGGACAATCAGAAAGTGAGCTAGGAACTTCCATATCTAAAATAAGAGTCAACAGGAAAATAGAGACTGTTGACCCTAACCACCACATCTTCCACCACACCCTTTGGAATTTTGACAGAACGATCTGCCAACTGTAACGTGACAAGGGTGGGTTTCAAATTTCCCAAGGAAAATTTTTCGAGCATGATGGTTGGTATAAGATTGATGGAAGATCCTAGATCAAGCAGGGCACGGTTAAAATTGCAGCCTTGGATGCTATAGGAAATAAGCGATGTGCCCGAATCTTTCTGCTTCTGTGGTAGATTTGACAGTATAGCAAAACTCGCATGAGGCGAGAGAACCATCGGATTATTAGTTTTCTTTTATTGTCGCCTGGGTGTTGTGTAGTCTTTGAAAAATCAGGCGATAGTAGGTATGTGGTCGATAGCCTCGAGTAGGGGTACCTTGATTTCAACATCCCTAAACAAATTACGCAGGTTATCAAAGGCCTGCGTATCTTTCTTCTTTCCTTTTGGCTCCCTCAGTAGAGCCTCAGGGAATGGGACTGATTCTGGCACCAATTTGGGTGTATCGTCCTCTCACGAATGCGGTGCGCATCCCGAATGAGAGGGCGATGAAGAAGATGGGCCAGGATCAGGTCGAGGTGGATCAACTGTCTATTTGCCGCTCCTCGTAGTGATCGCATTGGACGATGCGGGTGCAGTGGGATCATAAGGCGGAGGAGGGTTCGCAAAAGGGACATAAGAGTGAGGTGCTGCAGCGGGATTAGCCTGAAATCCCGGTGGAATGCTCGGAGCCTACAGAATCTGATGAACCTATCCCTGAGAAGGTCTTACTTGTGGTTGAGGACCACGGGGTACGAAATTTCGCGGGTTGGGAATAGGTTGGGCTGGGAGAGTGCCCTGAGATCGAGTCGCCATGCGTAGTTGACTGATCTCAGCATTCTGCTGCGCCAATTGGTGCAGAAGAGAGGTCATGTTCTCTTCATGGCATTTTGACATTTCCTTCATCATTCGCATCAATTTGTCAAGAGGACTTGATGCATGTTCTGTTTGCGATACGCAAGGACCCAATGGCGGATTCGCCATAGGATTAGACTGGGCACTTGGGATGATGGGTGCGGACGGTCGCATTGGTCCACCTGCGGGGTTTTGGCACTGCGGGTTGTTGGACCATGCGAAGTTCGGATGATTTCACTACCCTGGGTTATAAGTGGCAGAGAACGAGTTGTTCCCCAGGGCGCAAGCATCTTCTATGCCAGAAGACGCATCCACATGTAGATACGCATTGAGCACACGCATGCCAGATCCACATGACTTACCGAATCGCTTGGCGCGACACTCGGTAAGGACGGTCTTACTAGGTTTCTAGGGATAAGCCTGGTGTTGGAAGAATTGGGATTGTGACGAAGTGGTGAGGTGGGGGTGTTTGCCATAGAACGGGCGGGGTTGGCCAGAAGCTCATCCAGCTTCTTGTGCACGACGGAGACTTCATCCAATTTCTGTGCAATAAGGCTGAGATCTGTGGATGAATGGGAGGGTCCCGTGTCAACTTCGTGGATATTATATGGCAGGCTGCTACGATTAAAGGTGACAATGGAGGCATTGTTCATTGATTTTTCGCTCATATTTTCAAATAATTCGAATGCTCCATTCTCGTCTTTATTCATGAAATTCCCTCTGCAGGAAGCGTTTGCAATCTGCTTCAAAGTCTCATTTAGCCCATAGTAGAAAATCTGGGCTATATGCCACTTAGGTAGATTGTGGTGCAGACACTTCCTGAGGAGGTCATTATATCTCTCCCATGCCTCATGAAACTATTCGCCGTTTTGTTGCGTAAATGAAGTGATAGCACGGCGAAGCGCATTGGTTCGCCCGATTGGGAAGAACTTCTTGAGAAACGCTGTTCGCATCTCTTCCCAAGAGTGGATGGTTCTCCCAAGGGTGCGTAACCATTGCGACGCTTTATCCTGCAATGAAAACAGGAACATTTTCATGAGGACTATAGGTAACCCGATATTTCTTGGTTTAACTATTTCAGCTAATTGGGTTAGGTCTTCCAATTGGAGAAAAGGATCTTCACTTGCAAGACCATGGAAGTGAAAATTTATCAGGCCAATTATGTTAGTTTCAATTCAAAGTCGTCCTCACCCATGGGGACCCGAATTTGTCCTATGGTCTCTGTAGCAGTGGGATTCTGATAGGAGCTAAGAGACCTAGGCTCCTCCCATTCAGGAGGGTTCTGCATTTCCTCCAATGTTCCCCTAATGGCTTCAATTTGTTCATTATACATTTCCATTTTGGCTTGGAGGCGGGTTATGGGATCTAAGGCTCCACCACCTGGTGGGTTTCGAGGGCGGTTTCCTCCCTCGGGATTTGGGGGTCGGCGTGCAGCCATGTTTGTGGAGGAGGAGGACGATTCGGCTTCCTTTCTAAAATTATCAGAAAATTCACACAGTTCAGGGTTTTGTGACCTCCTCCCAAACATGCACTACCGCAGGAAGAATTGGGGGGATGCGAAGGGAAAAGGAGATGAGAGAAATGACGTCGCAAAGGTACACTTGATGACAAATCAATACAATCAAATTCCTAACCTCTACAGTGTGGCCTTAGACCTAAAGATCTAAATTACCTAACATCACGACCTACGGAACCGAATGCGAGCACCGCGGAACCACTGGGCCAGATTGAAAGGCCATTTGCCCCAGTCTTAGACATTTGATAGCACGTGGGAACCCTCACCAGCACGTAGGCGCTACACGCAGGTAGTTAGACCTCCAATCCTTAATAAGGGTCAAGTTGCTACCAGTTTTAGTTAGAGGCTTAGGATCAAGTGCTTCTGGAATGTGAAGGGCGTTATTTACGGGTAATGCCCAAGTGGTTGATTTTTAGAGAGTGTGTAAACCAAGCATGCAACGGGGAAATCTCCCTGAATTGAAGTTTTAATTGGTGAATGGTTTTTAGAGTTTCAGCCTTAAGTAGTATGGATTTTATGATTTCTCTGAATTACCAATTCAACCAATCTTCGGGTTTTGAGAGAATACAAGTTTTCTTCTAAGCCCAACAAACCTTTCTTCAATGTCAGTTGGTTAATGCATGCTAAAATGCAATGGGCTTCCCTAGATGGAGATTTCTATGTGTGGATGCACGAATCAATTTTAGATTAATGTGAAAGGGAGCCAAAGCACTTCAATTCAAGTGCTCCCAATCACCAAAATGATTTTCCACACACAAGGCTCAATCATAAGATAAAGAAAATCAATTTGTTGGAGTTGAAGTATTCGGGATCGAATCTTAGGCAAGTGAAAGGCCGTGGCGGGGTTGGAATCAACTCAATTCCAAGTCTCCCCACCAAACAGGTGATCCCGAATTGTAGATAAATGAGGCAAAGAGGGATGGCAATCAATCTTTTTTTTATTTTTGCCTCAAAGACTACTTCACACGGCAAAAGATTCAAGAATCAAGATTCTTGGATCTTCGCTATGTGAAGTTTGGCGGGACATTTCGGGGTGGTGGGAGTGATGGCAAACAATCAAACAAGTGATTTTTAATCCACTTGCCCCAAGAGATCCCAAAAAGTGTTTTTTTTTTTTATTAAGGTGACAAGTTGACCTAAGTTGCTAATAAAGAAAGACCTACCTGTTCAGCCACATGGGCGAAGCTCCAGTGCGGTGCCGGCAATGTCACGCTCCCGTTCCTTCCTTGGATCTACCCATGTCTCCGACTTCGTCTGCCTGCCTTCTCCTTGCAACTGGTTCACCTGCACACTAACAAACAGAAACACCTGTGAAGAGAAGGTGATTGCGCAGCAATAATAGGTCTTAATTGGCCTAGATTAAGCTAGGACTTAGCATAAGTTAGGGTTAGTCACACATGCATATGCATTGTCTGCATCTTTACTGCTTTCCTTTAGCTATGCATGAAATAATGTTATAATGTGCTGATTAAGTGCATTATGTCAATTGCAGGCAATAAGCTGATCAAGAGCTGGATCAGGAATAAGAGGAGTTGTAGCAGAGTTGGAGCAGAAGGCCTAGTTTAGATGTAGGAATAATAATGTAAGGGGTTAAAAGTTTGCTATCTATTAAGTAGAAATAAAGCAGTAAAATGTGAAGAGCTTAGGTCCATCCTAGTCATAGGATAGCCTAGAGACTTCCCCAAGCCTTAGCCACCCTTAGATTAGGTCACAGCACCCTAGGAAGTCCTAAAACCCTAGTTCCAACCCTTATCTGGATGTCCAGATAAGTTATAGGACATCCAGGACCCTTAGCCAACTCCCGCACACTTCAAACCGACTTTTGCAGTGTTATTGGACGTCCAGACACTTTGTCAGACGTCCAATTTCTGCAGAATACCCAAAACAGAACCCGAAATCCTTCCTGACTCTGATTGGACGTCCAGATAACAAGTCTGGACTTCTGATTTTTGAGTATAAGACGTCTGATTATATTATTAGATGTCTGATACTGTTCTCCAATTCCTGTTTTGAGATTTAAGCCTTGATCTTGGATCTCTAGGCCCCTAAACCCAATTCCAACCCCATAGGAACCTAAATTAAGGTTCCCTAACCCTATTACACCGCCTCTAGACCTCCCTAAGAACCTAATTAGGTCCTCACTAAACCTAATTGACTTGGATCTTAGTCAATTCCATCAGCCTATTCAATTGGACTCATTGAGTCCAATTGAGCCCTGATCTCAGCACACACTGTCCAATTGGACTCAGTGAGAGTCCAATTGACCTAGACCTGACTTAATTGAGTTGTTTTACTCTCAATTAAGTTTCCACACACCCAATTAAACTTGTATTAAGTTTAATTGCACTTTACCTTAGTGAATTAGGGTTTATAACCCTAATTTGAGACATACCTTGACCTATACCCACTAGAACCTAACCTAATCAACCTAGCCACCTAAGTTTCGACCCACACACACCCACACACACCATCCACACGAAAATACCTAGCCTAGAGTTCTCTAGAACTCTCTACCATGTGTGGTTACCTTGGTTGCCAAAAATAGCAACCAAGAGCCATTCAATTTTTAGATCCTCATTTGGTGGATCTAAAAACCACCATCCACCCTCTCTCTCTCACTCTTTCACAAGCTCCCACCATAGTCCTCTCTAGAGAATTCCATAATTCTCTAGAGAGCTTCCGTTAGGTCTATAAAAAGACCCCTTGGGTGGCCATCTGCACCCATTCACTTCCTTGGCATCCATTCCACTTAGGCTAGCTACTTCCATCTCCACTCCACCTCCACGAGTTGAGCACCACCATGGAGGCCACCATCACCACGCCAGGAAGCTGGATCAGCTCCCTAACCTCTTTCCAAGGGCCGGCCTAAGTTCCATTGGCAGCCCCCCCTCTCAACCACTCAAAGGCTATCGGGGACCACCCCTGAATGCCCTTCCATTCTGCTAGATTTAGATTATGCTCTTCGTATATTTACCACTTTTATTTATTTCTTAGTAGTGTAGTCTTATTTCTCCCCCAATGATGCATGCGAAATCCCCCCATCGATTCTTGTATGTGATCATTTTATGGTAGCTAGATTTAATTTTCAAGCATTTATGTACAAGCTTCCCTCTACGTTTTATGTTGCAAACGACTCTCCCGCTGAATGAATGAAAAATGCTTATATATATATACTTGTCTCTATATGTTTGAAATCACCATGAGCTTAATAATTGTCATTCTTTTTGTGTCATTCAAGTTGCCTGTTTCCGATTCCTAATATTCTTGCAACTAGGCATGTCATACCTAAATACGTAATAATCACGAACTGGCATGCGATTCTAAACAAAGTAGAGTGGAAAAAAGATCGATTTCAAAAGTAAAAGCAACGCCTCCCAGAGACGAACGACTGGGACTCAAGTCTCGTTATCTTTAGAAATCAATTTTTGATGAACGTTTTTGCACAACTATACTACGATTTCCGACGACTTCCAAATGCGCGAAAATGGCTTTTTGTCAGAAGGGTCTAAGAAGAGAGAAAATAAAGGAATGGAGTAGAAACTTACCTGAATGCGCACTTCCCCGGCAATGGTGCCAGAAAAAGTATGGTCGATCTCGGATAGGTTGTGTTAATATGGTGATTTAGTCATTGAAATGAGTATAGTGGTTAACCTAAATCGAGCCTAACCATCTTTTTACAAAATTTTTAACCTGGCCTACTTGATTTTATCTTGGTCACTTTTAGGCCCAGGGTCGAACTCAGGGAAGCAGGATTAGAAGTGAATAAGTTTCTACGCCTTTCCTACAATGAATCTCTTCTGTTCGTTTATTATGTTTTTGGTGCTTTTTCTATTTAAGATTTTTTTCTGATAATTTTTGTCCTTGAGGTACACCCTCAAAATTAGGTTCTTGGCTTTGAGTCAAATTAGGGTTTCAAAACTGGTCTTGCTATTCGCAAGACTGAGTACCTATAAGTCAAGGATTATCTTTTCTCTTTTGTATATCTTTTTTTTCTTTTTAATGGAAGGAAAGAGAAATAGAAATAAGGTAAATATTGTATATATATATATGTATATAGGGGTGGGGTGGAGGTGGAAATGGAATGTAGCACGGTGTCGAGTTGATCGTCATCTAGGAAGACGCAACCAACAAGACGAAGTGCCGCGTGGAGTGTAGGATGGATGGGTGGAAGATGTGTGCGAAGATGCTTTCTATACGAGTGTATCGGGGAATATCAACAACTGGTACAGATATTCCCGCGATACAACGTGTGGTAGGTGATATGAAAAAGAATATATATATATGTATATATCTAAATATATATCTATATGTATATATATAGATATGGTTATAATTAAATAGGTGTATATGTAGTTATATATGTATATATATATATATATATATATATATATTAGATATATATGTATGCATATATAACTATATATATATATATATATATATAGTAATATATGTATATAGTTATATATATGTGTATGTGTATATAGATATATTAGTATAAGTATCTATGTATATAGACATATGTAGATATATATATATATATATATATATATATATATATATGTATTTATAGTTATAGATATATGTATATATGTATGTATATTTGTATATATATATATATATGTATAAATATATGTGTATATATATGTATATATAAATATATGTATATATACTTATACTTAGTTGTATAGGTACTAATATGTGTATAGATATATGTATATATATATATCTATATAAATATATATATATATAAATATATATATGTATATATGTATATATATATATATACATATATACATATACATATATATATATATATATATATATATATATGTATATTATATATGTATATATATATATATATATATATACATATATATATATATATATATATATATGTATATATATATAAGTATATAGTCATGTACAAGTGAGTGAGTGAGTGTACACGTGAGTGTGTACAAGTGTGGTGTGTGTGTGTGCGTGAGGTGTGTGTCTGTGAGAGAGAGAGAGAGAGAGCATCTGCTGGGGTGAAGAAGGCACGGGCGTTTAAGCCGTCTGGAGGCTACGCCCGTCGTCTGATGGTCCATGCGCAAGTGCAGGTGTGTAGGAGCGCGAAGATGTGCGCGCACACTGGAGGGAGCAGGCGTGGGAGGAAGGTGTAGCGCAACGCGCTGCGGACCACAGTGCACCGCGCTACGTGCAGAGGTGAACACGGGCGAAGAAGCGGGCGGGTACAGACGCGAGTGCAGGTGCTGGAGCGGGCGTTGGGAGAGACGTAGGCGTGGGCTGGAGGCGGTTGCAGTGCAGAGAGAGAGTGCACGGTGACCGGATAAGTGAGAAACTTTTCGATCACCGCACTGTAGCCACAGTGTCGCACTCTCTAGTGTGAACGGAGGCTACAGTGCGCGCTCGGCTCGCGCGACCGGCTGCTGGCGATTCTGCGTGTGCGGGAGCTGCAGAGAGAGCCCGCGTGCGTGGAAAGAGCTCCGCCAGCTGCTGCAGGGGTGCGCAGTGGCTTGCGCGTGACGTGGGGCGGCCGGTTCCTTGCTGCAGTTGTGGTTGAGCTTCAAAGCTTGACTCTGTGGCAATGGTGAAAATGGATGGAATGACGAAAACAGAGAGGAGAACCACCACGCCCACCGGCTCTTTGATGAGCTGGGCGGTGGTGGGACTCACAGTGGTAGTCATGTACCACTATGAGCTGCTCCTGTCCGCAGCGTAGCTCCTCAGGAGGAAGAGAGGCTGCGTATGGAGGGGAGAGGGGAGGAGACGGCCTGGAGAAGGAAGAGTTCTGTCTGTGTTGTACCAGGCTCCCCGCAAAGAAGATAGTTGTGCCCTTTTTAAAGCAGAAGGAGGCAAGCACAACCGTGCCCTGGGCTGTGTATGGCTGAGCATGCGGCTGGCAGGCATGCAGTGCAGAGAATGGCGTGAGGAATATCAAGCCATGCCCTGTAGTCACGGAGGAGAAGAAATTCAAAGCCAATAAAAAATGAAGATGGAGATTTTGCGAGGCAGCACTTGAGGAATACATTAATTTCAAGGCCATTTTATTCACTCTCCTCCCCTCTCAAATAAATGCATGCATGCGTTTATTTTCACAAATGCGACTATGGCTACCTAATATGCATTGGCAATGCTAGGAAGTAGCACAAGATGGCACAATTGTTGGTGTATTTTTGCTGTGCAATTAGCGCGCCGCAGTAACAGGTGTCCTCTTCAATTTGCGAAGCTGCAAGGGCTTATGGCTCCAATTGGGAACCTGAGCACGTTCATGCCTCAAGTCCGCATCACCTGGGCCTTTCGCCTAGAGCAGCAACAGCTGAAACACAACATGCGAGCTTCAAGCTCTTCGTCCATGGCAGCCGGTGGTCAGGTACCTGTAAACATGAGAACGGCCTTGCGGCCACATAAAAATGTCCAAGGAGATTTGCTGAGGCACGGCGAGTGTATTGCGGTGATTGGCGTGGTGCAGGGATGGCTGTGTGAGCGTGTCTAGGGTTCTCTGTGGCCGTGTGAGTGGGTGTGTTTGGTGGGATGTTCGGGTGGTTAATGAAGTGAATGAAGTGGGGGATTATGATCAGTGAGTCGAGGCAGAGGTTGTAGGGTGGTTGGAGAGGTGGATGGAGGTGCGGAGTGGTAGGGGCACCTCGCTGGAGGGATCACCGGAGGTGAAGGTAATGGTGATCGGTGACGTCGAGGGGTGTTTTTGAGAAATAAAGAGAGGGAGTGGGAGTAGAAGAGAGAGGGAAGCTAACAAACCTAATCTAAAGAAGAAGGGTACAGGGGAGGCGTTTGGCCTGGTATGGTCGACGCCGGAGACGAAGACCTCTGTAGATGAGGCGGCGACGAAGACGAGGGCAGAGGTGGCGTCGGTCGGAGTTGCGCAACACGGACAATTGAGACGAAGACAACCCAACCATTGGTATTGTGGTTGGGCGACGAATGAGTGAGGGAAGAACCGTCGGAGGTTGCAAAGGTGTTGTGGTAGGCGAGGAGAGAAGAATGTGGGGGATTCTTGCCCAATTCCAAGTTGGGGAGATGCGGTTGAACTTGGGGCGTCTTAAATAGGCCTCTAGGGAAGGATTTGTGCTTGGAAGCCAAGTTCCAAGTAAGGTATAATGGCCAGAGATGGAAGCTTCAAAAAGACCCAAATCTCTCATGTGTTCGCATGAGAGATTGGGTACAAATCAAGGATCTCTGATGGGTTCAGATTGGAGGAGATTACTCAGAGAATCTCCCTTCCAATTTTAGGGTGGATTCTTTGAGTGATCAAGGAGAAATCACCTTTTAAAGCTCGCCAGAGTAGGATTCCTCCGCTATAATGGTGGAGGGACCTATGTGTGAAGATGATAAGAAAGCTAGGGGGTTGATTGTATAGGTTTTCGAAAGATAGGGGTAGAAATGTAATCAGGTTGGACCTATTTGCAAAGTGGGTCAAGATGAGTTCCCCTTAGGTCCAAATTTTGGTACAAATCTAATTTAGACCTAAGAAATCCAATGGTGAAGTTGAATTTTTGGTTTGACCATGTTTGACTAGGAAATTTATGCAAAAACATAATTTAGGGCAACTATCTAGCTAAGACCCTATTCTAGGTCAAAATAGGTTCCAATGGCCAAATTAAAAGTTCTAAACCCTAGAGAATATTTTTCCATATTTTTTAGAGGGTTTAGGTGAATTTCATCCTGATCAAAACCTTGTTTAATCAAGTGGGTCTGTTTTAGGGTTACAAGAAGTCATTTAATTCCCAGAACTCACATAAACCCTTTTCTGTCTGATCTAACCCACTTTTTATCTTGTTAAGACCTTTTGACTTGTGTTTAGACCTTGAGAAAGCCCATTGTTGTACTACAATGGTAAAATTGTAGTTTTACCCCTTGTTTCTTACTTTTCTCTCAGAAAGGTTATTCAGTGAATTAAGACCTCCAGTTGGTTATGTAGGAGCTTTTATTCTCTTCATTGGGTCAAAATGAGCTAGTTAGGGCTCATGATGGTGTTCCCATTAGGATATCCCCATAAGCTTATCGTATGGATAGGGAAACACTGATTGTGCCTACACAACCTATAACCTGCTTAGACCTACACCTACTCAACTATTCAATCTAATCAAATGGACACATTGATTAAAATGATTGCTGATCAGAATCAAAAACATCAGGAGGAAATAATTGAGGTTAAGGGACAATTGAGCCAATTGATGGAATATAGACAATAAGGATCCCTCCCATCTCAGCTTATACCAAACCCTAAGATCCTACAAAATTGGACTTATTTTCAGCAAGTGTTCCACCAAAATAAGGGGTAAGTCCATGTGATTAATCTCTCCCCTCAAAACCCACCCGGATTTCCTATTCCTCACTAGCATCCTATCTTGCCTAATCCACTTCAAGGATCTAACCCTAACATGCCTCTCAACACTTAGTTACCTTGAGAAGTGGTATTAAAACCCAGAACCAAACTTGGTCTTCTGATCCAGCCACAAATAATCCTAGTGAACCTAATTTGATCATTGATGTTGAGGAAGAAATTTAGGACAACAAGGCTCAAAACCCAACCTTGATTGACACACACATACCCTTTCCTGAAGCCTTAAAAAAAGTAAATAGAAAGAAGAATGTGGTTAGCAACGAGGAGCTGGTTGAATTGTTTAAACAAGTCCAAATTAGTATACCACTCCATGATGCTATTAAGCATATTCCCACCTATGCTGAGTTCTTGAAGGATATATGTACTCCTAAGCGTAAGGCTCCCATATGCCACAGAAGGTAGTGTTGTCTGAACAAGCTAGCTCAATGATATTAAGTAGCCTACCTCCTAAACAAAAGGATCCTAGAGCCTCATTGATTTCTTATAGAATTGGTGATATAAATTTTGATTGGGCTCTTTTAGATTTAGGTGCTTCCATTAATTTGATACCAACCACCTTGTACAAACAATTTGGATTTTGTGAGCTTAAACTCACACCTGTTCCTCTACAACTAGCAAGCTGATATGTTAAAACACCTAAGGGAGTGTTTGCACCTCAAAACACGCCTGTAATAACGCCTTCTTGTGCTATTTTCTAGCATTAACATTGCATAATAGGATCCTGTAATCGCATTTGTAAAAACACTTGCATGCATGCATTTAATCAAGAGAGGAAGAGGAGTGAAACAATCGCCTACATAGTTACATTTTTCTTCAAGTGCCTCCTTGCAAAATCACCCTCTTTTTATTTTTCCTCTTGATTTCTTCTTTTCTCTCCTTCCCGCGGCTGCATCCTTCCCGCGGCTGCACTCTTCCCGCAGCTGCATGCAGCAGCCACGCAGCACTTCTTCCCGTCACGTCTCCCTGCCAACGCCGCTCCCTATAGCTGCAACTCGCACACCCTCTCCCTGCTGCAGCCGGCACGCCACTCTCCCCTCCTCTATAAGTAGCTGCAGCTTCATCCTCGCGACGCAACTGCTGTAGCAACAAAAACCCGCAGCCATCTTCTCCACCGCTTTCCCCTCCCACACGTCGGCCCTCCGTCGAGGAAGCACCCGGCGAGCAGGAGAACCCACTGTGGTGCACACCACCACAGTGGGAGCACCACCGCCCAGCTCTTCGACGAGCTGGTGGGCGTGGTGCATTCCCTCGCTTCATTTTTTCTCTTTAACGCCATTGCCGCCGCTCCAAGCTTCGAAGCTTGAAGCCACGGCAGCAGCAGCAGCAGGTCCTCCCGCTCCACCGCGACCGTCCCCGCAGTCGCTCACCGCCTCCGCGCGCGTCTGCAGGGCGTTCCCCGCCTCCGTCTCCGTTCTGTTCGCCTCGCAGTTGCATCTGTAGCCGTCCGCCGCGCGCACTGCAGCGGCCGGTTACGGCCTCGCGCCGACCCCCGCGACCCTTCGCGACCCTCTGCGACCACCGCAAAACCTCCTCCACGCTCGCTCCTCCGCGCCATCGCCCGCTCGTCGCCTTCGCGTAGGCCTGCAGAACCCTGCGCGAAGGCGCGCCGGCACCCGCCGTCTTCAGACGTCCGCCTCCGCCTTCAGACGACGCGGCGTCAGAAGTCCGCCGCCGCGAGCAGACGTCTTAACTCGCTGCCATCGTCCGCGCTCGCGATCTCTCCCGCCCGCTCTTTCTCTCTCTGGCGCTCTCTATCTCTCTCTCTCTCTCTCTCCCGCTCTCTCTCTCTCTCTCTCTTTCACTCACTCACAGACACACACTACACCAACACACACACATCTTCACCGACACACACACACACCCACACACACACTTACACTATACGTATAGTTATATATAGTAACATATATATACATACATATATATATATATACATACATATATCTATTATATATATATACTTATATACATAGTATTTCTATATAGTTATGTATACATACATATATATATAATATATCTCTATATATATATATATATACACGTATATATATATCTATATACTTATACATATACTTATATATATATACATACATACTTATATACATATATATATATACATATCTATATACTTATATATATACACACATATATATATATATCTAGATACATATATACTTGTATACATATATATATATATATATATAGTAATATATATATATACTTATATACATATATATACACATATATATATCTATATATATATATATCTATACATATATAACTATACATTTATATATATATATAGATATATTTACTTATATACATACATATGTACATATACTTTCATGTTATTTATTATACGCTATATCGCGGGGATATCTGCACCAGTTGCTGATATTCCCTGATACATGCGTACAAAAAAAGCGTGGTCCCATACATCATCCATCCTCCATCCACACTCCACGCGGCACCTAGTCATGTTGGTTGCGTCTCTCTAGACGTCGACTGACTCGACATAGTGCTACACTCCATAGTCACCTCCACCCCCACCCCTTTATATATATACTACATATAAATATATATCCATACATACTATATTTACTTTCTATCTGTTATCTTCCTTCTTAGTAAAAAGATAAAAAAAAGGTATAAAAGTGAAAAGATAATCTTTGATTTGCAGGTACCCCCGTCTTGCGAGTAGCAAGACTTGTTTTGGGACTCTGTTTGGCTAAAAGCCAAGGACACAATTTTGAGGGTGTGCCTCAAGAACAAGGATTACCATAAAAAACCTAAATAAGAAAAACACCAAAAACACAATAAACGAACGGAAGAGACGCGTTTTAAGGAAAACGTAGAAACTCGACTTTAACCCCACTTCCCTGAGTTCGACCCTGGGCCTAAAAGTGACAAGATAAAATCAATTAGGCCAGGTTAAAAATTTTGTAAAGAGATGGTTAGGTCTGAATTAGGTTAACCACTATACACATTTCAACGATAAAAATATCATATTAACAACCTATCCGGGCCGACCATCATGACTTTTCTGGCGCCGCTGCCGGGGAGGTGCGCCTTCGAGTAAGTTTCTATCCAAATCCTTTCAATTTTTCTCTTCCCTCTTCACGGGTATTGTTGTTTTTGGTGTGCAGGTGAACCTGGTGGAAGGAGAAGAAGGCTGACGAAGTCGAGGACGTGAGCAGATCCAAGGCGGGAACGAGAGCGTGAAGACGTCGACATCACATTGGAGCTTTGCACACGTTGTCGAACAAGTAGGTTTTCTTTTCTCATCAAATTAGGGTTAACTTGCCACCACAATAAAAAAAAAAAAAATTTAAAACTAAAAACTAGAAAAACTTCTTGGGATTTCTTGAGGGCAAGTGGATTGAAATTCACTTGATTGATTGGTTGTCTTCACTCCCACTGCCCCGGGATTTCCCGCCTTACTTCGCATAGCGAAAATCCGAGAATCTTGATTCTTAGATTTTTCACCGTGGGAAGTATTCTTTGAGGCAAAGAAAAAGATTGCTTGTATCCCTCTTTTGCCTCACTTATCTTTAATTCAGGATCACATTTTTGGTGGGGAGACTTGGAATTGAGTTGATTCCAACCCCACCACGACTTTTCAAACTTGCCTGTGATTCGATCCTGAATACTTCAACCCCAACAATTTTATTTTCTTTATCTTTTGGTTGAAGCCTTGTGTGTGGAAATCATTTCTGGTGATTGGGAGCACTTGAATTGAAGTGCTTTGGCTCCCTGTCACATTGATATAAAACTGATTCGTGCATCCACACTTAGAAATCTCCATTTAGGGTAGCCCATTGCATTTTAGCATGCATTAACTAACTGATAATTGAAGAAGGGTTTCTTGGGTTTTAGAAGGAAAACCTGTATTTTTGCAAAAACCCGGAGATTGGTTGAATTGGTAATTCAGCAAAACCCTAAAATTCATACTACTTAAGGCTGAACTCTAAAAACCATTCGCCAATAAAAACTTCAATTCGGGGAGATTTCCTCGTTGCATGCTTGTTCTTACACACTCTTAAAATCAATCACTTGGGCATTACCCGTAAACAACGCCCTTCACATTCCAAAAGCACTTGACCCTAAGCCTCTAATTAAAACTGGTAGTAACTTGACCCTTACTAAGGATTGGAGGTCTAACTACCTGTGTGTAGCGACTACGTGCTGGTGAGAGTTCCCGCGTGCTATCGGGTGTCTAAGACTGGGGCAAACGGCCTTTCAATCTGGCCCGGTGGTTCCGCGGTGCTCGCATTCGGTTCCGTAGTTCGTGATAGTAGGTAACTTAGATCTTTAGGTCTAAGGGCACACTGTAGAGGTTAGGAACTTGACTGTATTGATTTGTAATCAAGTGTACCTTTGCGGCGTCATTTCTCTCATCCCTTTTCCCTTCTCATCTCCCCAATTCTTCCTGCGGTAGTGCATGTTTGGGAGGAGGTCACAAAACCCTGAACTATTTGAATTGACTGATAAATCTAGAAAACAAGTCGAATCGTCCTCCTCCTCCACAAACATGGCTGCACGCCCACCCCCAAATCCCGAGGGAGGAAACTGCCCTCAGAACCCACCAGGTGGTGGAGCCTTAGATCCCATAACCCGCCTCCAAGCCCAAATGGAAATGTATAATGAGCAAATCGAAGCCATTCGGGAAACATTGGAGGAAATGCAGAACCCTCCCGAACGGGAGGAGCCTAGGTCTCTTAGCTCTTATCAGAATCCCGCTGCTACAGAGACCATAGGACAAATTCGGGTCCCCATGGGCGGGGACGACTTTGAATTAAAACCAAGCATAATTGGTCTAATCAATTTTCACTTTCATGGTCTTGCAAGTGAAGACCCATTTCTCCACTTGCAAGACCTAACCCGACTTGCTGAAACCGTTAAACCAAGAAATGTCGGGTTATCTATAGTCCTCATGAAGATGTTCCCGTTTTCATTACGGGATAAAGCGTCGCAATGGTTACGCACCCTTGGGAGAACCATCCACTCTTGGGAAGAGATGCAAACAGCGTTTCTCAAGAAGTTCTTCCCAATCGGGCGGACCAATGCGCTTCGCCGTGCTATCACTTCATTTACGCAACAAAACGGCGAACAATTTCATGAGGCATGGGAGAGGTATAACGACCTCCTCAGGAAGTGTCCGCACCACGGTCTGCCTAAGTGGCATATAGCCCAGATTTTCTACTATGGGCTAAATGAGACTTTGAAGCAGATTGCAGACGCTTCCTGCGGAGGGAACTTTATGAATAAAGACGAGAATGGAGCATTCGAGCTGTTTGAAAATATGAGTGAAAACTCGATGAACAATGCTTCCATTGTCGCCTTTAATCGTACCAGCCAGCCCTGAAATGTCCACGAAGTTGACACGGGACCCTCCCATTCATCCACTGATCTAAGCCTTATTGCACAAAAACTGGATGAAGTCTCCGTCGTGCACAAGAAGCTGGACGAGCTTCTGGCCAACCCCGCCCGATCTATGGCAAACACCACCTCTTCACCACTTCGTCACAATCCAAGTTCTTCTAATACCAGGCTTATCCCGAGAAACCCCGTTAGACCTTCCTTACCGAGTGTCGCGCCAAGCGACTCGGTAAGTCATGTGGAACTGGCTTCTGCGAGCCAGTATTTCGACACGGAGGACCAAGCCTCCGTGTGCTCAGACGCATATCTACATGCGAACGCGTCTTCTGGCATAGAAGATGTTTGCGCCCTAGGGAACAACCCATTCTCTGCCACTTATAACCCAGGGTGGCATAATCATCGGAACTTTGCATGGTCCAACAACCCGCAGCGCCAAAACCCCGCGGGTGGACCAATGCGACCGTCCGCACCCGTCATCCCAAGGGTCCAGTTTAATCCTATGGCAAATCCGCCATCAGGCCCTTGCGTACCACAAACTGAACACGCATCAAGCCCTCTTGACAAATTGATGCGAATGATGACGGAAATGTCAAAGCGCCATGAAGAGAACATGACCTCTCTTCAGCACCAATTGGCGCAGCAGAATGCCGAGATCAGTCAACTACGCATGGCGACTCGATCTCAGGGCACTCTTCCCGCCCAACCTGTTCCAAACCCACGAAATTTCGTGCCCCGTGGTTCTCAACCACAGGTACGACCTTCTCAGGGACAGGTTAATCAAGTTCTGCAAGCTCCGAGCATTCCACCAGGATTTCAAGCTAATCCTGCTGCGGCACCACACTCTTATATCCCCATTGCAAACCCTCCTCCACCGTATGATCCCACTGGACCCGCATCGTCCAATGCTATCACTACGAGGAGCGGTAAGCAGACCGTCGATCCGCCTCGACCTGATCCTGGCCCATCTTCTTCTTCGCCCTCTCATTCGGGATGCATACCGCATTCGTGAGAGGATGATGCACCAAAACTTGTGCCAGAATCAGTCCCATTCCCTGAGGCTCTACTAAGGGAGCCAAAAGGCAAAAAGAAAAATACGCAGGCCTTTGACAACCTACGTAATTTGTTCAGGGATGTAGAAATCAAGGTACCCCTGCTCGAGGCAATCGACCACATACCTACTGTCGCTCGATTTTTCAAAGACTACACAACACCCAGGCGACAGTCAAAGAAGACTAAAAATCCGGTGGTTCTCTCGCCTCATGCGAGTTGTGCTATACTGTCAAACTTACCACCGAAGCAGAAAGATCCGGGCACACCACTGATTTCCTGTAGCATCCAAGGCTGCAGTTTTAACCGTGCCTTGCTTGATCTAGGATCTTCCATCAATCTCATACCGACCATCATGCTCAAAAAATTTTCCTTGGGAAATCTGAAACCCACCCCTGTCACGTTACAGTTGGTAGATCGTTCTGTCAAAATCCCGAAGGGTGTGGTGGAAGACGTGGTGGTTAGGGTCAACAGTCTCTGTTTTCCTGTTGACTTTCTTGTTTTAGATATGGAAGTTCCTAGTTCACTTTCTGATTGTCCGATCATCCTCGGTCGACCTTTCTTGGCCACAGCCCGCGCCCACATCGACTGCGAGTCGGGCTGTATTGAGATTGCCGTTGGATCTGAGAAGCTCAAGCTTAACATATTCAAGGAAGCCAAGAACTTTGATTGCGATTGCATTGAGGATGACACGTCTGACGAGGACATGGCCGTCAGCGCGTGTATCGGACTAATTGGGACCTATTCGGACTGCTGCGGATTACCTATAAACACTGATAACTGCCTGACCAACGCATACTGTGACGTTCCCCAATCCCTCCCTTGTCCAGTACCTTCTCCTGGCTAGACTTCTGATGAGGTTTTCTCCGCTTCCCATACCTCGTGGTCTGAGTCATATCCGGGCTACTCACTGTCGGTCCATACTCATGAAGACCGAATTGCCCTTTCTTCCCCGCCAAATCAGGCGGATTTACAAATCCACACGGGGACCTTGAGCCCATATACTTCTCACTGGGGCTATTCATTTTTGGATCCATCTATCCAAGAAGCCCCTCTTCTTGGCCAATCTGAAGGCCAGTTTCTTCCTCCTAACTTGTTCTCCTACCCGTCTGGGACACTCTCGTCCCAAGAAATGCCAGATCCTTCCCCATCCACTCCCGAGCTAAAAGTGCTGCCTAATACACTCAAGTATGTTTTCCTGGGGCCAAATGAAACGCTCCCTGTAATCATCAGTTCAATATTAACCATGGAGCAGGAGTGCAAACTAACTAAGGTCCTCCTAGAACACAAGGCAGCTATTGGATGGTCTTTATCAGACTTATCTGGTATTAGTCCCTCCTACTGCACTCATCGTATATATACGGAGGAGGAGGCTCAACCTTCTCGCGAGATGCAGCGACGTCTCAACCCTAACATGCGGGAGGTCGTTAAGAATGAAATCATTAAGTGGCTGGATGCGGGTATAATCTACCCGATCAGCGATAGCCCCTGGGTGAGTCCGATTCACGTTGTGCCCAAAAAGGCAGGACTTACCATCCGTGTCAATGACAGGGGCGAATCCATCCCTACACGCACTCCTACATCTTGGAGAGTGTGTGTAGATTATAGGAAACTCAATGCTGCAACCAAGAAAGATCACTTCCCGCTACCATTTATTGACCAAATCCTGGAGCGGTTAGCGGGAAATAAATTTTTCTGCTTCCTGGATGGATTCTCAGGATATAACCAGGTGGCAATAGACCCCCGAGACCAAGAGAAAACCACTTTTACCTGCCCTTTCGGCACCTTCACCTTTAGAAGGATGCCGTTCGGACTTTGTAACGCGCCAGCAACTTTCCAGAGATGCATGCTGGCGATATTTCATGACATGGTGGGTGACTTTCTCGAGGTCTTCATGGATGACTTTTCAGTCTTTGGACCATCTTTCGACGAATGTCTTGCCAACCTGACTCGCATCCTTAGGAGATGTATTGATGTAAACCTCGTGCTTTCCTGGGAAAAAAGTCATTTTATGGTGCACGAGGGAATTGTTCTTGGACATATCATCTCCGATAGGGGTATCGAGGTTGACAGAGCTAAGCTCGATATCATTGCTGATTTACCTGTGCCTGGTTCTGTCAAACAAATCCGCTCCTTCTTGGGACACGTCGGTTTCTATAGGAGATTCATCAAAGACTTCTCCAAAATTTCTCGACCCTTAACTCATCTCCTATCAGCCGACGTGCTCTTCGACATGGGCCCTGACTGTATACAAGCATTCACGCAGCTACGTAATGCTGTCACCAAGGCCCCTGTTCTCCAGCCGCCTGATTGGTCCCTCGACTTTGAACTTATGTGTGACGCCTCAGACCTTGCAGTCGGAGCCATCCTGGGACAAAGACGCGATAGACACCCCTTCGTGGTATACTACGCCAGTAAGACGTTGGACGAGGCCCGGCGTAATTATACTACCACTGAAAAGGAACTACTGGCAGTCGTCTTTGGGCTAGAAAAATTCCGTTCTTACCTTCTAGGCTCTCACGTTATTGTTTTCACTGATCACGCGGCCATTTGCCATCTCATGCACAAGAAGGATGCCAAGCCTAGACTGATTCGTTGGATCCTTCTGCTCCAGGAATTTGACATTGAGATTCGTGATAAGGTCGGAGCCCAGAATGTTGTGGCTGATCACCTTTCCAGACTGGACCCTGACCATATTGGACTTACTCTGCCAATTAATGAAGTTTTTCCTGATGAGCACCTATTGGCAATAAATGCGGCAAGTGGACCGTGGTATGCCGACATTGCCAATTACCTTGCTTCTGGATCTCTTCCACGTGGCTGGCCTAAAAACCAGCGCGAGCGTCTCATGGCAGAAGCAAAGTATTATTTCTGGGATAATCCACTTCTTTTTCGGATAGGTGCTGATCAAATCATCCATCGCTGTATTCCTGACAGTGAGTTCCCCAGTGTGCTATCCTTCTGCCACGATCAGGCCTGTGGAGGCCATTTCTCTGGGAGGAAAACTGCAGCCAAGGTGTTGCAGTGCGGTTTCTTTTGGCCCTCCCTTCACCAGGACGCGCACACTTATGCCAAACATTGCACTAGGTGCCAGTCATTAGGGTCAATGGCACGTCGTGACATGATGCCCTTGCAACACATCCTAGCTGCGGAAATCTTCGACATCTGGGGAATTGACTTCATGGGTCCCTTTCCTCCATCCAACGGCTTCGAATTCATCCTCGTGGCCGTCGACTATGTTTCAAAATGGATCGAGGCTATTCCCGCGCGCCGTGCTGACCATGTTATCTCCACCCGATTCGTCAAAGACCATATCTTTGCGCGTTTTGGGATCCCTCGGGCCATTATCTCGGATGGAGGAAGCCACTTTACCCATGCTTCTTTTCGGGCACTTCTGAGGAGGTACGGAGTCCACCATCGTATCGCATCCCCGTATCATCCTCAGACGAACGGCCAGGCGGAAGTGTCGAACCGGCAAATCAAGCAGATTCTCCAGAAAACGGTTCGGCCTGACCGTAAGGATTGGTCCGACAAGCTGACTGACGCACTTTGGGCGTATCGGACTGCCTTCAAGGCTCCCCTTGGTATGTCTCCACATAGAATCGTTTACGGGAAGCCTTGTCATTTGCCTGTGGAGTTGGAGCACCACGCTTATTGGGCGGTTCGCCAATGTAACCTCGACCCAGACTTGTGTGAACGAGAAAGGAAACTCCAACTCCAAGAGCTGGAAGAGCTCCGTCGTGAAGCCTATGATTCTGCTCTAACCTTTAAACAGCGCACTAAGGCTTTTCACGACAGCCATGTTCGGCGGAAGGAATTTGAGCCATCTCAGCAAGTTTGGCTCTATAATGCCCGACTCAAATTCTTTCCTGGGAAATTAAAGTCCAAATGGACAGGTCCTTTTCTGGTCTCAAGACCATTCCCCAATGGGGCCGTCGAAATCGAAGATCCCAAATCTGGGCGTAAATTTACGGTCAACGGGCAGCGTTTGAAACCCTATCTGACTCATGAACCTGCCCCCGTTGGAGAAACCGTTGCCTTGCTGGAGGGTAACTAATTCTTTGCCTCAGTCTGAGTCCAGCTGGGGACATTAAATTCAGCGCTTGTTGGGAAGCACCCTAACAGCACTCACCATCCACCATCACTTTTCACACCTCTATCGCAATCACTTCACTTTTCTCTTCACCACCCACCATCCACCCACCCTTCCACCCTGATCTATACCCTGAACCTCAGCTCTTGTTACCCGATCTTCCATCCTTCCTCTGCCTTTCCCTGCATGCATATGAGGACATAGCATTGTTTGGCATGGGGGGGGGGTGGATAGGCATCCATAGGATCCGGGTATGTTATGGTATTATACAGTTCCCACCTATTTATAAATATGAAAAAATATATATATATATATATATTAATAATAAATGGTGTTTAGTAATGATTTGAAAGCTGAAACAAAAAAATTCAATAAGTGTTTATGGATATTCAACCTCTGTTTTGAAGAATTTCCAGGCCACAGAAGCTTGATTCGCTCAGGCTCGACTTAATTCACTTAAAGTATTGACGAAATAGATCAAAATCTCTCTTAACTAAGGACGTATTCTTGTACCTGAGACACCAGTACAGGATCCGTTGGTTTGCTTTTTCTTGAGAGCTTAAGTAAATTTGGTTCACACTACACATATCAGGAAAGACCAGGTGAACATAAGATCCAACCTTAGTGTTCATTAGGGAAGGTGGAGTCCTTACCTGTGCGTGCAGGTAGACTTTTTATCCCAGCATTTAGTCTTGTGTTTAGGAGTGACTCTTTCCACCAAAAAGAAACTCTCGCACCAAAAAGAAAAATAAGTGTGCTCCTTCAAAATGTGTTGTAAGAGATATACTGACACGTGTTTCAAAAAAAAAAAAAAAAAAGAGTTGTTAAGAAAAAAAAAAAGAAAAAAAAAAGAAAGAAAAAAAAAGAGAGATGTTTTAAAAGAATCAGTATATCTCATAAATGTCTGCATACTTTGTTTTTCGGTGAGCAACAAAAAATATCAGAAAATGGGAGTTGAGTTTTCCGTAATCATCTTAAGGGTCAATCCAAAAACACGAGCTGAAACTGGGACCAACTTGTACTTAAAAATTCGTGAAACCCTGGGAGTGAGTCTTAAGGTTCATCTGGTCAGTCTTGATCCTTCACTATACACAACCATAACCTCTTGAGCTCTCGAGTACGGCAAAAACCTCCTGGGTCCTGGAAATCGTACTTAAGGTTTAAATATCAAGAGTCCTGGTTAGTTGAGAGATGATCTATGTCATGTGAGACTTAAAGTACTGGTAGTCTTCTTTACAATTGGTTCTCACAATATTCCATAGTAAACACACCTGTATCACCACAGAAGAAAATCTTCAGCTTAAGATCATTTCTAAATACTATTTTGCTAGGGACTAGCAAAAGATAGGCATGGGGGTATATGTTTGCACCTCAAAACACGCCTGTAATAACGCCTTCTTGTGCTATTTTCTAGCATTAACATTGCATAATAGGATCCTGTAATCGCATTTGTAAAAACACTTGCATGCATGCATTTAATCAAGAGAGGAAGAGGAGTGAAACAATCGCCTACATAGTTACATTTTTCTTCAAGTGCCTCCTTGCAAAATCACCCTCTTTTTATTTTTCCTCTTGATTTCTTCTTTTCTCTCCTTCCCGCGGCTGCATCCTTCCCGCGGCTGCACTCTTCCCGCAGCTGCATGCAGCAGCCACGCAGCACTTCTTCCCGTCACGTCTCCCTGGCAACGCCGCTCCCTATAGCTGCAACTCGCACACCCTCTCCCTGCTGCAGCCGGCACGCCACTCTCCCCTCCACTATAAGTAGCTGCAGCTTCATCCTCGCGACGCAGCTGCTGCAGCAACAAAAACCCGCAGCCATCTTCTCCACCGCTTTCCCCTCCCATACGTCGGCCCTCCGTCGAGGAAGCACCCGGCGAGCAGGAGAACCCACTGTGGTGCACACCACCACAGTGGGAGCACCACCGCCCAGCTCTTCGACGAGCCGGTGGGCGTGGTGCATTGCCTCGCTTCGTTTTTTCTCTTTAACGCCATTGCTGCCGCTCCAAGCTTCGAAGCTTGAAGCCACGGCAGCAGCAGCCCAGCAGCAGCAGCAGCAGGTCCTCCCGCTCCTCCGCGACCGTCCCCACAGTCGCTCACCGCCTCCGCGCGCGTCTGCAGGGCGTTCCCCGCCTCCGTCTCCGTTCTGTCCGCCTCGCAGTTGCACCTGTAGCCGTCCGCCGCGCGCACTGCAGCGGCCGGTTACGGCCTCGCGCCGACCCCCGCGACCCTTCGCGACCCTCTGCGACCACCGCAGAACCTCCTCCACTCTCGCTCCTCCGCGCCATCGCCCGCTCGTCGCCTTCGCGCAGGCCTGCAGAACCCTGCGCGAAGGCGCGCCCGCACCCGCCGTCTTCAGACGTCTGCCTCCGCCTTCAGACGACGTGGCGTCAGACGTCCGCCGCCGCGAGCAGACGTCTTAACTCGCTGCCATCGTCCGCGCTCGCGATCTCTCCCGCCCGCTCTTTCTCTCTCTGGCGCTCTCTATCTCTCTCTCTCTCTCTCTCCCGCTCTCTCTCTCTCTCTCTCTCTCTTTCACTCACTCACAGACACACACTACACCAACACACACACATCTTCACCGACACACACACACACCCACACACACACTTACACTATACGTATAGTTATATATAGTAACATATATATACATACATATATGTATTATATATATATACTTATATACATAGTATATCTATATAGTTATGTATACATACATATATATATAATATATCTCTATATATATATATATACACGTATATATATATCTATATACTTATACATATACTTATATATATATACATACATACTTATATACATATATATATATATACATATCTATATACTTATATATATACACACAGATATATATATATCTAGATACATATATACTTGTATACATATATATATATATATATATATATAGTAATATATATATATACTTATATACATATATATACACATATATATATCTATATATATATATATCTATACATATATAACTATACATTTATATATATATATAGATATATTTACTTATATACATACATATGTACATATACTTTCATGTTATTTATTATACGCTGTATCGCGGGGATATCTGCACCAGTTGCTGATATTCCCTGATACATGCGTACAAAAAAAGCGTGGTCCCATACATCATCCATCCTCCATCCACACTCCACGCGGCACCTAGTCGTGTTGGTTGCGTCTCTCTAGACGTCGACTGACTCGACATAGTGCTACACTCCATAGTCACCTCCACCCCCACCCCTTTATATATATACTACATATAAATATATATCTATAGCTACTATATTTACTTTCTATCTGTTATCTTCCTTCTTAGTAAAAAGATAAAAAAAAGGTATAAAAGTGAAAAGATAATCTTTGATTTGCAGGTACCCCGTCTTGCGAGTAGCAAGACTTGTTTTGGGACTCTGTTTGGCTAAAAGCCAAGGACACAATTTTGAGGGTGTGCCTCAAGAACAAGGATTACCATAAAAAACCTAAATAAGAAAAACACCAAAAACACAATAAACGAACGGAAGAGACGCGTTTTAAGGAAAACGTAGAAACTCGACTTTAACCCCACTTCCCTGAGTTCGACCCTGGGCCTAAAAGTGACAAGATAAAATCAATTAGGCCAGGTTAAAAATTTTGTAAAGAGATGGTTAGGTCTGAATTAGGTTAACCACTATACACATTTCAACGATAAAAATATCATATTAACAACCTATCCGTGCCGAACATCAGGGAGTGGTTGAGGATGTAATTGTAAAAGTCAAGGACTTTTATTTTCCAGTCGATTTTCTTGTCATTGACATGGAAGTACTACAAATATTAAAAGACACTCCCATCATCCTAAGTAGACTTTTCTTAGCAACAGCTAAAACAAATATTGATTGTGCCAGTGGATGTATGAAAATTGCCTTTGGAGATAAAAGATTACAATTTGATACTTTTAAGGCAACAAAAGGTTTTGATTGTAGGTTGATTGATGATATTGACCCTGAAGAAAATTTTATTGACGAGAGTATGACAATTGGATTGATTGACAACCCTATAGAAGCCACCCTAATTTAACCCACTCCTCAACCACAAGCTAAGGAGGTCCCTAATTTGTTTCACACTGACACTAACTTAGGACTTCCCTTAGGTAATATGATTTTAATTGGACCTAATTTTCCCTCTACACCTCCCCTACGTTCTAATCTGGTCCTACCCCAACTTGAGCTTAAACCCTTACCTGACAATCTGAAATATGTTTTCCTTGGACATGACCAAGCTTTCCTAGTGATTATTCATGCACATCTTACCAGGGAGGAAGAATCTAGAATGACCATGGTCCTAAGAGAACACAGTCAAGTAATTGGGTGGACCATTTCTGACCTCAAAGGAATTAGCCGCTCTTACTGTACCCACAAGATTTATGTGGAGGATGGGGCTTGACCTTCTCGTGAGATGCAAAGAAGATTAAACCCAAATATGTGAGAGGTCATTAAAAAGTGGCAAGATGTTGGAATCATATACCCAATCTTAGATAGCCCTTGGGTGAGCCCAATATAAGTGGTTCTAAAGAAAATCGGGCTTGCCATTGTGACTAATGAAAAAGGTGAATTCATCCCTACCAACATTGCCATGGCAGGATTGTATTGATTAGAGAAAACTCACTATTGCAACAAAGAAAGATTATTTTCCTTGCCTTTTATTGATCAGATCCTTCAGAGACTTGCATGGTGGAAGTTTTTCTATTTTTTGGATGGATAGTCAAGATACAATCAAGTTGCTATTAATCCTGAGGATCAAGAGAAAATCACTTTCACTTATCCCTATAGAACTTTTGCTTCCCTAGGGTGCCTTTTAGGCTATGTAATGCACCTGCGACCTTTCAAAGGTGCATGCTGCCATCTTTTATAACATGATGGGCAATTATCTTGAGGTCTTCATGGATGATTTTCCATTGTTTGGAGACTCATTTGATTTTTTCTTAAACAAGTTGACCAAGATCCTGAGAAAATGTATTGAGGTCAACCTAGTACTAAGCTAGGAGAAGAACCATTTTATGATTCAAAAGGGAATTGTACTAAGTCATATTATTTCATAAAGAGGAATTGAAGTAGACCGAGGCAAGGTTGATTTAAGTTTCAATCTTCCACCTCCTAGTTCAGTTAAACAAATTAGATGATTCTTGGGACTCATCAAATTTTACAAAAGGTTTATACAAGATTTTTCTATGATCCCAAGGCCTTTAGCCAACCTTCTATCTGAAGTTGCCCCCTTTGATTTTAATAACGAGTGCATTGAAGCTTACTCGACCTTAAAGGATGCGGTGACACAAGCACCAATATTATAAGCCCCTGATTGGTCTTAATCCTTTGAAATCATGTGTGATGCCTCAGATTTGGCTATAAGGGTAGTCCTGGGACAGAAGAAAGACAAGAAACTCATGGTGATTTATTATGCTAGCAAAGATGAAGCACAAAGGAATTATACAACTACTGAAAAGTAGTTGCTAGCAGTTGTGTTTGGACTTGAAAAGTTTAGATCTTATTCTTGGATTCCACATGGTGATTTACACTAACCACTCTACCCTCAGGCATTTATGGTTAGAAATGATGCAAAGCCCAGGTTAATTAGATGGATTCTATTCTTACAAGAATTTGACTTGGAGATAAGAGATAAAGTTGGAGCATAAAATGTTGCGGCCGACCATCTTTCTTGTCTTGACCCGGACCACATCGGACCTACACTATTGATCTGACGTGAATATAAGTGCATAAAAATGTGTTCTTTATAGTGTGAAATTTCATAGATACTTTAAAAATTTGTTCCTATCAAACTCACAAATATGAAAATTGAAGTTTGTAAATCGAAGTTTGAGTCATCTCATAAGAAGGTAGTCGGATTGCTATGCTTTCCTAAGTCCTAAATTTTTTTGATATTTTTGAAATAAGAATCAGGTAATATAGTACAACTAACTACGATACCCTATATTAGAAACAAAATCGAAACTAAAAACAAAAGCAAACATGCAACTAAATCTAAAGCAAATACTTAAAAGTAAGTAGGGATAAGAGATGGTGAAACTATAATTTTATTGAAATACTAAGTAAATCTTACAACTAGAAAAATGATTTAAATAAAGTAACTAGAAGAACAACTAAAAGAACAAGAACCAGAAATTACAACTAGAAGAATAACTAGAGCCAGAAATTAAACTATAACTAAACCAACAACTAGTACAAGAAATTAAAAACTAGAACTAGATTGAGCCCTTAAAGACAAATTCTTGGAAATGAAGAACAGAGCAGAGATGAATGCGAAGGCACACCTGAAGAATCACACCAACGGTGGCGTGGAAGAAGAGACTTCTTGAACTTGGGAGAGGGAGAAACTGTGGAGGCATATTGAAGCCTGAAGAGGAAGGGGGCATGTACTAAGGTATTTATAGAGGTTACGGGTCATGAAATGAAGGGTTAGGATTGATTGCACTACAGGAATGAATGCTTTTCACGATGGTTCAAAATCATCTCCTAATTACTGAAAATCGTTGTATATTGCCATCGCAAAAGTGTGTGTCGCGTTAGTGTATACAGGATGGTTACGTTAAATAACCATCATGCATGATTATAAATAAATGATGATTTCTCTAACCATCGTGTATATTGCTAAACGGCGATTTTGTTTTAAACTGTCGTTTGGTAACAATAAACGATGGGTTTTTAATCATCTTGTATGCCATTAATTTGCAGGTGTTAGTTCCTGTGCGAACAATAAATGATAGTTATTAAACCATCATTTATATGTATACACAACGGTTTTCTATAACAATCATGTATATATGTGTATTTTTCTTTTTGAATATACATAATGTAGGTATTATACAATCTTATAACACCTTTAACAGCATACACAACAGACAACATACAACATGCAACATTCAACATAAAATAAATATATATAAAAAGCTCATGAGAAGAGTATGTCATAATGTCAAAATATACATATAACTGAGCAAAATACAAAACCTAACTAAGGGAAAGAGAAGTAATCTAAACCTATGCCTCAGCTCCTACCCCTTGTCCTACTTCACCACCACTGAGGTCGTCATCGTCTCTGTGATGCAGGTAGTGATACGAAGTGTGACCCAGACCATTGCCCCGTAGAAATGACATCATCTCTTTCATCTCCGCTCTCTTCTGCTTCATCTCCTTCCTCTGGTCCTCCATGAATTTCTTGGCATCTTGCCAAGCTTGAGTTTGCTGCTAGAATTGTGAGGTGACATAATGGAGCTGTGTCTGCATCTACTAGACGATAGCTACTAACGTTGACCCCTTCCGCCTATACCAACTGGAGATCGTCTAACTCCTCCCCCCACTACGAATGAAGCCTCCATGCTCTGAAGGCATTACGCTCCTAAAAGCCTCCTCAGGTGTCATAAGACGTTGCTGTTGAGTGCCGAAATTGGCGTCTGGAGGGGGATTGATTAAGTTCATCATTTCTCCCAACAAATTATAATTTAAATTATGCTTATAATTTAATGTCATATTAAAGTAAGTATAAAATTTAAAGTAGTTGATAATTAAATGTTACTTACATGCTTTGTCTGGTATGTGTCATGTACGATGTTCGCTTGTCGTCGATGGTGGCCTTGCTATGAGTAACCTCATACGGCACCATCATGTAAATGTGCCTGTAAATATATTTCAAATTGCAGGTAATAGTAATAATTAAAACTTTAATTAAAAATATAGAAGTGACATAATAAGGAATTTGTTACATATTTTGCCTTAACTCTATCAATACTAGTTCGACTCAAACAGTGGGTCTATCGTGGAGCTTTGGCCCTTTTGGCCTTGTTCTTCTTTGCTTGATCCTATGTGTATAACATATTATAATGAGAAAATAATTAAATCATTCATCTCAAAATATCCTTAAAAGTATTTATGATTACCTCCATCTCAGGCTTATTCCAATGCCCACAACATTCTTTCCACACATCTGCTGGTATTGTAGGAGGCACCTTCCTCAATGCCTCATTAGCTGACATTTTATTATAAAACTAAATTATATAAATAAATTGTCAAAAGAAATTAATTAGGTAAATAATAGAAAATGAAAAATATTACAAATTTTACCTTTCTCTTCGTTGTCATCCTCCAATCATGATGTCGTCTTGTGGCATGATTGTGGATGTACTTGGTGACATTTGGATTGTCACACCAATAAAAAATTACCTATAATATTACAAAATCGTATAAATGAATTAAATATTATTGAAGTAAATTATATATACATTAATAATTATTTACCTCTATATTACGAATAAGCTACCTCTTAATCTCCATAGAGACCCTCCTTCAGTTAAAACAACAAAGGGGGACGAGCTCCTTTACCATCCTAGATAGTCTGTTGGTGAAAGGAGGATAGTCTGGATCTTCTCTAGCTTTGTTGATATGCACTTTGATTCTCGTCCCTTATGGAAGTGCATCTAGATGTGCATTTCTTGTCGAACCCCTTCATTTTTTTTCTTACCAGATAAGAAAATAAAATTTAAAATTAAAACATTACACATAAATTTTTATAAGATATTGCCGACAATTCTTACTAGAATTGGTCCCTGCCTCAGCCTAAGTGTCCTGCTGAGGTGGCCTCTGTACCTTAGCATCGTCCTCACCCTCCTCCTCATCCTCATCCTCACTGCTGTTGTCTCTCTCATCCTCGTCTTCATCGTCATCGTCGTCATCAGGGTAGTGGGTGGCAACCTCTGGCTTTGGCTCTAGCTTTTGCGCTACATTGGTAACAACATTCTTGCCGTTGTCCTGGTATTTTCGAGCAAGATCACCGGGCCGAACATACTTACGATGCCTCGTACATGGGGGATTAGGTACCATGACAACTGGGTGTGTGTGGGGAGTACGTAGAGGGATGTACTCAGGGACCTCAGGAGTCTGGGTGTGAGGTGGTTGGGTCCGCGGGGGGTTGGGTACGGGGTGGCTAGGTGCGGGGTGGCTGTGTGGAAGGAGGCTGGGTCTTATCCCTACCCACTGTGGTGGACTGATCATCCTTACCCATATTAGCAAATTTCTTGAATTTTATCTACATATACATTAAAAAAAAATAGTATTTGTATAAATATGAAGAAATAAATAAATAAAAATTAAAAAAATCTAAAAAAAATTTGACAGAGTTTCCCATATATTATGGATATTTTCCAAAATCCTATATAAAGAAAATCAAATATTCTACATCTTATGAAATATAAATAACTAAATAGTAAAACATAAACAACCACCATACATTTTATTTTTATTGAATTCAATCACAAATATCTCACACAAAAAGTGTCACTAAAATTGCATTAACTACTAAGTTGGACTTTTATCACCCTTTCTTTTCTTATTCTTAGGGAATTGAGGCTTATGATGAATTGGAATAACAATACGTATGCTAGAAATTAAATATGAATTTAATTACCCATAGAAGGTTGAGATTTAAAAATTATCTTTGGAGAGCAAGGCCAATTTAAGTGTCAAAGCTTTTTTGGTCAAATGTTTGTGGATGCTTGATCGGGTTTTAAAGTGTCACGTTGTAGTATAGCCGAAAAAGCATTCAAAACAAATATTCATTTTTTTACTCGAATTTTAAAGTCCAAGGTTGAACACAAGAACCAAATTAGGGTTTAGAAATCAAGATCACAACTTGAGAATTTGAAAGAATATAATGTGCAATAAGATCAATGTTATAGTGCAAAAGGATAGGAATAAATGTAAGGCACTAAAGGAACCAATGTATGTGAATAAACACAAAATTGGATGTCTAATTTGTGAATCAGATGCCTTAAAATGATAATGCTACAGTGCTTGATCTTTCTTCTTTCTTCTGATTTTGGCTGCAGCTTCCTTGCTTTATCTTCCTCTTCCTCTGCCTTCTTCTCTGTCTAGGTTGCCTTCAGCTTCTTCTTACTTCAGTTCCTTCCTTCTCTTTTCTTTCTTTCTCTGCCTTCCTTGCTCTTTCTTTTGCCTTTCTCTGTCTTCTCTTCTTTAGCCTTGGTCTTCTTTCTTAGTTTTTTCCTTCTTCTCTATTCTCTAGCTTTAGTCTTCTTCTTCCTTCATCTTCTTCTCCTTTTCTTTCTCTTTCTCTGCCGGCTACCTTCTTTCTTCCTTCAGCTCCTTCTTCTTTGGCTTCAGCCCTTAGCTTCCTCTTCGGCCTGGTCTTCTCCTTCCTCTGCAAAGCAAAACCTACCCCCTACCTGCGCGAACTCTCTTCTCTCCTTTCTCTCTTAGGTTCACTCTCCTAGAGCCACTTCTCGGGTAATCAGGTCGGATACACGCCTGGGATCAGGCCCACTGGCGTGTGGTGGTGGGCGAGGTGTGAGGTTGGGTCGGGTCACTAAGTCTGCGAAGGGTGGTCGCGGACGAGGCATCGGGTCGGGTGAGAGAGGGACCTCACCCTGTGAGTTGGAGGTGATAAGCCACTGACAGAAAAATAATTTATGCGGGTGTGGTGCTTCTTCCAGTTCCGACATGGGACTATCTTCCCACCCTCCTCGCGTGTGTCTGCAGCAGAGATGCTCTCTTTGATTGCAGAAGCTGCTATGGCTCTTGGCTTCAATTGGATGCTTGGAGTTGTTCGCGAGAGTGCCCTGTGCAGCTGGGACACGAGCTTGGAGTAGGCAAAGCCTGGAGCAGTTGTAAGCTTGCTTTGAGCTTCGCTTCAATGGAGGATGAATGTCTACACCTGAAAGCACCAAGATAGCCTTGCGGCCACATTAAAATGCTCACGGAGCTTCGCCATGGTGCGACGAGTGTGCAGAGGTGGTCGACGTGGTGTGGGAATGCTTGTGTGAGCGTGCCTAGGGCACACTGTGGTTGTGTAAGTGGGTGTGTTCGAGGGTGTGTTTGGGTGAGTGGTAGAGTGAATGGAGTGAGGGGTTGTGATCAGGGGGTTGAGGCGGAGCTTATGGACCTGTCAGCGAGGAGGGAGGTGATCTGTGGTGGTGGAGTGATCTCGCCAGAGTTGGTGACCGGAGGTGAAGGGGATGATGGTGGTGGAGTGCGGCAGTAGTTGGATGAGGGAAATAAAGAGGGAAAAATAGAGTAGAGGGTGAGAGGACTTATCTGGGAGTGAAGGGATGAAGAGGGAGGCAGGGATGGCATTTGGTTTGTATCGCCGACGTCGGAGACGAAAGTGCTCAGAGAGGGAGGTTGGCGAGGACGAAGGGGAGGCAAGAGCGTCGGCGGGTGCAGCGCGACGCAGAAGAGCGAGAGGAAGAGGAACCTACCACCAGTATTGTGTCTAGGCAACGAGGGAGAGCGGGGGAAGTCGTCATAGCTTGATGAGCAGTTCAGCCAGAGGAGGAGAGATGAAATTGAGGGGTTTCTCCAGCTGAATTCAAGCTTAGGAGATGCAGGGTGATTTGGGGTCTCTTAAATAGGCCCTGGAGGTCGGATTTATGCTTGGAAGCCAAGCTTCCAAGCAAGGGAAGTTCACCAGCAATGGAAACTCGAGAGAGACCTAAATCTCTCATGTATTCACATGAGAGATTGGGTACCAAATAGGGCTTCTAATTAGGTTCACATTGGAGGAGATTTCTCAGAGAATCTCCCTTTCAATTTTGAAGAGGATTCTCTGAGAGATTAGGGAGAAATTGCCCCTCCAAGCTCGCCGGAGTAGGATTCCCTCCGCTATAATGGTGGAGGGACCTAATTGCAGAGAACAAAGAAGAAGATAGGGGGTCGATTGTAAGGGTTTTTGAAAGATAAGGGTAGAAATGTAATTAGGCTGGACCTATTTGCAAAGTGGGTCAAGATGAATCCCTATTAGGTCCAAATTTTGGTACAAATCTAATTTCAACCTAAGGAATCCAATGGTGAGGTTGGATTTTGGGTTTGACCACGTTTGATTGGCCAATTTACGTAAAAACCTAATTTAGGGTAAATATTTGTCTAAGACCCCATTTTAGGTCAAAATAGGTTCCAATGGCCAAATTGAAGGTTCTAAATCATAGAAAATATTTTATATGATTTTTAGAGGGTTTAGGTGAATTTTATCTTGACCATAACCTTGTTTAATCAAGCAGGCCTGTTTTAGGGTTACAAGAAGTCATTGAATTCCCAGAATTCACACGAACCCTTTTCTATTTGAACCAACCCACTTTTTATCTTGTTAAGACCATTTGACCTATGTTTAGCCTTTGAGAAAAGACTTTATTATACTATAATGGTAAAATTGCAGTTTTACCCCTTATTTCTTGCTTTTCTCTCAAAATGGTTATTCATTGACTTAGGACCTCCAGTTGGTTATGTAGGAGCTTTTGTTTTCTTTCATGGGTCAAAATGAGCTAGTTAGGGCTCATGATGGTGTTCCCATCAGCAAACCATTCTACTAAGGCACATATCAAGGCAGTGACATTCAATCAATGAAACCATGGATCGAATGGCAAAGCTTTTGGTCTCAGTTAGTTCTTTTGAAGCACCTAGTGATTCAAATCATATTCTAGTAATTAAGTATCTAGAAAAATAAAGAAGGTAAGGATTGATCCCTCTTGCTTGTACCACCTACATGTGGATTGCTCTTTGAACTTCGCTCGTTGGAAAAGAAAAAAAAATGGTGATTGAGTCATCTCAATCAAGGATCAAAGCTTGGAATCTAGTTCACTTTTGTAGGGCACTTCCTCCATTACTTGTTTGGAGGGTTTCACTTCTCACAAAGGTCAACTCCATTTGCTAAGCAAATTACCAAAAACGGGAATCTTGGAAAATACTTGTACTAGCAATACCACAAATTGGTTGATTCCAACCTAGGCTTTTAATTTATAACATGTGCATTTTGCTCAAAAAAAGTGTTTGCATGTACATTTTGCTAAAAAAAGTGCTTACATGTACATGAAAGAGTAATATTTGGAATTCATGAAAATATAATTAACCAGCCAACCTTAAAAGAACAATAGCATCATTATCAGAAATCACTCATCATTTACCATTGTTGGGCAAGAAATAACATGAAAGAAAGACCAACCATCAGGATTACTCATGAAGAGCTGAAAGTGGCTGATGATCATTTTTGACATTTTCCCCAAATTACCTTATAGCAATATGCCTGGCAACATGGATTCCTCCATCAGGATGACTCTGCTCCCTTCAATCTGGCAACATAACAAAAAAAAGGATGTATATAAACCCTGGCAAAAGTACAGGTACGCAAATTGGTAGAAAAGAGAAATGATATAGAAGATAATTATACCTTACATATCAATATCCATTGCACTTTCACTAACCTCTTGTAAGTGTTCTTGATAAGCATCTACTTCTCTTTCAAGTTTGACATCTTTTCGCGCGTTATAATATTCATGTGGAATTGTTTGGACAACTATAATCCATCAATTTCTGCTGTTGTTAGGGACGTAGAAGACTTGAGATACTTGACATGCTTATGTAAATGGTTTTTATTCAAACTTTAAAAACCATGCTTTTTGTCAAGTTTGAAGCCAACGCCTTCTTAAAACACATCAACCAATTGCACTTGAAAAGGACAACTCTACGATCATATCTGAAGCTCATCTCAATGATTTCTTCGATTTGTCCATAGTAGCCATCACAACCAGTGCTCAAATCGCAACTGACAATGACACCAGCACATTGTGTGGCCTTCATATCATCTATGGATTTTGTCCTAAATCTGAGTCCATTTATAATGTAACTTGAATGGTAATGTCCACAACTCAACGATTGATTGGATATTATGTCAAAGTTCTTCACTCATCGTGGGTCGTTCTCTTCTTTCATTTGAATAACACGTTGTTTAAACCACTAGAGAAAGTCCACCTTGCATGTTTCTGGATGTGAACACTCCTTGAGTTCATTACAAAATGCATCAACTTTTGGAATCTACTTAAGAATGTACAAGTGAGCTAGACGCCGATCAATTTTAGAGATTGATTTGTATTCTATGTGGAGGATAGGCCTTCTTGGAATATCAAATATGGAAAGACAATCTTCATCATTCTCATTGTACCCTCCATCATAGTTTCTTTGTAATCGATTAAATCGATTGTCTGTCTCATCCATATATATGGCAAATAAGCTAATTGACTCTTTTATAAGATACCCTTCAATAATAGATCCTTCAGGCATAGCCTTATTTAACACATAATCTTTAAGTTTCTTTAGAAACCATTCAATTGGATATATCCATCTATATTGCGCAGGCCCAACAACTTTCGCTTCATTTGCAAGATGCAGAGTTAAATGAACCATGACATTAAAGAAGGCCAGAGGAAATATCTGTTCCATTTTACATAATGTGATGACTATTTGCTTATCTCAGTACTCTAATAAATCAGAATCTACAGTTTTCGAACAAATAGCTTTGAAATATCGGCTCATCTTTATAAATAAAATCACAACTAGATCAGGTAGCACTCCACGAACAGTTAGTGGGAACAATACTTACATGTAAATGTGATAGTCATGACTCTTTAACCCATAAATTTTCTTTTGAGCCTCGTTTACGCATCGAGAAAGTTGTGAAGAATAGCCATCTGGTACCCGTACTTCTTTCAAGAAAGTGAAAATTTTCTCCCGTTATCATTATTTAGGCTGTAAATGACTTCCGGAAATTCATAATTGCTGTCTTCGTTTTCAATAATATGTAACTCTAGATAGATGCCTAAGGTTATCATGTATTTCCTCATTTTCACTATATCCTTTGGACTATTAGTTAAGTTGAACACATCTAAAATGTTGTTCATAACATTTTTCTCAATATGCATCACATCAAGATTATGTCGAATAGTTAGATCTTTCCAATACAAGAGTTCTATGAAGAAAATGCTCTTCTTTTTAAAACCCATATGTTTCAAATCTATTTGATCTTTCTTGAATAGATGACCTAATCATATGCTGCTAAGTTGTAATTTCTCCATTACCTGAAAACCAGACAACCTTATTGAATTTGTACTCAGCTTATTCCTCAGATTCTTTAAATAATACTGATGATAACGTCATCATATACCATAAATAACTTTAATTAGTAATAATCCATTGATAAATGCTCCTACATAACTGCTAGAAGACTGTAATTCACTACATATCCATTCTGAGAAATAAACAGTAAAATAAGGGTAAATCTGCAGTTTTAACAGAATATCCTAAATGCAGAACAGTCATGGTGTTTCCCAAGGGTTTATTAAAGTTCAAATGGTTATAAATGTCTAATAAGTGGGTTCGTGCAGACAGAAATGGATTTTCACGCATTTCAAGAATTAATGGACATCTGAAACCCTAAAAATAGACCCGCTTGATTAACTGAGGTTATGGTCAAGATAAAATTCACCTAAATCTTCTAAAAATCATATAAAAATATTCTTTAAGGTTTGGCATCCTTGATTTGACCATCTAAACCCATTGTGACCTAAAATAGAGTCACAGATAGATAGTTGCCCTAATTTGGGTTTCTACACAAATTACCCAGTCAAACCTGGTCAAAACCTAAATCTGACTTCTCTATCATATTTCTTGGGTCAAAATTAGGTTTGTACCAAAATTTGGGCCTAACCAGAGATTATTTTGACCTAGTTTACATTTTGGTCCAGTTTGATTCTTCTCTCACATAAAACCCTCGTTTTCAAAATATATTGTAAATACTCCCATAACTTCCTCATCTTCTTCACCAACAGGTCCCTGCTGCCATCAAACTGCTAAACCCATCACCGGCAACCTTCAATCAAGGATTACTCCCTGATTTTGCGGCCAAACCCTTCCAAAATTGGAAGGAGGATTCAGGACGAGATCCTCTTCAATTTGGACCTACTCTTACCTTCCAAATCCCTTCATGGAGCTCATGAGAACTCTTGGAAATCCTAAACCTATTCCTTGATTTGCGAAGCTCTCAAGCTTGTTTCCAAGCTTGAAGCTCGACCCAATGGCCTATAAAAGGACCCACATTGCACGACCAATCTCCTTAGCTTGTCTTTGGCCGGAAAACCTCCTTCCCTCCTTTCAAGTCAAATGCTCCATGAGCTCCGGCGACCTTCTCCGACCACCTTCCTCGTCCACCCTCACAAACTATAGTGGGTGGATTCCTCTTCCTCAACTTTCGCGTGTCGCAATACCTGCGGTCGCCGTCTTCATCTCTTCATCGTCACCGCTTCTATCATTGGAGTTTTCATCTTCCCCACGCCCAGTGTACCACCGGCGTGGGAAATCCTCCCTTTCGTACAATAAGAGTAGGTTAGTTAGGTTTCTTTAGGTTATTAGGTTAATTCCATCTGTCCAAAACCCAAAAACAACCCCTCGGCCTAACCGCACGCCACCTTCTTCCTCCGTTCCGACCGCACCTGATGAGTCCATTAAATTGGACTATTATTAAGCCTAAGTATCTTTAATTATACAATTTAGGTGTGTTAATAATGGTAATTAAGTTATAGAAGATTTATACACCTCATAATTTAAGTTATAGCATTCTATAACTTCATAATTCTATGGTTTTTATGTGCAGGTACTAAAATACACAAAGAGAAAGGGTGGGGGGATAAAATTCCCAAAACAACCGCAACTCTCTTTTCCCCCTCCCCCGTCGGACATTGGGCAAAACTTCTGGCACCGCCTTTCTCAACAGCCATGACCGGGGATTTTGGAAAATCCTTGATCTCACGTGGTGAGGGGAGAACTTAAAAAGAAGAGGCGGGGAGAGAAGAAGGCTATCGAGAGAAAGAAAGAAAAGTGTGCACTGTGCCGCACTACGTCCTCTTTCCCCTTGCGGGGAAAAAGTCTCTCCGCCCGCACACTGCCACCGACACATCCTCCTTGCGCATTGCAGGCAACCGCGCGCCAGCACCAGCACCCTCTCCATCGCCTGCAGATCTGCAAAGCCACGCTGCCCATAATGCTTGCACGGCCTCATTGCTATGTCCCTGCAGCCCCGCTCGCTACTGAAGGCAACCGCGCGCCCCAGCACCCTCTCTGCGTCCCTACAGTCCGCACACCAGTGTGTGCGCTTTCCTGCCTCCAACTCCTCCAAGCGCTACAGCAGGCGCTGCCTCTCCTCCAGCGCGCCCCACCGCCACAACAGGCGCTGTATCTCCACCCTGCGTGCCTCCAAGAGCCACAGCAGGCGCTGCCTCTCCTCCAGTGCGCCTCCAAGCACCACAGCAGGCGCTGCATCTCCTCCAGCGCACAGGCACGCACGTGCAAGCCTGCATGCCACAGCCGCTCGAACAGCTGCAGCAGCAGCCGCTATCTTGCTCCACAGGCCGGAGCTCTGGCCACCGCTGCCGGCCGCCTTTGGCCACCTCCGCCGCAGTCGCTGCCACCGTCAGAAAGCTCTCGACCTTGTCGTCCTCTGAAGCCCTGCATCGAACCCCCCGGATCTCTCTCTCTCTCTCGCGAGGAAGAGAGAGAGGAAAAGCTCTGTTTTTGTTGGAATTAGAAATTACATTCAATGCCATTGCCAGCAATTTCATTTTTTTTATTAATATTGTATTGTGGCAGAATTGCATTCAAGCACTCACAGTTCTTTTTAATTGCATGGTATTAATATTGGTTAGTTTAAAGATTGATTTTGGACTTGATTTAAGTACTAATTGTCTTTAGTACACATCACATGAAAAATTGCACTAATTCATCCTAAATTTATTTAGGATTTTTGTGAGGGAAAACTACACTTACATCCTTAACTTTTTAGGTTATTGCAAACCTACTTTCCTTCACATTTTAAGTCCAATTTGAAAAGGAATTTCGCACTATCCGAAATAACATAAAATAATTAAGTATTGATTGCATCATTGTCTCCCTGTAGACATGACCCGCTCTTCTGCGAGTGGTTATTTTCAATGTTTTTGATTCGTCGATTTTTCCACCACTTAAATACTATAACATTAAGCGAAAAGTCGACCTATCAAATTGGCGCCGTTGCTGGGGAGGCAACAGACGCAATAGAATTACTTTATTATTTTTGAATCTTTTGAGTTGCGAAATTATTTAATCATTTTGATTATTGTGCAAGGAATCCGTTGAAGCGACGAGGCGCAATAGAGGAGCGACAACAACCACGAGTTAAGCCACATGAGGAAAAGACGAAGGAGACCAAGATCCTGTTTCGCAGAGGATTCTCTGTCGTCACAATTTAATTCTGTCTTTTCGCCCTTGTAATTTGGGGTTAAATTTTTGGGGGTTTGTCCCCGCATTCTTTAGCTACTAGGGCTTACAGTATTTCTGGTACATGCGTGATTATATTTTCTGTTTGCTTACTTTTAAAAACCAATAAAAAAATATCGAGCTGCCTATTTAGAAGTTGCATGCCCTTAGGTGCGCGCATTTAAGGGTGATTGAGCAGCATATTAGATCATATTATTGCATTGCAAGCATCTTAGCACGAAGATTGCTGGAGACAGGTATATCTTTCTAACTTTTGCATCCAGCTTCTGTTCATGCATTTACATTCTGATTTAAATTCAAGACCACCAAATTGTTTGAATTTACTAATTAAGTGGTCACATAACTAAAAGCGGAACTAATAATTAGATTCAACCTTAAAAGCAATACACTTTTGATCTGATTCTAAGGGACTTGTCTGCGATTTCAAAAAGAAATTACAAAGATTTACGGTGTGTTGCACACTTTTGACACTGAGCATGCACATTAGGCACCGCACTAAGGCTCGATCCCTTAAGGCTATAGGCACCGATCTCTTTATCGGTGCAGACCCTCCTATTGTGCTGTGTGGTAGTGGTGATACTATCTTTTGATCAAGTGTTTTGATACTCCACGAAGGGGGCACCCCTTAAAGGAACAAAAGGGTAGTTAAGGGGCACCGCATACGCATCGCCTCAAAGGAAGAGTTCTCCTTACTTGTATCCCTTTGTTCGTCCTTGGAGTAACTTCTCCCTTGATCACCTGGGAGTATCAGCTAAGCAAAGTATAGGTCCTAGGGCACTCGAAGGTTGAATTAAGGCATGTAATTGCAGTGGAAAACTTGTTTGGCCATTTATTTTAACTAATAAAGAAGGTTAAAATTTCAAGTCCACACCCCTCTTATACCACTTACGTGGGAACAGAGGGATAAGTCTTGATCTTTTGACTTATCTTTAGAGTGGAGGTTTGACTTACTCAATAATAAAATAAAAATTTTGCTGAATTGTGCTTTGTATGCTTGGTAGATGCTCTCTTGAGGGTAGTCTGGTGTTTGATCCTGAGCCCGAGAGAATTCTTAGGAGAGCTCATCTAGGAGAAGAAAGAGAAGAAATGGCTGAGCAAGGTGCAAATCAACAAAGGACCCTAAGGGACTATTTTATTCCTACCAACCAACCTGCACAAGCACTAAGACAACCGGCAGGGGATAATCCGTATGAGATCAAGAGCAGTACCATATCTTTATTGCCCTCTTTTTATGGTACTACTAGGGAGGACCCCTACCGGCATCTGGAGGAATTCATCGAGGTCTGTTCCACGGTGAAGCTCCAGGGCTTTACTGATGAAGCCCTGATGAGGACTCTATTTCCTTTCTCCCTAAAGGATAAGGCCAAGCACTGGTATCATACCCTCGATGCAAGGGTAAATGATTGGGCTACCCTTAAGGGAGAATTTTAAAAAAAGTATTTTCCTATGAGTAAAACCAACCATTACAGAAGAGAGATTATGGGTTTTACTCAACAAGAAGGGGAGCAATTTCATGAGACTTGGGAGCGCTTTAATGACCTTCTTAGGTTATGCCCCCACCATCAAGTGCCATGATGGCAGTTGGTCGAAAGGTTCTATAACGGATTATCTGAAAGGCATAGGCAAACCATTGATGCAACCTGTGCAGGAACCTTCATGACCAGAACTGAGGATGAAGCCTGGGCATTATTTGAAACTTTAAGCGACAACTCCATACATTTGTCCTCTGCATATCAAGAGAGAAAACCATCAATCTTGCAGAGGAAGATAGAGGCCCATGAAGCTGGGGCTTCTAAGGATTTGGCTTATCAGATTTAACTATTGAAAAAAAACTTTGATAGGCTTTTAGCAAACCCCGGCATGAACCTACAAGCAGCCTCTATTTTTCAGGCTTCAAGAGAATTCTCCATCTGCCAAAGCACAACGCACGCCACTGCAGAGTGCCATCAGGCAACCCAATTCCTTGAGTTGATTCAGGCCGACTTGAATGCAGCCCAAGGTTTTCGCCCCCTCGCAATAACCCTTACTCCAACACTTATAATCCAGGGTGGCGGAACCATCCAAACTTCTCTTGGAAGCAAGCTGATGCTTCTAACTCAGGGAATACAAGACCCTTACCTCCCCAGCCCACTTACAAACCTTCTTATGAAAACCCTCTTCCGAATAAGCCCTGAGATCGATGAACTGAAGGCCATGATGAAAGCGATGCAAGAGCATCAGAATATGGTTATCCAATCTCAGAATAAGATGATTACTGATATGCAATCCCAAATTGGTCATCTTATTGAGGCAGTTAAGCAACGTGATCCGAGGAAGCTGCCTAGCTCTTCTGAGGAGAATCCTAAGGGCAAGGGGGTTCTATTCAGGGAGCACGCCCAAGCAGTGACTGTGTTGAGGAGTGGAAAAAAGATTGACAAGCCTGATAACATTCCTACGGTTACATCTCAGAATTCCCCTTCCACACCTGACCCTTCCTCCATCTCACCCGAGGAAGAGCCACATCACTCTCCCTCACAAAAAATCATCCACAATGAGGATGTCGTCCTACCACCACCCCTTTCCTGCCATGATGACCCCTCTACTCAGAAGTCGAGGGTGCCTTATCCAGAGTGCCTATCTGCTCCTGGGGAATCTTCTGTTGGCTCGTCTGGAGCCAAGGATAGGGCAGAAGAGATTATGGATACTTTTAGGCAAGTCCAGATTAACTTGCCTCTGTTGGAAGCGATTAAACAGATTCCGTCCTATGCCAAGTTTCTGAAGGACCTGTGCACCCAGAAGCGCCGATCTAGGAAACAGGTCCAAACCAAGGTCATCCTGCTTGACCACGTTAGCTCGGTTCTTCAGCTTGGAACCCCCCCAAAATGAAAGACCCAGGGGCCCCGTATATTTCAGTGGTTATAGGTAACCAACACATTGACGAGGCTCTGCTCGATCTGGGTGCGGGGGTAAACATTCTACCGAGCTCTGTCTACGAACTATTGGGAAGAGGAAAGCTGAAGCCTAGTCCAGTAATCCTCCAGGTTGTAGACAGATCGCTTATGACACCGCGGGGATTGTTGGAAGATGTCCTTGTGAGAGTGGAGGATTTCTTCTTCCCCGTTGACTTTCTGGTTCTTGATATTGACCCGTCTAATAAGCCCACAAAGCCGTCCATTATCCTGGGACGCCCCTTTTTGGTCACAGCCAATGCCTCTATAAATTGTAGATCCGGGGCACTTAAAATGGGCTTTGGGAACAAGAAGATCCGGTTGAATGTTTTTGATACTTACAAACAACCCAGATTTGAAGATTGTTCTCAGATTGTGGTCGTTGATGAAAAAATTGAAGAGACTACTCCAGCACTCTTATGTAGAGATCCCCTTCAGAAGGTCATAACTCAGGACCATCCCTCGATTATCAAAGAAACTGAAAAGAAAATGCCCTAACTAGAAGAGTTGCTGGAGATACACACTAAGTCTCTGTCCCCACCCTGGACTGTGAAGGTAGATCCGTTGCCTGAAGTGGGGACATCTCAACTAAAACCCTCAATCCAAAAGGCTCCTGAATTGGAGTTGAAACCCCTCCCGAGTACATTGAAATATGCTTTCCTTGGCCCTAATAACACGCTCCTCGTTATTATCTCGTCTGCATTATCTAAATTGCAGGAGGGAGCTCTGCTTGAGTGCTTACAAAGGCACAAGGAAGCAATTTCCTGGACAATTACTAATATTAAGGGTGTTGATCCCTCTCTTTGCATGCATCATATTTACACGGACGAGTCCGTGAAGCCTTTCCGAGACATGCAGAGAAGGCTCAATCCAAATATGCGGGATGTTGTTAAAAAGGAGATTCTGAAATGGCTAGATGCAGGGATTATCTATCCCATTTCAGATAGTAAATGGGTCAGTCCGATTCATGTAGTTCCGAAAAAGGCAGGAATCACTGTGGAGGAGAATGACCAAGGAGAGCTAGTGACCACTAGACCCTCAACTGGTTGGAGGGTCTGCATTGATTACCGCCGTTTAAACATGGCTACCCAGAAAGACCATTTCCCCTTACCATTTATCGATCAAATTTTGGAACGATTGGCAGGGAACAGGTACTTTTGTTTTCTTGATGGGTACTCTGGGTACAATCAGATAGCCATTTTTCCTGATGATCAGGAGCATACCACCTTCACGAGTCCTTATGGGACTTTTGCATTCCGCCGATTGCCATTCGGGTTATGTAATGCTCCTGCCACCTTTCAACGTTGTATGATGGCTATCTTCTCTGATATGATCGACGAGTTCATTGAAATTTTCATGGATGACTTCTCCATTTATGGCTCGTCATTTGACCTATGCCTTTCGCACCTTGATAAAGTCTTAACCAAATTCGAAGAGGCAAAACTTGTGCTTAGTTGGGAGAAAAGCCACTTTATGGTCCAGCAGGGCATTGTGTTAGGGCATGTAGTTTCCGAGAAAGGATTAGAGGTGGACACTGCAAAAATCGATTCCATCTCTAAGCTTCCATTGCCCGCCAATGTTCGTCAGGTTAGATCTTTCCTTGGCCATGTTGGATTTTATAGGCGCTTCATTAGAGACTTTAGTAAAATCTCTAAGCCACTCTGCGACCTGTTAGCGAAGGATGTTTCCTTCGATTTTGATGATAGATGTGGCGAGGCTTTCCAAGCTTTGAAGAAGGCCCTCATTACCGCGCCGATTCTCCAAGCACCAGATTGGACCCTCCCATTTGAGCTTATTTGCGATGCTTCTGATTTTGCAGTGGGAGCGGTCTTAGGTCAAAGGGTTGATGGCAAACCTCATGTGCTGCATTATGCCAGCAAGACCCTTACGGATCCTCAGCAAAACTACACGGTCACGGAAAAGGAATTACTTGCTGTAGTATTTGCTTTGGACAAGTTTCAGTCTTATCTTTTGGGATCCAAGGTCGTGGTGTTCACTGATCATTCGACCCTTAAGCATCTTCTGGCTAAAAAGGACACCAAACCTCGCCTAATTCGTTGGATTTTGCTACTCAAAGAATTTGACCTGGAAATTAAAGACAAGAAAGGAGTTGAGAATGTGGTAGCAGACCACTTGTCTAGGATCCCTATTGAGGCATCAAACCCCGCTGGCGGTATTCAAGAGACTTTCCCTGATGAGTCTCTAATGGCCGTGGAAACTAAAACTCCTTCATTTGCTGACATAGTGAACTATCTGGTCACGGGCATCACCCCTAGTACTTGGGACAAGCAAAAGCGAGACAGGTTTATCGCTAATGCTAAATTTTATCACTGGGAGGAACCCGAGCTTTTTAGAATAGGCCCTGACCAGCTGTTTCGCTGTTGCGTCCCTGATGAGGAACAAAGAAGTGTTCTGAGTTTCTGCCATGACCTCCATTGTGGGGGACATTTTAGTGGGAAGAAGACTGCTCATAAGGTTCTTCAGTCTGGTTTTTGGTGGCCCACATTATTCTAAGATGCACATACGTATGTGGGCGCATGTCTACATTGCCAGCAGACGGGAACCATTGGAAAAAGGGATGAGATTCCCCAACAACCTATCCTCCCTGTTGAAATCTTTGATATTTGGGGCATTGACTTCATGGGTCCCTTTCCTGTGTCCTTCGGATATGAATACATCCTTGTGGCTGTTGATTATGTATCAAAATGGATAGAAGCCATCCCCACGCGAACCAATGACCATTCTGTGGTCTTGGGCTTTATTAAGGCTAATATCATTTCTCGGTATGGGTGCCCAAGGACGATCATAAGTGATGGAGGACCTCACTTTAAGAATGTACACTTCACTAGACTACTCCAAAATTTGGGAGTAAATCACATGATAGCCACACCTTATCATCCCCAAACGAGTGGGCAAGTGGAAGTGTCTAATAGGGAGATTAAGAGAATTTTAGAAAAAACTGTCAGGCCTGATCAAAAGGATTGGTCTAAAAAACTAAATGATGCTCTTTGGGCCTATAGAACTGCATATAAGACTCCCTTGGGTATGTCTCCTTTTCGTCTTGTCTATGGAAAAGCGTGCCACCTTCCCGTTGAAATCCAACATAAAGCTTATTGGGCCATTAAAAATGTTAACTTAAATCTGGATAAAGTGGGAAGAGCACGTATGTTCGAATTAAGTGAGCTTGAGGAGCTTCGTAATGAAGCTTATGAAACTTCTCAAGCTTACAAGCAACGTACAAAAGTCTTCCATGACAAGCACATCATTAGAAAGACTTTTGAGCCCAACCAGTGGGTCTGGCTTTTCAATTCTAGACTTAAATTATTTCCTGGAAAGCTCAAGTCCCGTTGGGATGGGCCTTACGTTGTGATTAATACCTTCCCTCATGGAGCTGCAGAGATCAGGAACCCTATTTCAGGTGCGAACTTTAAAGTAAATGGCCAGCGACTTAAATTGTATATTACTCTTTCAGATGGCCAGGTTTTATACGCACTACGACTTGAGGAGCCTTAGCTCCTTCCACTCTCCTCCTCAGGTGATATTCTTCTATGTCTATATTTTTCCAATGAGGACATTGTCAGTCTTAGGCATGGGGGGATATAACCTGAGAGTGTTTATAGTGTTTATAGCATTTATAAATATTTGCATACATATATAAAAAAAAAAAATTCTCTTTTCTTGAGCTGATTGGGTTAGTCCCTAGCATAATACCTTTATTGGAGGTTTTTCTTCTGGAATTATTTCTTAAGTTTAGAATCCAGTACATTTATTTCACGAGCACATAGACTTGGTAATGGATCCTTTGGGAAAACCAATAAGCATTTGTAGTCTACTGAACCCTTGGACAGTTCATAGAGAGTCAGGCATACTATCTTCTAGTAAATCCACCTAATATTTGTGAGAAGGAGTAGAGAGATTACTGGTGCGCTAAGTCTAGTGCAAGGACTCTTAAGTTCTGGATGATTAGATGATGATACTTCAGAGTTAGGCGTAGTTTTCACTCTCTGTTCCTGGGTGCGTACTTTGAGTGAATTCCTGAGAGTCACCAAATAAGGCAGATACATAGAGATTGAGTCTTAATAAAGCTGTAACTATGGTGGATGGTTATGACCGTCCTTCATAGAGTCCTCAGCTGAAGGAGGATAATAGTGTCAAAGGGCAGAAATACACCTGTCCTATCCATTCTTTCCCAGTGCCGAGAATAGGCACTTCCACCAAATAAGCCACACAACTTCCTCTTGACCATCATCATCCTTAATAATGCCTCGTAAATAAAAGTCTGTATCGTGTTGTGCTGATTGAAAAAGAAACAAAAACAAGAAGTTAGAAAAAAAAAAGAGAAAAGAAGAAGAAAAAGAAGAAACAGAAAGAAGAAAAAGAAAAAATAGTTATATTACAAAAAAAAAAGAGAGAGAAAAAAAGTCGAAGTTTCTAATGTTTCTGAGGCAACAGAACACTTATTGCATTCCACCAAATATGACCCATACCTACCTTCTAGTATTTCTGATCGCCTGAATACTGGTTGTGGACTCTAACTTAGTTATAGAGTTATTAAGACGTTAATTAAAGTGTGGATGCCATGAGAGGCCACCAAATAGTGAGTTCAATTTCTAAATCTGGCGAGATTCGTGATCTCAGAAAAAAAAAAAATAGAGAGTGCCCAGGAACATCAGGAGAGCATAGTTATGTAGCCTCTCTCAGGGTTGACTTGTCTAATAGTCTATAGAGCTAGAGTCTGCAGTACTAGACTATATGTAGCACCAGTAGAGTGTGTGCCACCAAATACAAATCCTTTCAACTTATTATCTCCTACCTAAGCCAAACACCGGGGTCAGATTACAGATTATCGTCTGCTTTATCCCCGAGGGAAGTAGTTGCTTATCTCATCAGAAATTTTTGCCAAGGGTGATGTACGAACACCTAATGCGAATCAGCTCTTTCACTTGGATCTGTAACCTAGGCTATCAGCACTTCATATTTGTCTGGTTTTCTAAAATTTTGAAATAGGAAAAGAAGAAGTCTTCTGATTACTTCTATTATTCATTTTTGCTAGGGACTAGCAAATCTTAGGCATGGAGGTATTTGATGAGTCCATTAAATTGGACTATTATTAAGCCTAAGTATCTTTAATTATACAATTTAGGTGTGTTAATAATGGTAATTAAGTTATAGAAGATTTATACACCTCATAATTTAAGTTATAACATTATATAACTTCATAATTCTATGGTTTTTATGTGCAGGTACTAAAATACACAAAGAGAAAGGGTTGGGGGATAAAATTCCCAAAACAACTGCAACTCTCTTTTCCCCCTCCCCCGTCGGACATTGGGCAAAACTTTTGGCACCGCCTTTCTCAACAGCCATGACCGGGGATTTTGGAGAATCCTTGATCTCACGCGGTGAGGGGAGAACTTAAAAAGAAGAGGCGGGGAGAGAAGAAGGCTATCGAGAGAAAGAAAGAAAAGTGTGCACTTTGCCGCACTACGTCCTCTTTCCCCTTGCGGGGAAAAAGTCTCTCCGCCCGCACACTGCCACCGACACATCCTCCTTGCGCATTGCAGGCAACCGCGCGCCAGCACCAGCACCCTCTCCATCGCCTGCAGATCTGCAAAGCCACGCTGCCCATAATGCTTGCACGGCCTCATTGCTATGTCCCTGCAGCCCCGCTCGCTACTGAAGGCAACCGCGCGCCCCAGCACCCTCTCTGCGTCCCTACAGTCCGCACACCAGTGTGTGCGCTTTCCTGCCTCCAACTCCTCCAAGCGCTACAGCAGGCGCTGCCTCTCCTCCAGCGCGCCCCACCGCCACAACAGGCGCTGTATCTCCACCCTGCGTGCCTCCAAGAGCCACAGCAGGCGCTGCCTCTCCTCCAGTGCGCCTCCAAGCACCACAGCAGGCGCTGCATCTCCTCCAGCGCACAGGCACGCGCGCGCAAGCCTGCATGCCATAGCCGCTCGAACAGCTGCAGCAGCAGCCGCTATCTTGCTCCACAGGCCGGAGCTCTGGCCACCGCTGCCGGCCGCCTTTGGCCACCTCCGCCGCAGCCGCTGCCACCGTCAGAAAGCTCTCGACCTCGCCGTCCTCTAAAGCCCTGCATCGAACCCCACGGATCTCTCTCTCTCTCGTGAGGAAGAGAGAGAGGAAAAGCTCTTTTTTTGTTGGAATTAGAAATTACATTCAATGCCATTGCCAGCAATTTCATTTCTTTTATTAATATTATATTGTGGCAGAATTGCATTCAAGCACTCACAGTTCTTTTTAATTGCATGGTATTAATATTGGTTAGTTTAAAGATTGATTTTGGACTTGATTTAAGTACTAATTGTCTTTAGTACACATCACATGAAAAATTACACTAATTCATCCTAAATTTATTGAGGATTTTTGTGAGGGAAAACTGCACTTACATCCTTAACTTTTTAGGTTATTGTAAACCTACTTTCCTTCACATTTTAAGTCCAATTTGAAAAGGAATTTCGCACTATCCGAAATAACATAAAATAATTAAGTATTGATTGCATCATTGTCTCCCTGTGGACACGACCCGCTCTTCTGCGAGTGGTTATTTTCATTGTTTTTGATTCGTCGATTTTTCCACCACTTAAATACTATAACACTAAGCGAAAAGTCGACCTATCAGCACCTTCGGTGAGGTTTACTCGTTACCTCACACCTCCAACCACCTCGCTACCTAATCCACAACCTCTGCCTCATCCACCCGAATAAAAGCCCTCTCCTATTTAGGGTTATTCACCCCTCCAGATCGCCACCAAACAACCCATCCTTCGCACACCGTCCCTGACTTCATCCAGCCACCATACGCCCTCTCACGACATGCCACCACCACCCACACATTCATCGTGTTCTGACGAAGGTCATGACCTAGTTTAACTTGGCTGCAAGGCCGTATTCATGCCTTTTAGGTCTTTAGCCGGAGCTCCGCCACTGTCATCCTCACCGCCTTCATTCTTCATGTTCGAGGACACACAAGCCCCAGGTCTTCACTCTAGGACATGTGGACAAGCGTCAGGACCACTCCCAGGTACTTGATTCAGAGCGTGACCCCAGTGGTTGCTTCAATTGGAGATGTCTTCATCTCTGCAGGCACGCGAGAGCAAGAAGGTGTGGGATTAGTCCCACCTTGGAAACACAGAAGCGGGTGGATGCACATAAATTGATTTTACGCTATCGGCTATTCACCTCAAACACTTAGGGGTGAGGTCCCTTCACCCTTCACACGACCCGACTCGTCTATACACTCGTCATTCATCACCACCCCCAATGAGCCTGGACCCAGTTATTGCATCCTGTATACTTGATTGAACTGACTATTTAAGTGGAAAGGATGGAAAAGAAAGATAGAGAGTGGGGAAGGGGTAGGTTTTGCTCCTCTATGCATTGTGCAATAGTTAGTCACTAAGAAAGGAAAGAAAGAAGAGGAAAGGATAAGATAGAAAAGAAGAAGAAGAACAGAAGAAAGCTATCTTTAAGGCACTATAGTAGGCAACATTTAAGTCATCTGACTTGAGATCCAGACTTCCGATCACTGTTTATTTATTTGATATGATTGAATAGTTGATATATATGTGCTTAGAGTAATAATTGGTGATCTAAATCACCATTATTTTGTCTTAGACATCTTTTTGATTCATTAAACTCTTGATGTACTTATGCTTGTCATTTAATATCAATTTTGAGTAGTTATTCATTGAATATTATTATTGGCTTATTTCTTGTGCTCATTTATATTTTGTTTGAGATTAGCACGTGAATGCAATACTTACTCCCTATGTTCGACCTTGGACTTCTTTTAGATTTTGAATTATAAATTATATTTGTTGAGAGAGATATTTAGGAGACTTTACTACAATGAAGCATAACTTAAAACTCCTATCTAGATCCCCCACTCAACAAATACTGACAAGTTTTACTGTCGAACTTATCCTTAAACACTGCAGTTTGCCATTTATACTCAACAGGTAGGAATCTATGGTGTCCCAACTAAAAGAACTTATTGGTTTCATGTAGTCGAAGATGATGAGTGTCATCCATACATATTGAACAAGTAGACTTTCCTTTTATACTCCATCTTAACAAATTTGCATATGCGGGGAGTCATTAATGGTCTACAATAATGTAGCATGCATATTAAAGAATTTTTTTTTCTGTGCATCATATGTATGAATGCCGTTATGCCACAACAATTTCAGTTCATCTATTAATGGTTGAAGATAAACGTCAATTGCATTTCCTGGCTGCTTTGGACCTGGGATGAGGAGGGTCAACATCATAAATGATGATCGCATACAAAGCGCACAAGTAAGTTGTAAGTTACCATCATGACTGGCCAAATTGAATAGGATGAGTATATGTTCTTGAAAGGATTAAACTCATTATCTGCAAGACCCAATTTGACATTTCTTGCATTCTCTGCAAATGCTAAATGAGTGTTGTCAAACATTTTCTACTAATCTGAATCTACGGGATGACGAATGCGACCATCTCGTGACATGTTTTCCTGATGCCATGTCATCAAATTTGTAGTTCTACTTGAAATGAAAAGGCGTTGAAGCCTAGGAATCAATGCAAAGTAATGTAGAACCTTCTTTGGCTATTTTTTGGCCCTTGTATTTAGTGAATTTCCCAGTTTAAATCTCCCAACATCACATTGTGGACAAATACTCAACTCTGCATATTCATTTATATATAACACACATTCATTTGGACATGCGTCAATTTTCTCACAATTTAAACTAAGTACATGAATCTGTTTCTTTGCTTTATACCATGTCTTTGGATAACATTTCGGATCTTTTAAAAGATCTCCAATGAATTCAAGCACCTCAGACATCAATCTAGAGGCTGCTTTATTCATAACCTTCATCTGAAATAACCTTAAACGAAATGATAATCTATAAATGGATGTGATATCGGGAGCAATAGGTTCATCCACAACCCTAATAGCATTATAGAACTGATTAGAAGTTTCCCCATTAGCCAAATCTTCAAATCCTACTCTCATTTCATCAAGCATTCATCGATGTCATTGGCTTCAATATCCACAGCTGTCTCATTGAAATCTATCAAAGATTGTCTGCCTTCCTCTGTAAGATCCTCTCCATAAGCAATCCACTTAGTATAATGCTATCACCAACTGCTGCAAATCATGTGCTCAAATACAGTGTTCCTATCATGTGAACATCCATTCAAGCACCTCCTACATGGGGAAAAAATCCTATCGAACTTGTCTCCTCATCTGAATGACTTCCTATCATCATGAAATACCCAATCAAGGAACTCTCTCACTCCGTTCTTGTATTGAGAGTAATTCGAGTTCCTTAAACTAATCCAAGACTTATCCATGATAATCTATAAAATTGAAATAAAAGAACCCAATAATTATAATATAATTTTATAGCAGTGTTTGTATTTTGATTAGGGTTTTCACTTAATAGCCTGATGAGAGCCTCATCATGAGCCATAACTAGCTCATTTTGACCCAATAAAGAAGATAAAAGCTCCTACATAACCTAGAAGAAGGCCTAACTGAAGGAACAAGTGCTCTGAGAAGAAAACATGAAATAAAGGTTAAAACTGCAATTTTACCATTGCAGTACATAAACGGGATTTCTCAGAAGCAAAACATAGGTCAAATGGTCCAAATAAGATAAAAAGTGGGTTGAGTTAATCAGAAATGGGTTTATGTGTAATCTAAGAACTAAATGACACTTGGTAACCCTAAAACAAACCCGCTTAAATTAACAAGGTTCCGGTCAGAATAAAAATCAATTAAACCCTCTAAAAATCATAGAAAAACATCCTCTATGGTTTAGAACACTTAATTTGGCCTTTGGAACCTAGTTTGACCTAGATTAGGGTCCTAGCTCTTCAATTAACCTAATTTGGGTTTTTACGTAAAATGTCCAATCAAACGAGGTCAAACCTGAAATCCAACTTCTCCATTGGATTCCTTAGGTCCAAATTAGGTCTATACCAAAATTTGGACCTAAGGGGAGGTCATCTTGACCTACTTTGCAATTTAGTACACCCAAATCACAAATAGGTCCCTATCATTTGAATATCCTTGCAAAGAGCCCCCCAAGTTCTTCGCCCCCTTTGCAATCCGGTCCTTCCACCATTGTTAGGGTAGAACCGAGCTCCGGCGAGGTTCAGAGAGGGATTGCTCTCTAATCCCTCAGAGATTCCCTCCCAAAAATGGAAGGAGGATTCTCTGAGGAATTCCCTTCCTTATAAAGCCAATTACAATAGCTGGTGTGAATCCAATCTCTCATGCGAACGCACGAGAGATTTGGGTATCCACCTTCCTTCCAACTCCGGCAAGCCGGCAGACCTAATTGCACGCTCTCCAAGCACTGATAGGAGCGGCCAACACCTATAAAACACCCCCCAGACCCTGCCGCAAGACCCGAGCTTGATTTGGCCGAGTGTCCACCCCCAATTCGTCTCCTCCTGCCTGGCCAAAAGTCCCAGCAAGCTCCGGAGAGCCCCCCTCCCCTCCCTCTTCACTCTGCCACAAAACCAGTGGCAGAGTTAGCTTTCTGACTTCCCTCTCGTCGCGCAGTACCCGCGCACGGCGCCTTAGCCCCGTCGTCGCCGCCGTTCTCCCCCACTAGGCATCATCTTCTCCGGCGACAGCAGGTACTACTATCCGCCTTCCGTCCCCTTTCGTCCTTACAATTAGGTTAGAACTCCTCTCCATCCTCTCCTCTCTTTTCCCGCTGTTATCTCATCTGATTACCCCTCGACCAACGCTGACCACCCTCATCTTCCACATCACTGACCGACCTCCGGTGAGCTGCTTCCACCATTCTACCCCCCCACACGGCTCGCCAACCACCTCGAGAGCTCCGCATCACCACTAGGAACTCGCTCCACCCCACAACTGCCACTCCAGACCTCCATAATCACCCCCTGACCAATCCACCATCTCCGCCCACAGGTTGACCTAGGCACGCATGCCTAGGCCGACCGGCAACTTGCAGCATCAGCCACTGCCTTCGCCGTGCTACGGCGAAGGTTTCCAGCTATTCTGATTGGGCCAATAGGCCGTTCTGTTGGATGTCAGGTGTACGCCCCAGCCACCATTAATAGCCGAAGCAGCAGGGAGCTTGGAGCAGCAGCAGGCGTCAGGCTTCCCAGGCGGCAGGTGCAGCAGACTCTCGTAAGTGTCGCGAAGCAACCGAGGCAGCCAGTAGTGCAGAGGGGTCAACAACTTGGGCAATCGAGCAACAAAACTCTATGGGCGCGCGTGAAGGCGAGACGAGATAGTCCCACATCATGGGATTGCAACACTCAGGTACCATATAAGTTGTTTTTGTGTTTTCTTCTTAGTGCCTCTGTGAGCACAGGGGTGAGGTCCCTCACTACCCTTACACACGCCTCGTCCGCGGCTTGACCTCGCGGATCTGGCGGATCCGACCCGACCTAGACCTATGCACTCCTCGCGCATCATCACTTGCCGGTGCACCTGGTCCCGGGTGCGAACCCGACCTGACTACCCGTGTGGCTCTGGGAGAGCCTCCCTGAGTGAATTGCTTGAGAGAGAGAGACACGTGGGTAGAGGGAGAAAGGATAGGTTTTGCTCTGTGTAGGCACAGGCTGAACGTTGAGGAAGAAAGACTTGGTCGCGAGAAGGAAAAGAAGAAGGAAGAAGGAAAGGTAGGAAGAACAGAGAGACCAAGAAGCCTTCATAGGAGAAGAAGAAGGAGCAAGACAGAGAAGAAACAAGGCAAAGAAGAAGAAGAAAGAAAGAAGCCTTCGCAGGAGAAGAAAGAGAAGAAAAGAAAGCAAACACAGCAGTAGAAAAAGAAGAAACAGAGAGACTGCTGAGGAAGAAGAATAATCAAGAAGAAAAGGGAACCTACTTTTAAGACGTCTGATCATAAGATCAGACATCCAATTTCATTTCTTTTTGTCCTAACTACTTTTAATCGCATACATTCATAGTTGAATTGATATTTTGAGTAAATTAGAGTGTTCAATTACATTTTGACTGGTAGTAAATTCCATTTGCTCCCTGTGATCGACCTCGGATACTCCGGTCTTCGAGTAATAAAATTCTTTATATTTGTTTAGACGTTTTGTCGGTTATACTTCAACGTGACATCCTTTAAACTCGCACAAAACGTTGACAACATTTTTGGCACCGTTGCCAGGGAGAAATGCGCAATTTACCACTAGTCTTTATATTCTTTTTATCATATTGAGCACTAACTTGCCCTACTTTGCTTTGATGTGATCTTGGAGGTACTTCATGAGAAAATCTCTCCTGCAAGTCAACCACTCCAGGGCAGGTAATTTCTTTTCTTCCTTAATCATCCCCTAATCTTTGAAAGACAAAAGGAAGAAAATCAATTTAGGAATCAATTGCATTCTTTATATAGTAATCACCATCTCTAAGGCAAAGCATTTCCTGATTTTAAGAAAATTTCTGCAAATATTCTTGAAGTTGGAGTGATTCTTTTTCCATCCCACAAATTCTTGTGCCAAATTGAAATAACACTTAATCTCGGCGGACCACACACTTCTTGTTTATAAGTCCAAAGAGAACTTTTGAAAAAGAAAAAGAGGATTGGAAATAGAACCAAATTAGGATTTCCACATTAGGGTCTTGAAGCGCTAGTCACACATGCCTGTGTAAAAGGAAATAAACCCTCCCGCATCAGTGTGCTACCCAAGCCCTTGATTGAAGAAAGCTAAATAAGACAAACCCTAAAATTGAGCTCTAAAATCACTTGAATCTTAAAATTTTTTTTGACCTAATAACCTGGGAGTCAAATCAGGGTGATCTCTAGGCTTCGAGCTTAGAATCATTCTACCATCTATAGGACAAGTCAGGTGAAGTTGACCCCTTGGGTCAACCAACCTCTAAATTAGGTCACAATACCAAAAACATCTAAAGTTCAAGTGAGAACACTAAAGCACCTTTGAAATAAAAAGTGCTACACTTAAGAGGTCAAGGTCCCCATTCTGGTCTACCTGGAATTTCAGTGACAAGAGCGGTCGGGTGGGGGAAACCCTGTAACCCGTAGGGACGCTCTACCGTGTAGGGGTCTTTGCAGGACTCTCCCTCTCTGGCTGCCTAGGTAATTCTCAGGTGGACGATCTTCAGATCCAGGGGTCCATCCGCCCCGAACCTCCATAGTCATCCAAACATCTTTTGGGTGTCTTGATTGGGTCAAGAACATCTCCAGTCCTGCATCTTTTCTCTTTAGAGCACACACACTCATTTTCAGTGGGACTCGTTATTCAGATCTGATCGCTTCATAACACATCTTGAGTCAAACTTTGATCCAAATATGCAGCCGAACCACCTAGGACTACCATTCAAGAAACCTGAATACCAGAGATCCATGAGAGATAAAATGATTGAGGATGCCATGAGATTTTATGAAAATGAAGAAACCTCAACAATAGTAGGAAACATTCAGGTTGATGTCCCAACAACCACAACCTTTGTCATAACTTGTGCCCAAGTACTATTAGCAGAAGCCAACAAAGGATCAACCCGTGACTTGCTCATTACTGCATACATTGAGATAGAAAAATTGCACAATAGTGAATATCTTCAATGTATGACAAATCCTCGACTTTGGAAGCAACACCAAGGTAGTCTTGAAAAACGAGAAGAGATAATGAGATTAATAAAACAAGTGATTGATCAGAAATACCCGTACATACCACCAACAGAGGATGAGCTATCTTGGAACAACATCGAGGATAAATCTGACCTCGTGTTTGAGGCACAAAATGGTTGGGGATTCCCAACCCAGATGGAGTATAATGCACCTGATATTGAAGAAGGTTGGGAAGCTCCAAATGCAGGAAAAGACCATGATGAGCCCATTTTAGAATCCCAAGATTCCTGCAAGTATGAGAGTAGAACTGAACCTCTCGAGGGTGTAAATTCCATCCCTTATTCTGATAAGGTGACCCTCGAAGGTTATTCAGACCTAAATTCTAGTAATTCAACGCACATCCTAAGCCTAGAACCTAGATCTGAAACATATTTTGAAGATTTCAAGGCCCCAGATGAAGAAAATCATTCTCTTAATGAAGAATATGATTTTGGGCCTTGATTTGATGAATATCCCTCGTCAACCTCCTCAGAGGAACGAATCAATTTTGCGGAAGTCATGCCAATCTACGACATAGAAATCGAGGAGTTGGACGAGCAGGGTTTCAATTGGGTCTGCCCTACTAGCTTAGAATCTGAGCCTCTACCAGATAAGGATACCCTTTTAAGCTTAGAATTAACATTTAGGCTAGATAACAGTCGGGCTGCTGAATATACAACATATGATTTATTCTATGGTGGAACTCATGATCTAGAATCTCATTCAAACTTTAATTTTCGCAAACTCTCCGACGATCTCGAATCTGACCATAACATCGAAGAAAATCTGCCTCCTGATTATAACATGTCAATCTTCTTTGAAGCCACCTGCTCCATATATACAGAACCAATCAAAACCTATTCCCCACCCCGACCCGCAACCGGACTCAATTTCTATTCCGATTCACCTCTCACTAAGCCGTTTGCAGATGATTCAACTCCATATCCAGACCAGGTATCGGGTACTGATCAGACCACAAATCAGGAGCCTCCATCCTTTGATCACCTCTGTAGGGATTCCACACCTTACATGGATAATTTTTCGGAACCCTACTTTGACCAGGCTGATTCGACTCAGCCTGAACCCGAGTTTTCACTTCCATATCCATCAGAACGTCACTGCATATGGTGGGTTCAGCATCTGTTGATCTACATCTATCAACCCACCAGACTTATTGGGTTCGGGCTGCATCATCAGCCCGCTGATCTCAACAAGCACCTGGTTGGACCAACCAGGCTCTTAATCAAGGTGCTTGTTTTCCAAAACTCCATTGATTTGACCACTCCCTCTCCACCCCATTTTCTGCTCGGCTGAAGGCATTAAATTTAGCGCTTAACGGGAGGCAACCCGTCATCCCAAACACAGAGACCCGTCTAATTATCCATCTAGACTCCACGTCTCTTGCACCTTGAGTCCAGCCTTAGACAGATGATCCCACCTCTGGTACACATATCAGAGCTTGAAATCATCCGCATCAGTCATTTACGACCCATTCACCCACCCGATGTATCCTGTTCTACGCCCCTGACCTCAACACTAATTCCCACCCTCTGTTTGCAATGAGGACATTGCAAAACTTAGGCATGGGGGGGTGATAAAGTGCATACATACAGAACCAAGAAAAAATCAGGAGTCTCACACACAAAAAAATTTGCATATGTCAAAAATGCAAAAAAATTGAAAAAAATTAAGAAAAAGAACAAAAAAATGGGGGGAGGGAGGAAATTTTGTGAGCCACTTAAGCATAAGGAGGAGAAAAAGAAGAAAAATGACAAAAAGGAGCACAAAATGAAAATGAGAAGAAATAGTCATTAGTAAAAGATTAAGGGGTTAACTGAAGTTCTAGACCAAATCAAAAAAAAGGAACAGAAAAGTGCTATGGAGACATAACAAGAGATTAGCGGGAACGCTGGTCTTAGGCCTCTTGGGCTAGTACCTTTAGCTTAAAAATTCGCGTATCCGTTAAAATCTGGATAATCCTCAAGAGGTTGAGAAAAATCGAAGCTTGAGTATTAGGTCTAAGGCTTAGGAAGTATTCGACCTCGTTAACTGACCTCCAATTTGCGGGATTCGGTAACCAAAGCACCTAAATTCACACACAGTCTGGTTCAGTGCGCATAAACATCCAAATCACGCGAAAAGCATTTAATGTTCTGAAAAAGTCACCTTGATTAGGAGCGGTCAATCAACACAAATTGATTTGGATGAGTTCCCAGCGTGGAGAGGTGGGAAATTCCCCTCGAAGATGCGTAACAACATATCATCTCCTCGGTGCTTGTCTCTTAGGATATTTAAATATCCTATCGGGGGCATGTAAGCACTCTGCTGGTTCAGATACCATGGGCGGCATTATCACGAAATGTCGATCGCCAGGGTCTGGATTCGGCCACGGAACGCCATGGGCGGGATTATCTCGAAATCTCGAAAGCCAGGGTTCCGGGGGTTGCCATGGGCGGGATTATCTCGAAATCTCGAAAGCCAGGGACCCTTGAGGATTGATGATGGGGACGAGGAATCCGATACAGACCGTGTTGAGAAACTAATCCGAAGCTAGAAATAAAAAGAAAAGAGAGAGAAAAGCTCTCCAAACAAATAAATCTTCTATCTCTCTCTTACAAAAAACGCACTGCAAACTGAACTTAGGCTAAAAATGTCTCAAGCACGGGTGCTTTAACCGCGGAATCCAACAAACCCTAGGTTAGTTTCTGTGGGCCGTAGGAACCTTTGCGGAAGACTGAGGCTAAAGCGGAACAGATCCGGATTTTGGTTGGTACTTGAGTACCTCTAGGCCTATTGTCGGCATTCCCACCTAATCACAAAAGAAAAGGAGAAGCACTTATCATTGTTGACAGACATTCAGGGTCTAGAACGGAAGTTAAAACTTTGAAATTTTGCTAAGGGACTAGCAAAAGATCGGCATGGGGGTATGATGAGAGCCTCATCATGAGCCATAACTAGCTCATTTTGACCCAATAAAGAAGATAAAAGCTCCTACATAACCTAGAAGAAGGCCTAACTGAAGGAACAAGTGCTCTGAGAAGAAAACATGAAATAAAGGTTAAAACTGCAATTTTACCATTGCAGTACATAAACGGGATTTCTCAGAAGCAAAACATAGGTCAAATGGTCCAAATAAGATAAAAAGTGGGTTGAGTTAATCAGAAATGGGTTTATGTGCAATCTAAGAACTAAATGACACTTGGTAACCCTAAAACAAACCCGCTTAAATTAACAAGGTTCCGGTCAGAATAAAAATCAATTAAACCCTCTAAAAATCATAGAAAAACATCCTCTATGGTTTAGAACACTTAATTTGGCCTTTGGAACCTAGTTTGACCTAGATTAGGGTCCTAGCTCTTCAATTAACCTAATTTGGGTTTTTACGCAAAATGTCCAGTCAAACGAGGTCAAACCTGAAATCCAACTTCGCCATTGGATTCCTTAAGTCCAAATTAGGTTTATACCAAAATTTGGACCTAATGGGAGGTCATCTTGACCTACTTTGCAATTTAGTACACCCAAATCACAAATAGGTCCCTATCTTTTGAATATCCTTGCAAAGAGCCCCCCAAGTTCTTCGGCCCCTTTGCAATCCGGTCCTTCCGCCATTGTTAGGGTAGAACCAAGCTCCGGCGAGGTTCAGAGAGGGATTGCTCTCTAATCCCTCAGAGATTCCCTCCCAAAAATGGAAGGAGGATTCTCTGAGGAATTCCCTTCCTTATAAAGCCAATTACAATCGTTGGTGTGAACCCAATCTCTCGTGCGAACGCACGAGAGATTTGGGTATCCACCTTCCTTCCAACTCTAGCAAGCCGACAGACCTAATTGTGCGCTCTCCAAGCACTGATAGGAGCGGCCAGCACCTATAAAACACCCCCCAGACCCTGCCGCAAGACCCGAGCTTGATTTGGCCGAGTGTCCACCCCCAATTCGTCTCCTCCTGCCCGGCCAAAAGTCCCAGCAAGCTTCGGCGAGCCCCCCTCCCCTCCCTCTTCACTCTGCCACAAAACCAGTGGCAGAGTTAGCTTTCTGACTTCCCTCCGCGTCGCGTAGTACCCGCGCACGCCGCCTTAGCCCTGTCGTCGCCGTCGTTCTCCCCCACTAGGCATCATCTTCTCCGACGACAACAGGTACTACTGTCTGCCTTCCGTCCCCTTTCCTCCTTACAATTAGGTTAGAACTCCTCTCCATCCTCTCCTCTCTCTTTTCCCGCTGTTATCTCATCCGATTACCCCTCGACCGACGCTGACCACCCTCATCTTCCACATCACCGACTGACCTTCGGCGAACCACTTCCACCATTCTAGCCCCCCACACGGCTCGCCAACCACCTTGAGAGCTCTGCCTCACCACCAGGAACTCGCTCCACCCACAACTGCCACTCCAGACCTCCATAATCACCCCCCGACCAACCCACCATCTCCGGCCATAGGTTGACCTAGGCACGCACGCCTAGGCCGACCGGCAACCTGCAGCATCACCCACAGCCCTTGCCGTGCTACGGCGAAGGTTTCCAGCTATTCTGATTAGGCCAATAGGCCATTCTGTTGGATGTCAGGTGTACGCCCCAGCCGCCATTAACAGCCGAAGCAGCAGGGAGCTTGGAGCAGCAGCAGGTGTCAGGCTTCCCAGGCGGCAGGTGCAGCAGATTCTCACAAGTGTCGTGAAGCAACCGAGGCCAGCCAGCAGCGCAGAGGAGTCAACAGCTTGGGCAATCGAGCGACAAAACTCTGCGGGCGTGCGTGAAGGCGAGACCAGATAGTCCCACATCGTGGGATTGTAACACTCAGGTATCATATAAGTTATTTTTGTGCTTTCGTCTTAGTGCCTCCGTAAGCACAGGGGTGAGGTCCCTCACTGCCCTTACACACGCCTCGTCCGTGGCTTGACCTCGCGGATCTGGCGGATCCGACCCAACCTAGACCTACGCACTCCTTGCGCATCATCACTTGCCGGTGCGCCTGGTCCCGGGTGCGAACCCGACCCGACTACCCGTGTGGCTCTGGGAGAGCCTCCCTGAGTGAATTGCTTGAGAGAGAGAGACGCGTGGGTAGAGGGAGAAAGGATAGGTTTTGCTCTGTTTAGGCATAGGCTGAACGTTGAGGAAGAAAGACTTGGTCGCGAGAAGGAAAAGAAAGAAGGAAGAAGGAAAGGCAGGAAGAACAGAGAGACCAAGAAGCCTTCACAGGAGAAGAAGAAGGAGCAAGACAGAGAAGAAACAAGGCAGGGAAGAAGAAGAAAGAAAGAAGCCTTCGCAGGAGAAGAAGAAAGAGAAGAAAAGAAAGCAAACACAGAAGCAGAAAAAGAAGAAACAGAGAGACTGCTGAGGAAGAAGAATAATCAAGAAGAAAGGGAACCTACTTTTAAGACGTCTGATCATAAGATCAGACGTCCAATTTCATTTCTTTTTATCCTAACTACTTTTAATCGCATACATTCATAGTTGAATTGATATTTTGAGTAAATTAGAGTGTTCAATTACATTTTGACTGGTAGTAAATTCCATTTGCTCCCTATGATCGACCTCGGATACTCCGGTCTTCGAGTAATAAAATTCTTTATATTTGTTTAGACATTTTGTCGGTTATACTACAACGTGACATCCTTTAAACCCGCACAAAACATTGACAACATAGCCCATCCTTGAAGATTTGGTTACAACGTTACTTATTACATGTAACCAGTGTTTCCTCGCACTTCTCCAGTATACCCCCTAAGACTAACCTTAACTGCATTCCCAATAACTCCCATTTAAGGGTGCTTTAAGAACGTAAATAAAATTAGTTGGTATACCAAAGAAGAACAAAAAGATACTATTGAAATTCCTCTAGACATTGATTCTATGTAACAAGTAACCTTAAGTTGTGATCAAATCTTTAAGGATCACCGTTAGTTCAGAACTTCTCTGAACTAAAGACGACAACTCTTATGGCATGCTATAAAGACAAAGCTTCGTGCATGTAACTGAGATATACACACACTCTTCATTGTTTGTATAAGTGTCAATGGGGAAGCATTTTGACATGATTATCCCCTCCTAAAACCTGTAACCTAAGGGTTAGAATGCCTATTATTTGACCTCAAGTGCATCTAGATTTGTGCAAGTGTGTGCATATATAAATTCATTAAAATAATAGAATCAAACAAACATAAAGTGGATACATAATAGAATCAAATTCAATTTACTAAATCAATCAAACATATATAATAAAATCAAATAAACATTTAGAAGAAAGTTGGTGCACCTCACAATCAATCAAACAAATTCAATTTACTAAATCAAGTGGGTACACCCCACAATCATAAAAATAATTCATAAGATTAATTAAGTGGGTATGCCGCACATTCTAATCCTAAGTGGGTACACCCCATATTCTAAACCTAAGTAGGCACAACCCACATTCTAAACCTAATTAAATGGGCACACCCTACATTCATTCACAAATTAATTAAAACAACTTAATTTGATACCTCAATAAAGCACGTGAATCGTAGAGAAGGTGTTCGATGGTGCGAGGTACCTAAATCAAATTACAAAAATTTATAAGTAAAAAACTATAAAAAATTACAAAAAATAACCAAATTTTATAGTTAATTAATGAAACAAATTTTTTTTGGGGGGGTAGGGGAGGACAGCAATGGGAGGAGGAGGGGGTGGCTGAGGGGAGTAGGCAGAGGAGGACGAGTGGGTAGTAGGGGGCGATAGCACAGAGAATAAGGCTACAGTGGTACGGAGGACAAGGAGGCAGCTGGGGATGAGGATGACGAAGAGTTGGGGGCAAGATAACAATAGGAGGAGGAGGAGGGGGTGACAGCAACGAGGAGGTAGTGGAACTAGGATAAGGAGGAGGAGGGGGCAGCAGTGCATGCGGCGAGGAGTACAAGGAGGAGGAGGAGTCCCTTATTGATTAAGGGTGATCGGGGAGAGGAGAGGTTGACAGAGGAGGATAGGGATGGGCGCGGCATGGTGCGGTGATGATGGAGAGGGATGCTCGATGGAGAAGATTAAGGGTAAATAAGGGAGAAGGGGTCGGGCACTATGTATAGAGTAGTAGTACTTTACATGACGATTTTTGTAGAAAGTGTTGTTTAAAGTTGGGTAGGGCACGAAATAATGGTGCCCGACAAAAATTTGGAATCAATATAGATGACAGTTTTCATAAAAATCATCCTATATATTCATCTAACATCTGAAGTATAAAGGGTTGCGGGTAGGCATTTTACACGATGATATAACATCGCAAATGCATTATTTTTAGTAGTGTTGATTAGAAATCAAGGGGTATAGCTTAGGCTTAGGAGAAGGTGGTGGTGGTCAGCTTAGCACAAGGCTTGTAGTGAAATGGTTAGGTGGTAGTGAAGTTGTTAATAGGACAATGGACAAGGGATTAAGGTGGTTGTTTGTTGTAATCGTTAGGGAGGATATAGGAGTAGTGATTTTAGTTGGTGGATGGTGTGTGTTAACGGTGAAGGGGCTAGCCGTGTGTTCGAGGTGGTGGAGCTAATGTGGTGTGTGGTCGTAAGGGGGAGGATGGAGGATGGGGGAAGGTGCATGAGCATGGGTGGTGAAGGTGAGGTGTTGATGATGGTGAATGTATTATTTTTGTGTGGTGTCATGAAGATGGTGGTGAAGTTGGTTGAGATGGTGGGATGGAAATGGAGTGGAGTGATGGTATGATGGTATAGATGATAAAAAAAAAAGTAAGAAAATACTAAGAACATGAAGAACATGATGAACAAAAGAAGAACAAAAGAAGGAAACTAGTCTACTTGCATTGAAATAAACATTAATCTACTTGCAATTAATAAAAACTACACCATCAAGAAAATGGAAAGACAAAGGAGATAAAGGATGGGGTCAACACCAATGGGGGCTCTCTTGGAGCTATTAGCTATGGTGGTGGTGATCATTGGCCAATGGCCTACACCACCTTCATCCTGTACAGAAGTGACCAAGGAGGGCTCCACCAAGGGGAGTCATTGGCCACTATTGAGAGGGAGAGGGAGGGAGCTATAGAGTGGATAAGAGAAAAGAGTAGAAAGGAGATGGAGCAAATCGAGTGGGGCAGCTAAGGGCTATAGGGCTTTTATAGGATGGGTGTTGGGGTGTGGTGGTCCTAAGGGGTAGGTTAGGCCTAGGTTAAGGGGGTGTATGCTAAGGGTGGTAGAAGGTTCTAGTGGGTTCTAGTAGATGCACACTAAGGGTGGGATTAAGGGGTGGCGTGGAGGGTTAATTGGTGTTTATATAGTTGGGTGCATTGGGTGGTGTTATTAGGCCTCTAGGTTGGGTAGGTGTTGGGTTGAAATTAGGTGAGACAAAAAATGGTGTAAAAATAGGTGCACAAGGTAGTATTAAAATGGGTGGAAAAATACAGTGTTGGGCCAAGTGCATGTGGGATTTTATTGCGGGTTGGGTAGCCCTAAAATGGGTTCTACTTAGGTGGCTAGTTAGGTGAATGTGTGTGCATTTTATGTGCACATGTTTTCGTGTGTATGCGATTGCGATGTAAACACTTGTGTGTGAAGGGTTGAAATTAGGTGAGACAAAACATGGTGTAGAAAATAGGTGCACAAGGTAGTATTAAAATGGGTGGAAAAATATAGAGGTGGGCCAAGTGCATGTGGGATTTTATTGCAGGTTAGGTAGCCCTATAATGGGTTCTACTTCGGTGGCTAGTTAGGTGAATGTGGGTGCATTTATGTGCATGTGTTCATGTGTATGCGATTGCGATGTAGGCACATGCGTGTGAGGCTAGTTAGAAGGTAGTGTGTGAGCACATTTGAGTGAGTTAGGTGCATGTGCATGGGTTGCACGTGATTGTCTTGATCTTGCATGGGCTTGTGTCTCTCTCTCTTCTGATCTATCTATAATTGCATGTTGCTGGCTCCCTTTACTTTGTTACGGGAAGTAATTGATGAATCCATTGTGCATATTCTTGCATCTTCATTATAGTGCAACTCCCACTCTTCTATAATAAGCCTTTGCACTTGAAATATGAATGTCAATATTAGGCCTGTAAAATAGAGAAAATAGACTAAGAATATACAAGAATGCAAATGCATAAAATGCATTCTTATTTACAATGTAAGATAGGTATTTAGACTAATTTAGTAATTTTAAGGCCTGTGATTGCTACATAATCGCCGCTAAGAAATTAAAGTCTGAGTATCTTGAGGATGATTCGGAGGGTGATTTGGAGGATGACTTGGAAGATAGCATGATGATTGATTCATGGGTAGGATCTTAGAAATGTAATCAAGCCACCCATGAGGAGCATCAGAGCCAGAATAATACGAGCGTGGGTCAGAATTTAAGTAAAATTCCAATCACAAACTTTGAGGGGGACATTTGAGAACTGGAAGCATTACTTGATCTTGGTCCTGAGGGATTCATTTATGAAAATGACAATTTGGATCTGGAGAGACCCATTTCTACCTCTTCCCCTTCTAAACCTTATTCCCAAACTCATCTGGATGAGCTAGATAAAGAATCCCCTTACGAAAAAGATATTCAAGAGATTGGAAGACTTTTGGGGATAACATATGATGAGCTATCTAAGGATTCTAAAAACTCTTTTGAAATATAGGAATTCAAGGACACTTGGAAACATGAATTGTATGATATCAGAGAGGAGGCTGAGGATATTGAAAATTTATATGACATGGAAGGAGAAAAAGAAGATATAATCACTGTGGAAGAGATCTCTGATTCTAGGGTTCCTTTATATTACAGAGAAATAACCTATTTGGAGAACCCATACAATTTCCAAACCCCACATCATTCCACATATGCCCCCACCACCCATTGCTTACATCACCTTTTCGAGTTGCCACTATCCTCATTCCGCCTAGACATCGTATTTATCTTACTTTCTTTTGCAACACCTGGCTGCAGATCCTACCAAGGCTTATCTTAATATTTTTCCAATTCTTTGAACTTAGAATTCATGGATAGATGATCCGCATTTGCGGCCCGTTGTTAGCGAAAGCACTAAAAACCCTTATCATTTTAATTGCTACTGTACATATATTCTCAATAATCCTTTAGAGTTGGTATTAAACTCAGTGCTCGTTAGGAGGCACCCCAACAAAACAAACTCTTCTTTTTTTCTCTATACATAACTATTTTCATTTTCGTCTCTAGCTACCAGTGTATTGTGAAGCTAAATTAGAAACAATTCCTAGTGATATCTACATTTTCTTTATTTATTTCATGCATGAGGACATGCAAGAAATTAGGCATGGGGGCGTGGATAGTGCATTTGTTGATTACATTAGGCTAGTATTTAGAATTTTTTGAATTTTTGGAAAATAAAAATTGAGAAAAAAGGAAAATGATGAAAAAATGAAAAATGTTGCTCTACATTGTATAAAGCATCTTTCTGAAACAAAATAAAAGAAAAAAATGCACAAAAATAAGAAGAAAGAAATACAATTGAGTCAGGAAAGGTTTATCTAGGTATTTAGAAATCACTAACCCTAGGAAGAATTATGATTAGTGTCTTTTCATTTAGACTCTTTAGGTTTGTGGATTTAATTAACTCAGGTGTTCACTAAGATGTGTACCTCTTGTATGAAGTCCTTGCTAGTCAAAATGATTCTTAAAAGGTTAAATAATCAGGGGTGATAAGTATGCTACTTATCTTCCCCCTCTTTGATTTGAAAAGTCCTAGAAGTCTTAGCATCTTTGCACTTATGCACTGACTCATCTTATAGTCAACCATGTTTGGAAATTAGGTTAACAATAAGCTAATTAGGGTTGTATTGCTGGACGTTACATTGGGCAACCTCCTTAGTCGTAGGGTATCATAGCCCAACCATTAGACCTACTTTCTTTTGGTTGTTGACTTTGGGTACAGCTTAAGATGAGGGAAGCCACCTACTTAAAAAGAAAAGTTATGAGAAAAAAAGTAGAAATGGAAAGAAAAAAAAGGAGAAAATAGCCACACCTTCACATCATAGGTATGGCTGGCATGTTGCAATGAGAGAGCCTTTCCATTGTTGGATGTCCATATCCCATCTCACAAAAGCACAAAAAAAAATCCCCAATTAAGGTGAAGTTAGGGAAGTAGAAATTAATAACCCGAGGAGATTGATTAATTTGCTAAATCATTGTTGTTGTTGAGTGGTTCATAGAAAAATGAAATGAAAAAATTGAAAAGACCAACCACGTATAGAGCAACAAAAGTCATCCATAGGGAGGCTAAAAACACATATCTAAGATCTTATTCAATTAAGAAACATTCGAGCACATGTTCACAAGAAATAGACCAAAATAATAAATAAAGAAGGAAAGGAGAAAGGGTGAAGAAGGGCCCTGGCGTAGTGGAGGTGGACGGCAGTCTTGGGCATCACCTTGTGCTGTCACCACAAGGGAAAACGTCCAAGGTGAAGCTTCTAGGTGTGGAGCTAGTGGCTCCTCTCGACAATGGCGGGTGAGGTGATGGCGTGGTGCAATCTGCTTGGATCTCCACACTTGGGGAGTCGAAGAAGGTCGGTGTGTGGAGATGACCTCACCATGGGGTGGTGATGGAGGCTCTCATCCTTAGGGGAGATGGTGGTAGAGGAGCATAATCCCCTCCTCAAGGGTTACAATACGTCAATGTGGAGGTTGGACGCCCCATGCCCAAGGAGATGGAGAAGGTGGATAGTGGAAGGGAGGAAGGTGGTGGATGGTGATCCCCTTAGTGTGTGTGTCCTTAGCCTCCCAACCGTATGTCTTGTCACCCTTAAAATGTGGATCTTAGATCCATCTTTTGAGGAGCATTGAATGCCCTTCCAATTAGAGTGGTTGACCATCAAATGATGATGAGGCCTTCCATACTTTCCTCTTTGCTCAACGATATCTTTTGCAAGAAAATGTGGCACCAACTATCTTGGAGGAGGAAATTGCAGAGAAGGATAGGTCGCGTTGGAATTTCTTTCGACGTTACCTTCCAAGGATGGGTCCACTTACAAAAGAAATAAAAATATACAATTATTTATAATACATAAAGAGATGCATGATGCAATGAAATGTGAACAAGGTTAATTCAAGCATCTACGTTTATTCCATGGATAATTCACTACACTAATGTAACCTAAAGTTCGGGAATTAACCAACTTAGTCTAAATTATAGTCCACTAAAGTGGACTCATCAAATACCCCCAAGCCTATGTTTTGCTAGTCTTAAGTAAAACACTGTGCTCAAGAGTACAATCACCTAAACTAAGATAGATAAATCAGGGAGCCTTCGTCTCCCGACCCCTAAAGAGTTAGATCAAAATCTCAAAGTTCAGACTCAAAGGTACTAATGTATCGACCAAGATACAAACCTCTTTGCCGCTTTGGATTCCAATTAGCCTCAACCTTGGGTCTCTAGCATAACTTTTTTTTAGACTCTTAGGCCCACCCAGGGTTTGCCAATATTAGAGTTTTAAGTTTCTATGCTCAATGTGTGATTTTATTAATGGGCACCCACAATTGTTCTTCCTGTATGTACCCAAATTGGACTTACCCGTAACCTCTCTAGACTCACCTTGACTTTGGCCTTACTTACATTTGGTAGCTTTCTCCTTACCCATTTTTATCCTGGGGTCAACCTCAAAGGTATATCTCCCCAGCTAGGCCTTTTAACCTCTTATTTAATTCCCTTTTCTATTTCCACCACCAAATAATTTTTCTTATTTTTTTATCCCACCTTCTTATTCCTCATTCTTTCACATGCCTCCAACCCCCTACAATGCATGTTTTATTTTCTTTTTGATTTTATGATTTTTTAAAATTTTTTTTAAACAACCATTGTTACAAGGTGTTTTTTGGGTACTCATATGTAGCGAGGTACCTTTTTATTCCCTATAGCAACCATGTATAGTGGGGTGCTCTAACCCTCTTACTCATTTTATTCAACACCCCAACTCTTTTTTTGGTGAGTGGCTCTCCTTCCTCCTTTCAAGAGCCTCCCCTTAGCAAGACCTAGAAAGACTTGGGGAGCAAGGTTGGGCTCTGGACACCCTATATCTAGGGCGTTACCCGGACCAACATGCCAGCCATACCCTATAGACATCTCTATTAGATATAGATATAATTAAGGTGCATTTATGTTGAGTCTCCAACCTCAACCTTGACGGAACCCACGGTAAGCTCGTTTTGGCTGCCCAATTGTGAAAGTTTGTGTGTGTGTGTAAGGGGACACTTAGGGCTAGTTTACGGAGGGGGTTATCCCCTCTTTTTAAGGGATAACCCTCGCTTATCTCATGGGATAACTTAACCCTTTATGTCATCCTTAACCTAGGATAAGCTAACTCGGGTTTGTTGGGATTAACTTATCCCTTGACTTATCCCCTCAAATTTATTCACACCTTCCGTTACATCACAGGATAACCCCTTTCCTAACTCCCATTCAATAAACACACATAGGAGTTCACACCTATTTTCAAGTAAACAGAAACAGAGGTTATCCTTTGTAGCAAAGAAGTTAACTCATGTTAGCTATCTGATTAATGATATTTTATACATGAAAAGGATTAAGTTAAAAACCAGTCGAAGTGCATAAAAAAAATCGCTATCAAATAATTTTACCAAAACTCAAGACGAGTCCTGGGTCAAACACGGGGATGCTACGTTGGTTATAAATCTGCAATTATATTTTTTTATAAGGAAAATATTCACAATATCTATACTATGCTCATTTACTTGTAATATAAAAAAAGGGAGAGAAAAAGAGAGAAAGAGAGAGAGAGAATCACTTTTATAACTAAGAAAATGTCTATTACAACTACTTGCTATAAATCTAATGCTAGAAATCTACACTAGAAAGCAATAAAGAGATAGGGGAGAGAAATTATCCTCCTCGACGAATGCTTGGAGGATGAGCCAGACGATCGACGCCTGGAGGAAGGAGGATGAATCTAGATGTAGGGATGAGGTAGGGCATCGTCATTGCAGGATCTGCTTCCGGAATGGGGACGAGAGGGTGGATGGCAAGAGCTCCGCGAATGGGATAAGTGGGACAATTTTGTTTTTTAAATACCAATGGAGCTTCCCATAGCTTGGGAGCACTAGAGTGAGCTTTAGAACTTGACTTCTTAGCTCTTAGAGGAGTTGAGAGAAGAAGGAAGGGATGATGGACGAAGTGGGTGTTGTGCCCTTTTATAGTTGAAGTTCAAGGGCAAAAAGGTCCTTTTAAAAGTTTAAACTTTTAATGCAGAGCCTTTAGTGACGGATGTGCACATCGCTGTAGATGCACATCGCTGAAGGCACTCGTTGACCAAGAGACGCTCGATCAGGATCCGATGACTCTCATGCGGCCACGTTCGCATCTCCTCTCCTTCAGCCATTACGCGTGCACACACCAAGCATCGCTACATGTGGCATGTTAAGGGACCTTGGATCGCACATCCATGGTCGAGAATCACCCTCAGTCATCCTTCACAAATCACGCACCTTCGTCTGTGTGTCATCACATGCATGAGCAATCCATGCATCTTCGTGCACCACGTCGCAGCCATAATTGCAGCTCGATGAAGATCGGTAGGCCAAATTTTGTTGCACCTCGCTTCAGTGGATTAATTCCCCTCAGTGTGAATCAAACACGCATTGCGTGCTATGCATAAGGCGCGCGACTGCTGCGCTACATGCCTTGGAATGTCGCAAATATGTTTTTGTGCCTATGTTCTCTCAGCCATTGGATCATGGATCAATGGTTGAGAATGCTCGAGAGAGATTCCTTCAGAGGTTGAGCAGAGAGGCCTTGGAGGGTATGGGGGGTTCGGATTGTGCCACGTGATGCCATCTGAACCATTCATCTTGAAATGCTAGTAGTTAGTGCCACGAATGTTGAATTGGATCGATTTGTGTGTCGTTGGGCTACGATCGTCGATTTGAACCCATCTGTGTGGTTGGATTCTTCATCTAAGGTCCGAATTTTCACCTCCTTGCCCTGTTGTCTCTGATCATCTGTGTCTTGTATGTGATACTATGTGATGAGAGCCTCATCATGAGCCATAACTAGCTCATTTTGACCTAAGAAAGAGAATAAAAGCTCCTACATAACCTAAAAGAGGGCCTAATTGAAGGAATAAGTGTTCTGAGAAGAAAACATGAAATAAAGGTTAAAACTGCAATTTTACCATTGAAGTACATAAATAGAATTTCTCAGAGACAAAGCATAGGTCAAATGGTCTAAATGAGATAAAAAGTGCGTTGAGTCAATCAGAAATGGGTTCATGTGCAATCCAGGAATTAAATAACATTTGGTAACCCTAAAACAGACCCGCTTAATTCAACAAGGTTCTGGTCAGGATAAAAATCAAGTAAACCCTCTAAAATTCATGTAAAATAATCCCCTAGGGTTTAGAACATTCAAATTGGCCTTTGGAGCCTAGTTTGACCTAGATTAGGGTCCTAGCTCATCAATTGACCTAATTTGGGTTTTTACGCAAAATTTCCACTCAAACGTGGTAAAACCTAAAATCCAACTTCACCATTGGATTCCTTAGGTCCAAATTAGGTTTGCACCAAAATTTGGACCTAAGGGGAGGTCATCATGACCTACTTTGCAATTTAGTACACCCAATCACACTTTGGTCCCTATCTTTTGAAAACTATCACTTAAACCCCCTGTCTTTGTCGCCATCTTACAATCAGGTCCTTATGCCATTATTGGGCCAGAATCCTTCTCTGGCGAAGTTGACAGGGAGGATACGCTCTAATCCCTCAGAGATCCCCTCCCTGAAATGGAAGGGAGATTCTCTGAGGAATTCCCTTCCATATGAGGCCAGTCATGATCCCTGATTTGATCCCAATCCCTCATGCGAACACACGAGGGATTTGGGTATCCACCCACTTTCCTTCTTCGGTGAGCCGTCGGTGATGAATGCTTGCCCTCCACGCTCCAGAACACATGGCCTGTGCCTATAAAAGAACCCCCAAACCCGGCCGCTCAATTTCAGCTCGACTTGGCCGGATTCCACCCCAAATTCATCTCCTTCTCCGGCCAAGGGTCCAGCGAGCTCCGGCGAGCTCCCCTCCCCTTCCTCTTCACTCTACCACAAAACTAGTGGCAGAGCCATCTTCCTCATCCTCCTCCGCGTCGCGCAATACCCGTGCTCGGTGCTCTAGCCCCATCGTCGCCGTCACCTTCCTCCACTGGGCAGCTTCTTCTTCGGCGACAGTCGATACGGCGAGTCGCCTCTCCGCCCCCTTCGTCCCTGCAAGTTGGTTAGAACTACTCCACATCTTTCCCTCTTTCTTTTCCCCACTATATTTCACTTGATTACCCCACGACCACGCCTGACCACCGTCATCTTCCATCCCTCCGGCAACCCTCCGGTGAGTCGCCCCCGTCGCTCCGCAACTCCACATGACTCGCCGACCGTCGCAAAAGTTCTGCCTCACCACACTGAACACACTTCGCCCCTCCATTGCCATGCTACACCTCCACAACACACCCACCCATCCGGCCACAGAGCGACCTAGGCACGCACGCCTAAGCCACCCCTCGGCCTGCCACATAGCTGATCACCTTCGCCGTGATAAGACGAAGGTTCCCTGGTGATCTGATTAGGCCACGAGGCCATTTTCGTGTCTGACAGATTCATAGCCCTGTCGCCATTGACGGTGACTCGAAGAAGCTCCAAGCTCGCTCCAGGCTTCAGGACCATAAGGCTCCAGGTGCAGCTCGCTCAGGGAAGCACTACGAAGCTGTCTGACCAAGCAAGAGACACTGCGAAGTCCACAGCTGTGGCAATTGCAGGAAGGATTTCTGCGGGCGCGCGCGAAAAAAGGCAGCAACCTTTAGTCCCACATCGGTAACTTACAAAGTAGTGGCATGCTTTATATTGCTTTTGTGATAAGGCTTGAGTGCCTCCGAACGCACTTGGGGTGAGGTCCCTCACTTATCTCACGCCGCCTCGTCCTCGATTTCACCACGCGGATCTGGCACGCTCTGACCCGACCCTTGCCTTGAGCACACCTCGCGCATCACCCTCACGCCGGTGCGCTTGGTCACGGGTACGCTATCCAACCCGTTAATGCGGCTCTGGGAGACCTTATTGTGAGCAGTTTGCAGAGAGAAAGAGATTCGTGCGGGTAGAGGGAAAGGATAGGTTTTGCTGCCTTGTGTGCAGGCAGACAGAGCGCCGAAGAAGAAGCTGACACTTAGCCGCAGGAAGGAGAAGGAGGAAGAAGCCTTCGCAGAAAGTAAAGGCTGTAGAGAAAGAAGAAGAGAGGCCGAAGCAGAATCCAAAGTAAGAAGAAGACAGAAGGAGGACAGAAGAGAAAGAAGCAAGGCAGAAGAGAGACTGCAGAGAAAGAAAGAAATATCAGAAGAAGAGTAATAATAACACTTTTAAGACGTCTGATCTTATGATCAGACGTCCAATTTCACTCTTTTGTCTGGATTATATTTTTCAAACTAATGCATTTACATTTGAATTAAAGTTTTGAGTAATTAAAGTGTTCAATTACATTTTTTGAGATTAGTAGTAAATTCCAATTGCTCCCTGTGTTCGACCTCGGATACTCCGATTTTCGAGTAATAAAACTTTTATTTGTTGACGACGCTTGATCACCTATACTACGACGTAATTAACTGTTAAAACACGATCGAGTTTCGCGCGTCAACATTTTGGCGCCGTTGCCGGGGAGCAACGCGTAATTTATCACTAGTCTCTACATTCTTTTTATCATATTGAACACTAACTTGCCCTACTTTGCTTTGTTGTGATCTTGCAGGTATTTCACGAGAAAATCCCTCCCGCAAGTCAACCACTCCAGGGCAGGTAATTTCTTTTCTTCCTTAAATCATTCCCTAAATCCTGAAAAGACAAAAGGAAGAAAATCAATTTAGGAATCAATTGCCTTCTTTATATAGTAATCACCATCTTTGTGGCAAACATTTCCTAATTTTGCAAAAATTTTTCAAATCTTCTTGAAGTTGGGGTGATTTTTTAGATTCTATCCCACAAATTCATGTGCCTAATAGAAATAACGCTTAATCTCTACGGACAACACACTTCTTGCCTTCAAGTCCAAAGAGAATTTTTGTGAAAAAGAAAAAAGGATTGGAAATAGAACCAAATTAGGGTTTCTACAGTAGGATCTTGGAGTGTTAGTCACACATGCCTACATAAAAGGAAATAAACCTTCCTGCATCAATGTGTCACCCAAGACCTTGATTGAAGAGATCTAAACAAGACAAACCCCAAGAAAAAAAAAGAAGCTCTAAAATCACTTGAATCTTAAAATCTTGGACCTAATAACCTGGGAGTCGAATCAGGGTGATCTCTAGGCTCCAAACCTAGAATCATTCTGCCATCTATAGGACAGGTCAGGTGAAGTTGACCCCTTGGGTCAACCAACCTCTAAATTAGGTCACAACATCAAAACATCTAAAGTTCAAGTGAGAAGCCTAAAGCACCTTTGAAATGAAAGTGGTAGACTAAAGAGGTCAAGGTCCCCATTCTGGTCTACCAGGAATCTCAGTGACAAGAGAGGTCGGGTGGGGGAAACCCTGTAACCCGTGGGGACGCTCTACCGTGTAGGGGTCTTTGCGGGACTCTCCCTTTCTGGCTGCTAAGGTAATTCTCAAGTGGACGATCTTCTGATCCAGGGGTACCATTCGCCCCGAACCTCCATAGTCATCCAAACATCTTTGGGTGTCTTGATTGGGTCAAAAACATCTCCAGTCCCTCATCTTTTCTCTTTAGAGCACACACACACATTTTCAGTGGGACTCATTATTCAGATCTGATTGCTTCATAACTTGATCTTGATTCAAACTTTGATTCTACATCTGGATTCCACCACCTGATCCAAATATGCGGCCAAACCACCTAGGACTACCATTCAAGAAACCTGAATATCAGAGATCCATGAGAGATAAAATGATTGAGGATGCCCTAAAATTCTATGAAAAAGAAGAAACCTCAACACCAGTAGGAAACATTCAGGTTGATGTCCCTACAACCACAACCTTTATCATAACTTGTGCCCAAGTACTATTAGCAGAAGCCACAAAAGGATCAACCCGTGACTTGATCATTACTGCATACATTGAGATAGAAAAATCGCACAATCTTGAATACCTTCAATGTATGACAAATCCTCGACTTTGGAAGCAACACCAAGACAGTCTTGAAAAACGGGAAGAGATAATGAGATTAGTAAAACAAGTTATTGACCAGAAGCACTCGTATATATCACAAAAAGAGGATGAACTATCTTAGGACGACATCGAAGATAAATCTGATCTCGTGTTTGAGGCACAAAATGGTTGTGGATTCCCAACCCAGATGAAGTATAATGTGCCTGATATTGAAGAAGGTTGGGAAGCTCCAAATGCAGGAAAATACCATGATGAGCCCATTCTAGAATCCCAAAACTCCTGCAAGAATGAGAGTAGAGCTGAACCTCTCGAGGGTGTAAATTCTGTCCCTTATTTTGATAAGGTGACCCTCGAAGGTTATTCAGACCTAGATTCTAGTAATTCAACCCACATTCTAAGCCCAAAATCTAGATCTGAAACCTATTTTGAAGATTTCAAGGCCCTATATGAAGAAGATCAATCTTTATATGAAGAATACGATTTTGGGCCTTTATTTGATGAATATCCCTGGCCAACATCCTCAGAGGAACTAATCAATTTTTTGGAAGTCATGCCAATCTACGATACAGAAACCGAGGAGTTGGATGAGTGGGGTTTCAATTGGGTCTGCCCTACTAGCTTAGAACCTGAGCCTCTACCAGATAGGGACACCTTTTTAAGCTCAGAATTAACATCTAGGCTAGACCCCAGTCAGGCTGCTGAATCTGCAACATATGATTTATTCTATGGTGGAACTCACGATCTGGAATCTCATTCAAATTTTGATTTTTGCAAACTCTCCGATGATTTCGAATCTGACCATAACATCGGAGAAAATCTACTTCCTGATTATAATAAGCCAATTTTCTTTGAAGCCACCTACTCCACATATACAGAACCAATCAAAACCCGTTCTCTACCTCGACCTGCAATCGGACTCAATTTCTATTCTGATTCACCTCTCACTGAGCCGTTTGCAGATGATTCAACTTCATATCTATATCGGGTATCGGGCATTGATCAGACCGAAAAATAGGAGCCAACATTCTTTGATCACCCCTGTAGGGATTCCACACCTTACATTGATTATTTTTCCTAACCCTACTCTGACCAGGCTGATTCGACTCAGCCTAAACCCGAGTTTTCACTTCCATATTCATTTGAACTTCACTACATATGGTGGGTTCCACATCTATTAATCTACATCTATCAACCCACCAGACTTATTGGGTTTGGGCTGCATCATCAGCCTACTGATCTTAACAAGCACCTGGTTGGACCAACCAGGTTCTTAATCAAGGTGCTTATTTTACAAAATTCCACTGATTTGACCACTCCCTCTCCACCCCATTTTCCGCTCGGCTGAAGGCATTAAATTTAGCGCTTAACGGGGGGCAGCCCGTCATCCCAAAAATAAAGACCCATCTGATTATCCGTCTGTACTCCACGTCCATTGCACCTTGAGTTCAGCCTTAGACAGTTGATCCCACCTCTGGTACACGTACCAGAGCTTGAAATCATCCGCATCAGTCATTTTCGACCCATTCACCCACCCGATGTATCCTGTTCTAAGTCCCTGACCTCAACACTATTTCACACCCTCCGTTTACAATGAGGACATTGCAAAACTTAGGCATGGGGAGGGTGATAAAGTGCATACATACAGAACCAAGAAAAAATCAGAAGGATTCTCATACAAAAAAAATTCACATATGTCAACAACACAAAAAAATTGAAAAATTATGAAAAAGAACAAAAAAAATGGGGGAGGGAGGAAATTTTGTGAGCCACATAAACATAAGGAGGAGAAAAAGAGCAAAAATGACAAAAAGGAGCACAGAATGAAAAAAGAAACAGAAATATTCATTAGTAAAAAATTAAGGAATTAACTGAAGTTCTAGACCAGATCAAGAAAAGAAATAAAAGAAAAGTGCTAAGGAGACATAACAAGAGATTAGCGGGAATGCCGATCTTAGGCCTCTTGGGCTAGATTCTTTAGCTTAAAAATTTGCGTATCCGCTAAAATCTGGATAATCCTCAAGAGGTTAGGGAAAATGCAAAGCTTAAGTACTAGGTCTAAGGCTTAGGAAGTATTCGGCCTCGTTAACTAACCTTCAGTTTGCGGGATTCGGTAACCTAAGCACCCCAAATTCACACACAGTCTGGTTTAGTGCACATAAATATCCAAATCACACAAAAGCATTTAATGTTCTGAAAAAGTCACCTAGATTAGGAGTGGCCAATCAACACAAGTTGATTTGGACGAGTTCCCGACGCGGAGAGGCAGGAAATTCCACTCGAAGATGCGTAAAAACATATCATCTCCTCGATGCTTGTCTCTTAGGATATTTAAATATCCTACTAGGGGCATGTAAGCACTCTGCAGGTTCAGATACCATGGGCGGCATTATCACGAAATGTCGATCTCCAGGGTCTGAATTCGGCCACGGAACGCCATGGGTGGGATTATCTCAAAATCTAGAAAGCTAGGGTTCTGGGGGTTGCCATGGGCAAGATTATCTCAAAATCTCGATAGCCAAGGACCCTTGAGGATTGATGATGGGGACGAGGAATCCGATACAGACCGTGTTGAAAAGCTAATCCGAAGCTAGAAATAAAAAGAAAAGAGAGAGAAAAGCTCTCCAAACAAATACATCTTCTTTCTCTCTCTTACAAAAACTCACTGCAAACTGAACCTAGGCTAGAAATGTCTCAAGCATGGGTGTTTTAACCGCGGAGTCCAACAAACCCTAGGTTAGTTTCTATGGGCCTTAAAAACCTTTGCGGAGGACTGAGGCTAAAGTGGGTCAGGTCCGGATTTTGGTTGGTACTTGAGTACCTCTAGGCCTATTGTCCGCATTCGGACCTAATCACAAAAGAAGCACTTATCATAATTGATGACAGATAGGGTCTAGAACAAAAGTTAAAACCTTGAAATTTTGCCGAGGGACTAGCAAAAGCTAGGCATGGGGGTATGATGAGAGCCTCATCATGAGCCATAACTAGCTCATTTTGATCTAAGAAAGAGAATAAAAGCTCCTACATAACCTAGAAGAGGGCCTAATTGAAGGAATAAGTGTTCTGAGAAGAAAACATGAAATAAAGGTTAAAACTGCAATTTTGCCATTGCAGTACATAAACAGAATTTCTCAGAGACAGAGCATAGGTCAAATGGTCTAAATGAGATAAAAAGTGGGTTGAGTCAATCAGAAATGGCTTCATGTGCAATCCAGGAATTAAATAACATTTGGTAACCCTAAAACAGACCCGCTTAATTCAACAAGGTTCTGGTCAGGATAAAAATCAAGTAAACCCTCTAAAATTCATGTAAAAAAATCCCCTAGGGTTTAGTACATTCAAATTGGCCTTTGGAACCTAGTTTGACCTAGATTAGGGTCCTAGCTCATCAATTGACCTAATTTGGGTTTTTATGCAAAATATCCAGTCAAACATGGTCAAACCTAAAATCCAACTTCACCATTGGATTCCTTAGGTCAAAATTAGGTTTGTACCAAAATTTGGACCTAAGGGGTGGTCATCATGACCTACTTTGCAATTTAGTACACCCAATCACACTTTGGTCCCTATCTTTTGAAAACTATCACTTAAACCCCCTGTCTTTCTCACCAATCTTACAATCAGGTCATTATGCCATTATTGGGGCAGAATCCTTCTCTGACGAAGTTGATAGGGAGGATACGCTCTAATCCCTCAGAGATCCCCTCCCAGAAATGGAAGGGAGATTCTCTGAGGAATTCCCTTCCATCTGAGGCCAGTCATGATCCCTGATTTGATCCCAATCTCTCGTGCGAATGCACGAGGGATTTGGGTATCCACCCACTTTCCTTCTCCGACGAGCCGTCGGTGATGAATGCTTGCCATCCACGCTCCAGAACACATGGCCTGTGCCTATAAAAGAACCCCCAAACCCGACTGCTCAATTTCAGCTCGACTTGGCCAGATTCCAACCCAAATTCATCTCCTTCATCTCCGGCCAAGGGTCCAGCGAGTTCCCCTCCCCTTGCTCTTTGCTCTGCCACAAAACCAGTGGTAGAGCCATCTTCCTCATCCTCCTCCGCGTCGCGCAATACCCGCGTGCGCTGCCCTAGCCCCATCGTTGCTGCCGCCTTCCACCACTGGGCAGCTTCTTCTCCAGCGACAGTCGATACGGCGAGTCACCTCTCCGCCCCCTTCGTCCCTGCAAGTAGGTTAGAACTACTCCACATCTTTCCCTCTTTCTTTTCCCCACTATATTTCACTTGATTACCCCACGACCACGCCTGACCACCGTCATCTTCCATCCCTCCGGCAACCCTCCGGTGAGTCGCCCCCGTCGCTCCGCAACTCCACATGACTCGCCGACCATTGCAAAAGTTCCACCTCACCACACTGAACACACTTCGCCCCTCCACTGCCACGCTACACCTCCACAACACACCCACCCGTCCGGCCACTGAGCGACCTAGGCACGCACGCCTAGGCCACCCCGCGGCCTGCCACATAGCTGATCACCTTCGCCGTGACAAGGCGAAGGTTCCTCGGTGATCTGATTAGGCCGCAAGGCCATTTTCGTGTCTGACAGATTCATAGCCCCTGCCGCCATTGATGGCGACTCGAAGAAGCTCCAAGCTCGCTCTAGGCTTCAGGACCGTAAGGCTCCAGGTGCAGCTCGCTCGGGGAAGCACTGCGAAGCTGTCTGACCAAGCAAGAGATGCTGCGAAGTCCACAGCTGTGGCAATTGCAGGAAGGATTTCTGCGGGCGCACATAAAAAAAGGCAGCAACCTTTAGTCCCACATTGGTAACTTACAAAGCAGTGGCATGCTTTATATTATTTTTGTGATATGGCTTGAGTGCCTCCGAATGCACTTGGGGTGAGGTCCCTCACTTATCTCACGCCGCCTCGTCCGCGATTTCACCGTGCGGATTTGGCGCGCTCCGACCCGACCCCTGCCCTGAGCACACCTCGCGCATCACCCTCACGCCGGTGCGCCTGGTCACGGGTACGCTATCCGACCCGTTAACGTGGCTCTGGGAGACCTTATTGTGAGCAGTTTGCAGAGAGAAAGAGATTCCTGCGGGTAGAGGGAAAGGATAGGTTTTGCTGCCTTGTGTGCAGGCAGATAGAGCGCCGAAGAAGAAGCTGACACTTAGCCACAGGAAGGAGGAGGAAGAAGAAGCCTTCGCAGAAAGTAAAGGCTGCAGAGAAAGAAGAAGAGAGGCCGAAGCAGAATCCAAAGTAAGAAGAAGACAGAAGGAGGACAGAAGAGAAAGAAGCAAGGCAGAAGAGAGACTGCAGAGAAAGAAAGAAATATCAGAAGAAAAATAATAATAACACTTTTAAGACGTCTGATTTTATGATCAAACGTCCAATTTCACTCTTTTGTCTGGATTATTTTTTTCAAACTCATGCATTTACATTTGAATTAACGTTTTGAGTAATTAAAGTGTTCAATTACATTTTTTGAGATTAGTAGTAAATTCCAATTGCTCCCTGTGTTCGACCTCGGATACTCCGATTTTTGAGTAATAAAAGTTTTATTTGTTGACGACGCTTGATCACCTATACTATGACGTAATTAACTGTTAAAACACGATCGAGTTTTGTGCGTCAACACTATGGATGTCGAATTTGAGTGATTTCAGAGGAGTTAGACTCTGACCATCACCCTGGTCACATCCTTAGGGTTTGATCTTCAATCAGAAGCCCAAAAAGATATCACCTTATTCCCTAGCTATTAAAATGGGAAAATTAATATTCAATTTATACAAATTAATCTAAACGTATGATGATGCATGTTATGCAATATTTATAATGCATGATGCTTATATGGACATAGGAATTTGCTTAAATTGGCAAAATAACATGATAAATGTAGATTTATCACTATTCCCTACTGTAAACTAACCCTTAGGTCACAGGGATCCCCAAACCACAGGGCAGGAAGAGAGTCAGATACTTCCTATGCTATTTACTTAATACCTTGGCTTTTGGGTTTCCTTAAGAACTCATAAATAGTCTATATCTGAAGTACATGAGTTTTAACCCTCTTACAGGCCCAAAGGGTCTGAACTCAAGACTCTTCTTTAACCCCTTAAAGGTGGCTGACAACTTGGTTTGCCTAATTTTATCTAGCCTAACTCGGATTATGTCCTTAAATGCACGATGTTAATTGCTTTATTTTGTTTTTGTTTTTGATTTTTCCAAATTTCTATTTTTTTCGTTAAAATGATGTAAAAAGGAAAAATAAACTGTAGGATGCTCCCCCTATGCCTAAATCCTACAATATCCTCATTGTAAAATGAAGATATAGGGGGAGAAAGGAAAGAGGTCACCTGGGCAAGGATTTATTAGAGTTGGGTTGCCTCCCAACAAGAGCTGCATTTATGTCGGTAGCTAGATGGGGAATACTTGCAACTCAGGTTGTATATACAAGTGAACAAGCCCTACAAATATCGGTAACAAGGCGGGCCTAGAGAAGAGGAAACCTAGGATGTTTGTGAGCTGCTGATGTAGAGTGATGCCAAACTTTCACCAGACATGGGTAGAAGTAGGATTTTCCTAGGCCACCTTTGGAGGCCTCTTGCGATATGCATGAATAACAACCTCTGGGAGTACAAGGGGAGAATGAAAAGATTCCTCCAAGGAGTGCAAGTGAAGGTGGGGGGTTTCTAAACGAAGCACCCCTGGGGTAATGGAATGACCTGTACAAGCATCAGTCCATACCCTTCACTCTACTATAGGATGTATTGGTTTGATATTGTCCCCAAATAGAATGAACATGAGTAGAGACTTAAGCAAAGTGTTGGCTAGGGAGTTTGGGTCTTTAGGTTGTGGGATATTCATTAGATCCAAGGAAGGCTTGGTTTGCTCAAAATCCATTCCTAACAACTTTTCTAATTCCTCGAGATCCTTCCTAGCAGATCTAGTGAAATAACCCATATCAACTTGCCTATCACTATTGATCATGTTAGAGAATGGAGTCAAATTTTCGCCTTTAGGCTTAGGCGAATTAGTGGTTGACTGCCAATCACATGCATTTGATGGCAAGTTGGAAGTAAGAAGATTAGAAATAATATTAATTCCATCCCTGGGTTCTTTTTCTTTACTTAATTCCTCTCGGAGGGGTTTTTTTGATTCTGCATCAATCATAGTGGTTGCTTCTTCATTATCCTTTATTATTTCATTTAGAGGATCATTCTCAATGTTAAAAGTAGAAAGGAAGCTTGTATCTCTAAATTCTTTGATCTTACTGTGGAGTCAATCCTCAAATGACACGTATTGTCCCTGTGAGTCACTTCAGATTGTTAATATAGGTTTCTTTATTATTTCTTCATCCTCCTTAGAATTAGACTCCTCCAGTACTTGAGTTGGTGATTCCTCAAAATTTTCAAATTTTTCTTCTAACTCCTCAAGTAGATCTATCTGGGAAGATGGGTCCTCAAGTTCATTGTTCACTTCCTCAGATAGATGTGTTTCGGGTGCATATTCCCTGAGGATGGGTTCAATTTCCACCTTGACATTAGTAGGGGGAGTGGGGTTGAAAACTTGACTACGACCTTAGTCATCAATGGTCAAGAAAATGCTATTATCGGGGTTGAGTTCTTCCAATGGGACCATCTTCCCCTTTTTTTGGCTCCAATATAGTTTGGGTAGGTATTCTATGTGATCATCATCATCCTTGGGTGGCCACATTTCTTGATAGGAGTCCAATGTGTGGCTACTCCTAAAAAATGAGCCCCTATTAGCATTTGGATCATAAAAATCATTGTGTAAATTGGGAATAAAGAGGGAGGAACCAAGATAAAACTTATGAGAGCAACTAAGGTGGCCTTGTTTGTTTTCCCAACTCTGATCATTCCTCGGTAGCACTCCCATAAGATCATAAATTTCATTTTGATATTTTTGGAACTCAAAACCAAAGGGATAAGGGCTACAATCAAATCTTGGAGGATAATCAGATTGGGGTTCGTGTTCCCTAGGAGTGTTTGCCCAACCTTGGGAGGTAAAATCATGAAAGGAGGGTGGGTTGGGTGTTTCTTTTCTAACTAGGACTTTTGGAGTAGGGTGTCCTGCTCCTAGGTTTTGCTCATAACTTTGGGGGTGTATTAGACAATAGTCCTATAGTGGGCGTATAAAGGATCCCATGTATTGTCATTGTATCCACTAAAGGATGGATCGTTTTGGGGCATAGGATCAAGGTTGATTGAGTGGGGATGTTAGTATGTCTATGTTGTCAGGTTATAAGTGTAGGAGTTATCCATTTCTAACCACACACCTATACAAACACAAAATAAGGGACTTGCTTTTAATTGATTTAGGTCCTTAATTGGATTTACAATTGGTAGCCAAACAAGTTAAGCATGCATTATGTGCCCTAGGATGACCTACGACAGTTCCTAAGGATTTATTGCCAAGGTGGATTAGCTAATAGTTGAGATTGTCTCCACTAGCATCTCGGGGCTCTAATGGAAGGCAACCTAGTGGCTCGTGGGCTAATCACCTTGTGGTGAGGTAGAAGATAATCTCTAATGGGCCTTGAGTGAGGTAATCAAGTGTAATGTGTGCAACTCAAGCGTGGATTTTTATTTTGAAATTCCGTAATCAAGTTTAAGCAAACACTTTTAGTCATTGGTTTTAAGTCCAATCCTCTTTTTAAACAATCCAATTTATTTTGGGAGATGACCACTTGTTAGGTAGATTCATGCAATTTGGTGGTCTTTTCTTTAAGTCTAGAGATGCATATGCTTGTCAAGTATTGGATGCTCAAGATTAGAAACTCATTCCTTGCTCCAGCACTCTACATGCAATACGCAATGCAATACAAGGAATTTAAATCTAATAGTTGAGCCCTATATGTAGCCTCCTATCAAGTAGTTCTTAGCATCAATTTTTTTTAATTGGTTTAGTCTTTGAGTCACATAAGTAATTAACTACACACTTCGGCATACATCACCACATCACCACATAGGAATAATGGCAGAGGAAGAAGAAGCATCCTAATGTGTCAAGAAATGGGGACACTCTCCCAAAACCAGCCTCAATTTTTACAAGGGCGAGAAAATAATAATAAAATGAACTAAAGTTCTCCCTAAAATCAAATCTCAGTCTAATTACTAGGAAATCAACTAGGATGTGGCTTGTTTTTTTCTCTTTTAAGGTTGGGGGTGGTGGCCTTCCTTCTCCTTGGTATGAATGGAGGGCTCCTCCTCTTGCTTGCTCCTAAGCACTCCAACACCCTTGCAGTAGCAATTAGTCACTCCAAGTTCAAACATGATCTAATGTTAACTAAACTTAGCAGAAAGATAAAATATTCAATTCAGAACAATACCATATATTTTTAATTTTTTTTAGGTCAATAAATATTTTAAAAAGAATTTCTAAATAAGGAAGGTCAATCTGCCTGGATTGAGACCCCAACAGTTCCAGATTTATTACCAATTTTTCAAGAGAATATTGATCAAACAAGGGACAATGTGGAAAAAATTTTATCCGAATATTATTTTTGTGGAATTTTTAAAATTCAAACAATCCTTCAAAATAGTATTAGAAATCCAGATCGACCCCCTTTCAGTTTTTGATTTTTATCTTTTATATTTTGATTTTGGTAATCTAATTTATATCAATGGAAAGCTTGTGTGATGATCTGTCTTCACAAAACCATTTCATTATTTTTTGAGTTTTTGAATTTCCAGAAAAATTTTTTCAAATTCACCCTGCAGATTAGGGCTACAAATCCGTGCATGAACTCAAAGAAAAAATGCAATCTTAACCTATGAACTACACCAAAATGCAAATGAAACACCATGAAAACCCTACATGCTATTCACAAGATCAAATAAAACCTAGATGTGCACCAAGCCTCCCTAGCAATGGTGCCATGTGATCAATTTGATAACGAAGAAAAATAAATAAATCATTATCCTCGTTGAGTGGTTTGTAGCGAAACAAAACAAAAATATTATAAATATCAACCATGTATAGAGAAAGAAAAGTCATCTAAAGGGAGGCTCAAAAACACATATCTGAGATCTTATTCAATCAAGAAATATTTGAGCACATGTTCACAAGAAATAGATAAAAACAATAAAACAAAGAAAGATAAAAGAAAGGGTGAAGAAGGGTCCTGGTGTAGTGGAGGGTTGATGGTGGTCTTGGGCTTCTCTTTGTGCTGTCACCACAATGGAGAACATCCAAGGTGAAGCTCCTAGGCTTGAAGCTAGTGTCTCCTCTCGACGATGATGGGTGAGGTGATGGTGTGGCACAACCTCCTTGGATCTCCGCACCTGGGGAGTCGAAGAAGGCCAGCGTGTGGAGATGACCTCTCCACGGGGTGGTGATGGAGGCTCCCATCCTTAGGGGAGACTGTGGTAGAGGAACGAACCCCCTCCTCAAGGGTTACCATACGTCGATGTGGAGGTTGGGCGCTCCATGCCCGTGGATATGTAGAAGGTGGATGGTGGAAGGGAGGAAGGTGGTGGATGGTGATCCCCTTAGTGTGTGTGTCCTTAGCCTCCCAACCATAGATCTTGTCACCCTTAAAATGTGGATCTTAGATCCATCTTTTGAGGAGCATTGAATACCCTTCCAATTAGAGTGGTTGACCATCAAATGATGATGAGGCCTTCCATTCTTTCCTCTTTGCTCAATGATATCTTTTGCAACAAAATGTGGCATGAACTATCTTAGAGGTGGAAATTGTAGAGAAGGACATGCCGCCTTGGAATTTCTTTCGACGATACCTTCCAAGGATGGCTCCACCTGCATAAGAAATATAAAAAATATACAATTACTTATAATACATAAGGGGATGCATGATGCAATGAAATGCAGACAAGGTTAATTCAAGCATCTACGTTTATTCCATGGATAATTCACTACACTAATGTAAGCTAAAGTTTGGGAATTAACCAACTTATGCTAAATTATAGTCCACTAAAGTGGACTCATCAAAGATATGCATTGTGTTCACCCTTGTGTTGACCCCAATTAAAAATATAGCAAGAAGAAAGCTATTAGTTGAATAAGATACACACTTAGGCAACATTGTTCATTATTTTAGGTATCCTAGAGCTTAATAGAAACCTAAGATCTAACATCATTTCCCATATAATGAGTCACCCTTACACACACTATAAATAAGATGCTTAGCATTGAAAGTTCTCTTCAAATCTTGGGTGGGTTGGCGAGCCGTACAAAGCTTTCCTGAAACTCTAAATAACTATTGAGAAAAAGAAAAAAATATATAATAAGGTAAGGACTTGGGCGGTCTATATTTTGGTTGACACTTAAGTGCTGTTAAGTCCTTATAGATAAGGTCCTAACTACAACTTCCTTTGGTTGGTAATAATTGGTGCCTGGAAGTTTGAATCCTAACTCAATTATGTTGTATATAAAACTCTCTTTGAAAGGTTGCATTCATTGCTAGGTGCTAGCAAAGTTTAGGAATGAGGGTATGATTGCACAACAATCATAGGTCTTTGATGGTGCAACAATCATAGATCCTAATTAACCTAAATAATGTTTGAACCTAGCTTAATTTGTGGATATTGCACTCATATCATGCATATAATGCATTGCATCATTTTATATAGAATGAGGTGAGATATCTTTCTATTTAATGGTTTTTGTTGTTATTTGCAGGTAATAAAGTGATCCAGGATGTAAGATGGAGTGGAATAAAGCAATAAAGAGAGAAGAAGACTGATCCAGACAAGAGGAGTGAGGAGGATAGCCTTATCCCTACCCTTAGAAACCCTAGGACAACCTTCCCAAACCCAAAACCACTTCCATTAGGACACCTTAGCCTTAGAACCCAAACATTGATAGCACTATCCATGTTCTTATCCACCATATCCCTCTCCCAAACACTTAGGAACCAAAACCCACCTTAGAAAACCTAAAACCCATTCTCCAACACCTTTTAGGATGTTCGGACATTAAGCTGGATGTTTGATTTCTGCAAAAAATCAATCCAAGAACCCAACTCCAACACTGACACATAATTGATTGTCCAATTTACTATCTAGACATCCAATTTTGGAGTATAAGACGTCTGACATGTTCCATGGACATCTGATACTGTTCTCTGGTTCCTAATTTTTGTGCTAGAAGGCTGCTCTTGCCTATTTTGACCTAGAAACCCTACCAAACACCTTAGGAAACCTAATTAGAGACCTCCTAAGCCTACTCCACTATCCATAACCATACTTATCCTATCCCTAACCCAATTGAACCATCCAATACCTAATTGGGTGCATCTATAGTCAATTGGGTGCACCTGAACCCAATTAAATCCACCCAGGATCTAATTAAATCATACTTATCAGGTTTACCTAAGCCTAAACATAGACACACATCCAATTAGACTTGACCTATACCCAATTAGGTTCACTCCTCTCCAATTAGACTCACCTAGGCCTAATTAGGTCCACACCCACTTAATGTAGGTTAACCCAACCTAGATTAACCAAAACCCACAACCCTACTCTACGAAATTTTAACCACACACACTAACACTTTCCTAAACTACCCTCCTAACCTGGATCCACAATTCATGGGCGTCAACTCTCAAGGCCACCAAAAGTGGTGTTTGCTATTTTGGGAGGGAGGCTAACCTGCAACTACCATTTTGGAGAGGCCTTCCCATAAAAGCCAAAAGAGGAGAGCATGCCCATTCATTCTCTTGATTCCATTCTCTCCACCGCTCATTTGTGACACCCTCCTTTCCACCCTCCAAATCCCAAGGCTATCCACCACTCTCTCCTCGAAAGGGTGCTCCTTCTCCTCCAAGGCTCCATGGACGGCTAAAGGGAAGCTTCTCCACAACTTCTCAAGGATGGCTAAGAAGAAGAAGGGATCTCTACCCTCTCTTCTTCTCTTGGGTGTTCTACCTTATCCACCAAGAGGGGACGCCCCCATCTTCTTCTCTTCTTGGATGACCATGAAGGCTCACCCATAGCCTCTTGTGGTCGGTCATCTCTTTTGATAGGTGTGTAGATGGGTTTGCATACCCAAGGTCTAGCCTACACCCTCACACAAGGTCGATGGCTCTAGTGGCACTTTCCGGGGTGAGGGATTTCTTCTATTTATGTGCTTTTTAGTATAGATAATATGCGATATTCTTTTGATTATTTTATGCGTAAATAATATCATGATGTTTCTATGATTGATTGTCTTCACGTTTGCTTGCATACATGATACTTAGGTTCGTTCACACCATGCACAACCACCATGGCTCACTTAAATGCACGTAGTCATTTAGGTTTTGCTAGCATATCTAGATTTAGGTTTTAATTTGCTTTTCAAAATAAAAATCAAAAATAGAAAAAAATTGCAAAATACAAAAAGACCAAAAATATTAGGTTAGATTAGATTTAGGTTAGAGAAGCCGATCCAAATCTCGACTTATTTTTCACGTCTCCTAGAGACGAACGACCGGGACTCATGTTCTAAAAGAAAACAATCAATGCGAGTTTCGTTAAATAAATAAACATTTTTTGTCAAGGGGATTTTGTGACAATACTATGATTTCCGATGATTTCAAAATGCACGAATTCCACACTTATCAGTCTTAAATGCTTAAATTAAGTTAGAAACCTACCTTGCACTATAAATAGGGCATGCATTTCATGCATTTGCATTACTGTACATTCTTAGCCTATCTTTTTCATTTTGTGGATCCGATAGTGACACTGTTATTTCATCAGTACAAGCCCATAATGGAGGATTGAGAGTCATGCTAAAATGAAGATGTGTGGAGACAAGTGATGCAAGAAAACACGCAATTTGTAAAAGTGGGTTTTAAGTGTCGTTGTAACACGCAATTTTGCACACTTTTAAAATTTGTAGAACCAAGTACTCGAATGAGTATTTGGGACATCCAAGGAAGCAAGTAGTAATAAAAATATAAATTGCTCTTGAAAATATATTAAAAGGGGGTGAATAGTGTAATTGAAATAGTAATATGTAAATAAAAATCAAGCACACAATAATGACACAAAGGATTTTAGGTGGAAACCCAAACCAGGAGAAAACCACCACCTAAGTTAACCTGAAAATAATGTTAAAATAATCCTAAGTTGGCCCGTGAAGATTTTATTCTGACTAAATGAGAATTAGGCTTGATTTGGTTCTAATAGTTGGTTATTAGACATCTAAATGTATTACCTGACATGCTGAGTGGATTATGGACATCTGGATATAGGTCTGGTTGTTTGAAGCCTAAGTGTTTAATTTGTTAAGGAAATATATATGGTTATTGGACGTCTGATTTGAGTATCAAACGACTTAACTTTACACATTTGATGTCTGGAGACAATTTCAAACGTCTGATCCTAAGGTATGTGTTAGGTTTGAAATTGGATTTTGTTCTAGATGATTGCCTAAGTGTTGAGTGACTAGGTCAACGATTCCTATATCTAGTTGGGGGCTCTTTACAACTCTTGACTAAATAAAGAGAAAATTACAACTCTTTTTCAAATAGATGTACAAACAATATTCCTAAGACCTAGACAAAAACATCTTCATCTTTGAGACTTCCTTTTTGAGATGAAATGAGATCTACAACTTATATATGATCAAGGCAAGAAATAGTGATTTCGTCATATTTATTCTCTTTTTGTTATTTTGTAAAATCATCAAAACATTTATTGAGAGATATTGAACTAACAGCGCTCTTGCTCTTTTGAAACTTCAGGATCGTTTATGGCTTTTTAGGTTTTGCGATTTTGGGGGCAACAAGGAATTAGGGTTTTTGAAAATGTATGAATGAAATATGAAAATAGAACCCGACCTTTCTAAACTCACCCTAGGAAATTGTGTTATAGAGTAATTAGGAAGGTGATAGTCTATTCTACGCAAGTTTTAAAATGTAATCATTGTAATGTGTAAAATCACTAATAAATAAAAATAACCAGATTTGGGAATTTGGATAGAACATAGGGAGACAAGTAGCAAAAACAATTTGCTTGCATGTTTTTTTTTTTATTTTTGCATTTTTTCTATATTTTGTAATTTTAAAAAAAATATGAAATAGAATGCAATATGAGGAAAGAATGAACTATAACTATGAATGCAAAAACATAAATGAATGGAAATCAAAACGTGAGACCTAGCTATTGAAATAAATACCAAAGCAAATAATTAAAGCAATTAGAAATAATGGGAGAATTGAAAACAAGTAGCAAGAAAGAGAGACAAAGAACATGAACTAGAAATAAGAATTTTATTGCTAATAGAAGTCAAAGTACAACTAAAGGAAAGATTAAACTAACTAGATGATTGAAATTAAAATTAGCTAGATCTAGCCAGAACTAGAGAAGAGCTATTACAGAAAACAAATAAATGCAAAGGGATGGTGGTACGAAGTGTTGGATGGAGGTGGAGACTTCTACCCAGTCCTCCTACCCTATGGAAGTAGCGGAGGATGTGGAGCGCATAGATGTCGTGGAAGTCGAAGACAGTGATGAAGTTGTGGATGGAGATTTTTTACTGTTTGGATGGATAGTCAAGATACAATCAAGTTGCTATTAATCTTGATGATCAAGAGAAAATCACTTTTACTTGTCCTTTCACTTGTCCTTACAGAACTTTTGCTTTCTGTGGGATGCCTTTTGGGCTATGTAATGCACCTATGACCTTTCAAAGGTGCATGTTGTCTATTTTTTTTGACTTGGTGGACAATTATCTTGAGTTCTTCATGGATAATTTTTGAGTGTTTGGAGACTCATTTGATTTTTTTCTTAGGCAACTTGACCAAGATCTTGAGAAAGTGTATTGAGGTCAACCTAATACTAAGCTGGGAGAAGAGCCACTTTATGGTTTAAGAGGGAATTATACTAAGTCATATTGTTTAAAGAGGAATTGAAGTGGAATGTGCCAAGGTTCATTTAATTTCCAATCTTCCACCCCCAGGTTTGGTTAAGCAAATTATATCGTTCTTGATACACGTCAAATTTTACAGAAGGTTTATATAAGATTTTTTTAAGATCTCAAGACCTTTAACCAACCTCCTATCAAAATAAGCCCCTTTGATTTTAATAAAAAATGCATCCAAGCTTATCGACCTTAAAGGATGCAATGATCCGAGCCCCAATCTTACAAGCCCTTGATTGGTCCCAACACCTTGAAATCATGTGTAATGCCTCAGATTTTGCTATAGGGGTAGTCCTAGGATAGAAGAAAGATAACAAACCCATGGTGATTGATTATGCTAGCAAGGATGAAGCACTGATGTAGGGAGAATTAGGAGATTTAAGGATATGGCCGTCATAGTCCACTCCTAAATCTCACAACAAACACTTAAATTTATAAACTCAATCTAATTGGAGTTCGAGGTTGTTCGTAGGGAGCAAATGGAATCCACACACTAATCTCAATTCAAAATTAATGAACACAGTTAAATTGAGAATTAGATAGAAGATATTCAATGAATACACTATTTAGGATAGCATTCAAATATAGATCAACATATCTCATGAAATAGCAGGGGCAAAAAGAATGGAGGAAATCTAAAAGTGGTGATTTAAATCACCATTTTTATCCTTCTAATTAAGCATATACCCAAATATCAAATTATTCAAAATTCTCAACAGTATCTTCAACTAATAATCCACATCAACTTAAGTTTAGAATAATGTCACAGTGCCTTTAGAATCAAATCAGATGTCACCCCTTACTCTTAAATGACTTAAGTATCAGGCATAGCATCAGTAAGCACACAAGGGTGTTTTTCTTCTTCAAGCCTTCACAAGCACAGTACTAGAGCTAACTTCCTCAGAGGCTAAGTCTCGAAGCCTCTTCCTTCATCATGTGCCCCAAGGTGCTCAATAGCGAAGCAAAACCCTCCCCCCTCCACTCACAAATTCCTCTTCTCAATTCTCTCAGAACCAGGTCTAATCAAGTATACAGGTGGGTAAATGGGTCGCGTACAGGGTCCAGACCCGCAGGCTTGATCGCGGGCAAGTAATGGGTAAGGGCATGCATGGGAGGGACCTGACCCCTCATGTTCTTCGGCAAATAGCTTAGAACACGAATTCAACTTATACGCGGTGCACGCCTTGTGAATCTCCGATGTGGGATGATGTCCCCACCTTCTTCCTTTGCATGAAGCAATGTGGTTGTTCCCTTGATTGTAGCTTCCACTGATCCTCCCTCACTCAATTGAGGGTCTAGGCTTCATCATGGTGCTAGGCCGTGTTGATTGACTGTGGAGGCGAAGCCAGCAAGTGACGGATGGCGACTAACGTCGTTGGGGAAGACGACCGACGATGGTGACAGTGACTTGCAAGATAATATGGCCTAGGGCCCAATTAAATGGCTGGAAACCTTCGCCGTGGTGTGGCGAAGGTAATGGTCAGTGCAATTGGTGCAAGGTGCAATGGAGTGGCTGGAGCGTGAAGATGAGTAGAGCTCCATCATGCTGAGTTGGGGAAGGAGTTGGAGGTGTTGAAGTGACAAATTAGGTTGGGAAAAAGTATAGTGGAGGTGTACGTGAACTCTTCCCCAACCTAATTTGGGTGGAATGGGGTAGGGGAGTTTCGGCGATGAAGGCGGTCGGGGAGGTGGTTGCCAGAGTTAGAGGAGAAGGAGAAGAAATTAAGACCAAAGGTTTAGCCTAAACCTAATTGGAGGGTAGAGAGAGAAGCCCTAAGGTAATTAGATGAATGGAGGTTTAGGGAAGCTTGCCAGAGGTACCCTGAAGTTGGAGACGAAGGAGGTGAAGATGGAGCCGACGAGGAGGTAATTGGGCTGCCTTCTTTGTCCAAAAGCACGACGAGGAGGAGTATTGCGAAAGCCCTCTCCCTATGGTATGTGGGAGCTGCTGACAAAGGGGATTGGTGAAGCTCCAGGCCTTCGTGAATGGTGGCCAAGGACGAAGGAGAAGAGAGGGGTTGCACGCCAAAAACTAGACAAGGATGGATTGAACAGATGCAGCCGCTTTTATAGGTGAGGTTTCTCTCCCCTAAAATGCCCAATAGGAAGGTGTCCTGAATCGCCTGCAGAGCTTAGTTTCCTTGAGCATGCCAGCGCAATTTTCAACCATGATTGGTCTCAAAGAAGATCTTGGTCGATGTGGAATGATCTCAAGATTAATTTTGCCAAGTTTAGCGATTTTTGGTTGAGATTTCATCAATCAACTTGCTGGATTAAATGAAGCAGCTTGGGTTTCAGGAACTACAAGTTTCCTTCTCTATTTCACGTGGAAGACAATGACGGTTGGACCTATTTGCAAGAGAGGCAAGAAGCTAGGGTCTTCTTTGGAAAGAACAGATAAATGCTACGGGGTTAAATGTAAGGAATAGAGGTCTGGGGACTAAAATGCAAACTAGATCAAGATAGACTTTGATTGGGCCCAAATTTTAGTACAAACCTAATTTTGACCCAAGGAAAATAGTTGTGAAGTCAGATTTGAGTTTTGACCAAGTTTGGATTGGAAATTTGCATAGAAACCCAAATTACAGTAGAAATCCATCTGAGACTCTGTTCAAGGTCAAAATAGGTTTAGATGGTCAAACCAAGGATACAAAACCTCTAGGAATATTTTTTTAGAATTTTAGGAGGTTTAGATAAATTTTAATCTGACTAGAACCTTTGTAATTTAAGTAGGTCTAAAATTAAGATTTTGTGTTCTAATTTGGTTCTTGAAATGCGTGAAACCCTGCTTCTATTTGTGTGGATTCACTTATTAGACTTTAATGCTCATTTGACCTTAGATTAACCCCTAGAAAATCCTATGGTTACTCTACATTCATGATGTGATGTTAAAACTGTAGAATTAACCCTATTTTAATGTTCTCTCAGAATGGATCTAAATGGAATTATATCTCTCAGGCGATTATGTAGGAGCATTTGTTAATTAATCCTAACTAAATAAAGCTAGTTATTGCTCATGATGACGTTACCATCTTACCCCTATGGCTAAATTTTACTAGTCCCTAGTAAAATCTTATGGAAAGAACTAAATCTCGATACCATGCTTTGAAGTTTAGATGTTGATTTGTGCCACTCTCTAGAAATTAGATCAGAATGCCAACAATAGGCTTAGACCAAACATTCATCGAGGAGGATAACAACTCTCTCCCTTCTTTTTAATCTCTTTCTAGAATAGAATTTTCTACTTTCTAGTTGTAATCATTTCTTGCTTTCTAGTTGCAAAAACATTCTGATTATATCAAGTGGTTGTTCTCTCTCTCTCTTTCTTATTGTTTATATTAGTTCCATTGTAATTATCTCATTTTAAAAAAAAAATACAAAAAATGTAATCGCAGATTTTAGATCGACATAGCCTCCCTATGTTTGACCTAGAATTCTTAGAGTTTTGGTATAAATTTATCAGTTGATAGATTTCTTCCCAAATAGAACTACAATGGGTTTTTTGAATCCAACTTCGTTCACGTAGTTTTCCGCTACCAACACTTGGGTCCATCGTGAAGGTTTCTGTGGCTCGCAAAAACTACCCAAAAGTTCATTGGCCCCAATGGTTAAAGCACCCATGTGTATTTGTAGTAAGCCTAAGTTCAGTTTTCGAGTGCATTTTTTATAAGAGAGATAGAGAGATGAATATTTATTTCGAGAGTTTTCGCTCATTTCTTTTTAAATTACCCTAAATCCAACATCAGATTGGCCCTAAACTCAGTCTGTATTGGATTCCTTATGCCCACCATCAATCCTTGCAGGGTCCCTTACAACTGATGCCTCAAGATAGCACTGCCCATGGTAACACCAAAAACTTTCGCTTTCGACACTTCGGGATAGTGTCGTCCGTGGCGTTCTGTAGCTAAATTCAAGCCCTGACAATCGACATTTCGAGATAATCCCACCCATGGCACCTGAATCAGCACAGGGTGCATACGTGCCCCTGGTAGAATATGTAGATATCCTAAGAGACAAGCATTGAGGAGACAGTATGTTATAATGCAACTTCGAGGGGAGTATTTTTCATTCCTCCTCTCTGCATTAGGAACTCGTCTAATCAACTTGTGTCTGCGAGCCATTCCTAAGTCAAATCTCTGGGAAAACATTTTCAAAACAGAACACTTTTTCGCATTCTTCTTCATTAAGTGCATTGAACCAGACCGGTGTGATTTTTGGGTGCCTAGGTTACCAAGTCCCGCAAACCAAAGGGCAGGCAATGAGGACAAATAATCCCTAAGCCTTGGACTTAATACATCATCCTTGCAACTTCCTCAACCTCTTAAGGAATAGTCCAGATCCTAACAAATACGTAAGTTCTTAAGCCCTAGAATAGGCCCAAAAGGCCTAAGGTTGGTATCCTTTACTTATTTCCTAAGATTTAGCCCTTCAAATCTTAATTTATCATCCGATCCAGTCTAGAACTTAGGTAAGTTCTACAATCAATCATTGGGACTAACACAATTTCTCTTTTTGCTCCTTTTTCCTCTATTTTTCTTTTCTCCTCTTTTTCCACCTCAACTCAAATCTTTCAATTTAGCTCTCCAACTTTCATCTTCTCCATTTTTCTTTTTTGATGAAAACCTTCAAAGAATCAAATTTCACAGCATTTTGCACTTTAATAACCCTTATGCCTAAGATTTGCAATGTCCCAATTGTAAATTAGGTGGGATCGAATTCAGCATAGATCGTATAATATAACAATTTCAGGTGGGTGGTGAGTGAGTTGAAATGATGATTGTGAACGATTTCAAGCCTTGATACAAGTATCAAAGGTGGACTCGATTGTACTAATGCATGAGCCCTAAAGTGTAATATGAATTCAACTTAGAGATGGGTCAGAAGGGTCTCGAGTTTTTCAAATGATGGGTTGCCGATGAGAGCCTTATCATGAGCCCTAACTATCTCATTTTAACCCAAGAAAGAGAATAAAAGCACCTACATAACTTAGAAGAGGGCTTAATTGAAGGAATAAGTGTTCTGAGAAGCAAACATGAAATAAAGGGTAAAACTGCAATTTTACCAGTGTAGTACATAAAATGGATTTCTCAGAGGAAAAACATAGGTCAAATGGTCTGAATAAGATGAAAAGCGAGCTGATTTAATCAGAAATGGGTTCATGTGAAATCTAGGAATTCAATGACATCTAGTAACCCTAAAACAGACTTGCTTAATTCAATAGGGTTCTGGTCAGGATAAAAATAAACTAAGCCCTCTAAAATTCATGGAAAAATATCCCCTAGGGTTTAGAACCTTCAATTTAACCTTTGGAACCTATTTTGACCTAGATTGGGGTCCTAGCTCATTAATTGACCTAATTTAGGTTTTTGTGCAAAATGTGTAGTCAAACATGGTCAAACCTAAAATGCAACTTCACCACTAAATTCCTTAGGTCTAAATTAGGTTTGTACCAAAATTTGGACCTAAGGAGAGGTCATCTTGACCTACTTTGCAAAATAGTCCACCCAATTACATTTTAACCCCTATCTTTTGAAAACCATTGCACAGGCCCCCCTAACTTCCTCTCCACCCTTACAATTCGGTCCCTCCACCATTAAAGTGAAGGAATCTAACTCTGGCGAGAATCCAAGGAGGATTGCTCCCTGATTCCTCAGAGATCTCCTCCTAGATTTGGAAGGGAGATTCTCTGAGGAATTCCCTTCCATCTGAGCATGGTCCTGATCTATGATTTGCACCCAATCTCTCATGCAAACGCACGAGAGATTTGGGTACCTAACAGACATCCATCTCCGGTGAGGATTCCCGCACTTAGAAGCTTGTCTTCCAAGCACAGGAGTCCCTGCCAGTGCCTACAAATTGACCCTCAACTCCGGTCGCACCTCCTTAGCTCAACTTGGCCAGAATTCCATCTCAAATTGTTCTTCTTCTCCTCTGGCCAAGTGCTCCAGCGAGCTCCGACGAGCCTCCCTCTCCTTTCTCGTCGCTCTTTCACAATACCAGTGGCAGAGCTGTCCTCCCCTTCCTCCTCTGCATCGCGCAACACCCGCGCGTGCATCCCTAGCCCCCTGGTCGCCGCCGTCTTCCTCCACTGGATGCCTTCTTCTCTGGCGACAGCAGGTATTGCCAGCCACCCTTCCTCCCCCTTCTTCCACTTAATTAGGTTAGAACCGTTCGTCTCCATCCCCTCTTCAATTCCCCTCAACCTATTTCACAAAACGCCCCTCGACAACCATGGTCCACCGCCATCTTCCCCATCTCCGGCCACCCTCCGGCGAGACGTCTCCGTCACTCCACACCCGCACATGTCTCGCCACCCACCTCACAACCTCCGCCACCCTCCACTGAACACCTTCCACCCATCCACAGGACGCCACACGCACTCCACGCTTCCCCCGACCTAACCCATAACTCCAACCATAGAGTGCCCTAGGCACGCATGCCTAGGCCGCCCTATGACCTGCCACCTACCGCCTCACCTTCGCTGTGACACGGCGAAGTTCCTCCTGTGGTCTGATAGAGCCGCAAGGCCCCTTTTGTGTCGTGCAGGGTCTGAGCTCCAGCTGCCATTAGCGAAGGCTCGAGGAGGTTGAAAGCTCGCTCCAGGCTGAAGTGCTTTAGGGTCCCAGGTCCAACAGGTTCAGGGAAGTCTCGCGCATCCAGCTGTCCAATCAATTGGTGCTGCGAGGCCTACAGCTGCTGCAATTGGATGGAAGATCTCCTGGGAGCGTGCGAGCAACAACGAGTGGAACATTAGTCCCACCTCATGAACCTGTGAGGTGCGCACAATAAATTGAATTTGTGATATTAGCTGTTCACCTCGAAAAGACATGGGGTGAGGTCCCTCACCTATACACGCGCCTCATCCGTGACTTCATCCTGCGGACCTGGTAACTCGACCCAACTATCCTCCTGAGCACTCCTCGCGCACCACACCCACGACGGTGTGCCTGGACCCGGGCGCGCGACCCGACTCGATTACTCGGCTCTGAGAGAGCGTACTGAAGAGTGATATACAGAGAGAGAGAGATGCGGGTGTTGGTAGAGGGGTAGGTTTTTCTCTCTTCGGTTTATGCAAGGAAGGAGAAGGAGAAGTGAAGCTGACACTTAGTCGCAGAGGAAAAGGAGAAGGAAAGTCAAGGCAGAGGGAAGAGGCGAAGCCAAAGAGAAGAGGAACTGAAGAAGGATGAAGAAATAAAGGGAAAGACAAGATGAAGAAGAAGAAAAGCTGAAGCTAAGGGAAGTAGAGCCAAGGAAGGAAGAAGAGCCAAGGAAGGAAGAAGAAGAAGACCCAGAGAGAAAAGAAGGAGAAAGAAACTGTAGAAGAGAGGCAAGGCAGAAGACAGAGAAAAGAAGAAGAAGGGCAAGAGCAGAGAAAGGAGTTGCAAAGAAGAAACATGGAAGAAGAAGCACATGGCCAAAGAAGAAAAGAAGAACAGAGGAAAATCAGAAGTCAGAAGAAGAAAAAGAAGCAGACAGGAGAAAACATCTTTTTAAGACGTCTGATACCATGATCAGACATCCAATTCCTATATTTTTACCATAATTAACTTTTAAACATATGCATATATATATTTTGAATTAAGTTTTGAGTAATTAAGTGTTCAATTACATTCTTGAGATTAGTAATAAATTCCAATTGCTCCCTGTGTTCGACCTCGGTTACTCAGGTTTTCGAGTAATAAATTTTTATTTGTTGACAACGCTTGGTCACCTATACTATGACTCAACTGACTGTTAAAAGATGATCAAAACCCGTGAACATTTTGGCGTCGTTGCTAGGGAGCAACACGCAATTTATCACTAATTTCTACACTCTTTTTGATCATATTGAACACTAACTTGCCCTACTTTGCTTTGTTGTGATCTTGCAGGTATTTCATGAGAAGATCCCTCCCGCATGTCAACCACTCCAGGGCAGGTAATTTCTTTTCTTCCTTAAACCATCCCCTAATTCTTGAAGGACAAAAGGAAGCAATTAATTTAGGAATCAATTGCCTTCTTTCTGTAGTAATCACCATCTTTAAGACAAACATTTCCTGATTTTACGCAAATTTTTCAAATCTTCTTAAAGTTAGAGAGATTTTTTTTTTAGATTCTATCCCACAAAATTCATGTGCCTAATAGAAATCACGCTTAATCTCCGCGGACAACACACTTCCTATTTTTAAGTCCAAAGAGAACCTTTTCAAGAAAAAAGAGGATTGGAAATAGAACCAAAGTAGGGCTTCTACAGTAGGGCCTTGGAGTGCTAGTCACACATGCCTGTAGAAAAAAAGGAAATGAACCCTCCCGCATCAGTGTGCTACCCAAGCCCTTGATTGAAGAGATCTAAACAAGACAAACCCTAAGAAAAATTGAGTTCTAAAATCACTTGAATCTTAAAATCTTGGACCTAATAAACTGGGAGTCAAATTAGGGTGATCCCTAGGCCCCAAGCCTAGAATCATTCTACCATCTATAGGACAAGTCAGGTTAAGTTGACCCCTTGGGTCAACCAACCTCTAAATTAGGTCACAACGTCAAAACATCTAAAGTTCAAGTGAGAACCCTAAAGCACCTTTGAAATAAAAGTGGTAGACTTAAGAGGTCAAGGTCCCCATTCTGGTCTACCTGGAATCTCAGTGACAAGAGAGGTCGGGTGGGGGAAACCCTGTAACCAGTGGGGACGCTCTACCGTGTAGGGGTCTTTGCGGGACTCTCCCTCTCTAGCTGCCCAGGTAATTCTCAGGTGGATGACCTTCCGATTCAGGGGTATCATCCGCCCCGAACCTCTGTAGTCATGCAAACGTCTTTGGGTGTCTTGATTGGGTCAAAAACATCTCCAGTCCCTCATCTTTTCTCCTTAGACCACACACATACATTTTCAGTGGGACTCTTTATTCAGATTTAATCTCTTCATAACTTGATTCTACACCTTGATTCAAACTCTGATTCTACATCTTGAGTCCACCACCTAATCCAAATATGCAGCCAAACCACTTAGGACTACCATTCAAGAAACCTGAATATCGGAGATCCATGAGAGATAGGATGATTGAGGATACCCTGAAATTCTATGACAAAGAAGACAAAACCTCAACACCAGTAGAAAACATTCAGGTTGATGTCCCAACAACCACAACCTTTATCATAACTTGTGCCCAAGTACTATTGGTAGAAGCCACAAAAGGATCAACCAGTGACTTGCTCATCACTGGGTACATTGAGATAGAAAAACTACACAATCTTGAATACCTTCAATGTATGACAAATCCTCGACTTTGGAAGCAATACCAAGATGATCTTGAAAAATGGGAAGAGATAGTGAGATTAGTAAAACAAATTATCGACCAGAAGTACTTGTATATACCATAAACAAAGGATGAACCATCTTGGGACAACATCGAGGATCAATCTGATCTCGAGTTTGAGGCACAAAATGATTGTGGATTACCAACCTAGATGGAGTACAATGTGCCTGATATTGAAGAAGGTTGGGAAGCTCCAAACGCAGGAAAACGCCATGTTGATCCCACTTTAGACCATGAATCACCAGGCTTAGAATCCCAAAACTCCTGCAATAATGAGAGTAGAACTGAACCTCTCGAGGGTGTAAATTCTGCCCCTTATTCTGATAAGGTGACCCTCGAAGGTTATTCGGACCTAGATTCCAGTGATTCAGCCCACATCCTAAGCCCAAAACCTAGATCTGAAACCTACTGGGAATATTTCGAGGCCCCATATGAGGAAGATCAATCTTTCAATGAAGAATATGACTCTGGGCCTCTATTTGATGAATATCCCTCGCCAACATCCTCAGAGGAACCAATCGATTTTTCGAAAGTCATGACAATTTACGATACAGAAATTGAGGAGTTGGACGAGTGGGGTTTCAATTGGGTCTATCCTACCAGCTTAGAACCTGAGCGTCTACTAGATGAGGACACCTTTTTAAGCTAAGAATTAACATATAGGCTAGACCCCAGTAAGGCTGCTGAATCTACAACATATAATTTATTCTATGGTGGAACTCATGATCTTGAATCTCATCCAGATTTTGATTTTCGCAAACTCTCCGACGATTTCAAATCTGACCATAACAACGGAGAAAATCTGCTTCCTGATTATAACAAGCCAATTGAAGCCACCTCTTCCACATATACAGAATTGATCAAAACCCGTTCTCTACCCCGACCAGCAACAGGACTCAATTTCTATTTCGATTCTCCTCTCACTGAGCCGTTTGCAGATGATTCAATTCCACATCTATACCGGGTGTCAGATATTGATCAGACTGAAAAACAGGAGCCATCATTCTTTGATCACCCCTGTAGGGTTTCCATACCATGCACTGGTTATTTTCGGAACCCTACTCTGACCAGGCTGATTCGACTCAGCCTAAACCCGAGTTTTCACGTCCAAATCCATCAGAGTCACAATGCATATGGTGGGTTCCGCATCTGTTGATCTACATCTATCAACCCACCAGATTGATTGGGTTTAGGCTGCATCATCAGCCCACTGATCTTAACAAGCACCTGGTTGAACCAACCAGGCTCTTAATCAAGGTGCTTGTTTTACAAAATTTTGCTGATTTGACCACTCCCTCTCCACCCTATTTTCCGTTCGGCTAAAGGCGCTGAATTTAGTGTTTAACGGGAGGCAACCCGTCATTCCAAAAATAGAGACCCGTCTGATTATCTGTCTGTACTCCACATCCATTGCACCTTGAGTTCAACCTTAGACAGTTGATCCCACCTCTGGTACATGTACCAGAGCTTGAAATCATCTGCATCAATCATTTCCAACCTATTCACCCACCCATTGTATCCTGTTCTAAGTCCCTAACCTCAACACTATTTCACACCCTCCGTTTACAATGAGGACATTGCAAAACTTAGGCATGGGGGGAGATAAAGTGCATACATACAGAACCAAGAAAAAGTCAGAAGGATTCTCACAAAAAAATTCACATATGTCAAAAGCACAAAAAATTGAAAAATTATGAAAAAGAACAAAGAATGGAGGAGGGAGGAAATTTTGTGAGCCACATAATTATAAGGAGGAGAAAAATAGCAAAAATGACAAAAAGGAGCATAAAATGAAAAAGAAAAAGAGATAGTCATTAGTAAGAGATTAAGGGATTAACTGAAGTTTTAGACCAGATCAAGGAAAAAGAAAAATGAAAGAAAAGTGCTAAGGAGACACAAAAGGAGATTAGCAGGAATGCTGATCTTAGGCCTCTTGGGCTAGATTCTTAGGCTTAAAAATTCACGTACCCGCTAAGATCTGGAAAATCCTTAAGATGTTAGGGAAAATGCGAAGCTTAAGTATTAGGTCTATGGCTTAGGAAGTATTCAGCCTTGTTAACTGGCCTTCGATTTGCAGGATTCGGTAACCTAAGCACCCTAATTCACACATAGTCTGGTTCAGTGCGCATAAATATCAAAATCACGCAAAAAGCATTTCAATATTATGAAAAAGTCACCTAGATTAGGAGCGGCCGACCAACACAAGTTGATTTGGACGAGTTCTTGGCATGGAGAGGTGGGAAATTTCCCTTGAAGATGCGCAACAACATATCATCTCCTCAGTGCTTGTCTCTTAGGATATTTAAATATCCTACCGGGGGAATGTAAGCACTCTGCTGGTTTAGATACCATGGGCGGCATTATCACGAAATGATGATCGCCAGGGTTTGACATTAGCCACGGAATGCCATGGGCGGGATTATCTCGAAATCTGGAAAGTCAGGGTTCTAGGGGTTTCCATGGGTGGTGCTATCATGAAGCATCGATTGCCAGGGACCCTTGAGGATTGATCATGGGGACGAGGAATCCGATACAGACCATGTTGAGAAGCCAATCCGAAGCTAGAAATAAAAAGAAAAGAGAGAGAAAGCTCTCCACACAAATAAATCCTCTGTCTCTCTCTTACAAAAATGCACTGCAAACTGAACCTAGGTTAAAAATGTCTCAAGCACGGGTGCTTTAACCGCGGAGTTCAATAAATCCTAGGATAGTTTCTGCAGGCCTTAAAAACCTTTGCGGAAGACTGAGGCCAAAGCGGGTTAGGTTTGGATTTTGGTTGGTACTTGAATACCTCTAGGCCTATTTTCGACATTCTAACCTAATCACAAAAGAAAAAGAAAAGCACTTATCATAACTGATGACAGACACTCAGGGTCTAGAACCGAAGTTAAAACCTTGAAATTTTGCTAAGGGACTAGCAAAAGCTAGGCATGAGGGTATGATGAGAGCCTCATCATGAGCCCTAACTAGCTCATTTTGACCCAAGAAAGAGAATAAAAGTTCCTACATAACTTAGAGGAGGGCTTAATTGAAGGAATAAGTGTTCTGAGAAGCAAACACTAAATAAAAGGTAAAACTGTAATTTTACCAGTGCAGTACATAAACGGGATTTCTCAAAGACAAAACATAGGTCAAATGGTTTGAATAAGATGAAAAGTGGGTTGATTCAATCAGAAATGGGTTCATGTGCAATCTAGGAATTAAATGACTTCTAGTAACCCTAAAACAGACCCGCTTAATTCAACAGGGTTCTGGTCAGGATAAAAATCAACTAAACCCTCTAAATTTTATGGAAAATATCCCCTAAGGTTTAGAACCTTCAATTTAACCTTTGGAACCTATTTTGATCTAGATTGGGGTCCTAGCTCATCAATTGACCTAATTTGGGTTTTTATGCAAAATGTCTAGTCAAACATGGTCAAACCTAAAATCCAACTTCACCACTAAATTCCTTAAGCCAAAATTATGTTTTTACCAAAATTTGGACCTAAGGGGACGTCATCTTGACCTACTTTGCAAAATAGTCCACTCAATTACATTTTGACCCCTATCTTTTGAAAACCATTGCACAGACCCCCCTAACTTCCTCACCACCCTTACAACTAGGTCCCTCCACCATTAAAGAGGAGGAATCTAACTCCAGCGAGGATCCAAGGAGGACTGCTCCCTGATTCCTCAAAGATCTCCTAGATTTGGAAGGGAGATTCTCTGAGGAATTCCCTTCCATCTGAGCGTGGTCCTGATCTATGATTTGCACTAAATCTCTCATGTGAACGCACGAGAGATTTGGGTACCTAACAGATTTCCATCTCCGACGAGGATTCCCGTGCTTAGAAGCTTGTCTTCCAAGCACAGGTGTCCCTGCGAGTGCCTATAAATTGACCCTCAACTCCGGCCGCACCTCCTTAGCTTGACTTGGCCGAAATTCCATCTCAAATTCTTCTTCTTCTCCTCCAGCCAAGTGCTCCAGCGAGCTCCGGCGATCCTTCCTCCTCTTTCTCGTCGCTCTGCCACAATACCAGTGGTAGAGTTGTCCTCCCTTTCCTCCTCCATGTCGCGCAACACCTGCGTGTGCATCCCTAGCCCCGTGGTCGTCGCCGTCTTCCTCCACTGGACACCTTCTTCTCCGGCGATAGAAGGTACTGCCAGCCACCCTTCCTCCCCCTTCGTCCACTTAATTAGGTTAGAACCATTCATCTCCGTCCCCTCTTCAATTCCCCTCAACCTATTTCACAAATGCCCCTCGACAGCCACGGTCCACCGCCATCTTCCCCATCTCCGACCACCCTCCGACGAGACACCTCCATCACTCCACACCCCCACACGTCTCGCCACCCACCTCACAACCTCCACTACACTCCACTGAATGCCTTCCACCCATCCACAGGATGCCACACGCACTCCACGCTTCCCCTGACCTAACCCGTAACTCCGGCCACATAGCGACCTAGGCACGCACGCCTAGGCCGCCCCGCGGCCTGCCACCTACCGCCTCACCTTCGCCATGACATGGTGATAGCAGTTTCACGCGGTTTGTTAATTACGTCGTTGTAACGCGCAAAATCGATCAACTTTTAAATTTATATTCCTAGATAGGGGAGTATCTAGGGTCGTCCAAGGAGGCTAAACGTTTGCAATAGTGATTCTCTTGCTTGGAATAAATCTCAACTTTCTTTTTGGTATTTTTCAATATATCATTCTTTTTCGTTTTTCAATTAAGACAACATGCGAAATGGTGGCGGGAAGGTAATTTACACTTTAATTTAACTACTACTTACTAAGTGGCAAGTAATCCTCTCCCTAAGCTCACTCTAGGTAAGTGGAGACCTAGAATAATTAGAGAGAGGGAGTGGGAAATGCTAAACAAAGCAAGTAGAAAAGCAAAATAGAAAATTGCAAAGAAGGCAACTTAGATTGATGAAAAGTGTTTTACAAAAAAGCCTAGTAGAGGAATGCTTCTACTACTAGAAAAATGAAAATAAAGAAAAGCAAACACAAATCCTCTCGATAGATGGTGAAGAAGAGGGCTTCTTGCTCCAAGGTTGGTGGCTCCCAAGCTTGAAAAGAATCCTTCAACTCCTTCTTTGCAGTGCTCCGCCAAGGTAAGGTCCTCCGAGGCAAGCCCAAAGGGGGCATGCCCTAAGCTTCTCTCCAAGGGTGGATGTCCACCCTAGGTCCTTCTCCCTTGCCTGGCCATTCTCCTTGAAGTGGAAGAGTCCTCCTCCTTGGTGTGGCCCAAGTTGAAGAGAGTGGGGAGAAGAAGGCACCAAAAGGGCTGGTGATGTGCCCCTTTAATCTCCTTCTCTACTCCTTCTTGGCCGTAGGTATAGGTGGCTTAGGTAGCAAAATACACTAATGGAGGATGATCTAAAATGGTTGTAGGTGGTGGGTTTATATAGAGTAGGAAGGGGGGCTAAGGTGACTCTTGGAATGGTGGGCTAAGATGGAGAGATGGAGGTGGTTGGGGATCCTAAGGATAAGGTAATTGGCGCCAACTCAAGGGGTGTTAAGGTGGTGGTTATGGTAGTGTTGGTTCCTTTTGGTGGTGGAGAGACACCACCATTTTGGCTCCATCCTAGGGTCTTCTAGAAGGGGGGTTAGGTGGATGGTGGAGATGGATTTAAGGAGAGGTGTATGGTGGAGATGAAGGGAATTTTGGAGGGAAAGTTGGCACCAAAAGGGAAGGGTTCTAGAAGGTCATTTTGGAGGGAAAATAGGTGGCTTTTGGTAGTGGTGATGGGGTGAAGGGGTGTGATGGTGGTGGCACCAACTTGGAGTAGGATAGCTAGCTTAGGTGAGCTTAGTTGATGGAGCTAGCTAGGGTTGACTTTGAAGGTGGTGGATGGCCAAGGAGCTGGTTGCTAGCTAAGCTAAGCTAAGCTAAGCTAGCTTAGCTAAAGGTGGAGTAGAGGATAAGGTGTTGGAGGTAGGGTTTGGAGGGAGGAGTTGAGGAGGAGAAGTCTGGAGTTGAAATTGGAGCTGGCTGTTGCTGAAGAGGCTAGCATGGAGCTACTCTAGCTGGCTTAGCTTGCTAGTTCTTTGCTAGCTACTAAGCTGAGCTAAAGTAAGCTAGCTTCTACCATAAGGAGCTGAGGTGAGCTAGGTCTAGTGCTCCCGGGAAAAATCAAGCTGGTTGAGGTAGCTAAGGTAGCTTAGCTCAACTGAGCTGAGCTAAGCTAAGTCCCCGGGAGCTGGACTTGAGCTTCCTGAGCTGGGATGAGTTCTTCTTTAGCTGGCTGGAGTTGAGTGGAGCTGGATGTAGCTGGGGTGAACTCCTGTCAACTCAGCTGAGCTAGCTAGAGCTCCTTGTGAACTAGTGGGAGCTGAGATTAGCTAGACTCAGCTAAGTTGAGCTAGATCTGAGCTGACTTGAGCTAGGGTGAGCTAAGATGAACTCTCTTGAGCTACCATTCAGTTGGGATTAGCTGAATGGAGCTGGGACGAGCTAACCCTAGTTCAAGTGAGCTAGGTTCCAGCTGTGGTGAGCTGGATCGAGCTGAGTTCCAACTACTTTGGGCTTCTCCTTCACCGTTTGCCTTCTTGAGTGCTAGGGTTTTAAGGATCTGTATATCTGTACATCCCTAACACTCACAAAAACATATTAAAAAGACAAATAAAAAATGCAATGCATGCCTAACCTAATTTATGCTTAAATGTAGCCCAAAAACCCGTTTGTGAAGTAAAATCCTAAGAGCTAGGTTTGTTTTAATGCATAAGAATGATGATAAACTGGCATTTATCACACCCCCATGCTTATCTTTTGCTAGTCTCTTAGCAAAACTTTAATTTTTTTGGAAAACGGAATTTTTGGGAAATCTAATTTTTTTGACTTTTGAGGAGAAAAAGAGATTAAGGGACCTTGGTAGATTAAAACACAAGAGGCATGGGATTTGTTAAAGGTAAACATCAGGATGTATTTTTGGATTCAACCATTAAACAGAACGGGATCAATATATCCTCCAGAAAATTCTCAAATTAGCCCCTTGTTAATTCAGATGACTTGAAATGTTTGTTTTTAGGATTTTTTTGGCTCATGAATCTGATTCTCAACTTGCAAAATCCTTTAAAACCTTGTGGCTGTGCTTGTGAAAAGCCAACATTTATAAGGGCGTGTTAATTTATTTATTATTACTTTTTTTTTCTCCCCCATGCTTATTTTTTGCTTAGTCTTACAACAGATGTGTCGGGATCATCATTCCCGTTACCATTCCTTGAGGGGGCTCTGGCGCCAGTACTTCGGGATAGCACTATCCATGACACCACCCAAGAGCTCACAACCCCAAAACACTATGCGGTGAAAAGGGGCACTCCAAGCAAACTCAAGCTCTTGCTCCGACACTATAGGTAGAGCACCGTCCAAGACACTTGAGCTGCTAAAATACGCTTTAATGCTCCATCTAAAGATATGAAATATAGATATGGAGCAATGCCGAGGGGGTAACATGTTGACATCGCGTCCTCAAAGGAGGCATTTTCCTCCTCGGCGGTGGGAACTCAAACCAATGATCTGTTTCAGACTTTTACTAAGTCCAAACAAGGGAGTTTTTCAAATTTTTTGTTATTTTTAAGTGTTGGCTTGTGTGTGAAGAGTGACACAAGAAGTTTCTCAAAACATGCAAGTTTTTGAATCAGAAGCTAAGTCAAATAATTTCCATATTACAAAATAGGATCAAGTCACCTGAACTATCATGAGTTCAGGTGGAATTTTATAGAAGGATATCTGATCTAGTCTAAAATAGACCCTGGAATTCTAATGATCAGATCCATATCCTCATCCTCAGTTTGTTAAAGATTAAATCCCATTGTACCAAAAGTGAATTTTTCCTCAAAAAGTTTTGAACATTTTTATTTTTTTGGGTATGCAAGCAGGAAATAAATTAAACAAAAATGCATGTTTTTAGGTTTCGAAAATCCTAAATCGATCGTAAAATTTAGAAACACCCCCCCATGCTTAAGATATGCCATGTCCTCATGCATTAGGAGGGAAAAGGGATCACCTTAGTGAAGAACGGTTAGGTTTAGGAGGAACAAAACCTAGAAAAAGAAGAAAAAAGGGAAAGCAAGAAAAAATGATGGGTTACCTCCCATCCAGTGCTATCTTTTACGCCATTCAGCCGGGCGTGAAGGTATGCACGGAAGACGTAAAATCATGTAGATAATTGGACACTTGGATGCTCGCAAAAAAGGTGTCTTCTTCTAGATCCCTAGAAAATTGATTAGAAATAATATTGGGATCAAAGTTGGATGGAAAATGATAAGTGTAGCCCGAGTCTGGCCATGGTTTAAATCAGGTTGGGTGCCAAACTCGGGCGGGGTTGGTGGCAGGTCCGTAAGAAAGGGGTCGGGGAAGGAATGGTGAGGATTGGGTGAAGTTAGTGTGGAAAAGTTAGGTGCGTGAATAGTGCGTGGGTTAGGGTGCTTAGGGGGGGTATCAGGAATAAATTTAGGGTCAAGACAAGTTTCTGGATCACAGATTTCGCCGACCACTGATTCTGAATCAGAGTCCTCAAAAAAATTATGGTCGGTAAGGGTATCTATTAACATTGTCTCCTCCACCATATTGGAAATTTCAGTATCTGAGTCCTCAAAGAAGTTATCATCATGGAATCTCCTGGAGGATTTAAAAATATCTAAAGTGATAGTTTGGCCTGCACAGTTAATATCCATTTTGCCTGTGTGGCAATTGATATTTGCCTTTGCGGTGGCCAAAAAGGGGCGTCCATGGATTATTGGGGAGTCCAGTAATGATTCAGGTGCCTCAATGTCAAGAACCATAAAGTCTGCAGGGAAGACATAATTCTGGACCTTGACTAAAACATCCTCGACAATCCCACGAGGTTTGATTGTAGATTGGTCGGCTAATTGCAGGGTAACCTCGACGGGTTTTAATTCACCGATCTGAAATTCTTCGAATAAACTTGTGGGAATAATATTAACTAAGGCACCAAGATCAAGGAGGGCGCGATTAAATGTATTGCCATCAATAATTACAGAAATTAAAGGTGCCCCCGGATCTTTCAACTTAGGTGGCAGCTTACTCTGTACGACAGAGCTTACTGTCTCCGAAAGATGCACCTGTCCTAGATTTTTGGCCTACCTTTTAGGAGTACAAATCTCCTTTAAAAATTTAGCATAGGCAGGTATATATTTAATGGCATCTAGGAGAGGAATATTGATATGAACTTGCCCAAATAGCTCCATGAGTTCTTCTGTAGTGGGCTCAGATTTCTTTTTCTTGTTGGTGGTGGGGTAGAGAGCTTGTGGGAAAGGGACAGGAATCTTGTCTTGAGATTTTTGTCTTTCTTTTTCTTCCTGATAGGGAGGTGGGGAGTCAATTTGCACAGGTATTTCACCAGGTTTGTGTGAAGGCTCGTGGTCAGTGGTGGTTTTCCCACCCCTCAAAGTAACTGCATGTGCAGTCGAATTATTATTTGGAGGAGGTGGGGGGGCCTGTGATTGCAGAAACCTGGGTGGCTGTTGAGGTGGTGGATTAGGAGGAGGCTGATTCGGATAGTGTGGAGTTCTGCCTATATAATGGTTTCCTTGGTGATTAGGGTTGGGCATGGGTTGGGACGGAAGATGTCCTGTAGGTCTTTGCGTGGGAGTAACCCCAATCTGATTGTTTAGATTTGTGATGGTGTGGGTTACTTCTGTCATTTTTGTTTGCATATCCTGCAGGGTTCGCATCATCTGGGCATTGATGTCTTGTTGGGATGGCCCAGGATGGAAGTTTGGATTCGACCCATACCCATTAAAATGATATGGTTGGGAGGAAACTTGATTATTCCAGGAGTAGTTCGGGTAATTTTTCCAATTGGAAGAATTTTTAAAGGGCTCCTGGATGGCAGAAATATTTTGAGTGGGGTTAAGATCTGGATAGCTGTAATTCCCTAGTGAATCATGGGCAACCTCAGAATAATCAGCAGGGGTAGTGTTGAGATTGTGCAAATTTTCTCATCGTGGAAAGTTAGGTTGGGTTAGATGTGGGTGTGGAGCTTGAGTTGATGTGGCTAGTCTTTCCTCAATTTTCTTTTGATTAATATGCATCTGGTCGAGTTTTTGAGCAATCAATTGAAGATCGTCTTGGGTGATAGGGATAGATTGAGTGCCTATTTCATGAACAGCGAACTGCGGGTTTTGGGTTCTGCAAAATGTGTTCATAGAAGCTTGATTAAATGAGTTTTCACTCATTTCTTCGAACAGGTCATTGGCACTTTCTGCATCTTTATTTAAAAAGTTGCCGCCACACGAGGCGTCGACAAAATGTTGGATTTGATCTTCTAATCCATGATAGAAGATTTGCACGAGCTGCCATAAAGGAATCTCGTGGTGTGGGCAACTTCTTAAAAGGTCTTGAAATCTTTCCCAAGAATCATGGAAAGTTTCACCAGATTTTTGGTGAAAGGTCGTAATAGACCTTCGTAAGGAATTGGTACAACCTATGGGAAAGAATTTCTTGAGGAAGGCACTCTTGAGTTGAGGCCATGTTGTGATGGGTCGGCCAATGGTCCTGAACCAATAAGCGGCCTTATCTTTAAGAGATAATGGAAAAAGCCGCATCAGCCATATGTCTTCTTGCACATTTTGGGAATGGGTTGTCTGTGCAAGAAGAGTTAGCTCTTCAAGGTGGCTGAAAGGGTCTTCCCTAGGAAGGCCATGAAAGTGTTTAATTAGGTTCAGGACAGCAGGCTTGATCTCAAAGTCCCCCTCTGGTATGACCACCCCTGGTCGTTCCTCATAATAAGACGGATCATAGAAATCTTTTAGAGGAACAATAGGCTGCTGACAGGGTGGTGGGTTTGGCCTTGGATTGGCTAGGTTTTGGATGTTCCTAGTCAATGTTTGTTGATTGGAATTTAATTTATTAATCTGATCGGCCATCAATTTTAAAAGATCAGGTAGGGGGTCTTGATGTTGTGTGTGGGGCAACTCAAGATTAGGGAGCTCCAAGTGTGGGAAGTTAATGGTGGTTGGGTTTTGGGTGGAAGGGTTAGAATTAGGGTTAGTGGTGGGGTTAGAGGTGGACGTGGAAGGGTCAGTGGACCTATTTTGTTGTGTTTCCATTTTCTCAGGAGAAGACAGAAAAAGTGGTCTTTTTACGTAGGGGCGAAATCAAATGGTCCTTCCAAGTGCATAAAATGGAAGAATGGGAGGGGAGGAGCAGAGAAAGAGATGAGAGAGTGTGCAATTCAAACAAATAAACTAGACCTAACTTAAATGTGACTCCCTAATAATAACCTAAGACTTGGTCTATATAGGAAATAAGTAGTCAATAGTGAATACCCGTTCTATCAACAAATCTAGCCAAGTTGCTTAAGGGGAGGTTTGGGCCCAAACATTTCCCGGGGAAAACCCCAGGTGCTTGTACAAATCCGTGCCTGGTCGTTTGACATGGCCCCTCAGCTTGAACACCAGATATAGATGACAGAATTGGTATTAACTAAGGAAAACTTAAGACCTAAATAGCAAGCCTAAGTTGATAAAGTCTTAGGGGTCAAGTTGCTACAAGTTTTAATTAGGTCTAGGATGCTATAGTGCACACGGAATGTGGAGGGCATTTATTGGGATGTTGCCCTGCTATTTTGATTCTTTTGTGTGTGTACAAGAATTAGAGAGTGGGTCCAATAAAAATCAAGTTGTCACACAATTTTTTTGTATTTTTATCTTTTAGGATTTGATTTAATTTAATGTGTTTTAGAGTTTTTCTCTTTAAATTTTCAAACAAGTTTGAAATTCACAATCAAAGAAAAGACAAGTTATATTGGTGATGGTTAATTTCCTTTAATGTGAGTCTCTAAAAAGAAAAAGAGAAACCCTAAGCCAATTATCCCTAAGATAGAAAATTACTACCAATGGATTGATTTTTGACTTTCTGAATTAAGTAGTGGTCCAAAAAAGTCAAACAACACCACTACTTTGAATAAAATCAAACAAGGATTCCAAAAAATAACAATTGTTTTAAATTTTTAATTGTACTGGTGTCAAAGTCCAGAAATGATACTTATGGGTATTTTGGACTTTTCAGTATTACCACCAACCTTAGAAAATTTTTATGATTTTATATGATGTGTAAAATTCCACAAGGATTCCAGCAAGATAAATTTCACAAAAATTGGATGAGTATAAAAATTCTAAAAATTCGCAGATAGTAGTAAAATAGGAAGATTAGAGGGTGTGACTCCTCTGCAGTCCACGAATTTTAAAAAATTAAATACAAATCCAATTGTTCTGAAATTTGGAACAGATGTTTCTAACGTAGTTGGGAATCACTATATGAAATTTTATGATTTTAGGAGGCCTGTGGTGTTAGTAATCAAATTTTCAAGTCCGGATAGAAATCTGGACCCAAAAAACAGAACACCAATACTTGCAATGGAGTGGTGTTAAAGAAGCATTCAAGCAAACAATGGATTTTATATGAACCCCACACCACTTATTTAATTTGTGTGGGATCCTGAAAGCCAAGTTTAATATGTTTTTAGTAGTTTTAATTAATTATGTGACCAGAAAGAGGAACCAACCTGAATTCGCGGGAAGAAAAGGAACTTTAAGCTCTCGCTTCCAGATTCCCAGCTTCCCGCTGTAGTTCCTGCACACACAAAAGAAAGAAAGAGAAGGGGATGAGATCCACTTCAAGCAAGAGAAAATTAATTAATGCAAAGCCGTGCCTCCCCAGCAACGGCGCTAAAAAGTGATAGTGGTTTCACGCGGTTTGTTAATTACGTCGTTGTAACGCGCAAAATCGATCGACTCTTAAATTTATATTCCTAGATAGGGGAGTATCTAGGGTTGTCCAAGGAGGCCAAACATTTGCAATAGTGATTCTCTTGCTTGGAATAAATCTCAACTTTCTTTTTGGTATTTTTCAATATATCATTTTTTTTCGTTTTTCAATTAAGACAACATGCGAAATGGTGGCGGGAAGGTAATTTACACTTTAATTTAACTACTACTTTCTAAGTGGCAAGTAATCCTCTCCCTAAGCTCACTCTAGGTAAGTGGAGACCTAGAATAATTAGAGAGAGGGAGTGGAAAATGCTAAACAAAGCAAGTAGAAATGCAAAATAGAAAATTGCAAAGAAGGCAACTTAGATTGATGAAAAGTGTTTTACAAAAAAGCCTAGTAGAGGAATGCTTCTACTACTAGAAAAATGAAAATAAAGAAAAGCAAACACAAATCCTCTAGATAGATGGTGAAGAAGAGGGCTTCTTGCTCCAAGGTTGGTGGCTCCCAAGCTTGAAAAGAATCCATCAACTCCTTCTTTGCAGTGCTCTGCCAAGGTAACGTCCTCCAAGGCAAGCCCAAAGGGGGCGTGCCCTAAGCTTCTCTCCAAGGGTGGACGTCCACCCTAGGTCCTTCTCCCTTGCCTGGCCGTCCTCCTTGAAGTGGAAGAGTCCTCCTCCTTGGCGTGGCCCAAGTTGAAGAGAGTGGGGAGAAGAAGGCACCAAAAGGGCTAGTGATGTACCCATTTAATCTCCTTCTCTACTCCTTCTTCTTGGCCATAGGTATAGGTGGTTTAGGTAGCAAAATACACTAATGGAGGATGATCTAAAATGGTTTTAGGTGGTGGGTTTATATAGAGTAGGAAGTGGGGCTAAGGTGACTCTTGGAATGGAGGGCTAAGATGGAGAGATGGAGGTGGTTGGGGATCCTAAGGCTAAGGCAATTGGTGCCAACTCAAGGGGTGTTAAGGGGGTGGTTATGGTGGTGTTGGTGGCTTTTGGTGGTGGAGAGACACCACCATTTTGGCGCCTTCCTAGGGTCTTCTAGAAGGGGGGTTAGGTGGATGGTGGAGATGGATTTAAGGAGAGGTGTATGGTGGAGATGAAGGGAATTTTGGAGGGAATGTTGGCGCCAAAAGGGAAGGGTTCTAGAAGGTCATTTTGGAGGGAAAATAGGTGGCTTTTGGTAGTGGTGATGGGGTGAAGGGGCGTGATGGTGGTGGTGCCAACTTGGAGTAGGATAGCTAGCTTAGGTGAGGTTAGTTGATGGAGCTAGCTAGGGTTGACTTTGAAGGTGGTGGATGGCCAAGGAGCTGGTTGCTAGCTAAGCTAAGCTAAGCTAAGCTAAGCTAGCTTAGCTAAAGGTGGAGTAGAGGAGAAGGTGTTGGAGGTAGGGTTTAGAGGGAGGAGCTGAGGAGGAGAAGTCTGGAGCTGAAATTGGAGCTGGCTACTGCTGAAGAGGCTGGCATGGAGCTACTCTAGCTGGCTTAGCTTGCTAGTTCTTTGCTAGCTACTAAGCCGAGCTAAACTAAGCTAGCTTCTACCATAAGGAGCTGAGGTGAGCTAGATCTGGTGCTCCCGGGAAAAATCAAGCTGGTTGAGGTAGCTAAGGTAGCTTAGCTCAACTGAGCTGAGCTAAGCTAAGTCCCCGGGAGCTGGACTTGAGCTTCCTAAGCTGGGATGAGTTCTTCTTCAGCTGGCTGGAGTTGAGTGGAGCTGGATGTAGCTGGATCTGAGCTGGGGTGAACTCCTGTCAACTCAGCTGAGCTAGCTAGAGCTCCTTGTGAACTAGTGGGAGCTGAGATGAGCTAAACTCAGCTAAATTGAGCTGGATCTGAGCTGACTTGTGCTAGGGTGAGCTAAGATGAACTCTCTTGAGCTACCATTCAGCTGGGATTAGCTGAATGGAGCTGGGACGAGCTAACCCTAGTTCAAGTGAGCTAGGTTCCCACTGTGGTGAGCTGGATCGAACTGAGTTCCAACTAGTCTGGGCTTCTCCTTCATCATTTGCCTTCTTGAGTGCTAGGGTTTTAAGGATCTGTATATCTGTACATCCCTAACACTCACAAAAACATATTAAAAAGACAAATAAAAAATGCAATGCATGCCTAACCTAATTTATGCTTAAATGCAGCCCAAAAATCCATTTGCGGAGTAAAATCCTAAGAGCTAGGTTTGTTTTAATGCATAAGAATGATGATAAACTGGCGTTTATCACACTGCGAAGGTCCTCCTGTGGTCGGATAGAGCTGCAAGGCCCCTTTTGTGTCGTGCAGGGTCTGAGCTCCAGCCGCCATTAGCGACGGCTCGAGGAGGTTGAAAGCTCGCTCCAAGCTGAAGTGCTTCAGGGTCCCAGGTCCAACAGCTTCGGGGAAGTCTCGTGCATCCAGCTGTCCAAGCAATTGGTACTGCGAGGCCTGCAGCTGCTGCAATTGGACGGAAGATCTCCTGCGGGCGTGCGAGCAACATTGGGTGGAACATTAGTCCCACCTCGTGAACCTGTGAGTGAGGTGCACAAAATAATTTGAATTTATGATATTAGCTGTTCACCTCAAAAACACATGGGGTGAGGTCCCTTACCTATACACGCGCCTCGTCTGTGACTTCATCTCGCGGACCTGGTAACCTGACCCGACTATCCTCCTGAGCACTCCTCGCACACCACACCCACGCCGGTGCGCCTGGACCCAGGTGCGCGACCTGACTCGATTACCTGGCTCTGAGAGAGCGTACTGAAGAGTGATATACAGAGAGAGAGAGATGCGTGTGTGTGTAGAGGGGTAGGTTTTGCTCTCTTCGATTTGTGCAGGGAAGGAGAAGGAGAAGTGAAGCTGACACTTAGTCGCAGAGGAAAAGGAGAAGGAAAGGCAAGGCAGAGGGAAGAGGCGAAGCCAAAGAGAAGAGGAACTAAAGAAGGAAGAAGAAATAAAGAAAGAGAAAGACGTATGATCCCATGATCAGACATCCAATTCCTCTATTTTTACCACAATTAACTTTTAAACTCATGCACATATAGATTTTGAATTAAGTTTTGAGTAATTAAGTGTTCAATTACATTCTTGAGATTAGTAATAAATTCCAATTGCTCCCTGTGTTCGACCTCGGATACTTAGGTTTTCGAGTAGTAAATTTTTATTTGTTGACAACGCTTGGTCAGCTATACTACGATGCAACTAACTGTTAAAACACAATCAAGTCGCGTGAACAGTTGCCTTCGTTTAAGCGCTAAGTTTAATGCCATCAGCTAGGAATAATGCAGCTCAAGGAGAATAGAGATCAAAAGATACAACAGCCAGATTCAAATCGGTGAGCTTGAGGAATGGTTTTAGTCTCTGACCATTCACAACAAATAGGTCAGAGTCATAGCTATGTTTACTGATTTCTATAGCTCCATTTCCAAAGATCCTCTAGGCTAGAAAAGGTCTGATCCATTTTGATCTCAGTTTTCCTAGGAATTGCTTTAGCTTGGCATCAAAGAGAAGCATTTTTTGACTAAGATGGAAAGATTTTCGCAATATGTGCTTGTCATGGAAGGCTTTGATTTGCTCTTTGTAGATACGCGAGTTCTCATACGCATCATTACGTAACTCCTCGATTTCACTCATTTGCAACCGATGGTGGATTCTAGCCTTCATGAGATCTACATTGCATTTCTATACTACTCAGTAGGCCTTATGCTCCATCTCTACAAGACAGTGACATGCCTTCCCGTAGATGAGTCTGTATGGAGACATTCCTAGCTGGGTATTACGGGTGGTCCTATAGGCCCATAAGGCTTTCGGAAGTCGGGTGGACCAGCCCTTCCTGTTAGGTCGAACAATGACTTGAAGGATTTTTTTTATCTCTTTATTGAAGAGCTCAGCCAATCCATTAGTTTGGGGGTGATAAGGAGTCAAAATATGATGCGACACCCCATACTTTTTCATCAGGGATTGGAAGTGCACATTCGCGAAGTGAGACTCATCATCACTGATGATGGCTTTAGGAACCCAAAATCTGGAAAAGATGTTGATGAGTGTATTTTTTGCGATGAAAATCAAGGTTTTGCAGAACCTGTCATCGTAGTCGCAAAATATCGCTACCAAATAAAATTTATATCGAAACTCAAAGTGAGCCCCAAGTCAAACATAGGGAAGGGAACATCTGGTTTGAAAACCACGCTTCAACTTTATTTGTTTTTGTTGTTTTTATCTTTTGAGATTTTTTTCGTATTTTATAAGATAGAATTCAAGCGAAATGTTTGTTATCTATTATAAGCTTCTCTAGTTGAATGAGAGAGAGAGAGAGAGAAATATTGTATAAGATCGAGCCATGTCTATTACAACTAATTGAAATTACACTAAAAAGTAACAAAAGATAGAATGGGTTGAGAAGAATCCCCCTCGATGGTTGCTTGGAGGACGACACGCTTTGACAGTGCTTGGATAATGGTGGTGAGGAGTTGGATGAGGAAGAACAGCATCGGAGGAAGGAGGATGGGGTAGGACGACATCATGGTGAGGATCTTCTTCTGGAAGGTGGGGAGAGGATGGCCATGTGATGCTCCACGAAGAGGGATGAGAAGCGTGGAAAAATATTTGATTTTCTACTCTAGAGGAGCATCCTGGGCTTGGGACAAGCTCTCCCTAAAGCCTTGGAGGTGGTGAGGGAGAGAAAGGAAGAGATGAAGAGGAATGGGACGGGTGGTGGTCTTTTATAGTGGTGGGAGGAGGGTTTATTTTGAGTACGGGCCAATAGCGACATTTAAAATGTTGCTGAAGACCCACCTTAAATGTCATTGAAGCTCACACACACCACCGCTAGAGCTCGTTTACTAAGGCGTGGTCGACGAAAAGTTGTTGGATCATAATCTCGCGGCTGAGGATCATGCAGAGATCATGCCTCTCGATTGTGTCAGATGCCGCGTGAGATCGTGTGTTCAATTGCATGTAATCTCGCATTGCGCCATCCATTTAGCCACGTAGTGCCATAGGTGCCGCTTGATCATCATCAAGCGACACTGGTTGCACATGCTGCTTGCCTTACTGCTATGAAGCAACCGGTGGAGGGTGACGTGGCTCGATCAGGCGCGTCTACCTGAGATCACACGACCCAATTTATTCTGCTCTTTAGTTGAGGGAGCGTGGATTGAGTTTCGAATGTGGGTTGCTGCTTTGGGAATGCCTTTGCCCACCATTGCACCAAAGAAGCCTGAGTGTTGCGTTTATGATTTTCCTACAGCTGAGGGTCGCGAGATCTTAGCAATTGGACTTTCATCAGACGGCTAGGATCTCGAGTGGGAGGTACCTTTAAGGAAGGAGGGTGGGCTACGTTGGGTGATCTAGATGGTGCCATGTGGCACCATCCGGACCATCCATCTTTCTCTTCTAGAGGACGCCATGGTGCTCGGATCAAGATGATTTTTGCATTGTCGGACTGCGTTCGTCGATTCGGATCCATCCATACAATCGGATATTTCATTTGAAACTTCAAAATGTATCGCCTTGTCTCCTGGCCACAATAATGCATAAATTACTATACAATTTATACAACTCATCCTAAATGCAATATGATGAATGTTATGTAGTATTTATACTATGGAATGCAATGTTTTTTTTTTAAACATACTATGGAATGCAATGTTAAGCTTAGGAACTAACATAAGTAGGCATTTTATTATGAATAAATGTGTATTTATCAAATGTTCTCTTGAATGAATCAGAGAACAACTTTATAATCATTCATTCTTGTGAGTACGGCTTTGATCCATTTTGAGACATAATTAACAACAAGTAAGATGTATTTGAACCCGTTAGATTAGGGAAAGGGTCCCATAAAATCAATTCCCCATATATCAAAGATCTCGCACACGATAATCAGATTTTAGGGAATCATATCACGCGGGCCCATATTACCGAGGGTCGGGTAACGAGCACATGCCCTATGGTAGGATTGTGCATCTTTGAACATAGTGGGCCAAAAGAACTCACACCGGAGGATCTTCGCTATGGTTTTACGCCTAGAGAAATGGCCATTGCAGGCTTGGTCATGATAGAAAGAGATCACATCATTGACCTCATTGTCATGAATGCATGTTCAAATAACTTGGTCATTAGTAATGTGAAACAGATAAGGATCTTCCTAGACATAGTACTTGGCATCGAAAATTAGCTTCTCACATCGGGAGGTTGCCTAATCAGGTGGAACTTTCCTCGTGATCAAGTAATTCATGATATCAGCGAACTAGGGAAGTCTGTTAATGTCTAAGAGGTGTTCATCTAGAAAATACTCAGTAATAGGTCCGAATGGGTCAATGATCGAAGAAGGAAGGAGAGACAAATGGTCAGCTACCACATTTTACTTTCCCGCCTTATCACGAATTTCAAGATTGAATTCTTGCAACAGCAAGATCCAACAAATTAATCTCGATTTCGCATCCTTCTTAATAACTAACTGCTTCACTGCAGTGTGATGTGGGATCCCAGAAGGTATGATCAGAATTTCTCTAGACCGAATACTACAGTGAACAGCTCCTCCGAAATCGTGTAAATATATTGAGCCTCGTCTAATGTCTTGCTAGCGTAATATATTACCACTGGTTTCCTTTAATTTTCTTCCCCAGCACCACTCTTACTGTGTAGTCAGATGCATCGCACATGATCTTAAATGGTTGAGACTAGTCAGGGGATTGTAGGATTGGAGCTTGGGTAACTCGGTCACGTAGGATTGTGAATGCATGAAAGCGCTCACTAGTCATTTTGAAAGGCATGTCCTTTGAGAGAAGGTTCGTTAAGGGTCGTGCAATCTTTGGAAAATCAAATATGAATCATCGATAGAAACTGACGTGCCCCTGAAACAATTGGATATCCTTGACTGAGGAAGGCATAGGAAATTTGGAAATCAAATTCACCTTAGCTCGATCAACTTAGATACCTTTCTTAGATACAAGGTATCCGAACATAATGCCCTTTGGAACCATGAAATGGTTCTTTTCCTAGGAGAGAGCTAGGTTCACATCGATGCATCTTAGGATGATTTGAACCAAGTGCAGAAGGCAATCATTGAAAGATTGACCGAAAATCAAGAAGTCATCCATGAAGACTTCAAGGTATTTACATACCATTTCTGAGAATCTGGCTAGCATGCACCACTGAAAGGTGGCAGGTGCATTGCATAGCCCAAATGGCAACCTGCAGAAAGCGTATGTACCATAGGGGTAAGTAAAGGTGGTCTTTTCCTGATCTTCAGGGTGAATTGCCACTTGGTTATATCTGGAATTCCCATCTAGGAAACAGAAAAATAGATTTTCTGCTAGTTTCTCGAGAATCTGATCAATGAACGAGAGAGGGAAATGATCTTTCTTTGTGGAGATATTCAATTTCAGATAGTCTATGCAGACTCGCCATGAGTTCGCAATTCAAGTTAGGATGGTTTCTGTAGATTCTGTTATAATCATGGTGAGGCCTGCCCTTTTAGTTACAGCTTGGATGGGACTCACCCAACGGCTATCAAAGATGGATAGATAATTCTTGCATCGAGCTACTTGATAATTTCCTTTTTCACGGCCTCCTGGAGGTTTGGGTTTAGTCTTCACTGCATTTTGTGAGATGATCATGTGCCTGATTAGCCCATATTTGTAGGCTATTTAAGTATTTAAGTGCCTAGATATTAAGTTAATTCTAACATTTATTTAGCATAAATTAGGATGTAAATAGATTAACTCATATTTCTGATTTAATTACATAATTCATGCATTGCATTCATATTTAAATACATTTAGAATTAACTTAGAATTGCATTCATTTAATTAGTTAACTAATTAGGTGCATTGCATGAATTATTTTAAGTTAACATAAAAGTTGATGGTTTGTATATAAATAACCATAATATTTCATTATTATTATTTTATTCTTCTTTTATGAGCAACGACTGCATTTCCTCCAGCTGCCACAGTTAAGGCCCCATTCATGGAGGAGCGGGTGTGTTGGATCTGGTCGGGGTAGCTGACTACAAGGGAGAGGAGGAGGCAACCGAGCTTTAGGAGACATCGCCCCACTCCACCACCGTGTACTCCATTCCACCACCGTGGTCTCCAAGGCTGAGCTCCACCACACCGTTGGCCGGCGAGGTGACAGCTCACCGCGCCAAGCCGGTGGACTCGTGCTAACACTGTGAGTATGTGTCCCTGATGGCCATGCTTCCATCACCATGCCTCACCAGAATCAACATCACCACCTTCTCCGCCATCACCGGCAACCACCACCACAGCTGCCGCAACTCCATGCCCTGCATTTTCATCTCCCCCATCAGTTAAGACATCCGGGAAGTTTCCCGGATGTCTGAAGCTTGGCCCCATATCTTCTTCTTTCTTCTTCTTCCTCTGTTTCACTTCACCTTAAAAATAAACCCAACAACACGCCGTCCCCACTCGCAGCAGCAGCCGGTCTCTCCTCTAGCCCGCGCCATCACTAGCAGCTTCTCCCTGCTCCATCAGACCCACCATCACCTCTAGCCACACGTGCAGCCCGCGCGCCCCTCCAGCTGCGTGCGACCGCATCTCCACTCGCGTGCCCTCCAGCTGCATGCACCCGCCTGCACTTCCAGTAGTGCGCCTAAGCCCCTGCCGCACACCCGCAAGCGTCCGCACCCACTTCTAGCCTGCTGAAGATCGTCGGTTTTGTATTTGTTATAACATTGTAGTAAAGCCGGTTGTTACCAACGTTTCATATAAAAATTTTTTTTTTTTTTACTCGGAAAAATGAAAGAGTTCCCGAGGTCGAACTCAGGGAGCAAGTTGTATTCTAGAGATATACAAGTTCTATTACAAAAATAAAGAGAGAGAGAGAGAGAGAGAGAGAGATGAAAATTTGGCTTCTTCTTCTTCTCTTCTTTCTTCCTCTTTGTCTTATCTCCTCTTTGGCTTTTGTTCTTCCTGTTCTTCTTCTTCTTCTTCTTCTTCTTCTTCTGCTTTCTTCAGATCTTCCCCTCGTGCTCTTCTTCTTCTGTTCTTCCTTGTTTCCTTTCTTTCTTTTTCTTCAGATCTTCTTCTTCTTTTCTTGCTTCTTGCTTCTCTTCATTTCTTCTTCTTCTTTGTCTTCACCTGTCTTCAGTACGTCGTCTGATTGGAAAATCAGACGACTTAACCCGCGGATGCTACAGTGCCGCTTCAGTTCTTCTTCTTCCGCAGTCCTTCACCTGTGCCTGCACGCTCAAGAGTTCAGCATCAGAGGGCAAAAACCTACTCTACCCCCCTCCCCCGCGTTTCTCTTTCTCTCTGAAATCACTCTCGGAAGCTCTCCCAGAGCGCTACCGGGTAATCGGGTTCGGGTCAGGCCCGGGTCCAGGCCCACCGGCGTGCGTGGTGGGCGAGGAGTGCAGGTCAGTCTAATCGGGTCGGGCCAGGTCCGCGGAGCGTGGTCACGGACGAGGCCGGGTCGGGTCGGGTGAGAGGGACCTCACCCCGTGGTCAGGAGGCAGACAGCATAAGGCACTTTTTGCCTTTATGCATCCGCGCGCCTCCGAGAGGTTCCGAGGTGGGACTAAATGTCCCACCCCAATTGAGCGCGCGTCGCGGATGGAGCAGTGGGCGATCGTGGCTTCCCGCGCGGCCTTCGCCCCGTCTGTGAACCAGGGACGTTTCCCGGAGAGTCCCTGCGCAACCTGGGAGTCAAACCTGGGCGAAGGCATGCCTGCACCTGCAGGTGAAGCAGCTCTGCCTGCGCAGTAATGGCGACGGCGGGCGAGTCACCTGGTCACAGAAGAACGGCCTCTCGGCCAAATCAGACAGGCGGGGGACCTTCGCCGTGGCACGGCGAAGGTGGTCAGGGGGTTTGCAGGGGGCGAGATGGAGCTAACAGGTCGTCCTAGGTCAAACTGTGAGCGAGGAAGTGGGTGTGTTCGGTGGATCTGCAGAGGGTGTTTGGTGGGAAGTGGAGGGGCGGAAGAGGATCAGGGTGAGGAGGCGGAGATTTTGCGGTGGTCGGCGAGCCGTGTGGGTCGCTGAGGTGATGGGAGCGGCTCGCCGGAGGGTGGTCGGAGCATGAACCCATACCGTCCGTGCGTTCGCTCGGCCGGTATGGTGGCCTACAATGACCAGGGGGGTGCTCCTGCGACGGCTGACGACGCAGGGCACCCCCGGTATACATGCCAGGTCCTCCACCTCACCCTGCGCGGCGCCATGCTCCGCGCAAGGTCGCCGGAGCATGGTGCTGGCAGGGTTTTGCAGGAGGGACCTGATTGCAAAGAACGAAGGAGAGTTAGGGGCCAAAATGCGAGGGTTCAAAAGTTGAGGGCCAAAGAGTAAATATATGAGGACCAAAGTGTAAAGTCGGTCAAGGAGGTTTCTTCTTAGGCTCAAGTTTTTATACATAACTAATTAGGACCTAAGGAATCTGATGGTGAATTTTATTTTCATCTTAAACCTTGTTCGACCGGTCAATTTGCGCAAAAACCCAAATTAAGTTATTAATTGGGCATGGTTCTCAATGTAGGTCAAAATGGGTTCTAAAGGCCAAATTGAAGGTTCTAAACCCTAGAGATTATTTTTCTATGAATTTTAGAGGGTTTATTATATTTTTACTTTGCCTTGAACCTTGTGAATTGAAGTGGGTTGTTTTAGGGTTACAGATTTAGTGTCTTGGAATTGCTGTAGCCCTTGCTAGATCATTTCATCCCACTTTTATTCTTATTAAGCTGTTTTGACCTATGTTTGGGCCCTGAATTACCCTGTATGCAGATTATACTGGTAAAATTGCACTTTTACCCCTTATGACTTGTTTTCTTCTCAAACTCAGAATTCTCTGAGTTACGCCTTTCCTTGAGATATGTAGGAGCTTTTATCCTTTGTATTGGGTCAAAATGAGCTAGTTATGGCTCATGATGAGGTTCTCATCATACCCCCATGCCTAGCTTTTGCTAGTCCCTTAGCAAAAAACTTAAGGTTTCAACCCTTGTTCTAGACCATGAAGTTTTCAATAGTTTTAGATAAGTGCCTTCATAGATTAGGTCAGAATGCTGATCATAGGCCTAAAAGGTACTCTAGTACCAATCAAGATCCAAATCTGTCTAGCCTTAGCCTTAGTCTTTTAGCAAAGGTTTTTAAGGCCCACAAGAACTAACCTAAGGTTTATTGGACTTCGTGGTTAAAGCACCCGTGCTTAAAATGATTTTAGCCCTGGCTCGGTTCGCAGTGCGTTTTGTAAGAGAGAGATAGAAAGTTTTTCTGTTTGGAGAGTTTTCTCTCTCTTTTTCTTTTTAGTTCTAGCCTAGGATTGGCTTTTCAACACGGTCTGTATTAGATTCCTTGCTCCCATCATCAATCCTCAAGGGTTCCTGGCGATCGATGCTTCGAGATAGCACCGCCCATGGCAACCCCCGGAACCCTGGCTATTGAGATTTCGAGATAATCCCATCCATGGTATTCCGTGGCCGAATCCAGACCCTGGCAATTGACACTTCGAGATAATGCCATCCATGGAATCTGAACCAGCAGAGTGCTTACATGCCCCCCGTAGGATATGTAAATATCCTAAGAGACAAGCACCGAGGAGATGATATTTTGTTACGCATCTTCGAGGGGATTTCCCGCCTCTCCGCGCTGGGAACTCGTCCAAATCAACTTGTGTTGATCGGCCATTCCTATTCTAGGTGTTTTTTTTCAGATTTTTGCGACGCTTCTGCGTGATTCTGATTTTTACGCTTACTGAACCAGGCTGTGTGTGAGATTAGGGTGCTTAGGTTACTGAGTCCCGTAAACCAAAAATTAGTTAACGAGGCCGAATACTTCCTAAGCCTTAGACCTAATACTTCAGCTTTTCATTTTCCTCAACCTCTTGAGGAGTGTCCAGATCTTAATGAGTACTAAGAGTCTATTCAAGAATGCCTAAGGTTTGCATTCTTACTAATCTTATTGTGCACTTTTCAGTTATTTTCTTGAATGAGGTCTAGAACTTAGGTTAATTCCTTAGCTTCTTACTAATGACTATCACTCTTTTTTTTCTCATAATTTTGTGCTCCTTTTTCATTTTGTTTCTTTTCTCCTTCACAAAATTTTCCTTCTCCTCTTCTCCTCTTATTCTTTTTCGAAATTTTTTTTTTTTTTTTTTTTTTTTTTTTTGGCATATGTGAATTTTTTGTTTGAAACCTTTTCTTACACGTTTTTGCACTTTCCTACCCCCCCATGCCTAAGATTTGCAATGTCCTCATTGTAACCTAGGGGGTCTTAGTTCATTCCTTAAGACAGAAATTTGGATGAGTGAATGGGTCGGGTTGAATTTTTGCGGACGATTTCAAATCTCAGATGCAAACATCTGAGTTGGGGTCGGCTGTCTACAAGGGTGAACTTCGAGTGCTGAAAGGTGTCAGAACAAGTTTCAGGTTTTCAAAGAGAATGACGGGCTGCCTCCCGTTAAGCGCTGAGTTTTACGCCATCGGCTGGGCGCAATAAGCTCAAGGGGAAAGGAGGATATAAGATGCCTCAGCCAAATCAGTAGAAGTTACATCAATGAACGGCTTGAGTCTTTGACCATTCACGATGAAAGGTTCAGAATCGTGGCTGAGTGGACTGATTTCGATTGCTCCATTTCCAAAAACCTGTCGGACCAAATATGGTCCGACCCACTTAGATCTCAGTTTTCCTGGGAAGAGTTTGAGTCGGGCATCAAAGAGTAGGACCTTTTGACCAGGATGAAAGATCTTTCTTGAGATGTGTTTGTCGTGGAAGGCTTTAACCCGCTCCTTGTAGATTTGCGAGTTCTCGTACGCGTCTATGCGCAATTCATCGATCTCGCTGATTTGGAGTTTTCTGTGGGTCCCAGCCTTAGAAAGATCCAGATTACAGTTCCGTACTGCCCAATAGGCTTTATGCTCCAGTTCGACGGGAAGGTGGCATGCCTTTCCGTACACCAATCTAAAGGGAGACATGCCCAATTGGGTCTTGTGGGCGGTCCTATAGGCCCACAATGCTTCCGGAAGTCAGGACGACCAGTCCTTCCTGTCAGGTCGAACAGTGACCTGTAGGATTTTCTTGATCTCCCGATTCGACAGCTCAGCTAGACCATTAGTTTGGTGGTGGTAAGGAGTAGAGATTCGGTGAGACACCCCGTATTTGGTCATCAGTGACCTAAACTGAGCATTTGTGAAATGGGTCCCCCCATCAGAGATTATTGCACGAGGAATTCCGAACCTTGAGAAAATGTGTTGATGAATGAATTTGAGAACGATTTTGTGATCACAGGTTCGGGTCGGTATGGCTTCGATCCATTTGGACACGTAGTCCACAGCCAACAGAATGTATTCGAAACCATCCGAAACAGGAAAGGGGCCCATAAAATCAATCCCCCAAACATCAAAGATTTCGCATACTAGAATCGGTTGCATAGGCATCATGTCGCGATGGCTCATGTTGCCCAAAGTCTGGCAACGACTGCATGCCTTGCAATGACTGTATGCGTCTTTGAACAGTGTGGGCCAGTAAAAGCCGCACTGGAGGACTTTTGATGCGGTTTTATGCCTGGCAAAATGGCCACCGCATGCCTGGTCATGGCAGAAAGAGAGGATATTGTTGACTTCCCCTTCCGGGACACATCTCCGGATGATCTGATCGGCACCTATGCGGAAGAGGTACGGGTCCTCCCAAATGTAATACTTGGCATCGGAGCGTAATTTGTCTTTCTTGGCCTTCGGCCAATCGGACGGGGTCTGACGAGATGCCAAGTAATTTACAATATTAGCAAACCATGGAAGGCTAGTACCAATAGTCAGCAGGTGCTCATCGGGAAAATGCTCAGTGATGGGTCCGGAAGGGTCTATCATTTCAGAAGGAAGACGGGACAAGTGATCAGCTACCACGTTTTGTTTTCCCGCTTTATCGCGAATCTCGAGGTCAAATTCTTGCAACAGCAAGATCCATCGGATCAATCGAGGTTTCGCGTCCTTCTTTGCAAGGAGATGCCTCACAGCCGTGTGATCTGAGTATATGATGACATGGGAACCCAGAAGGTACGATCTGAACTTCTCCAGGGCAAATACTACAGCTAGCAGCTCTTTCTCAGTAACTGTATAGTTACGCTGAGCCTCATCGAGTGTTTTGCTGGCGTAGTAAATGACCACAGGTTTCTTGTCATTTTTCTGCCCCAAAACCGCTCCTACAGCGAAGTCGGATGCATCACACATGATCTCAAAGGGTTGAGACCAATCAGGGGACTGTAGGATCGGGGCTTGGGTGACTCGGTCACGCAGGATTTCAAATGCTTGAGTGCATTCCTTGGAGATTTTGAAGGGAACATCCTTGGAGAGAAGAGTGGTCAGGGGGCGTGCGATTTTTGAAAAATCAGGGATAAATCGTCGATAAAAACCGACATGCCCTAAAAAGGATCGGATGTCCCTGATCGAGCTAGGCATAGGAAGGTGAGAAATCAGATTAACCTTAGCTCGATCCACTTGGATACCTTTCTCCGAAATTGAGTGTCCCAGGACAATTCCCTCAGGCACCATGAAATGGCTCTTTTCCCAGGAAAGAACCAAATTCACGTCGATGCACCGCCTGAGTATCTGGACCAAGTGTTGGAGGCAATCGTCGAATGATGCTCCGAAAACTGAAAAGTCATCCATGAAGACTTCCAGATAATCACCTACCATATCTGAGAATATGGCAAGCATGCATCGCTGAAAAGTAGCGGGTGCATTGCAAAGACCGAAAGGCATCCTTCGGAAAGCGTATGTTCCGAAGGGGCAGGTGAATGTGGTCTTTTCTTGGTCCTCAGGATGGATTGCCACCTGGTTATAACCGGAGTACCCGTCAAGAAAGCAGAAGAACCTATTTCCCGCTAGTTTTTCGAGAATTTGATCAATGAAGGGTAGTGGGAAATGATCCTTCTTCGTGGAGGAATTGAGTCGACGGTAATCTATACAGACTCTCCACGAGTTGGCTAATCGGGTAGGAATGATTTCTCCGGTCTCAGTCGTTATAGTGGTGAGTCCTGCCTTCTTAGGCACGACCTGAATTGGGCTCACCCAACGACTATCGGAGATCGGGTAGATGATCCCGGCATCTAACCACTTGATGATCTCCTTTTTCACGACCTCCTGCAGATTGGGGTTTAAGCGTCTCTGCATTTCACGAGAAGGTCGTGTGCCCTCTTCTGAATAGATATGATGAGTACAATAAGAGGGACTTATTCCAGTCAAATCATCGAGGGTCCATCCGATGGCTCTGCGATGTTGCTGGAGGACAACAATCAGACGGGATTCCTGTTCAGGATTGAGGTTGGAATTGATGATCACAGGAAGGGTCTGATTAGAACCCAAAAAGATGTATTTCAAATGAGCAGGAAGGGGTTTCAGTTCGAGGATGGGGTTTTCAGCAGCAGCGGGTGGTTCAGTATAGATGTGAGGTTCAAGGGTGGGGGTTACTGGGTTGTTCACATCCGGATTGGACTCCTCTGTTTGCGGGCCAAGATCCTTCTGTGGTTGATGAGGCATACTCAAGTCATTCTGGAGGTGTGATTCATCAACCAAAGTCTTGATGTCACAAATTTGCTCGATGACGCCGCAATTAATTCCTTGTTGGGCCTTAAATATATCAATTTTCAGTGTTTGATCTCCAAACTTAAGCTCTATTTGGCCCTCCTCACAGTTGATGTTGGCTCTAGCAGTAGCCAAGAAAGGTCTCCCTAGAATGATTGGTGTATCCCTAGGGTTCTCAGGTGCATCCATGTCTAAGACTATAAAGTCCACTGGAAAATAGAAATCCCGCACTCTCACGATGACATCGTCGAGAATCCCTTTTGGTGACTTTATAGATCGATCTGCTAATTGTAATGTCACCTCGGTTGGTTTCAGCTCAGATTCTTCCAGATGGTCAAGTAAGGATGTGGGTATCAGATTTATAGATGCACCTAAGTCTAACAATGCTCTATCAAATTGGGTACCACCTATCTTACAGGAGATCAGGGGAGTTCCAGGATCTTTTGCCTTGGGTGGGAGTCTACTAAGGATTACAGAGCTGGCTTGCTCTGACAGAACAATTGGGCTCCCTCCCTTGGTTCGCGGCTTACGCTGGGGTGTACATATATTCCTTAGAAATCGTGCGTAAGCTGGTACGTGGCGGATTGCATCCATTAAGGGGATGTTTATGTGGACCTGCTCAAAGAGCTTGACCAGGTCCTCCTCAGGGGCCACGGGTTTGGTGGTCTTCTTTCCCTTGGTCAGGGCCTCGGGAAACGGGATCTTGGTTGGTTCCTCTAGGATAGGTCCAGGTTGTGGGTCTGGAGCAGCGGTACCTTGGCTAACTATCCTAGGGTCATGGTTATCAGGCTGGGCGTGGTTTGGATAATGCTGGTCCTGAGTTGTCTTACCACTACGTGTTGTTACAGAATTTAATCCGGCCTGATTTTGGTTTGGGTTTGGTAGGAGGGGTGGCTGCTGCTGAAATCCCGCACGCGAAGTTGAGGCTTCCATCTCGTCTGGAGATGGGGCAGTAGGGGCCTGATAAATCCATTGAGCGTGGCCTAAATTTGGATTCATAACGCGCTTCTGGGTTGGCACGTTATTTGGGTTAGGAAGGGGTTGGGAAGGGAGTGTGCCTGGCTGGCGAGAATTTGCCAACTGGGCCAGTTGAGTTTTAACTTCAGTAAGCTCGTCCTTGTGCTGTTTTTGAATGGCCGCATTCGATTTTTGAATGTCAGCCAGAGTCTGAAGGATTAAGGACATTTGATCTTGATTTGGCCCTGATGGATAAGTAGGGTTGGGCCGAGGCTGAGGCGGCTGGTAGTGATGAGAGGGCTGTGGGCGGGACTGAAAAGGTGGTCTTTGGGTTTGGGGATTTCCCGCCCACTGAAAATTGGGATGGTTTCGCCATCCAGGGTTGTAAGTGTTGGAGAATGGGTCGTTCTGGATGGCGTTGAGGTCCTCGCAGGTCTGAGGAACCTCCTGAGAATCAGGGAAAGGGGGAATGGAGTTCCCCCGGCTGGTGAAGAAAGGATCGGATGATCTTCCAGTCCAAGAATCAGATGGGGATGGATATGGATCCATCCCAGGGGAGGATCGGTGGAGGATGTTTTGCACAGTCTCCTGTGTGGAAGGAGGTTGTGCAAAGGAGTTACGCGCAGAGGTGGCTCGCTGCAAGTGCTGAGTCAGCTCATCCACCTTCTTTTCAATAATTGAGACCTTGTCCAATCGACTGGCCATTAACTCCAGGTCGACTGATGCGGACAGGTCCTGCGTCTCATGTGCTCCTTTAAGATTCGTCGCTGCGCGGGTATTCGTCCTGTCGAATAATCCCATGGAGTCATTGTTGATGGAGTTCTCGCACATGTTTTCGAGAATCTCCCATACGGTGTCTTCATGTTGACCCATGATGTTTCCTCCGCAGGTTGCATTGACGAAAAGGCGGATGTCCTCACGGAGTCCCTGGTAAAAAGATTGGACTTGTTCCCATTTAGGAACTCCGTGATGGGGGCACTTCCTCATGAGATCCTGAAAACGATCCCATGCCTCATGGAGAGGTTCTCCTGATTGTTGAGTGAAGTGTGTAATCTGATGGCGCAAGGCGTTGGTCCGACCAACGGGAAAGAACTTTTTCAAAAACTCGGATTGAAGTTCTTCCCAAGTGTTGATCGGCCGGGTCTGAGTTTGATACCAATGGGCGGCCTTGTCCATAAGAGAAAAGGAGAACATCTTCATGAGAAGAATATCCCGATTTTGCGCATCTGATCCAAAAGTGTGGGCCAGATGCTTTAGCTGTTTGATGTGCTGGAAGGGATCTTCAGAATTAAGCCCATGGAATTTAGGTATAGCGTGAATCATGTTGGGCTTTAGTTCGGAATCAGGTCCTCCAATCGGGATTCTAACTCGAGGCTCAATGGCCACCGCAGCAGGATTGTAGTGGTCCCGCATCATAGGACGCTGTGGTGGGTGCACGAAGTTTTGGAAGAGGTCATTGAGTCGCTGGAGCTGGTGTTCCAGATTATTTTCTTCCTCAACTGGCTGAGCCATGATGGGGGAAGAAGAAGAACTTGGTTCTGAATCAGAAGAGAGAATAATGTGAGGGTGTTGCTGCACAAATACGGGCGTCGAGGCTTGGCCTTGACGAGAGCGAATTTCTAATGGAGGTCTTAAGGGTGGTCTTAGAGACCTCCTTCCGTACATGCACAGTTGGGAGAGGTAAGTTTAGAAGGTGCTGGACCCAATCAAGACACCCAAAAATGTGTTGGGTGATTATAGAGGTGCGGGGCAGATGGACCCCTTGATCAGAAAGATCGTCTACCTGAGAATTACCTGGGCAGCCAGAGAGGGAGAGTCCCGCGAAGACCCCTACACGGTAGAGCGTCCCCACGGGTTACAGGGTTTCCCCCACCCGACCTCTCTTGTCACTGCGGTTCCAGGTAGACCAGAATGGGGATCTTGACCTCTTAAGTCTACCAATTTTAAGATCAGGGTGCTTAAGGTTTCACTTGAACTTTAGTCTTTTTAAGTGCAAAGAGTGACCTAATTTAAGGTTGGTTAACCCAAAGGGGTCAACTTTACCTCTTGTTTTCTTTGAGAGCTTTTTAGGTCCTGTCTTTTAGGGTTCAAGTGTTTAGAGAGAGCCAATTGTTTAGGATTTTTCTTGTTAATTATTTTCAATCAATGGCTTGGGCACACCTCTTTTGGATTTCCTCAATTCTTGATTAAGGGGTGTGTCTCTACTGAAATCCTAATGTTTGACCTTATGTTGGCTTTACTTGTCCATTTAACTCTTTGTTGGGCAATTAGGGCTCAAGCAAGAATGTGTTAGCCCTTAAATACCCTTAATAGTGTGCAGGAGTGATGAGTTGAAAACATGCAACTTTTTATGGTTACTAAGTATGGAAGACAGGTTAGCCCTATATTGCTTGTTCTTTTCTTTTCTTCCTCTTTAGAGTGTAGGGGTTAATAGTGAGAGAAAAGATTTTACCTGTCTTCGGAGTGGTTGTGTGGTTGCTTGTCTTCTTGAGTTCCTGTAGCTGCACAAAAGAGAGGAGATTATCAGAACTTAAAAGAAACAGGAATGTTTACCTCTAGAATAGCCGTTGCTCCCCGGCAGCGGCGCCAAAATGAAGATCGTCGGTTTTGTATTTGTTATAACATTGTAGTAAAGCCGGTTGTTACCAACGTTTCATATAAAAATTTTTTTTTTTTTTACTCGGAAAAATGAAAGAGTTCCCGAGGTCGAACTCAGGGAGCAAGTTGTATTCTAGAGATATACAAGTTCTATTACAAAAATAAAGAGAGAGAGAGAGAGAGAGAGAGAGATGAAAATTTGGCTTCTTCTTCTTCTCTTCTTTCTTCCTCTTTGTCTTATCTCCTCTTTGGCTTTTGTTCTTCCTGTTCTTCTTCTTCTTCTTCTTCTTCTTCTTCTTCTTCTGCTTTCTTCAGATCTTCCCCTCGTGCTCTTCTTCTTCTGTTCTTCCTTGTTTCCTTTCTTTCTTTTTCTTCAGATCTTCTTCTTCTTTTCTTGCTTCTTGCTTCTCTTCATTTCTTCTTCTTCTTTGTCTTCACCTGTCTTCAGTACGTCGTCTGATTGGAAAATCAGACGACTTAACCCGCGGATGCTACAGTGCCGCTTCAGTTCTTCTTCTTCCGCAGTCCTTCACCTGTGCCTGCACGCTCAAGAGTTCAGCATCAGAGGGCAAAAACCTACTCTACCCCCCTCCCCCGCGTTTCTCTTTCTCTCTGAAATCACTCTCGGAAGCTCTCCCAGAGCGCTACCGGGTAATCGGGTTCGGGTCAGGCCCGGGTCCAGGCCCACCGGCGTGCGTGGTGGGCGAGGAGTGCAGGTCAGTCTAATCGGGTCGGGCCAGGTCCGCGGAGCGTGGTCACGGACGAGGCCGGGTCGGGTCGGGTGAGAGGGACCTCATCCCGTGGTCAGGAGGCAGACAGCATAAGGCACTTTTTGCCTTTATGCGTCCGCGCGCCTCCGAGAGGTTCCGAGGTGGGACTAAATGTCCCACCCCAATTGAGCGCGCGTCGCGGATGGAGCAGTGGGCGATCGTGGCTTCCCGCGCGGCCTTCGCCCCGTCTGTGAACCAGGGACGTTTCGCGGAGAGTCCCTGCGCAACCTGGGAGTCAAACCTGGGCGAAGGCGTGCCTGCACCTGCAGGTGAAGCAGCTCTGCCTGCGCAGTAATGGCGACGGCGGGCGAGTCACCTGGTCACAGAAGAACGGCCTCTCGGCCAAATCAGACAGGCGGGGGACCTTCGCCGTGGCACGGCGAAGGTGGTCAGGGGGTTTGCAGGGGGCGAGATGGAGCTAACAGGTCGTCCTAGGTCAAACTGTGAGCGAGGAAGTGGGTGTGTTCGGTGGATCTGCAGAGGGTGTTTGGTGGGAAGTGGAGGGGCGGAAGAGGATCAGGGTGAGGAGGCGGAGATTCTGCGGTGGTCGGCGAGCCGTGTGGGTCGCTGAGGTGATGGGAGCGGCTCGCCGGAGGGTGGTCGGAGCATGAACCCATACCGTCCGTGCATTCGCACGGCCGGTATGGTGGCCTACAATGACCAGGGGGGTGCTCCTGCGACGGCTGACGACGCAGGGCACCCCCGGTATACATGCCAGGTCCTCCACCTCACCCTGCGCGGCGCCATGCTCCGCGCAAGGTCGCCGGAGCATGGTGCTGGCAGGGTTTTGCAGGAGGGACCTGATTGCAAAGAACGAAGGAGAGTTAGGGGCCAAAATGCGAGGGTTCAAAAGTTGAGGGCCAAAGAGTAAATATATGAGGACCAAAGTGTAAAGTCGGTCAAGGAGGTTTCTTCTTAGGCTCAAGTTTTTATACAGAAATAATTAGGACCTAAGGAATCTGATGGTGAATTTTATTTTCATCTTAAACCTTGTTTGACCGGTCAATTTGCGCAAAAACCCAAATTAAGTTATTAATTGGGCATGGTTCTCAATGTAGGTCAAAATGGGTTCTAAAGGCCAAATTGAAGGTTCTAAACCCTAGAGATTATTTTTCTATGAATTTTAGAGGGTTTATTCTATTTTTACTTTGCCTCGAACCTTGTGAATTGAAGTGGGTTATTTTAGGGTTACAGATTTAGTCTCTTGGAATTGCTGTAGCCCTTGCTAGATCATTTCATCCCACTTTTATTCTTATTAAGCTGTTTTGACCTATGTTTGGGCCCTGAATTACCCTGTATGCAGATTATACTGGTAAAATTGCACTTTTACCCCTTATGACTTGTTTTCTTCTCAAACTCAGAATTCTCTGAGTTACGCCTTTCCTTGAGATATGTAGGAGCTTTTATCCTTTGTATTGGGTCAAAATGAGCTAGTTATGGCTCATGATGAGGTTCTCATCACCTGCGCACACCTCTATGTGTGCGCCTGCAATTTGCCATGCCATCGCTTGCAGCACTCGCTACGCCTGCAGTGTGTAGCAGTAGATGCACTCCGCCTGCACATCACCCCACATGGCCTGCATCAGTACGCGTCCTCCAGCAATGCCACACTCCGCACACATGTAGTCCAGCGTGTGCACCCTCTCGCCATGAGCCTTCCCGTGCTCCACGCATGGCCAGCAGCCACCGAAACCCACCTCCAATGTACCTTTGTCCGGCCACCTCAGGGCGCCTCGCACCTCGCCGCGACCGCCATCATGGTGCCCTCGGTTTAGAGATCCTCCTCCGAGCTTCACACCTCCGGCCATTCCCTCCTCCTTGCGCACGGATAAGGGGAAGAATTTCCCCTATTTTATTACAGTAAAGTCCCTATTAATATTTACATTTTGTGCCGTTGTCAACTTTTATTATTATTTTATTAAGCTACATTGCAAAATATATCCTTTAGTTATGCAAAATTGCCATTTCAGCATGTTCTCTTGATGTTTTCTTAATCTGAAGGTAGATTTGGCTCGATTTCTCGACGAAACTAACTACGAACATATGTTTTTAACCGGTGCAAGTTTAAATATGTCATTGCCTCCCTGTGGATACGACCCACTCCTAATTGAGTGGTTATTTAATTATTGATTATTTGATTTTTCCACCACATAAAACTACAAACGATGCGTCATTTTATGTGACAAACGACTTTAAAATCGAAGAATCGACTTGTCAAATGGCGCCATTACCGGGGAGGCAATAGATGCAATAATTTCACCTGATTTCATTTCTAATTATTTCTCATTGAATAGTGATCTGACCATTTATTATCTTTTCTGTGCGAGGAATTTGTGCGAGGAATTAGAGAGAGGCGAGTGCAATGATCTATGACACATATTCTATGACTCGCAATCACACCAGCCATCGTGAGAGGCGACCCTTGAAGTTGCCAGAGGAGAAATTGATCGAGCTACCTTGCAAGGGAGGGGAAGGACGAGGACATGAGAAGCATCTCTGTACATTTAGTCATTGATTTCATTAGTGTAGGATTAAGGCTTTAGACTTAATTTTTCATTGCACATTTGGTTTGAGATCCTTGTTCTAGGGTATATTTTTAGGGGTTTGTTCCCCGATTTTGTTTTAGGTCCATGTTGGGTATCTTTTGGGAGTCTGTTCGCTCTTTTCTTTAGATCTAGGTTTTCTTTTGTGGGTTGTTTATCTTCTACTTGTTTGTGCACAAGTAGGTAAAAAAAAAAAAAGTGCTGCCTGCTAGAAGTTGCCTGCCCCTAGGACAAACCATTTAGGTCTGTATGAGCAGCCTCTAGATTTATTTCTCTGCATTGTGTGCATTCTCGCATTGTTGATTGCTGGAAGAAGGTACGCATTCTCTTACTTTGCATCCTATTCTTGATCACGCATTGCATTTGGACTTAATTCGAAGACCACCTAATCTATATTAAATAAATCTAACAAGTGGTCACATATTTTCTAGAAAAAGGACTAATTAACGGAAGGACATTTTAAAAACCAAGGATTTGATTTTCAAACTTGGCATGCGATTCAAAATTCAAAATCTTTTGCGGTGTACGCACACTTATATCCCTTGCACCACGTCATGCTTTTAGACACTCCTTAGGTTTGGAAATACTAGGAAAAGAGCCCTCCTATCGTTGGATTATGAAGTGTTTAGAACTTGAGATCAAAGGTTTTGTAACTCCAAAGAGGGGGATACCCTGTCATGGATTTTTGGGGGTAGTTGAGAAGCATCACGAAAGCACAGCTTCAAAGGAAGGCTTAGGCCTACTTGCATCCCTCAATCTTCCGTCTTTGGAGTTGCTCTACAATTTGAGATTTAGGGAAGAACACCTAAGATCCAACTAGGTCTTTTTAGGTGAGCCGTAGGTTGACAATAAGCGCATAAATTGATTGAACAAATTGTATTATCATCTACAATCTAACTTAAAATCAAAAGCCTAAATTTTGAAAGACCTAAAATGTCCTTTTTGAATTGTGTTTTGCTTGGGGAATTCTGATTGAGGTGTGAGTTAGAATGGACCACATTGATTTTCATCCTTTCACATCTTGCCCACACCCTCACCCCCACTCTGCACTCTTCGATCCCATATGTCGAGATGGTCCATCATTTGATGGACATAATGACAATCATTGGGATCCGTTTTACTCCTATTATAGGAGTATTGGCTTGGTTAAGCCCCAAATCAGTGAGCAGAACCTAGGAGCGGGATTTGCTTTGCCCAATATCCCACACACCATAGAAATACCCAACCCACCCTCCCTGAATAATTATAATGGTTGGACAGACACTACTGGGTACTATAAGCCTGAGCCTGACTTCTCTCATGATAGAAATGACCTCTCCTCCTTGAAGATGGAAATACAGAAAATTCAAGACGAAATGATTGAATTGTTAGGAGAATATTCGAGAGCAGGCCAACAAGAAAGAGATGAAATTAGCCACCCAATCTACCCCATTGAGGATGATGTACACCCCTCTACAATAGATGCATCTCCCATGGGAGAGCTACACTTTAAGTTGGAGGGAAATTTTAGGGATTATGGAAGGGAGAATAGCTACTTTTCGAGGATCGATTTTGAAACCTCCTCATTAGATGACACTTCCTTGAGAGATCCACGCCTTAAGTGGGAGGAAGATACATATGAAAGTAGCTATGCATTGGATGAAGAAAGGTGGCAACCCGAGGAAGATGATGATAAGGTTGAGTATCCACCTGAATTATATTGGAGTCAAAAGAAGGGAATGATGGTACCATTGGAAGACCTCGACCCAGATGATAGTATTTTTGTGACATTTGATGAAGTGGGTCGAAGTCAAGTTGTTAATCATGCCCTCCCTTCTGATCACAAGATGGAACTCAAGCCCACCCTTAGGGAACCTAACTCTGAAGAAATTGACCTATCTGAGGTGTCTGATGTTACCAGTATAAACCATTTACCTCAGATAGAGTACCCTAGGGGATCTGCAGAGATATTAAATGATTCTAGACCTCGGGTATATGATGAATCATATGATGAGGAGAAAGACGAATTATATGAGGAACCTACATTCAAAATTTGGAGTGACACTAAGGGTGGTTATGTCTTATTTGAAGAGTTAGCCCCTGAGGATGTCACAAATTAGACCAAATTAGGTTTCCTTAGCACACACATTGATGATATTTCTCCTCGTAATGAAATGATGGAAAATTTGGAAGCAGCTTCTAAGATTTATGTGGATTCACATCTAGATTCCGGGGAAGATTTGAGTAAAGAAGAAGAACCCGGGGATGACATTGATAGGATAATCCCTAGATTTGTTGCTTCCAACCTGCCTTCATTTGTTTCGAAGTCACCCTCTGATTCGCTTATGTCTGAAGATGAAATTTTGACTCTTGATGAAGTACAGGAAGATACTGGTGATAGTGCAAGGAATGCTAGGGATGTAATTGAGGATTTGGAAAGAGTGTTGAGGATGGACACTAAGCTGATTAAACCCAACCTAGATCTTACGGCCATCCCGCAACCTCGAAACTTGGACACCCTAAACGATCCTTGCCTTAGAGATTTGCTCACTTTTGTTCTGACCAGGGGGCTTAACAAACCAATATTTCCTGTAATGGAGTATCAGGTATGGATTGATGATTTCTTTAGTCAGTCCATTGCCCTAGGGGTTTATCTCTGCACCATTCCTTCCCCATTCCTTTTGGAGGATCCTTGTCCTCCTCCCCCTATGCCTTTGGAGGTTGTTATGCCAGTTTATCCTTTAGAACCTCCTCTGGTGACCTGGGAAGATTTCATTCTCATCTTAGTTGGGCAAGCATTTGCTATTAGGCTTCATCATCAGCTCGCCAATATCCTAGGTTACCTATTTTCTAGGCCAGCATTACTTTGCTCATTTTCAGGGCCTATTTCTGTAATCCTTGAACCTAATTTGCAGGTTCTTTGCCTACTTGGCTGCAAACAAAAAAATGGCAGCCCATCTCTGACCCAGGTAATATCCTTCTGTGCAATGAGGACATTGCAGATTTTAGGCATGGGGGCGTGTACTTGGGGATATACATAGCATAGTGCATTCATGCATTTAATTAAAGCATTCTGCATTGCATTTATTTGCATTAAAAAAATATAAATAAATAAAAATAAAAAAGGTTTTGAGCTTAACTGGCTAGGTCCTGCATTCTTAAGCAAATCAGAACTCTAGGTGAGACTATGTTGGTTGTAGGGTCAAACTTTAGAAGCTAAATGAGCTACTAGCTTTAAACCTTTAGGCTCCTTTGTGGACTTAAAAACTTAAGTAGGAGTTAAGTTGCGAACCATTCCTCAAGAGGTTGAGGAAGGAAAGCTAGGGTTTGAGTTAAAAGGTGGGGTAGTACCTGGAGTCTTGTTCTACCGTTTGGTTTACGGGTCTTTGTAACCCAAGCATCCAAATTTCACACACTTGGTCCGGTGTAAGTAATCAACTTAATTCCTTTCTTAAAAGAGATTTGGTTCTCTTAGTTTTGACTTAGGAAAGGCTTAAAAACACAATTTGATTGGAAGAGTTCCCACTGCAGGAGAGGTGGAGTATATACTCACCTTGAGGATGAGATGATAACATATTACCTCCTCGATGCTTGTATCTTAGGATATCCATCCTATTGGGGGCATGTAAGCACATTGTACAATTCAGGTACCATGGGCGGCCCTATCTTGAAGTGCCAATTGCCATAGGCCTGAATTTGCTTTAGAAATCCATGGGCGATACTATCTCGAAGTGTCGATTTCCAGGAGCTCTTGGGGTTGCTATGGGCGGTGCTATCTCGAAGCATCGAAAGCCAGGCACCCTTTAAGGTATTGTAATGGGGACAATGAATCCGACACAAACCTTGTTGATAGCTGATTCGAGGTCAGACTTAGAGGAATCAAACAAAAAACAAGAAGAGAATATATATATATATTATTCAAAAAAAAAATCCTTTTTCCTTTAACTTAAATAACTCAGACCAATACACATGCACGGATGCTTTAATCTCAGGGATCAATAAACCTTACGGTAGAGTCAGAAATCAGAGAAACTTATGCCTGCAACTCGTCTTTAGCCGACCTAGTCTGTAACTTAACAACTACTTGAGAACCTTAGGTCTAAAGTATAAACTTAATATGTTTCTAAAGGAAGACTGATTAGGTTGGCTAGTCTACTTGGTGTGCTAGGTTTTGCTTGATTTTTCTAGGGACTAGCAAAAACTCGGCATTGGGGTATTTGATTAGCCCATATTTGTGGGCTAGTTAAGTATTTAAGTGCCTAGACATTAAGTTAATTCTGACATTTATTTAGCATAAATTAGGATGTAAATCGATTAATTCATATTTCTAATTTAATTACATAATCCATTCATTGCATTCATATTTAAATGCATTTAGAATTAACTTAGAATTGAATTCATTTAATTAGTTAACTAATTAGGTGCATGGCATGCATTATTTTAAGTTAACATAAAAGTTGAGGGTTTGTATATAAATAACCATAATATTTTATTATTATTTTATTCTTCTTCTATGAGCAATGGTTGCATTTCCTCCAGCTACCGCAGTCAAGGCCCCATTCATGGAGGAGCAGGTGTGTTGGATATGGTCGGGGCAGCTGACTACAACGGAGAGGAGGAGGCAGCCGAGCTTGAGGAGACACCGCCCCACTCCACCACCGTGTACTCCATTCCACCACCGTGGTCTCCAAGGCCAAGTTCCACCACACCATGGGCCGGCGAGGTGACAGCTCGCTGCGCCAAGCCGGTGGACTTGTGCCAACACCGTGAGCGTGTGTCCCCGATGGCCACACTTCCATCACCATGCCTCACCAGAATCAACATCACCACCTTCACCGCCATCACCAGCAACCACCACCGCAGCTGCCGCAACTCCATGCCTAGCATTTTCATCCCCTTCGTCAGTTAAGATGTTCAGGAAGTTTCCCAGACGTCTGAAGCTTGGTCCCATATCTTCTTCTTCTTTCTTCTTCTTCCTCTGTTTCTTTCTTTCTTCTTCCTCCCACCACCTCTGCCCGCGTACCCCTCCAGCTGCACGCGCCAGCACCTCCGCTCGTGTGCCCTCCATCTGCACTCACCTGCCCGCACTTCCAGTAGTGCCCCTAAGCCCCTGTCGCGCACTTGCAAGCGCGTGCCCACTTCCAGCCCACGCGTACCTCCGTGCGAGAGCCTGCAATTCGCCGCGCCACCGCCTGCAGTACCCATCGCTCTTGCAGCATGTAGCAGCAGATGCGCTCCGCCTGCTCCTCACCTCTCACAGCCTGCAGTATTACGCGTCCTCTAGCAGCGCTACACTCCGCACCCGTCTAGTCTAGTGCGTGCGCCCTCTCTCCAGGAGCCTTCTCGCGCTCGACGCACGGCCAACAGCCATCGGAATACACCTCCATCGTACCTCCATCCAGCCACCTAAGGGCACCTCGCACCTCACCACGATCGCCATCACGGAGCCCTCGGTTTAGAGATCCTCCTCCGAGCTTCACACCTCCGGCCATTCCCTCCTCCTTGTGCACGGATAATAATACAAATGGATTTGTTATTGACTGATGTGATAATGATTGTTGTGGTAATGTGTAATGTTGTGTTGTAGTATGTTGTGATTTGAAACACGAAGAGTGTCATTGTGGTGAGTTATAGAGAGTACCAATCATTACAACCATTATTATTATTTACTTATCTAATTTTTACTGGTTTTGTTCCAGGTCATTCACTGGGAAGCAATTTATTGAATTACATCCGCTCTTTGCTCTCAGTATTATTCTCTAATTCCAAAAAGAAACTTTACGTCTTATTAAAGAATGAATGAATGTGGACAAGGTTTGCCTACTTACTAAGAATTAATTGTAATGCTTGCAAAAACTAACTATAAACAAGCACCAAATAATTTATCACTATACTTTAAACTGTCTTTATAAGTTATAGTATTAATACTTACATGAAAGTACACAATAGACTAAGATTACATAGTATATTAACTTAACTTACTAGTCTGTTATCTACAGTAACACATACAACAGTTTTAGTGACAGACATAAGCGTCGCTAGATCCCAGAAAACACTATATACAAACCTAAAGAGGCAAACTGAGGTCTGTAGCGACGTTTAGGGTGACATTTTATTTTGTTAGTAAATATACGGGTTTATTTATACAAATGTAATGGGCTATACTATGTATACATATATATATTTTTATATGTTTATATTCTTTTCTTATATTAGTATTTACTCTTGTATACGTCTTCTATTTGTATGTACACCTTCTGTCTCTCTCTCTTACTCTTACTCTAAGCTTCTTCTGTTGTTCTTCTTCAGATGCACTTCGTTTGTTTCTACCTTAACGAATTTTTTAGCTACGGTGGAGAGGTGATTAAGCAACCGTCATTAGCTTTCACTAATCAATTAAAAATGTGTTTAATTTGCGGGTGCACCTTTCGAGGGATACACAGCACCCAGAGGGTGGGACCAAACCTCTACTAAGCGTGCCCTAATCTTCATTAGACCGCTTAATTACTATTTCGAACTCAGCACAGGGTCTCAACCCCACACCACACGCTTCTCGGGCCCCCGGCCCTACACAATGTTCGTATACTCATAATCGGATCGGGTATGCATGACATGTTCGATTGTTTCGGGCGCCCCGCACCCGTGACGATTGCTTACCATATGCAGAAAACCAATATAAACCGCTGTGTGCGGTTTGTAGCGCACGATGTGGCGCTATTCTAGCGCCACATCTGCGTTGGAAATCGCGCGCAGCTGTTGTCTGGAAGCGATTTTGGCCCTCAATTCGAGGAACATAACTTATTAAAAAAAATAAAATAAATTATGGAATATAAAGTATTTACATAATACTATATAATTGTTAAATTAATTTTGAATTTTAAATAGATTTACTATATAAATAAATTCATTATAGTGGGCTATTTTTACATGCTGATTTAGGTGCTTTCTTGGTTAATTACTTATAAATTAGTTAGCATATGGTCTAATTGACCTTATATAGAGTTAGATTACATAAACAAGTATTTTATACATATTTTTATTATTATTTTTTGAATTAATTTCTATTTTATTTATATTTAAGTAGTAGTTTTTGGCTGTTTAACTTATAAACTAAGTTACAGTATTATAAAAAAGGTATAAATATACTTTAACTAGATTAAATTACTTAAGATATATTAACCTAAGTCTACATATTCAATTAACTTAATTATAACCCTAAATTACTAATTTATCTAATTTATATGTATATATACTGTTCAAGAGGTGATTAATTATATACACATACATTTCAGTATATATGTATATATACTTACATAGTTATTATGTACATTATAGTTATAGTTAGTTGTATATGTATATATACAGTATCGGATTTCAGTATACTTATAGTTAGATTTCAGTAGGAGGTGAGAAAGGAAGGATTAATTATGTTCAATTTTCTTTTCTAACAGCAGCCGAAGCTACTGTCAAAGAGGTGAGAAGGGAAGAATTAAAATGGGCTATCAGAGTTTTAAATGCATGGATTTCAGATTTTTGCTTTTCTCACTGTAATTGGTTCTAAAAAATCCTATAGTAGTAGGAGATGAGACAGGAAGAGTTAAGTGAGGAGAGAGTCCTCAGTTCAGAATTTTTTTTTTTGTCTTTTCACAGCAGCCTAAGCCACTGTTCAAATGGGCTAACTGCTGCTGCAGTTAGTCCATTTGAGAAGAAATGTATTCAAATGGTGAGAAGGGAAGAATTTGGAAAGAAAGAAATATGTAGCTGCAAGATGCAGCAATTTACTGTGTTACTGGGATTAGAGTCACTCAAAACCAACTGAAAAGCAAATCAGTAAATCCCAAATCTGACAAGGGTTCAATTTCTCATGAAAATCACTAAGTATCTCAATTCAGATGTCAAAAACCCTCATCAAAAACCTCATTTCAGATAAAACCCACAAATATCACTAAATTAACTCTTCCTAATGCTATAGACAGCATGAAGGAAGAATTAATTCAGTCAATTAAAATCATAAGATCAAATCCCAGTTTCTTGCAACCTTAAGGAGTATTGAGAACTCCTTAGGTTAGGAAATCATCAGACAAACCAGACATCCATAAAAAAAACTTATGAATGCAAGATCAGACTTCAAATTACCAAAGTAATTATCCTCAGATCTGACTTGCATTCAATGCATTCAAGGCTTATCAAAACAGATTAAGTATGGCTCTTCTAAGATGATTTCTGTCACCAGAAATCCTCTAAGAATCCTTGCCAACAGGGAATTCAAATCAACTTCAATTTGTCAGATCAGGTAGTAAATCCAGAAAGCTAAGAATCCTTAAAATCCACATTGAGGAGAAATCTGACAAACTGAAAAATTCGACCCATAATCAGGGGCTTTTGTGACCAAAGGTGAGATGAGTGAGAAGCCCCTTAGGTGCTTGTGATGCCAATTTCAGATCTGAGGTTGTAAACCAACCAGATTTGAAATTGGATCAAGGTGTGTGGGTGAAAGATGAGAAAAATATGTCGTGAAAAAATCAAAATTGGATTGTGAAAAAAAATGGAGAGGGAGATAATTTGAAACATGGTTTGATGAATTCTTCCCCTCTGATCTGGTCTGATCAGAGGAGGTGAGGGGAGGGAATTTAAGCCTAATTTTATTACTATAGCTACTTTAACCTACAGTGAAAATTAAACATTAACAATTATGCTAATTCTACTCCAAACTACTTAACTACAGCTAAAACTAATTATGCAAAATTAAAAACCTAATCTAACAGGAAGAATGGGACCTATGGGTCCTTAGCCGGTGGCTAAGGAGGAAGAAAGGAGGAAGATGACTCCAGCAGAGGGAAGAGTCTGCTAGTGAGGCTCCAGGGTCGTCCTCAGGTGCTATGAAGACCTTAGCGACAAGGAGTGTTGAGAGAAGGTGATGATTTCACAGCCGGTGGCTGTGAAATCAGAGGCTGGATGGGGAGGAGAGACTGGAGTGGACGAATTGATCGCTAAGAGATGTAGGAGGGAGCGATCCCTTGCGCGCGACACCACTAAGGTGCTTAAGTAGCAGCTCAGTGGCTGAGATCACCATGCAGGTGAAGATAATCAAAATGCAACAGGCAGCGAGGATGTGAGGGGCGGAGCGCACAGTGAGCTGAGCACAAGATCTGACTGTCAGATGAGATTTGGGGAGAGAGGTGAATGCACACACCGAATTGCGTGGAAGTTCCATTCGAATCCAACCGCAGATCAAGATCTGAAGAGCGACGGACGGCTGAGATTGGCCGTGTTCTTCGCGTGCTACAGTGCACGTGAAGAGTAGAAGGCTTCTCTCTAAAATGAAGGAAATTTTGCAGGAAGACTCTTGAACGAAGGGGTAGAAGAATAGCGTGTAGGCCCATGAGTGAAAAGAACTACAACTGGAAGGGCCCTGCAGCCTTTCAAAAGGTTCCCAACGGCTTACAAGTAGGTCCAAAGAGGAGTTTTTAAGGGTAGGAGTGTAATGCATGAAGGACCTAAGTGTAAACTACCTATTTCATAACCTAAATGATGTCCAATTTCCTTCAAATTTTTATATGTGCTTAATTGAACATTTAAGACATTGATTTTACTTCTGATTTGGCCTTTCAAACTTATTTATGTGTTCAATTGACACATGGATCATCATTTGTACTTTGCTTTCAAAATATCTCATTTTGTGACCTAATTATGAAGTTTTAACACAGAGTAAAGGTTTTAGGTCTTTTTCTTTAATTCCCACACTTAACCCTTTTTATCTGTTAATTTGATATTGTTTTACTTAGTGTCTAGCTTAATTTCAGCTTTTTAGCCATGATGAGTAGCCACTCAACAACGGACAAGGGGAAGAATTTCCCCTATTTTGCTACAGTAAAGTCCCTATTAATATTTAGATTTTGTTCCATTGTAAACTTTTATTATTATTTTATTACGCTGCATTGCAAAATATATCCTTTAGTTGTGCAAAATTGCCATTTCAGCATGTTCTCTTGATGTTTTCTTAATCTGAAGGCAGATTTGTCTTGATTTCTCGACGAAACTAACCGTGAACATATGTTTTTAACTGGTGTGAGTTTAAATATGTCATTGCCTCCCTGTGGATACGACCCACTCCTAATTGAGTGGTTATATTAATTGTTGATTAGTCGATTTCTCCACCACATAGAACTACAAATGATGCGTCATTTTATGTGAAAAATGACTTTAAAAGCGAAGAATCGACTAGTCAGTGCCCTCTTAGTATAGATACGATGAGTGTAATATGAGGCACTTACTCCAGTCAGGTCATCTAAGGTCCCTCCAATAGCCCTTCAATGCTGCTGGAGGATAGAAATCACCTTTGTTTCCTGATCAGGAGTGATACGAGAGTTGATAACCATAGGAAACATTTGATTCGAACATAGAAACACATATTTCAGATGATTCGGGTGGGCCTTTAATTCAAGCATTAGGTTATCAGTAGCGGGTGGGGGTTCAGGATTTGCCTCAGAAGATAAGGTGGAAACTAGGGATGCATCTACATCAGCCTTGGGCTCCTTGTCGGTCAAGATCTTCTTGTGGTTGAGATTCTTGGAGGATTGGGTTCACCTTGGGAGTTGGATCCTCAACCAGGGAACTTATATCACAGATAGCTTATTCCTTTCTAGGCCTTAAAGATATCGATCCTTAATGTCTTATTCCCTAATTTCAACTCGATTTGACCCTCTTCGCAATTAATATTCGCCCTAGTTGTGGTTAGGAGCAGTCTCCCTAAGATGATCGGTGTATCTCTTAGATTTTCAGGAGTGTCCATGTCTAACACAATGAAATCCATGGGAAGTAGAACTCTCGTATCCAAACTAGAACATCCTCGAGAACTCCTCTTGGTGACTTTATTGATCTATCAGCCAACTGTAGAGTCACCTCAGTCGATTTGAGCTCGGTTTCCTCAAAATGATCTAATAGGAAGTGAGGATCAGGTTTATGGAGTCTCCTAAATCCAATAAAGCTCGATCAAACTCCAACTTGCCTATCTTATAGGAGATCAAAGGGGTGCCATGATCTTTCACTTTCTATTGGAGTTTGCTCAAAATTACAGAGCTGGCTTGCTCCAACAACACAATTGGACTCCCATCTTTGTTTCTTGTCTTATGCTTTGGTGTACATAAGTCCTTCAGAAATCTTGCAGAGGCAGGTACATGGCGGATCGCATCCATTAAGGGAATGCTTATTTGAACTTGTTCAAAGAGCTTAACCAAGTCTTCCTCAAGTGCTACAGGTTTGGGTTTCTTATTTCCTTTGGTCAAGGCCTCGGGAAATGGAATCTCAGTTGGCTCCTCTAGGATTGGTTTGGGTACTGTATCTGGAATAGGTGTGTCCTAGATAACCATCCTAGGTGTGGGTTCTGAACTACCAGGACTAGAGTGGTTAGGATAAGGTGGGTCCTGAGTCATTTTGGCACTATGTGTAGTGACAGTGTTTAGGCCTGTCTGGTTTGAATTCGGAGTTGGCAAGAGTGGTGGTTATTGCTGATATCCTGAGTATGATGTGGAAGCCTCCATCTTGTCAAGTGGAGGTACAAAAGGGGCCTGATAGACATAATGAGCTTGGCCCTAGTTTGGGTTCATAACATGCCTTTAGTTCAGCACGTTATTTGGATTCAGCAGAAGTTGGGAAGGAAGTGCACCAGACTAGCGAGTCCCAGCCATTTGTGCGAGTTGATTGCGAACCTCTGTGATTTTCACCTTATGCTGCTTCTATATAGCTGCATTAGTCTTCTGCATATCACCCAGGCTCTACAAAATCAAGCTCATTTGATCTTCCTTGGTAGGCCCGATTTGGAAATTCAGGATGGGCCTAAGCTGAGTGGGCTGATACAGTCGTAAAGCTTGCGGTCGAGGTTGGAATTGAGGTCTCGAGTTCTGATTATTTCTCAATCACATTAATTTGGATGATTGTGCCATCCGGGGTTGTATGAGTTGGAGAACGGATCATTCTGGATGGTTTGGAGATCCTCGCAGGTCTGAGGAACTCCAGAGTAATTAGGGTATGAGGGATCAGAGTTCCCCCAACTAGAGTAAGATCATTTGGAGTTTCCTCTAAAATCAGGATCAGACGGGGTTGGGTATGCATCCATCCCCTGATATGCGTGGTGATGAATGTTATGCACGGCTTCCCTACCTGAGGGTGGATGTGCATATGTGTTTTACTGCTAAGAGGTGTGGTCGGGTCGTGTTTCGCGTGTTTAGAAATTGAGGTTACAAGTAACCCATCGTTGTAGTTGCAAAACACATTGATCAGATAAAATTTATACTGAAACTCCAAGGGAGTCCTGGGTCGAACACAGGGAGGCGACGTTTACTTTAGATGAAAATCACGCTTTGATTTGTTTCTTTTTGGTATTTTAGGGTTTTGTCATTTTTTTTGTGTTTTTGAAATAAAAGACAAGCAAATGATTCACAAGATAGAGATGTGGAACAAATATGATATATATATCAATTCAATGTCGATTATAATGAACTACAAAAGCATAAAAAGAGAGGGAGGTGAGAGGAAATCTCCCGAATCGGCTGTTCGGCGAGACAGTGGCACCTGGCGGAAGCTCGGACGAAGGAGGTGAGGAGCGGGACAACGGAGGTGAGATGCTGGAGGACGTCGGGTTGAGGAAAGCTTCGGTGTAGCTCCGGAATGGAAGTGAGAAGATGGAGTTGATCCGCTATCGGAATGGATGTCAGAGGATGGCTCCAAGGTGACCTATGAAGGGAGATGGGAAGTTGGAGGAATATTTGGTGGGGCAGAGATTCGCTACACTAATAGGCACCTTGGGAGCTTGAGAACAAGCTCTAATGGAGCATTGGTAGGCTTGCTAGAGTTTGGGAGTAGGTGGGAGTAGAGTAGGTAGAGATAGCTTGGAAGGGAGGGGGTGTAGGTCCTTTTATAGTGGTGGAGAAGAGGCAAAAATCGGTATGGGACCATTAGTGACATCCAGGCTGTCGTTGGAAATGTTGCTGTAGGAAGCTCATGCCCGCTGGCGCCCACAGCTGGCTTTGCTAGCATGCGATGAATTACTGACGGCTGTAAGCATCGCTGTAAGTCCAGCTCATGCATCGCTGTAGTCCACCTCACGCTGTGCTGGCGCCGCTCCAGCCTTGTCGCACGCGCACGCGCCCACCTGCTGGCACTGCATGCATGCGCGCCTGCACTCTCACGTGCGCACCCGTGATGCTGCACGCATGCGGTGCTGCGTGCGTGTGCTGGCAACCTAGGTTGCGCCACGTGACGCAGTCTGGGCCGTCCGTCTTCTTCTTATTGTAGGGGCTGCTACAGAGGTCGGATTGAGTCAATTTTTGTGCTGTTAGGATGAGATCATCGATCCGAATCCATCCGCATGGTTGGATTTATCATTTGAAGCTCCAAATTATGTCTCCTAATCCCTTGACCGTTGATCTTCCTCAGACTGCATTTGGTGCTACGGGACTCCGATCGAGGCGATTTCAGAGGTGTTGGACTCCGATCGTCGTCTCGATCAGATCCGTACGGTTGGATCGTCAATCCGAGGTTCCAAATAAATATGCTTCTCTCCTAACCACAAAAAAGATGCAATTAACCTAAATTATATACAACTACTCTAAATGCAGAATGATGCATGCTATGAAATATTTATAACATGAAATGCAAATATAAGCCTAGGAACATGCGTAAATAAGCACGTTACCCTCAATAAATGTGTTTACAGCAAGGTGGCTCTCTGCAAATCATGAGTCAATTTGTCCACCTTCTTCTCGATAATGGAGACTATATCCAGGCAACTAGCCACCAACTCCTAGTTAACGGATGCAGATAAGTCTCGTGTTTTGTGTGCCCCTCGTGTGTTTGTCAATGCATGGATAGTTGTTTAGTCGAACACACCCATAAACTCATCGTTTATGAAGTTCTCACACATGTTCTCAAGAATCTCCCAAATGATATCTTCATGCTAACCCATGATGTTGCCACCATAAGTTCCATTAACAAATAATCTAATGTCCTCACGCAATCCCTGGTAAATTGGCTAGACTTGTTCATATTTAGGAACTCTGTAATAAGGGCATTTCCACATGAGATCTAGAAAGTGATCCCATTCCTCATGAAGTGGTTCTCCCTCATTCTGCGTGAAATGCGTGATTTGGTGCCTCAAGGCATTGGTGCAGCCCATCGGGAAGAATTTCTTTAGGAATTTGGCTTGTACTTCCTCCCATGTGTTGGAGTGAAAATCATCGTAGTTCAGAGAGATACGCGTCGTAATATAGTTGATGAAAATCAAATCGACATTTAAATTTATAGTGCTTGAAAAATGTTGAGTTCCTAGGTTGTTCACAAGGAGCAAACGGTTGTAATTCAATCCACTAATCTAATATAAATGATGAGAAAAATAATCAAGTCCTAAGTAATGATATGCAGTGAATAATCAATAAGAAATATATTTAATGAATAACCAAATTGTATACCAAAGTCAGAGAATAAAAATAGTATAGAGAGCAAAAATAATGATGGTTGAAGCCAACATTGTATTCCTTAAACACTGAGGCTCAACTCAATATCAGATGGCTCAATCCCTCAAACCCTCTTTTCCAACACTTAGCCAATTTTCAATGTCGAGCTTCAATCAATACTCAAGCAAAGCCCCAACTGTTTCTTCAGTACTTCACCAAATCTCAAAGTCAGACTCTTCAAACGTCTCATAATCGCTATAGACGGCTTAAGTTATCAACTCAAATCCTCTTGAAAGGAAAACCACCCTCCCTATCTCATAATAGACATTCTGTCTCCAAATTGGTTCAATCAAGTGCAGAGGGGAGGCCCAGTTCGGGTCGCAAGGCATGGGCAAGCCAGACCAAGTGTGCGTAGGGGCATGCGAGGAGGGACCCGACCTCTCATGACTACGGCGAATGGTGTAAGGCTGTAAAAAGTTAAGTACTGAAATTTTTTTCAAAAGTTCTCGACGTGGGACTATGTCTACCTAGCCCTTCACATGATAGGTACAACTAATGTCTTTGTCAATTGCTACTACTTTATTTTCTTCTTCAATTGGACCCCTAGGAGACTTCTACAGATGGATCCGCCTCTACTAGAGGTGGTAGTGGTAGCGATTACGACCAGATGACGGTGACAATGAGTGATGTGAGGTGCAGGTTTGGCAAAAGTTCTTGAAACACAAATACAGGTTGAAAGCCCAAATTAAATAGTCTAGACGATTGGCTGTGAAGCGAGGAAGGTGCTAGTGATGGTTTTGAAGCATTTGTAGGTGTGTGGAGGTGTGGTGACATTGGTGTTGTAGTCGTATTAATGGCTTGGTCGGTGGTGGAATTGGTTGATCAAAAGTCCCAATAATGTTGGGGCTTTTAATTAGAGGATAGAGGGGGAGGTTGTGGTGGTGGCGGTGCGTTGTTTGGTGGATGGGGGCATTGACACGATCTCGTTGAAGCTCAGGCCGGAGGTGGAGAAGATGATGGTGGAGAGGTGTGTGCAATGGGTGAAACTAAATCCAAGGGGTGCAGAAGGTTGCTAGAGACAGAGATGAAGAGAGAGAGGTGCTGGGAGGCTGGGAGCATCCGACGTTGACTGGCCGAACGCGAGGAATGTGTCAAAGTTCGGCAAAGGGATCGGCGAGGTACAAGAGATGGAAGATGCTTGAGCTGTGTTTGGCGAGGAGCGCGAGGGAGGAAGAGAGTGGGCCACCCACATTGTTGGTTGGGTGGTCGGAAGAAGGGGTGAAAAGAGGCTTGTCGGAGCTGATGATGCGCCTGGCTGGAGAATAGGAATCAAGGGGGATTCCTGCTAAGAATCTATGGCCTTTGATTGTGGAACATTATGGAGCATATTGTTTGTCACTCTGAATCGGATTTTAAAATCGTTACATTGTACTACAGTTTGAATCAGCGTGAAAAATAGATAATATTTATAATTGAAAGAAATTCGAGGTCGTTCACTGGGAGCAAGTGGCAAATATGAATCTCAAGATCATAATTTCAATTAAATATGAGTAATTGCAACCCAAAACTTAATTAAAAATGATATAGAAATGAAGCTCAGTAATAAAGTGCAAAAATAAGAGGGTAAAATGGTGGTTTGAATCACCAATTACCCTCGTTAGAATAACATCAAATATATCAACAGTATCAATCAACTTAAATCTACATAGGATAAGTGCACAGTGCACTCCCTTAAGAGATCAGACGATGGAACTCTCAGTGCCAAGAGGGTACCCTTCCCCTTCCTTCCCTTTCTCTCTTCTTCTGCCTGATTGCGCAGCAATCATAGTTCTTAATTGTCTAGAATTAGGCTAGGACTTAGCATAAGTTAGGGTAGTTCATGCATGCATAAGCATTATTTGCATCTTTACTATTTCTCCTATAGCTATGCATAGAATAATGCTATAATATACTTTTAGGTGCATTATATAAATTGCAGGAAATAAGAAGCTCAGGAGCTAGATCTGAGATTGGATTTGAAGCTGGACCTGAAGCCAGAGTTGCAGCAGAGCTGGAGCAGAAGACCTAGAATAAGATGTAGTAGACAATAATCTAAGGCGTTGAGGTATGCTATTCTGTTAAGCAGGAATAAAGCAGTAAATTACGAAGAACCAAGTCCTTCTAGCCCTAGGACAGCCTAGAAGCTTCCCCAAGCCTTAGCCACCCTTAGATTAGTTCACTGTACCCTAGGAAGACCTAAAACCCTACTTCTAGCCTATATCTGGATGTCTAGATGAGTTACAAGATGTTCAAAACCCTTAGCCACAACCCGCACACCTCAAACCCACTTCTGCAGCATTATAAGACGTCTAGACACTTGGTCAGATGTCCAATTTCTGTAGACAGAACCTTGATTCTTCCTTGACTGTTATTGGACACCCAGACAACAAGTCTGGACTTCTGATTTTTCACTATAAGATGTCTGACAACTTTATTAGACGTCGGATATTGTCCTCCAGTTCCTCTTTTGGAATTCAAGCCTTGATCTTGAATTTCCAGGTCCCTAAACCCAATTCTAACCTCCTAGGAACTTAAATTAAGGTGCCCTAACCCTAGTACATCACCTCTAGACCTCCCTAAGGACCTAATGAAGTCCTCACTAAACGTAATTGACTTGGATCATAGTCAATTTCATCAGCCTATTTAATTGGACTTATTCAATTGGACTCATTGAGTCCATTTGAGCCTTGATCTCAGCACACATTATCCAATTGGACTTAGTGAGAGTCCAATTGACCTAGACTTAATTTAATTGAGTTGTTTTACTCTCAATTAAGGTTTCACACATCCACTTAAACTTGTATCAAGTTTAATTCCATTTTACGTTAATGAATTAGGGTTTGCAACACTAATTTGAGACGTACCTTGACCTAAATCCACTAGAACCTAACCTGATAAGCTAGCCACCTAGGTTTCGACCCACACACACCCACATACACCCACACACACCATATACACGAAAATACCTAGCTTAGAGTTCTCTAGAACTCTCTACCATGTGTTGTTGCCTTGGTTGCTAAAAATAGCAACCAAGATGCATTCAATTTTTAGATCCACCAAATGTGGATCTAAAAACCACCCATCCATTCTCTCTCTCACTCTCCCACGAGCTCCCACCATAGGCCTCTTTAGAGAATTCCATAACTTTCTAGAGAGCTTCCCTTAGGTCTATAAAAAGACCTAAGGGGTGGCCATTTGGTCCATCTTGGTCTCTTGGCTTCATTCCACCTCCATTACTCCACCTCCATCTCCACGAGCACAACATGGAATCTCCATCACCTCCACACCAGGCCTAGATCACCTCCAACCTCTCTCCAAGGGTCGGCCTACCCACCATTAGCCGCCCCTCTTTCTCTTCTCACCCATTCAAAGGCCATCGAAGCCCACCTCCAAATGCCCTTCATTTTGTTAGCTTGATAAGTAGCGTAGTTCTTCATAGATTAATGCTTTATTACAGCTTAGTAGTGTAGCTCCTTACTTCTCTCCCAATGATGCATGCATAATCCCCCGTAGATTCATGTACGTAGTCATTTTCTGATAGCTGTTAGTTTTTTCATTCCCTGTACACGCATTCCGCTACCAATGCTCTGCAACTATGTTATTATCATCTTTATATATATATGTATATCTATATATGTATATTTATGTATATATATGTTGAAAATCACCATGTGTCTGATTATCATCTTTTGGTGTGATTAAAGTTGGATGTTTTCAATTTCTGATATTCTGGCAAATAGCATGTCGTGCATCAATACGAACTTAGCATAAATCGACATGCGATTTTGAATAAGTAGAGCAAACAAGATTGATTTCTAAGTTGCATTTCCAAAATGCCTCCCAGAGACGAACGACCAGGACTCTAAGTGTCGTTATCTTTATAAATTATTTTTGATGAGCGTTCTAGCCCACTATACTACGACGAGATCTCTAGTTTCAAAACATGCGTGAGAATTGCCTATTGTAAAATGGCACCGTTGTCGGAGAGGCAATGAAGTTGATTTCAATCTTTTGAGCTTTTAGTGACAAATATTCCTCTGCTTGTTTGTTGGATGTGTAGGAAAGCAAGAAAAATGGGGTCTGTGCACACATCGGGTGCAAAAAAATCATCAGGTGCACAACTCCTCTTAGATTAAGATTTACCTTTTCGAACCCTAGGTTAGATTTCCTTCTAGCAATTTCATTTAAAAAAAAAAGCTTATCTATTTTAATGAAAAATAAAAAAGAAAAGTCTAGGTAGTTAGATTAGGTTTCTATTTGAATCTTAGGTTAGTTTGCTTGAAAAAAAGAAAGAGAAAAAATTTTTCAAAAAAAAAGCTTTTTCCTTCAAAAAAAAATTCAAAAGTTTTTGAAAAAAAGAATTTTGAAAAGAGAAAAAAAAATTTTGGTGGAAAGTTTGAATTTTGAATTTAAACACCTTTTAAAAGCTTTCCCACAATTCTCTGATTTTCGGCTAGATTTCAAATTTTGAATTAAAAATTCAATTGCCAAAAAATTAATGAACGAAAAATTTTGAAATTTGGGTTATACTTTCATTTTCAAACCATCTTTCAAATGGCACCATTCATTTGAAGAAATTCAATGTATAAAATTTGTAAAAAATTGTGAAGTTCAAGGGGGTCAAAGTGACCCAGATTTGAAAATTTTCAAAATTTAGAAATCAATTTCAAGCAATCCACAAATCTATTTTTACTAAAAATGGTCATATTTGAAAGTTGATCTCATTAGATTTAATTTCCATATTTTTCCTAAATTTTTAAAGATCATTTGATACTGTTTCAAAGTAGAAAACCGACCAAAGGTCAAAATTCCAGATCTAACCCCCTGACATTTATAAATCTTTATAAATTCTATTGAAGCATTAAAAATTATAAATATATATTGTTTGAAAAGATAATTGAAAAAGGAATCTACTTGCCAAATTTCAACTTATTCTAATTCCAATTTTTATCAGAGAATTGTTCTTATTTTCGTGGTTTGCTAAAGAAGAGAAAGAAACCCTAGAATTGCATGAACCCTTGGTTATACCTTTAGGGTTACACTCTAGAGACCATACATTTAGGCTAGAATGGACTTAATCAAGACTAATGTTTAGCCGGTGAGCTTGGTCACCTTGTGGGCCACTCACCATAAACCTCAACTGAAGAAAAAATGGGTTAAAATAAATTGTAAAACACAAAAATAAACCTGAATTCGTTGTCGTACTACTAGGTGATTTCAACCGCTCTTGCCAAACCGGGTGACTAAGTCTGCGGGGTAGTGTCAAACGACCGCGGCTAAGGGGTAATGGAACCAGAGGCATGAGCAGAAGGAAGTACCTTCCCCTTAGTCCCCTCGTAACCAGACTGGCTGGGTTAGCTTGAGAGGTGGGAATTACTTTCAGTCGGTTGAACGACAATGCCTGTCCTAATCACCAGATGATTACTTTTAGTCGGGAATTACTTTCACTGGATGGGTGAATTGCGATTAAAATGTCTTAAATTCAAGTGAAGGTGATTGTGATATGAAGAGGGAGGCTTGTGGTTCAGAGTGGATGGGTGATTAAGCTTCTTTGATCTAAATTGATCAGAGAAGGCATATTGAGGGAGAAGAACAACTAACACTATTCTATTCCTAATTTAATGAAATGGAACAATGAATTATGATCTAAACTATATACTCTACCTTAATTCTATCTAGAAAGCAGGTACATCTAGCTAGAAAGCATTAAAATCCTAATCTAACAGAGGATGGGACCTGAGGATCCTTGGTTGGTGGCTGAGGCAATGAATGGAGGGAGGTGTTTCTAGTGACAAAGTGCTCAGCTAGAGAAGCTCCAAAGATGCCCTCAGGTGTTGTGAGACCTAACAGCATGGTTGATGGGAGAAAAGGGTGTTGCGCCTCTGTCACAGGCACTTGACGATGAGGGAGGAAAATTGCACTGGGAAGAAGATGACCGAACTCGAGGAAGTAGGAGGGAGCTGGGTAAAGGATCAAAGCTTATATAGATGATCTCACGTGTTTCGAGTGTTTGAAATCGGGGTTACAAGTAACCTGTCGTCGTAGTTGCAAAACGCGTGGTCAAATAAAATTTATACCGAAACTCCAAGGGAGTCTCAGGTCGAACACAGGGAGGTGATGTTTACTTTAATTGAAAACTGCGCTTCGATTTGTTTGTTTTTGGTATTTTAGGGTTTTGTTATTTTTTTTGTATTTTTGTAAGAAGAATACAAGCAAATGAATCACAAGATAGAGATGGAACAAATATGATGTATTGCATTAATGTCTATTACAATAATCTATGAAAGCATAAAAAGAGAGGGAGGTGAGAGGAAATCTCCAAATCGGTTGTTCAGTGAGACGACGGTGCCTGGTGGAAGCTTGGACGAAGGAGGTGAGGAGTAGGACAATGGAGGTGAGATGCAGGAGGACGTCGGGTAGAGGAAGCTTCGGCGTGGCTCCGAAATGGAGGTGAGAAGGCGGAGCTGATCTGCTACCGGAATGGATGTAGGTGGATGGCCCCAAGGTGACCTACGAATGGGGATGGGAAGAAGGATGAATATTTGGTGAAGCAGAGGTTTGCTACACTAATAGGAGCCTTGGGAGCTTGAGAACAAGCTCTAACGGAGCATTGGTTGGCTTGCTAGAGCTTGGGAGTAGGTGGGAGTAGAGTAGGTAGAGATGAAGAGGAATGAAGGGTCTAGGGGTGTTTATATAGTGGAAGGAGAGTCCTGCGCACAGGCATTCAGTGACAACTATAAGCGTCACTAAAGGCCTCTCGAGCTGTCGCTGAAGATCTTCGCCTCTTCATTACTTCGGATGGCGCACGCACTGCGCAGGCCATTTAGTGATAGCTATAAGCATCACTAAAGGCCCGCCCTTCTGTCGTTGTAAAGCCCATGCCCACTGCCCACGCCCACAGCTATCATCGCACATGCAGGCATGGATGCATCTTGACCGTTGAATGAAGGATTGCATGGCTGAGAGAAGATCGCGCCCCTTCGCCAAATTGAATCGCGTGCCTCGCCATCAGCCGTCGGATGCCGCACATGTCAGATGGTGCATTCTCGATGTGTGTCGACACTCGTGTACTGCATCCGCGCTCAACTGTGCATCCACATAGCCGCTTCCTTCGCCGCCCTTTCTTCCATAGGCAACTCCATTTCCTCCCGCGTGCACTTCAGCGGATAAAATCTGCACGCGGGGCTTTGAAAGCATGGCCGGAAGTTGAGAGTGGAGGCGCAGACCACTGTGCTGAGGGTCGTCATGTGTGTTGTTTTTGAATTAAGCTTTCATGCCCACAACTGTTGGATGGAGATCCAACGGTTGAGATGACTCCTCTCTTGATGAGGTGCTTCTTCAGCTGTGGAGCGCACATCTCAGCCGTTGGATTGAGATCCAACGGTTGGGATGTGATCTTGCTGCAGGCTTGGAGGCTCCTTGGCTCAGGTGGGGTGGCCTGGATGGCTCCATGTGGCACCATCTGGGCCGTCCATCTTCTTCTTCTTGCGGAGGGTGCTATAGAGCTCAGATCTGGGTGATTCCCATGTCGATGGACTGCGATCGTTGCTTTGAATCCATCCGTACAGTCGAATTCTTCATCTGAGGCCTGTAAAGATGTCGCATTGCCTCTTGGCCATGTAAAATGATGGAATTAATGTACATAATATACAACTATCCTAGATGCAATGAAATGGATGTTTATGCAATATTTATGTCATGATATGTAATGCTATGCCTAGGCACTATTATAAATAAGCATTTTATGATGAATTTATATGTGCTTATCATATCCCCATGCTTACTTTTTGCTAGTCCCTAGCAAAAATGCACCTAAATGCTATGTATAAAGGTAGAATCAGGATTCGAGTATTTAGGCAAAATTCGTTGATTGCTTTGGAAAATCTCAACCCTGAGGCCTAATTACAAAATCTCAACAGTGCTCGAGTGCCTGCCAGAATGCAGACCGTCCAAGCCTTTACTTTATTTGAGAAGAGAAGATACAAAATTTTTTTTCTTGTTTTTTTTCTTTTCTAATTTTTTTTGTACTTTTGGAGTTTGAGAGTTCCAGGTTAACTTTTTATGGCTACCCAACCCGCCCAAGACTCGAAATGAACTATAAGTTCTAAGCATCTTGTGAAAGTACTGAAAGACTCACTAGATGGCCGTTAAAATGGACTTCGAGTTTCTACAACCCTAGTTTACCTTGCCTAGAGGTTTATCTTTTCGATCGGTAGCTTTCTCCCTACTTTTATTTTTGGGGTCAACATAAGGGCGAATCTGGTGTGTATCTCCCTTGTTTATTCTACCTCCCCGCTTCTTCCCAAAGTGTTTTGGGAATTATTATGCATTTTTTTGTAAGCTAGGTTCTGGACAACCGACCAATGAGCTGTTACCACCGACAACTTGCCAACCATACTCATGTGGTGAAGTATGGTTTTATTTTTATTTTTTATTTTTTATTTTTTTCTCCTTTTTCTATTCTTTTTTTTTCTTTTTATTTATTATTATTATTAAGTAAGTGGCTTTCCTAATCTAAGATTTACCTAAAGGCAGTATAATGAAAATGGTCTTGTGACTAGGCTCTAGACAACCGGCCGATGAGCTGTTACCACCGACAACTTGGCAACCATACCACCCTAGATAGTTCATTAGCTACCCAATTACCGTTGAAACTGTAGAAAAGTGAGTTAGTGCAAAAAATGTGTGTAGATGCTTAGGCTTAAAGTCCCCCTAAATCAGAGGGCAAGTTGATAAGTTGCATACTTATCATCCCAATTTATTAGCCAAATTAAAAATGAATTTGAATTGGCGAGGACTTGAGACTAAGTCCACATTCGAGTGGACGACCAGGCTAATTAAGCCCGAAGACCTAAAGAGTCCAAGTGTTCAGGTCTCAAAGTATCAATTCCTAAAGTTTGCAACTCCTAATGCCTAAGTTCTCGTCTCCTAATTTTAATTTTTTTTAAATGGACTAAAAGAAAGTAGAAAATTACTATTACAACTGACAAAATGATTATAAGATATTTCCACCCCCCCATGCTTATCTATTTCAATGTCCTCATTGTTCAAAATGAAATCATGCAGGAGAGTAGAAGTGGAAGAATATCATCTGCTTTCCATGAGACTCTAGTCAGCTTGGAATAGTCTTTAAATGTGCTAAGTTTAGTGCCTTCAGCTGGGCGATGATCGGCCTGCGGTGGCTAAGGCAAGGTAAGAGCAACCTTGTCCGAGATGGGATTTTAAGGAGCACATGGTCAGCAAAGGGTTTGAGACGCTGTCCATTGACCTTGAAAATATTGCCCATCTTTAGGTCAGAGATTTCGACGGCCCCGTTAGGGAAAATCTGCTCAATAACGAACGGGCTGTCCCACTTAGACCTTAGTTTTCCAGGGAAAAGCTTCAATCGAGAATCAAAAAGCCAGACCTTCTGTCTCGGCTCAAAGCTCTTACATGAAATCATCTGGTCATGGAGAGCTTTGGTCCTTGCCTTATCAATTCTGGCATTTTCATAAACATCATTTTGAAGCTCCTCCAACTCAAATAGTTGGAGTTTCCTGGTTTTCCTGGCCAACTCAAGGTCCACATTACATTTCTTGATGGCCCAAAATGCCCGGTGTTCAAGTTCTACGGGTAAGTGACATGCCTTACCAAGCACTAGATGGGACGGAGACATACCGATAGGCATTTTGTACACCGTACGGTAAGCCCAAAGTGCATCATCTTGCTTTTGGGTCCAATCTTTCCTATCAGACCTAATGATTTTCTGCAAAATGTTCTTGATCTCACAATTGGAGACCTCGGCCTGTCCGTTGGTTTAAGGGTGGTAAGGTGTGGAAATCAATGATTCACCCCGTATTTCCCAGTAAATTCTGAAACTGGGCATGAGTGAAATGTGTGCCACCATCACTGATAATTGCCCTAGGAACCCCGAACCGACTGAAGATATTTTTCTTCACAAAATCAATGACCACCTTGTGGTCATTGGTTCAGGTGGGAATTGCCTCAATCCACTTGGACACGTAATCAACAGTGACCAGAATATACTGGTGTCCAAATGAAGGAGGGAAGGGTCCCATAAAGTCGATGCCCCAAATGTCAAAAATTTCGATGGAAAGAATTGGGTTTAGGGGCATCATATCTCTCTTAGCCATGTTCCCGATTGTCTGGCATTGGGTGCATGACTTTGAGAATTCCTGGGCAACCTTAAATAATGATGGCCAATAGAATCTGGATTGCAAATTTTTTGCGATCGTCTTTTTCCCGGAAAAGTGTCCACTACACGTAGATGTGTGGCAGAACTCGAGTATGCTATGAAACTCAATTTCTGGGATGCATCGATGAATAATCTGGTCTACGCCGATGCAGTATAGCCTGGGATCGTCCCAAAAATAATATTTTGCCTCAGACACAAGTCTATCCCATTGTTGTTTGGTCCAATCCTGGGGGATTTGAGCAACGGCCAAATAATTGACAATATCCGCAAACCAGGGGGTTCGGATACCCGAGACTGTGAGGATAGTCTCATCCGAAAAAGTATCAGAGATTTGGACATCTGGATGAGGAGAATCAATTAGGATTCTCGAGAGGTTCCGCCACTGCATTTTGTACCTCGACTTTATCCTTGATTTCAAGATTGAATTCTTGAAGCAGCAGATTCCAACGAATAAGCCTGGGTTTGGCATCCTATTTGGCCAAGAGATGTTTCAAGGCCGAGTGGTCGGTATAGATGAAAACACGAGAACCTAACAGATAAGCCCTGAATTTTTCTAAAGGGAAAACTACAGCTAGCAATTCTTTTTTAGTAATGGTGTAGTTCGTTTGGGCCTCATCTAGAGTCTTGCTAGCATAGTAAATCACAGAGGGCTTTTTCTCAATCTTTTGACCCAAGACAGCCTCGACGGCATAATCAGATGCGTCAGCCATAATCTCAAATGGGGATGTCCAGACCGGTGGTTACAACATTGGGGCATAGGTGACTGCCGTTTTCAATAAATCAAATGCCTTACGGCATGATTCATCAAACTTGAACGACATGTCTTTGGCTAGAAGGTTACTCAAGGGCTGACCAACCTTCGAGAAATCCTCAATGAATCTTCTGTAAAAACCCACATGCCCAAGGAAAGAGCGGATCTGTTTTACGGATGTGGGTGGAGGAAGTCTAGAGATAGCATCCACCTTAGCTCTATCAACTTCAATACCCCGACTAGAGACCACATGACCCAAGACAATGACTTCTTGAGTCATAAAGTGGCTCTTTACCTAGCTAAGGACTAGCCGTGTTTTGATGTATCTCTAGAGGATCAATTCCAGGTTAGCCAGGCAAGACTCAAAAGAATCTCTGAAAATGGAGAAATCATCCATGAAAGCCTCAAGACAATCTCCCACCATGTAAGAAAAGATGGCCAGCATGCACCTTTGAAAAGTTGCCGATGCCTTGCAAAGCCTGAACGGCATTCTACGGAATGCAAAGGTTTCGTAGGGACATGTGAAAGTTGTCTTTTCCTGGTCTTCAGGATGGATAGGGACTTGGTTATATCCCGAATAACCGTCCAGGAAGCAAAAATATTTTTTCCCAGCTAACCTTCTGAGGATTTGATCGATGAATGGCAAGGGAAAGTAATCCTTTTTAGTGGCTATGTTCATCTTCCTATAGTCAATACAGACTCTCCAAGCAGAAGCTAAACGAGTGGTGAAGGTTTCCCCTTTCTCATTAGTTGTAATGGTTGTCCCCGCCTTCTTGGGTATAATCTGAATGGGGCTAACCCACGGACTATTCGAGATTGGGTAAATAATCCTAGCATTGAGCCACTTAATTATCCCCTTCTTGACCACTTCTTGCATATTCAGGTTTAGTCTCCTTTGCATGTCGCGAGAAGGGAGGGATCCATCTTCCATGTAAATACGGTGATTACAATAAGATGGCTCAATCTCCTTAAGGTCACGGATGGTCCAACCAATTGCCTCCTTATTGTTCTCAAGGACCTTAATCAACCTCGATTCTTGCTCCTTAGTCAAATCAGCACTAATAATCATAGGGAGTGTGCTCTCAGGTCCTAAGAACTCATATTTCAAATTTTTGGGCAATGGTTTTAATTCCAGCTGGGGTGGGTTTAGAATAGAAGGTAGGGAGGATGCTGATGAAGATTCATCAGAACGATCCAGTGGAAGAGGCTGGGAATGAACAAAATCAACAACCTCTTTAGGATGTGGCAAGTCTACCACGGAGGAGGGTTGTGGGTTGGGTTCGCTAAAGCTAGTGGAGTCCTCGAGTGCATTGATTGTCATACAAGTGTCAATATCTTGATCCTCAAGTTCCTCAATGAATCCACAATCCTCAAATCCTCTTATCACCTTAAAATTATCCAGAGTTAATTTCTTATCCCCAAAGGCGATCTCCATACTACCGCTTTCAGAGTTTATGTTGGCCTTGGTGGTAGCTAGGAACGGACGCCCCAAAATGATGGGCGTGTTCCTTAAATCATTAGGTACATCCATGTCAAGGACAAGGAAATCTATAGGAAAATAGAAATCCTTGACCTTGACAATTACGTCCTCAATAATGCTTCTCGGTGTGGTGACCGATCGGTCCGCTAATTGTAGCGTTACTGAGGTTGGCCTGAGTTCACCCTAGATGCAATAGTGTCCTATCAAAAGTGTATTCCCTAATAATGCATGAGATCAAAGGGGCACTTGGATCTTTCTTCTTTTGAGGAAGGTGATGCAGGATCACAGAACTTGCCTGCTCAGAGAGAATCACCTTCCTCGGAGTGGGTTCTCTCGGTTTATGCTTTGGGTACATAGTTCTTTCAAAAATTTAGTGTAAGCCGAGATGTGCTTAATAGCATCGAGGAGCGCAATATTGATCTCTACAGTCTTGAATAAATCCAGAAGCTCCTCGTTGCTTTCTAGGGTTTTCTTCTTGGTTTTCAATAGGGCTTCAGGGAATAGGATATGGGTGGAATTTTCAACTTTCGGTCCCTGGGCCTTATTGTCTTCTTTAATCTCCTCTTCTCTCTCAAGCTCCCTAAGGTTTTGGCATCTAGAAGGTAATTTAGGATCTCGAGTTTGCTTTCCACTTCTCAAGGTGACAGAGTTTGCAGAGGCATACCGGTTTGGGTCTTGAGGTGGGCTAGTGAAGATTGGAGGTCCTTGGTAAGTCATGTAACCAGAAGAAGAAAATGAGGGACCCTGCTCAACCACCTGAGCATGTGCGTGTGCATCCCTTTGATTCTCGTACCCTTGGACTCTATTGAACTAATTTTGCACATTGCATAGGTTAAGTAGAGGTTGGAATGGTAGAGATCCGGGTTGTCGGGTGTTAGCAATTAACCCAGATTGCAAGTTATCCAATGATGTCTTCATTTGTTGCATAAGCTGAAGCATGGACCCTTGCATTTCCACCATCAGCCGGTTTAAATCAGCCTGCCTTGCAGATTATTGGGCATTCCAAGATGCCTGAGTAACTGGTCTCGGGGGCAACTGGGTGTATACTTGACCCTGACCCATAGGTTTTTGAGATGCATAGTTGCTAGGTCGAGATTGGGTCTGTTGCCCCTGATTTTTCCAGGAGAAGTTAGGGTGGTTCCTCCATCCCGAGTTATAAGTGTTGGAATATAGGTTGGACCTAGCATTCTCCAGCATTGCATATGCATCCTCATAAAATGAGGATGGAGAAAAGGAAGGATCAGAGAAACTGGGATCAAAGGCCCTAGTTTGGAATCCATAAGGTTTCGAGAAATCCTAGCTCATAGGTTGAGTCAAATCAAGTTGGTTCATGAATTCCCGCCCCGTGGGAGCTCGTGAGGAATTGAAACCCAAATTCTGGGATTGAGTGGGTAAAGAAGTGTTTCCTGAATTCCCAAACATCCATTCTTACATTTTCTTAGCAACCAAGTCCATTTTATCCAGTTTATTAGAAATTAATTCCAAGTCAAATGAATGAGAATCCTTGATCTCATTAGCACTTGACCTAGGTTGTTGGGACCGGTTGAATGAATTCATGGAGGCATGATTAATTGAGTTCTCGCTCATTTCCTCAAACAGGTCGTATGTGCTTTCTGCATCCCTGTTGAGGAACATGCCTCCACAGGAGGCGTCCACGTGATTATGGAGTTGCTCAACCAACCCGTGATAGAAAATCTGTAAGAGTTGCCATTTTGGCACCTCGTGGTGTGGACACTTCCTCAAAAGTTCCTGCAATCACTCCCAGGCACCATGAAATGGTTCCTTGGACCGCTGAGTGAAAGTGGTAATCGCCCATCGCAAGGCATTGGTCCTTCTGATAGGGAAGAATTTCTTCAAGAAAGCTGACTTAAGAGCAGCCCAAGTTTCAATCGGCCTTCTTATAGTCTGGTACCAGTGTGCGGCCCTATCCCTGAGAGAGTGGGGGAAAAGCCTCATAATCATTTGCTCTTCATTCACATTCCTTGCTCTGGTGGTCTGAACCAAAGTGGTTAGATCCTTCAGGTGCTGGAATAGGTCCTTCTAGCCAAGCCCATGGAAATGCTTAATCAAACTTAAGACTTGGGGCTTCCAGCTGCAAAGCCTGCGCCCGAGCGCCCTCCAGTTGCAAAGCTTGCACACCCTCCAGCCACTTCGCTTGCACGCAGAGCGTGCCGCACTACGTGTGCGCATCCCCCTGCGCTCCTCCTCACCTCCAGCTGTCGTTGAGTTGCTTCATAGTAGTAGCAACCAACCCATTGTCGCCACCTCGCTGTCGACTCCGTTCATCCCAAGTAGCAACGCTGCCACCATTGGAAGTGGCTCGGTCCACTCAACCTCTGGTTGCATTCTCGCTTCCCGGCATTCCTTCCTCCACGTGCAAGGTCAAGAGAAACGTTTCCCCTATTTCTCATTCAATTAAATTTTACATTGTTGTGCCATTGTGGGAAAGTTGGATTTATGTTATTATTTTTATAATGTTGGCCATTTTATTAAGTGAGCCCTGCTCTTTGCTTTAATCACTTTGCCAGCATATGTGAACATTATATTCCTCATTTGAAAGTGGTTTGGGTATCAATTTTCTGCGATTTCAATTGTGAACTTTTGTGAAAGACTTTAGCGTGTTTTAATTAGGCAATTGCTTCCTAGTGGATATCACCTGCTCCTAATTGAGTGGTTATTTTTAATTGCTTTGATCAGTCGATTTTCCACCACTTTAAAATACAACGACAAATCACCTTAATCATCTTATTCGAAAGTGAAAATTCGACTCGTCAGTGGCTAGGATGGGTTATATGGGTAGGTGTAGGGTTAGGATGGGGGGATTTTTGGAGGGAATTTTTGGCGCCAAAACAAGGGTAGTTATAAGTGGTTTTGGCACCATTTAGTGGTGTATTTTGGTGGTAGTGGGTAGGCTAGGTGGTGGTGCCAAAAGGAGTAGAGTGGAGCTAGCTTAGGTGAGCTTAGGTAGGGCTTAGTTGGTAGAGCTAGCTAAGGAGGGTTTTCAGGTGGTGGATTGCCAAGGGAGTTGGAGCCTAGATAAGCTAAGCTAAGCTAAGGTAAGCTAGCTTAGCTAGTAGTGGAGTAGAGGAGGAGGTATTGGAGCTAGGGTTTGAAGAGAAGAGCTGAGGAGGAGAAGTCTAGAGCTTGAGCTGGAGCTGGCAGCTGCTGAAGAGGGTGGCATGGAGCTACTCTAGCTGGCTTAGCTTGCTAGTTCTTTGCTAGCTGCTAAGCCAAGCTAAAGTGAGCTAGCTTCTACCATAATGAGCTAAGGTGAGCTGGATCTGGTGCTCCCAGGGAGGATCAAGCTGGTTGAGGCAACTAAGGTAGCTTAGCTCAATTGAGTTGAGCTAAGCTGAATCCTCGGGAGCTGGACTTGATCTTCCTGAGTTGAAATGAAGTCATCTTCAACTGGTTGGAGTTGAGTGGAGCTGGATGTAGTTGGACCTGAGCTAGGGTAAACTCTAGTCAACTCAGCTGAGCTAGCTAGAGCTCCCTGTGGACTAATGGGAACTGAGATGAGCTGGATTTGAGCTGACCTAAGCTAGGGTAAGCTAAGATGAGCTCTCTTGAGCTACCATTCAGTTGAGATAAGCTGAATGGAGCTAGGATAAGCTAACCCTAGTTCAGGTGAGTTGAATTCTAGCTATGGTGAGTTGGATCAAGCTGAGTTCTAGCTGGTGAGAGCTTCTCCTTCACCAGTTGCTTTCCTGAGTGCTAGGGTTCTAGGGATCTGGCAATCTGTATATCCCTAACACTCACAAAAACATATTAAAAAGACAATAAAAAGTGCAATGCGTGCCTAACCTAATTAATGCTTAAATGCAACCTAAAACCTATTTGCGGAGCAAAAATCCTAAGAGCTAGTTTTGTTTTAATGCATAAGAATGATGATGAACTAACATTTATCACAGCCCCATGCTTATCTTTTGCTAGCCTCTTTGCAAAACTTTAATTTTTACAAAATGGAATTTTTTGGAACTCTCATTTTTTTAACTTTTGAGGAGAAAAAGATTATGGGACATAGGTTGATCCAAACACAGGAGGTACGGGATTTGTTAAAGATAAACGTTGGGATTTATTTTTAGATCCAAAAACTAGACAAAACAGGATCAATATGTCCTCCAGAAAATTCACAGATTAACCCCTTGTTAATTCAGATGACTTGAAATTTCTATTTTAGGATTTTTTCTCTCTTAAATTTGCTATGCAACTTGTAATAACCTTTAAAACTTTATGTCCGTGCTTATGAAAAGCCAACATTTAGAAGGGCGTGTGTTTGGTTTAATTTTTTTTTCTCTCCAATGCTTATTTTTAGCTTAGTCTTACAACAGATGTGTCGGGATCATCATTCTCATTACCAATCCTCGAGGGGGCTTTGGCGCCAGTACTTCGAGATAGCATTGTCCGTGATACCACCCAGGAGCTCACAACCCCAGAACAAAATCGGTGTAAAGGGGCACTCTAAGCGAACTCAAGCCTTGCTCTGACAATATAAGTAGAGCACTATCCAAGACACTTGAGTTGCAAAAATGCGCTTTAATGCTCTATCTAAAGATATGTAATATAGATATGGAACAGTGCCGAGGCACTAACATGTCATCACGTCCTTAAAGGAGGCATTTTCCTCCTTCTCGGTGGTGGGAACTCAAACCAATGATCTGCTTCAGACTTTTACTAAGTCTAAACAAGGGATTTTTTTTTTTAATTTTTAGTGATTTTTAGGTGTTGGCTTGTGTGTGAAATTTGACATAGGTAGTTCGGCAAGAAAAGCAAGCTTTTGAATCAGAAACTAAGCCATATACTTTCCATATTACAAAAGAGGATCAAGTCACCTGAACTATCATCAGTTCAGGTGGAATTTTAGAGAAGGAAATCTGATCTAGTCTAAAAATAGATCTAGAAATTCTAATGATCAGATCCGTATCCTCATCCCTAGTTTGTTAAAGATTAATTCCCATTGTACCAAAAGTGAGTTTTCAACCTTAGTCCCGATTTCAAAATTTTCCTCAAAAAGTTTTCAGCATTTTTATTTTTTTGGGTATGCATGCAATAAATTAAAATGTCAAAAGAAAATACATGTTTTAGGTTTTGAAAATCTTAAATCGATCATCAAAATTTTAAAAACACCCCCTCTTGCTTTTGTTATGCAATGTCCTCATGCATTAGGAGGGAAAAGGGATCACCTTAACAAAGGGTGGTCGGGTTTAGGATGGTAAAAACTTGGAAAAAGAAAGGAAAAAGGAAAGTAGGAAAAATGATGGGTTACCTCCCATCCAGTGCTATCTTTTACGCCACTCAGCCAGGCGTGAAGTTATGCTCGGAAGACAGAAAATCATGTAAATAATTGGACACTTGGATGCCTGCATAAGATGTATCTTCTTTTGGATCCCTAGAAAATTGATTAAAGGAAATATAGGGATCAAAGTTGGATGGAAAATGATAAGTGTAGCCCGAGTATGGCCATGCTTTTAAATCAGGTTGAATGCTAAACTCGGGTGGGTTTGGTGGCAGGTCCATAGGAAAGGGGTCAGGGAAGGGATGGTGAGGATTGGGTGAAGTTAGTGTGGAAAGGTGGGGTGAAGGAAGAGTGGGTGGGTCAGGGTGATCAGGGGGTTCATTAGGAATGGATTTTTGGTCAAGACAAGTCTCTAAATCATAGATTTCGCTGACCACTGATTTTGAATTTGATTCCTAAAAAATATTATGGTCGGTAAGGGTAGCTACCAACATTGTCTCCACCATACTTGAAATTTCAGTATCTGAGTCCTCAAAAAAATTATCATCATGGAATCTCTTAGAGGATTTAAAAATATCTAGAGTGATAGTTTGTCCTATGCAGGTGATATCTATTTTGCCTGTGTGTTAATTGATATTTGCCTTTGCAGTGGCCGAAAAGGGTCATCCAAGGATTATTGGGGCATTCAATAAAGATTTGGGTACCTCAATGTCAAGGACCAAATGGTCTGCAAGGAAGACACAATTCTGGTCCTTGACTAAAACATCCTCAACAATCCCACGAGGTTTAACTGCAGGGAAACCTCAATGGGTTTTAATTCACTGATCTGAAACTCTTCAAATAAAATTGTGGGAATGATATTAACTGAGGCACCAAGATCAAGGAGGGTGCGATCAAAGGTAGTATCATCAATAATCACTAAAATTAATGGTGCCCCCGGATCTTTCATCTTAGGAGGTAGCTTGCTCTGTATGATAGATCTTACTGTCTCTGAATGATGTACCTATCCTAGATTTTTGGCCTACCTTTTAGGAGTACAAATCTCCTTCAAAAATTTGGCATAGGCAGGTATATATTTGATGGCATCTAGGAGAGGAATATTGATTTGAACTTGCCCAAATAGATCCATGAGTTCTGTGGTGGGCTCAGATTTCTTTTTTCTATTGGTGGTGGGGTGGAGAGCTTGTGGAAATGGGATAGGAGTCGTGTCTTGAGATTTTTGTGTTTCTTTTTCTTCCTAATGGGGAAGTGGAGAGTCAATTTGCACAGGGATGGGGATTTCAGCAGGTTTTTGTGAAGGCCTGGGACCAGTGGTAGTTTTCCCACTCCTCAACGTAGCTGCATGGTAAGTCGGATGATTATTTGGAGGAGGTGGGGGGGCTTGTGGTTGTGGAAACCTGGGAGGCTGCTGAGGTGGTGGATTAGTAGGTGGCTGATTCAGGTAGTGTGGATTTTTGCTTGGATATTGGTTCCTTTGGTGATTAGGGTTGTGCATGGGTTGGAAGGGAAGATGTCCTGCAGGTCTTTGAGTGGGAGTAACCCGAATCTGGTTATTCAGATTTGTGATGGTGTTGGTTACTTCAGTCATTTTTGTCTGCATGTCCCGCAGGGTTCGCATCATCTGGGCATTGATGTCTTGTTGGGATGGCCCAGGATGAAAGGTCGGATTAGATCCATACCCATTAAATTGATTTGGTTGGGGAGGAACCTGATTATTCCAAGAGTAGTTCGGGTGATTCTTCTAATTGGAAGAATTTTTAAATGGCTCCTGGACAACAGAAATATTTTGAGTGGGGTTACGATCTGGATAGCTGTAATTCCCCAGTGAATCATGGGCAACCTCAGAATATTGGTAACAATCAGCTAGAGTAGTGTTGAGATTGTGCAAATTTTCTCCTCGTGGAAAGTTAGGTTGGATTAGAAGTGGACTGTGTGGAGCTTGGGTTGATGTGGCAAGTCTTTTCTCAGTCTTCTTTTGGTTAACGTGCATTTGGTCGAGTTTTTGGGCAATCATTTGAAGATCATCTTGGGTGACAAGCATAGCTTGGGTGCCTACTTCATGAACATTGAACTGTGGATTTGGAGTTCTGCAAAATGTGTTCATGGAAGCTTGATTAAATGAGTTTTCACTCATTTCTTTAAAAAGGTCATAGGCACTCTCAGCATCCTTATTTAAGAAGTGATTGCGCAGCAATCATAGGTCCTAATTGACCTAAATTAGGCTAGGACTTAGCATAAATTATGGTAATTCATGCATGCATAAGCATTATCTGCATCTTTACTGCTTTACTTTAGCTATGCATAAAATAATGTTATAATGTGCTGATTAAAAGCATTATGTCGATTGCAGGCAATAAGCTAATCAGGAGCTAGATCTGGAGCCGGATCTGGAGCAGGATCTGAAGTTGGATCAGGAATAACGGGTGTTGCAGCAGAGCTGGAGTAGAAGACTTAGATTAGATGTAGGAATAATGATGTAAGGGAGTTAAGGTTTGCTATTCTATAAGTAGGAATAAAGCAGTAAAATATGAAGAGCTTAGGCCCATCCTAGTCCTAGGATAGCCAAGAGACTTCCCCAAGCCTTAGCCACCCTTAGATTAGGTCACAGCACCCTAGGAAGGCCTAAAACCCTAGCTCCAACCCTTATCTGGACGTCCAGATGAATTATAGGACGTCTAGAACCCTTAACCAACTCCCGCACACCTTAAACCCACTTCTGTTGTGTTATTGGATGTCCAGGCACTTTGTCGGACGTCCAATTTCTGCAGAATACCCAAGACAGAAACATGAATCCTTCTTGACTCTGATTGGACGTCCAGACAACAAGTCTGGACTTCTAATTTTTTAGAATAAGACGTCTGACACTATTATTAGACGTCTGATACTGCTCTCCAGTTCCTGTTTTGAGATTCGAGCCTTGATCTTGGATCTCTAGGTCCCTAAACCCAATTCCAACCCCATAGGAACCTAAATTAAGGTGCCCTAACCCTAGTAGGTCACCTCTAGACCTCCCTAATGACCTAATGAGGTCCTCACTAAACCTAATTGACTTGGATCTTAGTCAATTCCATCAGCCTATTCAATTGGACTCATTGAGTCTAATTGAGCCCTGATCTCAGCCCACACTATCCAAGTGGACTTAGTGAGAGTCCAATTGACCTAGACCTAAATTAATTGAATTTTTTTGCTCTCAATTAAGTTTTCACACACCCAATTAAACTTGTATTAAGTTTAATTGCACTTTACCTTAGTGAATTAGGGTTTATAACCCTAATTTGAGACATGCCTTGACTTAAACCCACTAGAACCTAACCTAATCAACCTAGCCACCTAGGTTTCGACCCACACACACCCACACACACTCACACACACCATCCACACGAAAATATTTAGCCTAGAGATCTCTAGAACTCTCTACCATGTTGGTTGCCTTGGTTGCTAAAATAAGCAACCAAGAGCCATTCAATTTTTAGATCCACATTTGGTGGATGTAAAATCCACCATCCATCCTCTCTCTCTCTCACTCTCTCACGAGCTCCCACCATAGGCCTCTCTAGAGAATTCCATAATTCTCTAGAGAGCTTCCCTTAGGTCTATAAAAAGACCTAAGGGGTGGCCATTTACACCCATCCACTTTTTGGCCATACTTTCTTGGCTCCATCCACCTCCACTTAGGCTAGCCACCACCATCTCCACTCCATCTCCACGAGATGAGAACCACCATGAAAGACACCATGCCAGGATGCTGGATCACTCCTCCAACCTCTCTCCAAGGGCTGGCCAAAGCTCCATTGGCTGCCCTTCTTTCTCCTCTCCACCACTCCAAGGCCCTTGGAGCCCACCTTCGAATGCCCTCACTTCTGATAGATTAGTAGCTAGCTCTTTACATTTACTGCTTTTATTTAGTTCTTAGTAGTGTAGCCGTTATTCTCCCCCAATGATGCTTGCAAAATCCCCCCGAAGATTCTTGTATGCGATTGTTTTCTGATAGCTAGCTTTACATTTTTAAGCATTCATGTACGGGCTTTCCTCTACAAGTTCATGTTGCAAACACTCTCTAACTGAATGAATGAAAAGTATATTTTCTATAGATATATGTCTATGTGTTGAGAATCACCATGACCTCATTGCAATATCTTTTGTGGGGAAAAAGAGGCTGTCGTAATGCATCTCTTCACCCATTGAATCAATAAGGGTGGAAATTTCCTCCTTTTAAGGATCTCCCACAAGTATGACCAGCAGATAGAATCATAGGCTTTTGAGAAGTCTACTTTCCATAAGAAAGCCTTTGATTTTCTCCTTTGCCACCCCATTACAATTTCCTGCGCCACAATGAATGACTCTTGTAACGATCTCCCAGGAAAAGATTCTTTTGGAAAGGGGCCTCCCATAAAGGGGCTTTCTTTCAACCCTTAAAATGGGAATTAATTTGCAAACCAAAGAAGCTGGGAGGCATGGGTGTCAGATCCCTTAAGGAATTCAATGAAGCTTTACTGTTGAAATGGGCTGTTCGGTTACTGCAGGGGGAAAAAAAAACTTGGACAGAAATTATTCAGGACAGTTATGGGAGTACCAATGATGAGATAAATCGTCTTAACCCACGTAAACCATCCCCGTTTTGGCTTTCTGTGGTGCGTGCCTTGAAGGAAAATTGGAACTTTTTCAAATCTGTTTTAGGTGATGGAAAAAGCTTTAAGTTTTGGCTGGAGAATTGGGGGCACGGAGGGACGCTTAAAGATAGGTTCCCCCTTGCTTATGTTGCTGCAGCAAATAAAAATGCAGTGGTAGCTGATTATTGGGATGTGGACTCGGAGCAGTGGCTGTTAAATATTGGCGGGAGGAATAATCATGAAACAAGAACACGCGTAGAGAATGAACGTCTCATGCAAGAGCTTGCTGCTTTCAAACCCATGCCTCATGAATATGATACATACAAATGGGAAGGTAATTTTTCTACTGCGGCTGCCTATGACAAATTGATAATGTCCTCCAGGATGGCGGAAGATGAAGAAATGGGGAAAAAGCTTTGGAAGTTAAATATACCATTAAAGTTACAAATTTTCTTATGGCTGTGCAGGAGGGATGGTTTGATTACTGGAGATCTGAGGCACAGAAGGATGGGGACCCCAACCCAGTTTTGTTATTTGTGTGGGTTGCATAATGATTCTACAGATCATATCTTCTCTTCATGTGCTATCACTGATTATGTTTGGAGGAGAGTATGCAATGAGTCCTTACCCACCTGGGGAAATTTGTGGAGCTGTCTGGTAGATGGGAATAAGCCTTATATACATATGGTGGCGGTTCTGTGGGCAGTATGGAGGGCTAGAAATGAGTGTGTTTTTCAGGAGACCCCAGCTCATGTGGAAAACATTGTAAATTTTTGCTGGAGGCTCATACAGTACTGGGAGTCGAACTTGTAAATTATTTTTTTATTATCAATAATAGCTCTCCTGGTTTGCTATCGGTGATTCGATAGCATTCCTTTCTTTCAAAAAAAAAAATATCTTTTGTGTGATTAATGTTGCCTATTTTCAATTCCTGATATACTTGCAACTAAGCATGTGATACTTCAGTATGTAACAATCATAAACCAGCGTGTGATTTTAAGCATAGTAGAGCGATAAAAGATCGAATTCAAAAGTAAAATAAACGCCTCCCAGAGACGAACGACCGGGACTCAAGTCTCGTTATCTTTTATTGAATATCTTTGTTTGATCTATTGCGCACTATACTACAACATTTTCCTAGCAAAAATGCACTCTACAAATCCCAACAAATGGCACTGTTGCCAGGGAGGCAACGTCATTTTCTTTGATTTTGATCTTTGAAGCCATCACTGAAAAATTTGCCTCTACTTTGTTTCTGGATGTGCAGGACAACATGGAAGACAAACAGGATCTGCACGCACAACGAGCGCAGCAAAGAAAAAAATCAGGTGCACATCATCTCTTCGTTAGATTAGAATTTTCTTCTGAACTCTAGGAGTAGATTTACTTCCTGCAATTTCTTTTGAAAAAAAAATAAATAAATTTATTCATTTTTGTGAAACAGAAAAAATAATTCAAAAAAATATAGACTAGGTTTCTTTTGAATCCTAGGATAGTTTAAAAAAAAAGCAAAAAAAAAAAAAATATATTTTTGAAAACCCTCTGAAAAAAAAAAATCCTTTTTAAAAAAATGTATTTTGCAAAAGTTTTCGAAAGAAAAAGAAACATTTTTGGTGGAAGGCTTGGATTTCAAACCCAAACCCTCTTTAAAAAATCTTTCCACCATCTTCTGATTTTTAGCTAGATTTCAAGTCTAATTTAAAAATTCGATTGCCGAAATATTAGTGAGCAAAAAATTCTGAAATTCGGGTTAAACCTTCATTTTCAGACTATCTTTTAAACATCACCATTCTTTTGAAAGAATTCCAAGTATAACATTTTTAAAAATTCACGAAGTGCAAGAGGGCCAGACTAACCCAGATTCAAGATTTTTCAAATTTCAAAAAGCAATTTCGAGCAATCCACAAATCTGTTTTGACTAAAAATTGTGGGGTTATTTTCCATATTTTTCCTAAATTTTTGAATGTCATTTGTTGCTGTTTCAAAGCAAAAGACCGACCAGGGGTCAAAATTCCAAATTTAGCCCCCTAACATTCAAAAATCCCTAAAATTTGGTTGAAACAGTAAAAATTCCAAAAAAATATTTTCTAGAAAGATAATTGAAAAAGGAATCAACTCACCATATTTCAAGTTAATTGAATTTCAATTGTTGTCGAAGAATGTACTTTATTTTTGTGGTTTGCTGAAACAAAACAAAACCTTAGAAGCGCATGAACCTTAGAGTAAATCTTCAGGGTTATAACCTAGAGACCACATTTGGGCTAACCTAGACTTACTCAAGTCTAGTACTTAGCTGGTGAGTTGCTCACCTTGTGCGCCACTCACCAAGAGAAAACCCTAATTGAAGAAAACGGGGTAAAACAAATTTTAAAACATGAAATAAAACCCGAATTCGTTATCGTACTACTGGGTGGTTTCAACCTCTTGGCTGGGTTAGCGAAGAGGCGGGAATCGCTTTCAATTGGTTGTACGACGAATTTTCTTCTGGAATTAGAACTTAAAATGAAAAATCTGGTCACAAGATCATAAAGACCATCTGATTGACAGGGCCTTAGCCTTGTCTGGCTTGGCTACACCAACCCAGGGGTTGGGTGGTGTATGCAAGGAAGGAGGTCACTCAGACCTCGAATGTTTGGACCTTGCGAGCCACTCCCAAGGAGGCGAGTCACCTCGCCAGGACCATTTTGCCCCCCCCCTCACTTCTATCTGCTTAGCCACAATGGTTAACCCTAGATCTGGACCTAATCAGGATCTAGAAGAACTGGACCCATGAGCTTATCTGAGAGCCCGGGTCACTAAATTAGCTCAACCTTGGGATTACAACCCAAGGTGGCGAAGACGACTTTTCGCTTCTCCTGATCCTTCTCCTCAGGTTACTGAAATGGTTAACCCATATCCTTACCCTGGATATTATGACTCATACCAGTTGGTCCCTCAAAGGACCACATCTTATAACCCAGGATATGGATTTCATACTCTTGCTTCTCACCCATGGAATATGGGTAGACCTGATTCACCCCCTGGAACCCCTAAAGAGTTACTGGTGCATATGCGACCGCATTACAGAATACAAAGAGCTGTTGCAAGCGCTAAGGAGAAGGCCGAAGTCTATCTACATGAAATCCAAGCTATCACTAAGACAAACCAAAGATGAAGCTAGATTCTGCATCAACAGTCTATAAGGGAGCTCCTTCAGCAAACAACAGAGATAACAAGGTTAGTTGGACAAAATCGGGAGACTCAAGAACTACTGCTTTTGAGATATCAAGTGGAAAATAGCCTTGAAGACCTCGAAGAATCTAAAACGACTACGCCAGAAAGACACACAGAAGATTCTCAGGAGCAGATGCTGGAAGATCATTTAGGGGAAGAAGAATCTAGCTTGGATATGAGACAAGAGCAGGAAGTATGCCGAATGGGTTCATCTAAGAATTCCCTTTAAGAAATTGAGGAGGAAAGGACTGATATCTCCAGAACTGAGCCACAATCAGACTATCCTAAACCTTGGGAGACACCTTTTTTGTTGGATAACCCAATCGAGATAAGGGAAGCAGATCCAGTTGAGGATATGGATCCAGAGGCAAACATTACATGTTACACTACTGATCAGCCTAAGCCACTTCCCATTGTAGGTGAACCTGTGCTAGAGCCAACTTATTTTGATCTACACTCTTCTTCCTTCACCTACATCCCTAATTCAGATGCTAGAGATTCTGAGATGACACTTGCTATCCCTGACCCTGACATCCGAAGACCAGAAGTAGCTATGGATGACTTGAACGAAGAAATAAATATGCTACCTGAGGCAGGAATTACTGAGGAACCCAATGCATATGAGGGTGAAGCTTTGAGCAGAATGAGCTGGGGATGCACCTATCATCCTAGTCAATGGCTCGACTCTGAGCCTAAGGAGACAGCCTTCGATGAATCAGAGATGAGTACTGATGAGGACGAAGTAATTTCTGACGAGGATTTCAGTGACCTCCCCACAGATCTTCTACTTTCATGGATACCCCCATATGACCCAGAGCCTGGAGAGGGCATGATCTTTAATGTCAATTATCATTATGAGGATCCCTATGACTTAGATTCTGGTTCTGAGATACATGTTGATCAACTCCTTCAGCAACTTCCTACTGAATTGTGGGACATGATAAATTAGCTGAATCAACATCATGACCCCCCCTCTGATTGTCCTCTATTCTCCACCACTACACCACACTTTCTTATAGCTAGACTTTTGGAGTAGGGGTGCATAATCAGCTGGTTCGCATCATCGGACCACTGATTCTAGGAGCATATGAGCACATCTTTCTCCTAATCTTGATTGGCTCCTATGCAAGAACTGATACATCTGATTGAGTTTTCACCCAGCTGGAGGCGTTAAACTCAACATCTACCCCACATTCATCCATCACCTTATACATACTCACTTTATACATAGCATATTTTTCTTTTAGCATATTTTCTTTCTGCATATTGCATACTGATAGGTTGGCCGGTGCTGAATGTATAATTTTAGGAGCAACTATAGGTAATTTCTACCCACTCTCTCCCTGCAGTACTTATTTTCTTTTATATTCATGCATGAGGACATGCAAGAACTTAGGCATGGGGAGGTAGATACAACAAAACTGAAAATTTTATGCCAACATTTAGGAAAACCTTGATGCTGCATGTAAAATGTACTTTAGGACCCTAAATAAAAGAACAACTGACTCCACCTCCAATTCTCGCGTTGGAGCTAGAAATCGTAAACAATAGCCACTTCCAACTCACCTACTCATGTCTTGTTCTAAATTTAGGGTCAAGTTGAATGTAACCTAAAAAGGAAATTTTATAAAGAACAAATTATATGAGGTTACTTGTTTATAGCATATATACATATTGCATTCGTGAATAAGATTATTTTATTAAGAGAATGCATTGGGGATTTTATCCTCTAGTTGATTCCTGTAATCTGGAATCCAGTACAACTTTTCATACACACGTAGAATTTGCAATGGATTCACGGTGAAGGCTGATAAACGTCTTTAGTCTATTGAGAAGAAGCAGTACTTCTTTTCCTGAACACTTGGACAGTGTTTTGGGAGTCAGGCAGATTTTCTTCCAAAAATCCACCAAATAGTGTGAGATGAGAGTAGAGTGTACTGGTTCTCTAAGATTAGTGCAAGGAATCTAGAATCCTAGATAATTAGGTGATGATACTTAGAGATAAGGCATAGTTTTCACTCTTAGTTCCTACGTATGCATTTTTGTGCGAAATATTGAGAGCCACCAAATAAGGCAAATACACGGAGAGCGAGTTTTCATAAAACTAGGGCTAAGGTGGATGGTTACGACCATTCTTTACGGAATCCTCGACTGAAGGAGGGTATTGATGCCAAGGTCAGAAATACACCGTCCTATCCGTCTCTCCCGGTGCCATGAGTAGACACTTCCACCAAATAAGCCACCCAATGTCTCTTGAGTACCATCAATCCCTAATAATGCCTCCTCAATAAAGTTCATGGATGTGTTATGTTGAAAAAAAAAATGATGAAAAAAAAGAGAAAAGAAAGAAAAATTGAAAAATCAGAAAAAGAAGAAAAAGCAAGGAAAAAAAGAGTGAATATTTAGTTTAGTTGCATTGAGGCAATACCACCGAATAAATTTGAGATCCACCAAATATGGCCTTAATCGATTTTTCATATGTTTCTGACCACTCGAATACTGGTTGAGGAATTCCGACTTAGTGTTAGGGTTATGAGAACTCAATTAAAGTGTTAATGCCTAGTGAGATCACCAAATACAAGTCATATATGTGAATTTGGTGAGGTTGTGCGCTCTAAGAAAAAGAAAGAAAAGAAAAAGAAAAAGAGAAAGAGAGAATGAATACAAAGGAATCAAAAGGGAGCATAGTTTTTCTCGTCTTTCTCTGAGTTGAGTTACTTAGTAGTCTGGGAATCTAGATTATGTAGTACTAGTCTTTTTGTATCACCAAGTGAGAGTGAGCCACCAAATATATAATCTTTTCCCTCAGAGATTCTCTACCTAAGCCTAAAGTCAGGGTGGAATTCATAGAATATTTTGAATACCTCGAGGGAAGAAGTCCTCCTATCCTGCTAGAATTTTTACTAGGGGTCAAGTACAGGCTTTAGAGGTGAATCAGTTTTTCACTCAAATCCGTTGTAAAAGCTACATATCTGCACTTTCATGATTGTCTGGATTTCTAGAGCATAGGATGAAAACAAAAAGGAGAAAAATCTCTAGGCATACACTTGATAAAATAATCAGTCCCTTAGGGACCCTTGCTATAAATAATTTAGTCTTGCATTGTTAGGGACTAGCAAGATTTAGGCATGGGGGTATGATTGCACAGCAATCATAGGTCTTAATTGACCTAAACTAAGCTAGGACTTAGCAAAAGTTAGGATAATTCATGCATGCATAAGCATTATCTGTATCTTTACTGCTTTACTTTCGCTATGCATAAAATAATGTTATAAAGTGCGGATTAAGTGCATTATGTCGATTACAGGCAATAAGCTGATCAGGAGCTAGATCTGGAGCTGGATCTGGAGCAGGATCTGAAGCTGGATCAAGAATAACGGGTGTTGTAGAAAAGCTGGAGCAGAAGACTTAGATTAGATGTAGGAATAATGATGTAAGGAAGTTAAGGTTTACTATTCTATTAAGTAGGAATAAAGTAGTAAAATGTGAAGAGCTTAGGTCCATCCTAGCTCTAGGATAGCCTAGAGATTTCCCTAAACCTTAGCCACCCTTAGATTAGGTCACAGCACCCTAGGAAGGCCCAAAACCTTAGTTCCAACCCTTATCTGGACATCCAGAACCCTTAGCCAACTCTCGCACACCTTAAACCCACTTCTTCAGTGTTATTGGACATCCAGACACTTTGTCAGACATCCAATTTCTGCAGAATACCCAAGACAGAACCTTGAATCCTTCCTGACTCTGATTGGACGTCCAGACAACAAGTCTAGAGTTCTAATTTTTGAGTATAAGATGTCTGACACTATTATTAGACGTCTAATACTGCTCTCCAGTTCCTGTTTTGAAATTCAAGCCTTGATCTTGGATCTCTAGGTCCCTAAACCCAATTCCAACCCCATAGGAACCTAAATTAAGGTGCCCTAACCCTAGTACATCACCTCTAGACCTCCTTAAGGACCTAATCAGGTCCTCACTAAACCTAATTGACTTGGATCTTAGTCAATTCCTTCAGCCTATTCAATTGGACTCATTGAGTCCAATTGAGCCATGATCTCATCACACACTATCCAATTGGACTCAGTGAGAGTCCAATTGACCTAGACCTAAATTAATTGAGTTGTTTTACTCTCAATTAAGTTTTCACACACCCAGTTAAACTTTTATTAAGTTTAATTGCACTTTACCTTAGTGAATTAGGGTTTATAACCCTAATTTGAGACAAGCCTTGACCTAAACCCACTTGAACCTAACCTAATCAACCTAGCCACCTAAGTTTCAATCCACACACACCCACACACACTCATACACACCATCCACATGAAAATACCTAGCCAAGAGATCTCTAGAATTCTCTACCATGTGTGGTTTCCTTGGTTGCTAACATTAGCAACCAAGAGCCATTCAATTTTTAGATCCACATTTGGTGGATCTAAAAATCACCATCCATCCTCTCTCTCTCACTCTCCCATGAGCTCCCACCATAGGCCTCTCTAGAGAATTCCATAATTCTCTAGAGAGCTTCCCTTAGGTCTATAAAAAGACATAAGGGGTGGCCATTTGCACCCATCCACTTTTTGGCCATACTTGCTTGGCTCCATCCAACTCCACTTAGGCTAGCCACCACCATCTCCACTCCATCTCCATGAGCTGAACACCACCATGAAGGACACCATGCCAGGATGTTGGATCACTCCTCCAACCTCTCTCTAAGGGCTGGCCAAAGTTCCATTGGCCGCCCCTCTTTCGCCTCTCCACCACTCCAAGGCCATCGGGGCCCACCTTTGAATGCCCTCACTTCTGATAGATTAGTAGCTAGCTCTTTACATTTACTGCTTTTATTTACTGCTTAGTAGTGTAGCCCTTATTCTCCCCCAATGATGCATGCAAAATTCCCCTATAGATTCTTGTATGCGATCGTTTTCTGATAGCTAGCCTTACATTTTTAAGCATTCATGTACAAGCTTTCCTCTACAAGTTCATGTTGCAAACACTCTCCAAATGAATGAATGAAAAGTATATTTTCTATATATATATGTCTATGTGTTGAGAATCACCATGAGCTCATTGCAATATCTTTTGTGTGATTAATGTTGCCTGTTTTCAATTCCTGATACACTTGCAACTAAGCATGTCGTACTTCAATGCTTAATAATCATAAACCAGTGTGTGATTTTAAACATAGTAGAGTGGTAAAAGATCGAATTCAAAAGTAAAGCAAATGCCTCCCAGAGATGAACCAGCTGGACTCAAGTCTCATTATCTTTTATTGAATATCTTTATTTGATCGTATTGCGCACTATAATACAACATTTTCCTAGCAAAAACGTGCTCAACGAATCCCAACAAGAAGTTGCCACCACATGAGGCATCGATGAAATGTCGGATTTGATCTGCACGAGCTGCCATAATGGAATCTCGTGGTGTGGGCAACTTCTTAAGAGATCTTAAAATCTTTCCCAAGAATAATGGAAAGTCTTACCAGATTTTTGTTGAAAGGTCGTAATAGATCTTCGCAGGGAATTAGTACAACTTATAGGAAAGAATTTCTTGAGGAAGGCGCTATTGAGCAGAGGCCAAGTTGTGTTGGATCGGCCAATGATCCTAAACCAATAAGCGGCCTTATCTTTAAGAGATAATGGAAATAGCTGCATCAGCCATAGGTCTTCTTGCACATTTTGGGAGTGGGTTGTTTGTGCAAGAAGAGTTAGCTCTTCAAGGTTGCTGAAAGGGTCTTCCCTAGGAAGGCCATGGAAGTGTTTAATCAGGTTTAGGACTGTTGGGTTGATCTCGAAGTCCCCCTCTGGTATGACTACCCCTGGTCATTCCTCATAATATGACGGATCATAAAAATCTTTTAGAGGAATAATAGGCTGCTAATGGGGTGGCGGGTTTGGCCTTTGATTGGCTAGGTTTTGGATGTTCCTAGTCAATCTTTGTTGATTGGCATTTAATTTAGCAATTTGCTCAGCCATCATTGTCAAGATATTAAGCGGGGGGCTTGATGTTGTGATTGAGGCAAATCAGCATTAGGGAGCTCCAAGTGTGGGAAGTCAAAGGTGGGGGTGTTATGGGTGAAAGGGTCAGAATTAGGGTTAGTTGTGGGGTTAGAGATGGGATTAGAGGTGGAAGTGGAAGGGTTAATGGACCTATTTTGTTGATTTTCCATAATTTTAGAAGAAGACAGAAAAAGTGATCTTTTTGCGCGAGGGGCAAAATCAAATGGTCCTTCTAAGTGCAGATTTTGAGACCGTCACCCATGCATAAAATGGAAGAACAAGAGGGGAGGAGATGGAGATGAGAGAAGTGTGCACACAAGCAATCAAATTCTAGACCTAACTTAATTGTGACTCCCTAGAAATTAACCTAAGACTTGGTCTACTTAGGAAATAAGTAATCAACAGTGAATACCCATTCTGTCAACAAATCTAGCCAAGTTGCTTAAGGGGAGGTTTGGGCCCAAGCGTTTCCTAGGAAAATCCCCAGGTGCTTGTACAAACTCGTGCCTAGTCATTTGACACAACCCCTCGGCCTGAACACTAGATATAGATGACAGAATTGTTATCAACTAAAGAAAACTTAAGACCTAGATAGCAAGCCTAAGTTGATGAAAACCATAGGGATCAAATTGCCATAAATTTTAATTAGGTCTAGGATATTAATGTGCACACGGAATGTGGAGGGCGTTGATTTGGGCATTTCCCTATTATTTCAATTTGTATGTGTGTGCAAGAATTGGAAGTTGATTCTAATAAAAAATAAGTTGTCACACAATTTTTGCATTTTTGTCTTTTAGGATTCAATTAAATTTAATGTGTTTTATGATTTCTCTTTTTAAATGTTCAAACAAATTTAAAACTTTCACAATCAAAGGAAAACAAGTTGCATTGGTGATGGTCAATTTCCTTTAAAAGTGATTTTCTAGAAATACAAAGGAAAACCCTAATGCAATTTGATCCTAAGGCAGAAAATTACTACCAATGAGTAGTTTTTAGGCTTTCTGTATTAAGTAGTAGTTCAAACAAGTCAAACAACACCACTACTTCGAATAAAATCAAACAAGGATTCCAGAAAATATTTTTTTAAGATTTTATGAATTTATTTGATAATTGTTTTGAATTTTTATTTGTGCTGGTGTCAAAGTCTAGAAATGATACACGTGGGTATTTTAGACTTTCTGTACCATCACCGACCTCAAAAATTTTTGGTGATTTTATATAATGTGTGAAATTTTACAAGGATTTCATAAAGCTAAATTTCATAAAAATTGGCTAAGTAGAAGAAATCAAAAAATTTGCGGATTGTAACAAAATAGGATGAATAAAGGGTGTGACCCCTCTGTAGTCCATGAGTTTTTAGAAATTAAATGAAAAGTAAATTGATCTAAAATTTGTCAAAAATGTTTCCTACTTGATTTAGAATCCCCGAGCAAAATTTCATGATTTTATAAGGTTTGTGGTGTTGGGAATTGTTTTTTCAAATCCGGGCAAAAATCTGGACCTGAAAAATAGAATACCAACACTTGAATTGCAGTGGTGTTTAATGAAGCATGGAAGCAAACAATTAATTTTAAATTTCACCACTCCACTTAATTAAGATGTTTAAGGTCTTGAAAGCCAAGTTTAATATATTTTGGTAGTCTTTAATGCTTTATGTGACAAGATAAAGGGAACCAATATGAATCCATGGGAAGACATGGGATTTGAGTTCTTTCCAGAATTCTCGCTTGCTTCTTGTAGTTCCTGCACACACGAGATAGAAGAGAAGGGGATGAGATCCACTTCAAGCAGGAGAAAGGTGATAAAAGCAAAGCCGTGCCTCCCTAGCAACTGCACCAAAAAGTGATCACGAAACATCACGTGATTTGTAATTAGGGTTTTTAAAGTCATAACACACGAAATCACATATGCTTTTAAATTTTATATTCCTAGATAATGGGGTATCTAGGGTTGTCCAAGGAGGCCAAATTGTTTGCAAATCAAATCCCTTGCTTAAAAAATCGATCTCAAATTTCTTTTTGGTCTTTTTCAATATATCATTTTTTTTGGGTTTTGAAATAACGAAGGAAAACACGAGTTGTTGGCAGGAAAGTAAATAACAACTATGATCACTAAGGTAACACCTAAGTGACAAATAATTCCTCTCCCTAAGGTCACTTTAGGCACGTGGAGGCTTAGAGTAATTAGGGAGAGGGAGTGAAGAGCGCTAGAATCACAGTAATTAAAATGCAACTAAAAAGAATTTTCAAAGAAGACAACTAGATTAATGAGAAAGTGTTTTACAGAAAAACCTAATAGATGAATGCTTCTACTAGTAGATAATTGCAAAAAATAAAATAAAACAGAAATCCTCCTGAATTGTTGGTGAAAAGGGGAAGCTCCTTGCTCCAATCATAGGAGCTCCTAGGCTTGAAAAGGGCTCCTCCTTCTCCTTCCTTGAGATGCTCCTCCAAGATGGAAGCTACCACTTTCAATGCTCTCCTTCAAGGGTGGGCGTGCACCACCCTTACTCCTCCTTGCCTGGCCATCCTCCTAGTGGTGGAGTGCTCCTCCTCCTTGGCGTGGCACATGGGAGAAGAAAAAGGGGAAGAAGGCACCAAGGGGGCGGGTAGGATGCCCCCTTAATCTTCTTTTCTTCTTCTTCCTTGGCCTTAGGTTTAGGTGGGTATACGGTAGAATTTACACTAATGGAGGATGAAGAAAATGTGCGAAGTTAGGTGGGTAGATATAGTGTAGGAAGGGGGGAATAGGTGGCTCTTGGAATGGATGGCTAAGATAGGATATGGGGGGTAGTTGGGGATCTTAGGGCTAAGGGTGATTAGCACCAACCCAAGGGTTACCTAGGTGGTGGTTATGGGTGGTGGCACCCCTTGAAGTTGGCACCAAAATGGGTTCTAGAAGGGGGGCTTAGGTGGCACCAAGTAGGGTTCTAGAAGGAGGGGTAGGTGGGTGGCTGATTAGTCCATATTTGTGGGTTATTTAAGTATTTATTTGCCTCGACATTAAATTAATTTTAACATTTAGATAGCAGACATTAGGATGTAATTAAATTAATTCATATTTTTAGCTTAAGTGCATAATTCATGTGCGGCATCCATATCTAAATGCATTTAGAATTAACCTAGAATTGCATACATATGATTAGTTAATTAATTAGGTGCATTACATACATTATTTTAATTAACATAGAAGTTAAGTAGTTATGTATAAATAATCCTAATTATTTTATTATTATTCTTCTTCTCCTTTTTGCAGGTAACTGGTCCATCTCCGCCTCCTCCTCCTGCACTTTCACTCGTCTAGCATTCACTCGACAGTGGCCTATTTGAATTTCAAAATCTTTGTAGCAGTGGCTACAAAGGAGGAGGAATGGCTGCCGTTCAGAGGAGGCTACCACCCCTTTCCTCACTGAGTAGAGAACCTAGTTTCTCATCCTCTCCTCACCACCGACCTCAATTGCAGCAACACGACTTCACCACCGTGGGATTGTGGTGTGATAGCTGTTGACGAGGCGAAATCGTGTTTTTAAAAGATGTTCGTTGCAGTATAAATGAAATCACTGCGAAAACAAATAAGAATTTATTACTCGAAAACCTAAGTATCCAAGGTCAAACATAGGGACCAATTGGGTATTTAAAAACTTAAGAGAGCAACTCACAATTTAATAAAAGGCAATAACCAATCCAATCAAAATTGAGAAGTAAAAATAATGTCAATGTAGAGATAAACTCAAAAATTGGATGTCTGATGTAAAGTTAGACGTCTTAAATGTTTCTGCTATAGTGCCCAGCTTGTTCTTCTGATTTTTCCTTCTCTTTCTCTCTTCTTTCTCTTTCTCTTTCTTTGTGGCTACGCTTCTTCTGCCTTCAGTCTTCTTTCTTCTTTTTTTCTTTGTCTTTCCTTGTCTTCTTCTTCTTCTGTCTTTGCTTGGCCACTCCTTTCTTTCTTCAGCCCTTGCCTTCTTTGGCTTCTTCTTCTTCTTTCTTCTTCCTCTTCTTTCTTCTTCTACGTCTAAGTCCCTTGCCAGCTTTGGCTTTCTTTGCCTTCAAGTCCTGCCTTCAGCAGCTGCCTCCTTGTTCTTCTTCTTCAGTCTCTTCTTCAGCCCCTATCCTTGATCTTCTTCTTCAGCCACTCCTCTTCTTCCTTCTTAGCTTTCTCTTCTTCTACCTTTAGATTCTTCTTCCTTTCCTGCACAGCATAATGGAGTAAAACCTACCCCTACCCCTTCCCGCATCATTCTCTCTCTCTATTTCGCTCTTAGGTATGCTCTCCCAGAGCTGGGTAATTGGATCGGGTTTCACGTGCCTGGGTCTAGGCTCACCGGTGTGGTGTAGTGCACGAGGAGTGCGTGGGATAATCTGGTCGATCAGCTAGATCTACGGGGAAAAGGGTTGCGGACGAGGCATGCATGTGGGTGAGGGACCTCACCCCGTGTCATTTGGAGGCGATGAGCTTAAAACACAAAAACAATATAAACGAAGCCGCTCACCCCTAAGTTTACGAGGAGGGAGGAGAGATCGTCGAGCTTGCGGCATATGATTGGAGATGAGGAAGGAGGAAATTGAGATGGTATCTGCTGCCAAATCAAGCTTGAAAGATGCGTAAAGGATCGGGGGTCCTTTTATAGCCGCTGGCCGAACCCTTTGTGCTTGGAAGGCAAGCCTTCCAGTGCAAAGGCCTCGTCGGAGAAGGAAGGTGCGCAAGACCCCCAAATCTCTCGAGCATTCGTGATAATACTGCATCTCGGGGTGATAACTCTGTGAAATGGGGTTTATCTTAAGAAAAAATGCATAGATAACACATCATAAATAGGAATGGGAGCATTGCATGCATCACACATTAAGATTGCTTATAGAATAGTATTAATGGCCATTTGTATGATCACTTGTCACAACAGGCCTCAGATGAGAAATCAGACCACACGGATGGATTCAGAGCGACGAATGGAGTCCAACGGACTCGAAATCGGCCAAATCCAACATCTAGAGCTCTTGTAATAGGCCCAAGAAGTTCTAATCATTGATTTGACGATCAACGGCTCACAAGGCACCATGTGGCACCTAATCAGTGCTCGCACGCCTTGCCCAGCCCCCTCCATCAACCGCAGAATGATCTGAGCCGTCTGATCTTCGATCGGAAGGCTGAGATCACCGCACCATCGCCTACGCCATCACTACAATCCTCACCCGAGCAGATCATGACTGTCGGATCTCCATCCAACGGTCAGTAGCAACCGAGCACTGATGTGCAACCGCGACCATCCACGTAGGGTAGCGCAACCGTCGAAGCACTCACCCGTGCTCACACGACGCAGTTTCAAATAGCGCTACGCTGAAATGCAGAGGCGAAGGCACGCACGGGCGAAATTGGATCGCCCGATCAGTAGTAGATGGGCGCGATCGTGAGACATGGTGCCCGCAGATGCGCCCTGACCAGATGCGCACGGTGACGTGGGGGCGAGGGTGCGATCCAGGCATGCGCCCCACGCGGGATCCCAGCCATCGGACGGCTTACGACGCATGCACACGGATCTGGCACGAAAAAGCACAGCCACGGGCGAGCGACCGGCGGGCAGGGGCCTTCACTGATGTTTTAGGAAGGGTTTTAGCGACGTCCTGGACGTCACTAAAACCCCTTTTTCATTTGGAAAGCCCTTCTTCCTATTTAAACCCCTTCCAACCACTCATGAGGGGCATTCACTCCACTTGCAAGTGTTCTATCTCCCTCCTAGCTACCTTTAAGTCCTTTTGTAATCGCTGGAGACGACGAGCCACCGACGGAGCCTTCTCCACCACTGTGGTTGCCTCACCGTCCCCTTTCTCTCTCTCTTTCCTTCTTTTAAGCTTTGCCTTACTTATGTTCAAGCATTCATCTAGTGTTGTAATTATGAACTAAAGTTGCATGTTAAATGAGTTATTTTCTATTCAATTGCTTGCTCTATTTTCTATTCAAGTTGCATGTTGCGAATGAAACAATTCTAACCCTAATCTCTCTCTCTCTCTCTCACTTTTCACCCGCACCTTTTCGCATGCAAAACCCTGCGATTTTCGTGACAATAAGTGACAAGAAGAATCTGATTTTCACGCTTCCCTGAGATCGACACTCGGACTCACATCTGTTTCTTTACTTTAAAATCGACGTCGTAAGCACAAGCTATAACGACGCTTCCAAACACACGCACATGCGCCCGTTAGTTTTTGGCACCGTTGCCGAGGAGGCAACGGATTTGTTTTGTCACTTCCATTTTACATCCATGCTTGCATTGTCTAACGCCTTGTCTCCTTCTACTTGACAGTTGCAGGAATTCGACGCTTGGACGGTGAAGCAGCACAACTCATGACGGTAACAAGGAAGAAGGCGCAACAAGGACCGGTTGTGAGTATTTCTTCACCGATGGTTGTTTTGCTTGCTTAAAAAAAAAATTGTAAAACTGAAACAAAATTGGCGTGGCGTATGATTGCCTGACCCACATCCTTAACACATCACCCAACAAAAAAAATACACTCTAACATTCTGAATAAATTCTTGGAGTGTTCTTTTTTATTTCTGAGTGGTGTTTGCGAAGCCACCTTGGATTGATTTGGGCCGCACTACTCACCCATAAAAATGACTCATCTAATAGAAGCTGCATGATCATTAGGATGAGTACATTAGGGTTTTAGAGCCTCTACACAATAATAGGAAATCTACTTTCACTAAATTGTGTGCAAAACTTGATGTGCCCACTAAAACTTGTCTGAAAATATTAAGACATGCCAATCCTAAAAGATACTAAAGTAAGGATAAAACATTAAAAGACACCACATCTAAAAAAATCCTTGCTTGAAAACCATGTTCTGATGGGAGCACACACACTGAAATTGGAAAACTAAGAGGCACTACCCCAATCAACGCCTCATCACATAACCCTACCACAAGCACTATCCTAGCCTTTTAAAATAGAGTAGATGTGCCCTAGGCAGGACTGAGTTAAGTCTCGAGAGGTGAGGTTTTGTCCGCGAGACACTTGGCTTTCATTCCCTTAGTAGAATCTGGTGACTAGGCTGCGGGGCGGTGTCAAACGACCGTGGTTGTGGGGTCTATGGAATTGGCAGCGCAAGCTAAAGGAAGAACCTCCCCTGCAATCCCCACGTAATCAACCTGGCCAGATTAGCTTTGGGAAGGGGAGTCCAGTGCTTACGGACTTAATCACCCTTTTTGAGATTTCTTGGTCTCCTAAGGAATACACCATCAGGACTAGGCTAGTTTGCTTGATTGAACAAACACTTCTTGCATCTGTTGCTCTCCACATCCCCTCCTGTTCTTCTCTAGTGTATGCACGGAAGACGCTTACTGCATCCCGAGTTGTTTATTTTGGGATGGGAATCCAGGCGACTTGATTCTGCTAGAGACATGGCTAAACTTAGGGTAGATGAGGTTGAGGACCAACCCCCACCAGACACAATGGCCATCATCCAAGCCCATATTAATGAAAACCATCGGCTTCAGCAACAACAGATCCACACTATCATGCAAGACATATACCGGTTACAAAACCCACAAGGGCAACCATCACCACCTTTCCAAGGCCCACAAGGGCAACCGCCACCTGATCTACCACCATTCCAGGACAAACCTAGGCCCCTCCACGACTTCTACAATCCTTCTGCTATTTGAGTTGAGCCGCACCTTAGGATCCCTGAAGGGGGAGATGATTTTGAGCTAAAACCAAATGTTTTGAGTCTGATTCAGATCCACTTCCATGGAAGCTCAAATGAGGACCCCTTCTAGCACCTAGAGGATCTTGACCGGATAGCCCGAACTGTGAAACCTAGGAAAATTAGCCTTGACATTATTTTGATTAAGATGTTTCCCTTCTCACTGAGAGACAAGGCATCTCACTGGCTCAGAACCCTAGGTAGACCCATCACCACCTGGGAAGAGCTGAGGCATGCATTCTTGAAGAAATTCTTCCCCATAGGAAAGACTAATGCCCTCAGAAGCGCCATTACTACCTTTACACTCTAGGGTGGGGAACAGTTCCATGAGGCGTGGGAAGGATTTAATGAACTCTTGAGGAAATGCCTACACCACGAAGTACCACGGTGGCAATTGGCCCAGATCTTCTACCACGGTTTGGACAACAACCTATGGAACTTCGTCGATGCCTCATGCGGGGGGAACTTCCTGAACAAAGATGAGGAGAGCACGTTTGAGCTCTTTTAGTCGATGAGCGAAAATTAGCTCAATAGTGCCTCCATGACCCAGTTTAACGGATCCAGTCAACCCCGTGGTGTGATTTATGAGGTACAAGCAAATTCTGGAATGGTTGACATGGACATCATTGCCAAGAAACTAGATCGAGTGGAATTGGCGGATAAAAAGATTGATGAGCTATTGAACCAGACCAGGAATCCATTACAGACCTTCTCTCTAGCAAAGAGAGCACATAATGTTGACCTGGTCCAGCCCTTAAGCCAACTGAACCTGGAATAACCCCTGACCATGTTCCAAGGAGGGACCTTTGCTCCCTCAACCCTTGATTACTCTCTTCCCTCCTCATCAACATATGCTATCCTTGAAGATGTGCAAGCTGTCCAAGGTTATGCTAAACCTGACCCTTTCTCCAACACTTACAACACTGGTTGGCGTAATCACCCAACATTGGTTGGACAAACCAGAAACCACCTCAATTCTAGAACTAGCCCAGGCCAAACTAGCAGCCAAACTTGCCCCCTTATCAGCAATGACCACCAGTTAGACCCCCATACAATCAGAATAGGGCAGCCCCTCCCCTGCATAACCAAATGGACACCCTGATAAAAATGATGGCTGAAATGAACCAGAAACATCAAGAGGAAATGGCCTTAGTAAAGGGACAGTTAAGCCAACTTTTGGACTATAAACAACAAGGATCCCTACCTTCCCAGCCACAACCGAACCCATGAAACATGATTAACAAAGACCCCAACTTGCAATGGTTCCAGGGTAATCCCGGGTAGGCTCACATGGTCCAGCCAGCCCCACAAACACCCCTTGGGTTTGGTGCTTCTTCGTCCTCGTCTTCTCAAGGAACAACCCATGGTCCCAATGCCTCTGTGAATGCGGTAACCTTGAGAAGTGGCACCAAACCCAGGAACCCAAATGGTCGACTCTCCCCGAGACTTCACCAGCTGAAATACCAGACTCAGAAGAGGCACTGGAAAAACCCAAGGATCCAGAAATAGATCCTATCCATGTTCAGACACCCTACCGTGAGGCCTTGGAGACAATCAAGAAGAAGAAAAGTGTTGTGGAAACTGAGGAGCTTTTGGAGATCTTTAAGCAGGTTCAGATTATTATTCCTCTCCTCGAAGCCGTTAAGCACATCCTGGCTTACGCCAAATTTTTAAAGGATGCCTGTACACCTAAACATAAGCCAAGACCTCAAGCACATAGGAAGGTTGTGCTCTCCGAGCAAGCAAGTTCCATAACACCAAGCAACCTTGCGCTCAAGTGAACTGACCCAGGGGCACCCCTGATATCCTGCAATATCGGGGACATGACATTTGATAGAGCGCTCCTGGACTTAGGTGCTTCTATCAATCTGATTCCAACAACCCTGTACCACCAATTTGTTTTCGAAGAGTTGACACCCACACCTGTCACCATCTAGCTGGCTGATAGATCTGTGAAGACCCCAAAGGGGGTTGTCGAGGACGTGATTGTGCGGGTCAAGGACTTCTATTTCCTGGTTGACTTCTTGGTGCTCGACATGGAAGTCACTGAAAAATTACAGAACGCACCCATAATCTTAGGCAGACCTTTCTTAGCTACGGCTAAGGTAAACATTGATTGTGACACGGGATGAATGGAAATCGCCTTTGTAGACAAGAAAATGCAGTTGGATATCTTCCGGGCAACCAAGTCCTTTGATTGCGATTGTGTTGAGGAACATGATCCCGTGGAACCTTTGGTTGAGGAATGCCTCACCCTTAGTTCTATTTCAGACCACCAATCCTGTAATGACTGTGCTGACTTGTCACCATCGCTGCCCATGGACCTCTGTAGGGATGATTACTATCAAACAACACCATTTGGGGAGATTGATGTTGATCAACTCCTGCCTTTCCCTTTCCCTTCGACTGTTGTTCCACTCGCACCCGAACTAAAGCCACTACCTGAGAATCTCAAGTATGTCTTCTTGGGACCTGACCAGACTTTCCCTATGATTATTAACTCTCATCTAAACAAGGATCAGGAACTCAGGTTGATCGCGACCCTTTCAGAACATCGGGCCGCCATTGGATGGACCATTTCAGACATGAGAGGAATTAGCCTTGCTTATTGCACTCATAAGATTTACTTGGAATACAGGGCATGACCCTCCCGCTAGATGCAGAGACGGTTAAACCCAAACATGCGGGAGGTCATTAAGAAAGAAATTATCAAGTGGCTTGACGCTAACATCATCTATCCCATCTCTGATAGCCCCTGGGTGAGCCCCACTTAAGTGGTTCCAAAGAAAGCCGGGCTTACCGTTGTTACCAATGAGCATGGCAAATCCATCCCCACCTGCACTACCACCTCATGGCGGGTGTGTATTGATTATAGGGAGCTCAATGAAGCAACCAAGAAGGATCATTTCCCCTTGCCATTCATTGACCAGATCCTTGAAAGATTGGCAGGGCAAAAGTATTTTTGCTTCCTAGATGGATATTCAGGATATAATCAAGTCGCAATTGCTCCTGAAGATCAAGAGAAGACCACATTCACTTGCCCGTACGGCACGTTTGCATTCCGTCGAATGCCGTTTGGGTTATGCAACGCACCTGCTACCTTTCAGCGTTGCATGCTAGCCATTTTTTCAGAAATGGTGGGTGAATACTTGGAGGTGTTTATGGATGATTTCTCTGTATTTGGGAATTCATTCGACCATTGTTTGAGCAACTTGGAGAAAATTCTAAAATGATGTATCGAGGTTAATCTGGTGTTAAGTTGGGAAAAGTGCCATTTTACGGTTCAAGAAGGAATCATCCTCGGTCACATTGTATTGCATAGGGGCATTGAGGTGGATCGGGCTAAGGTTGATTTGATTTCCAAACTTCCTCCGCCTAGCTCGGTCTGGTAGATCCGTTCATTCCTAGGACATGTTGGCTTCTATCGAAGGTTCATCAAAGACTTCTCCAAGCTTTCTAAACCTTTAGCCGACCTTCTGGCCAACGACGCCATATTTCACATGACCTCTGATTGCATCCAGGCTTATCACACCCTCCAGGACTTAGTTTCCACAGCACCTGTACTTCAGCCCCCGGATTGGTCCCAGGACTTTGAGATTATGTGTGATGCATCATATTTTGCCATAGGCACTGTCCTGGGACAAAAACAAGACATGAAACCTGTGGTGATCTACTACGCGAGCAAAACGTTGGACGAGGCCTATTGAAATTATACAGTCACAGAGAAAGAATTGCTCACTGTAGTTTTCGGACTTGAGAAGTTCCGACCATACCTACTGGGATCCCACGTGACCATCTATACTGACCATTTATCCATCTGGCACCTATTGACTAAAAAGAACGCAAAGCCCAGGCTCATCAGATGGATCCTGCTCTTGCAGGAATTTGACCTGGAAATCCACGACAAAGCCGGATCAAAGATTATGGTGGTTGACCACTTTTCTAGACTTCACCTAGACCACATTGGACCCTCCCTGCCTTTATCTGACACCTTCCCCGATGAACACATTCTGGCTGTGCAAGACAAGAAACTGCCTTGGTATGCTGACTATGTCAACTACCTAGTTGTAGGACAGACCCGCACAGCTGGTCCAGACAGCAATGGGACAGGTTCTTGGCCAAGGCCAAGCACTATTTCTGGGATGATCCCATGCTATTTCACCTCTGTGCCGACCAAATCATCAAGAGGTGTATCCTCGAGAATGAAGTTTAGAGTGTGCTATCTTTTTGTCATGACCAAGCTTGTGGTGGCCACTTCTCTGGAAAGAAAACGGCTGCGAAGGCTCTACAGTCTGGATTTTACTGGCCTTCCCTATTTAAGGATGCACACAACTTTGCCAAGACTTTCTTGCGCTACCAAACACTAGGGACCATGACCAGAAAAGATATGATGCCCCTCCAACCCATTTTGATTGGTGAAATCTTCGATGTTTGGGGTATTGCTTTTATGGGCCCATTTCCACCATCCAATGGCTTTGAGTACATCCTAGTCTTGGTAGACTATGTTTCTAAATGGATTGAAGCCATCGCCATCCGCTGATGCGAACATAAGACTGTCATGGACTTTGATAAGCAGAACATCTTTTCCTAGTTTGGAATACCAAAGGCCATGATCAATGATGGTGGAAGTCATTTTATTCACTCCCAATTCCGTGCCCTACTTAGAAAATATGCGGTTAACCACCTCATTGCTACCCCATATCATCCGCAAACAAATGGGCAGACCGAGGTCTCAAATAGACAAATCAAGAACATTTTACAGAAGACTGTGAGACCTGATAGGAAAGACTGGTCCACACGACTAGATGATGCCCTGTGGGCATACAGGATCACTTTCAAGACCCCAATAGGCATGTTTCCTTATCGCCTGGTCTTTGGCAAAGCCAACCACCTTCCTGTTGAATTGGAACACTGGGCTTATTGAGCTGTCAAGCTGTGTAACATGGATTCCCAGTTAGCCGATGCGTAGAGGATGCTCCAACTCTCTGAGCTCAAAGAAATTCGTCGGGATGCCTATGAGAATATTCGACTGTATAAGGAGAAAATGAAAGCCGTCCACGACCGACTCATCCATAGAAAGACCTTCAAGCTTAACCAGCAAGTCTGGCTTTTCGATGCTCGCCTAAAACTCTTTCCGGGGAAACTCAGGTCCAAGTGGACAGGACCATTTAGGGTTGTCAAGCCTCACTCCAATGGGGCAGTTGAAATCGCTGATCCGAACACTGGGCACACTTTTACAGTCAATGGCCAAAGATTGAAACACCTCCTAGCCCAGGTTCCCCCAACGGAGAGTGTCACCCTCATTGAGGGATGACACGAAGCACCGCCCAGTTGGAGGCGTTAAACTCAGCGCTTCCTGGGAGGCAACCCAGAGGATTCAGACTAATCCAGTATTCTACATCAATCAGGTAATATCTTTTTGAACCTCTGTTGCATCCATGTATTTGCCAATGAGGACATTGTCCAACTTAAGCATGGGGGGGTGGTAACTTGCATGATCCTGAGCTCATTTAATCAGTCTGAATAGAATAAAAAAAAAATTGAATTTAGGAAGAAACTTAGGCGTTAGAAATTTGTCAATAGTGGGAAATAATACGAAAAGAACTTAAACACTTAGACTTTTCAGGCCTTCAGGCTTAATCAGCCCTGGTGTCCGTTAAAATATGGATTTAGCTTCAAATCCTTGCAACCTTAAGCTACTCTAATCCACCAACTAAATAAGGTGATAAGTATACGACTTATCAACTCACCCTCTAACTTAGAAAGACTTTGAGTCTAAGCATCTGCACACATTTTTGCACAGACTCACTCCTTGGAGATTCTAATAGAAATTGGGTAGCTAATGAACTCTCTAGGGTGGTATGGCTGGCAAGTTGTCGTGGGTAACAGCCCATTGGCAGGTTGTCCAGAGCCCAGCCACGGGACCACTTCTTCTTCATTGCCTCTAGGTAAATTTGAGATCAAGGAAGCCACCTACCAAATAGAAGAAAAGGAGAACAAGGAAAACAAAATAAACCACACTTCACCGCACGAGTATGGCTAGCAAGTGATCGTAGGTAACAACCCATTGGTTGGTTGTCCAGAGCCTAGCTCAGTAATTGCACAAAAAGAACCAAAACACTTAAGGAAGAAGCGGGGAAGTAGTACAAGCGGGGGAGATATACACTGGAAAAATCCTTGTGTTGACCCCAATAAAAACAAACGTAGGGAGAAAGCTACCGATCGAACAAATACACCTTTAGGCAAAACACTTCCTCTTCCGGTCACCTAAGGGCGTAGAAACCTGGAGTCTGTCTAAATTACCGTTGAGTGAGTTTATCATGATCTTCACACCAAGATTCTTAGCACTTAGAGTTTTGTCCAAGTTTTGGGTGGGTTGGGTAGCCGTAAAAAGTTACCAACCCACTCTTAATTCCAAAAAAATCTAAAAATAAGAAAAAAAAATATATATATTTACAAACATTAAAGTAAGGATTCAGGCGATTCGTATTTTGGTAGACACCTGGGAGGATTCAGGCGATTCGTATTTTGGTAGATACCTGGGCTCTGCTTAGTCTTTGTAGATTAAGATCTTAGTATATTTCCTCCTATTGACAAGTGACGAAGTGTCCAATTAATTACTTCTTAAATTCTGACTGGAAATAAAGGCTAAAATAAACCTTGCTAGGGACTAGCAAGGAGTAAGCATGGGGGTATGATAAAGCTGCATCTCGGGGTGATAACTCTATTAAATGGGGTTTATCTTAAGAACAAAATGCATAGATAACACATCATAAATAGGAATGGGAGCATTACATGCATCACACATTAAGATTGCTTATAGAACATTATTAATGGCCATTTGTATGAGCACTTGTCAAAATAGGCATCAGATGAGAAATCGGACCGCACAGATGGATTCAGAGCGACGAACGGAGTCCAACGGACTCGAAATCGGCCAAATCCGACATTCGGAGCTCTTGCAATAGGCCCAAGAAGTTCTGACCGTTGATTGTAATCTGACCGTTGATCTGACGATCAATGGCTCACAAGGCACCACGTGGCACCTGATCAGTGCCCGTATGCCTCACCAGCCCCGTCCATCAACTGTAGAATGATCTGAGCTGTCTGATCTTCGATCGGATGGCTGAGATCACCGCACCATCGCTTGCGCCATCACTACAATCCTCATCCGAGCAGATCACGACCGTCGGATCTCCATCCAACGGTTGTTAGCAGCTGAGCACCGATGCGCAACCGCGACCATCCACGCAAGGCAGCGCAACGGTCGAAGCACTCACCCATGCTCACACGACGCAGTTTCAAATAGTGCTACGCTGAAATGCGGAGGCGAAGGCGCACGTGGGAGAAATTGGACCACTCGATCAGTAGCAGATGGGTGCGATAGCAAGACATGGTGCTCGCAGATGTGCCCTAACCAGATGCGCACGATGACGCGAGGGTGAGGGCGCGATATAGGCACGTGTCCCATGCGGGATCCCAGCCATCCGATCTTCAATCGGATGGCTTACGACGCGTGCACACGGATCAGGCTCGAAGAAGCACAACCGCGGGTGAGCGACCGATGGGCAGGAGCCTTCACTGACATTTTGGGAAGGGTTTTAGTGACGTCTCGAATGTCGCTAAAACCCCTTCTTCATTTGGAAAGCCCTTCTTCCTATTTAAACCCCTTCCAACCACTCATGAGGGGCATTCACTCTACTTGCAAGTGTTCTATCTCCCTCTTAGCTACCTTTAAGCCCTTTTGTAATCACTGGAGATGACGAGCCGTCAATGGAGCCTTGTCCACCACCGTGGTTGCCTCGCCATCCCCTCTTTCTCTCTCTTTCCTTCTTTTAAGCTTTACCTTACTTATGTTCAAGCATTCATCTAGTGTTGTAATTATGAACTAAAGTTGCATGTTAAATAAAGTTGCTTTCTATTCAATTGCTTGCACTATTTTCTATTCAGGTTGCATGTTGCGAATGAAACTTTTCTAACCCTAATCTCTCTCTCTCTCTCACTTTTCACCCACGCCTTTTCGCAAGCAAAATCTTGCAATTTTCGTGACAAGAAGAATCCAGTTTTCACGCCTCCCTGAGACCGATACTCGGACTAACATCCGTTTCTTTACTTTAAAACTGACGTCGCAAGCGCAAGCTATAATGACATTTGCAAACACACGCGCACGCACACGTCAGTTCGCACGAGAGATTTGCTGTAAGTCAGATCTGGAGATCTTATTCAGACAATGGAGAAATCCTCAGAGAATCTTCCTTCCAATTCTGGGAGATCTCTGAGGATTCGAGGAGATATTCTCCTCAAATCCTCGCCGAAGTGGGATTCCTCCACTGTAATGGCGGAGGGACCTGAATGCAAAGGTGGCGAGGAAGTTAGGGGGGTTTACGTAAGGGTTTTCAAAAGTTAGGGGCTAGAATGTAATTGGGTGGACCATTTTGCAAAGTAGATCAAGATGACCTTCTCTTAGGGCCAAATTTTGGTAAAACCCTAATTCGGACACAAGGAATCCAATGTTGAAGTTGGCTTGTAGGTTTGACCACGTTTGACTGGATGTTTTCCACAAAAATCCAAATTTGGTTGAATACTGAGCTAAGACCCTTATTAGGTCAAAATAGGTTCCAAAGGCCAAATTCAAGGTTCTAAACCCTATGGGATATTTTTCCATGAATTTTAGAGGGCTTAGTTGATTTTTATCCTGACTAGAATCTTGTGAAATTAAATTGGTTTGTTTTAGGGTTACAGAATGTTATTTAATTCTTAAATCTCACAATAACCCTTTCTTGACTGAACCATCCCACTTTTCCTCTTATTAAGTCTAATTGACCTATGTTTAGCCCCTGAGAAATCCCATTGATGTACTGCAATGGTAAAATTGTAGTTTTACCCTTTAGTTCATGTTTCCTTCCCAGAACAGTAATCCCTTGAATTAGGCCTTCCTTTAGGTTATGTAGGAGCTTTTGTTTACTTTCTCAGGTCAAAATGAGCTAGTTAGGGCTCATGATGAGGTTCTCATCATACTCCCATGCTTAGCTTTTGCTAGTCCCTTAGCAAAAATTTAAGGTTTGAACATATGTTCTTGACCATGAGTTTCTTCTACCAGTTGTGATACATGCTTTTTTTTCCTTTTGTGACTAGGTTAGAATGCCGACAATAGGCCTAGAGGTACTGAAGTACCAACCAAAATCTGGACCTGACCCGCTTTAGCATCAGTCCTCTAGAAAAGCTTTTAAGGCCCGCTAAAACTATCCTATGGTTTGTTGGACTCTGTGGTTAAAGCACCCATGCTTGAGACATTTTTAGCCTTGGTTCAATTTGCAGTGCATTTTGTAAGAGAGAGACAGAGGATTTATTTGTTTGGAGAGATTTCTCTCTCTTTTCTTTTTATTTCTAGCTTTGGATTGGCTTCTCAACATGGTCTGTATCGGATTCCTCATCCCTATCATTAATCCTCAAAGGTCCCTGGTAATCGATGCTTCATGATAGCATCGCCCATGGCAACCCCCAGAACCTTGGCTTTCGAGATTTCGAGATAATCCTGCCCATGGCGTTCCGTGGCCAAATCCAGACCCTGGCAATCGACATTTCATGATAATGCCACGTATGGTATCTGAACCAACAAATTGCTTACATGACCCCAATAGGATATTTATATATCTTAAGAGACAAGCACCGAAGAGACGATATGTTATGCATCTTCAAGGGGAATTTCCTGCCTCTCCACGCTGGGAACTCCTCCAAATTAACTTTTGTTGATTGGCCACTCCTAATCTTGGCAACTTTTTTAGAACATTAAATCGCTTTTGAGTGATTTTGATAGTTATACCCACTGAACCAGACTGTGTGTGGATTGCAGTGCCTAGGTTACCGAGTCCTGCAAATCGAAGGTCAGTTAACGTGGCTAAGTACTCCCTAAGCCTTAGACCTAACTCTTAAGCTTCGCATTTTTCCCAACCTCTTGAGGAATATCCAGATCTTAGTGGGTACTTGAAATTTTAGGCCTAAGAGTCTAGCCCAAAAGGCCTAAAGTCAGCGTTCCTAGAAATCTCTTACTGTGTCTCCCTAGCACTTTTTTTCTCATTTTTCTCTTTTTTCTTGATGTGGTCTAGAACTTCAATTAGTCCCTTAATCTTTTACTATTGACTATTCTTTTTCTTTCTTTTTCATTTTATGCTCCATTTTGGCATTGTGCTCTTTTCCTCATATTTTGTATAGCCCAAAAATTTTTCTCTCCCCCCTCAGTTTTTATGTTCTTTTTCAAGATTTTTCAATTTTTTTGTGTTTTTTTGTGATATGTGAATTTTTTGTTGAAACCTTGATATGAATTTTCATGGCATTTTTCACTTTCATACCTCCCGATGCCTAAGATTTGCAATGTTCCCATTGTAAATTAGGTGGGTTTGAATTCAGCTTAGTTCATTCATTAGGACAGGTGTTGGGTGAGCGAACGGGTCGAGGTGACTGTTGCGAACAATTTCTAGACTCGGGTATGGGTACCTAAGGTGGAGTCAACTATTCTAATGGATGAACCCTAAAGTGCAATATGAATTCAGCATAGAAATGTCAGGAAAGGTTTCATGTTTTTCAAAGAATGACAGGTTGCCTCCCATTAAGCGCTGAGTTTTATGCCATCGGCTGGGCGCAATGAGCTCGGGGAGAATGGAGGATAAAGGATGACTCAGCCAAATCTATATTAGTTATGTCAATGAATGGTTTGAGTCTCTGATTATTCACGACGAAGGGTTTGGAATCATGGTTGAGTGGACTGATCTCAATCGCTCCATTTCCAAAGATTCGTCAGATTAGGTAGGGTCTGATCCACTTAGATCGTAGCTTTCCTTGGAATAATTTGAGTCGGGCATCAAAGAGTAGAACCTTTTGAGCAGGATGAAAGATCTTTCTAGAAATGTGTTTGTCGTGAAAAGCTTTAACCCGCTTTTTGTAAATTCATGAGTTTTCATACGCATCGTGGCGTAATTCATCGATCTCGCTCATTTGAAGCCTTCTATGGGTTCCAGCCTTATAAAGATCTATGTTGCAATTCCGTACTGCCCATAGGCTTTATGCTCCAATTCGACGGGGAGGTGACATGCCTTCCCATACACCAGTTTGAAGGGAGACATACCTAATTGGGTCTTATTGGCAGTCCTATAAACCCACAATGCTTCCGAAAGCTGGGATGACCAATCCTTCCTATCAGGTCGAATAGTAACTTGGAGGATTTTCTTGATTTCCCTGTTTGATAGCTCAACTTGACCATTAGTTTTGGGGGTGTAAGGAGTAGAGATTCGATGTGACACCCCGTATTTGGTCATCAGTGATCTGAACTGAGCATTTGTGAAATGGGTCCCTCTGTCGGAAATTATTATGCGTGGAATCCCGAACCTTGAGAAGATGTTTTGATGAATGAATTTGATAACCTTGTGATCATTGGTTCGATTCGGAATGGTTTCAATCCACTTGGACACGTAGTCAACAATGAGTAAGATGTATTCGAAGCCATCTGAGATAGGGAAGGGTCCCATAAAATCAATCCCCCAAATGTCAAAAATCTCGCATACCAAGATTGACTGTAAAGGCATCATGCCTCGATGGCTCATGTTGCCCAAGGTATGGAAACAGACATATGCCTTAAAGTGATCGTATGCATCCTTGAAAATTGTGGGCCAGTAAAAGCCACACTGGAGGACTTTTGATGCAGTTTTGTGCCATAAAAAATGTCCACTGCATGCCTGGTCATGGCAAAAAGAGAGTATGGCTTTGATTTCTGCTTCTGCGACACACCGTCGAATTATTTGATCAGCTCTAATGCGGAATAGATACGGGTCTTCCCAAAGGTAATACTTGGCATCGGAATGCAATTTATCCTTTTTGGCCTTTGGCTAATCGGACGGGATCTGATGTGATGCCATGTAGTTCACTTTGTCCACGAACCATGGAAGCCCTATATCGGTAGTCAGGAGGTGCTCATCAGGAAAGTGTTCCGTGATGGGTCCAGAAGGGTTAATGATCTTAGAAGGAAGGCAGGACAAGTGATTAGCTACCACGTTCTATTTTCCTGCTTTGTCAAGAATGTCGAGGTTAAATTCTTGCAATAGCAAGATCCATCGAATTAATCGAGGTTTCACGTCCTTCTTTGCAAGATGCCTCACAGCCATGTGATCCGAGTAGATGATAACACGGGAACCCAAGAGGTATGATCTGAATTTTTCTAGGGCAAATACCACAGCCAGTAGCTCTTTCTCAGTAACCGTGTAGTTACACTGAGCCTCGTCTAGTGTTTTGCTAGCGTAGTAAATGACCATGGGTTTCTCATCAATTTTTTGCCCCAAAACCGCTCCTACAGCGAAGTCAGATGCATCGCACATGATCTCAAAGGGTTGAGACCATTCAGGACACTGTAGGATCGGGGCTTGGGTAACTTAGTCATGAAGGATCTCAAATGCTTGAGTGCATTCCTTGGAGATTTCAAAAGGTACATCCTTGGAGAGAAGAGTAGTTAGGGGGTGTGTGATTTTTGAGAAATCAGGGATAAATCGATGGTAAAAATCGACGTGCCCCAGAAAAGATCGGATGTCCTTGATCGAGCTAGGCATAGGGAGTTTGGAAATCAAGTTAACCTTAGCTCGATCAACTTGGATGCCTTTCTCCTAGGATGATTCCCTTAGGCACCATGAAATGGCTCTTTTCCTAGGAAAGAACCAAATTCACATTGATGCACCGCCAGAGTATTTGGACCAAGTGCTGGGGCAATCGTCAAATGATGCTCCAAAAACTGAAAAGTCATCCATGAAGACTTCCAAATAATCACCTACCATATATGAGAATATGGCAAGCATGCATCGCTGAAAGGTCGTGGGTGCATTGCAGAGATAGAATGGCATCCTTCGAAATGCGTACGTCCCAAAGGGGCAGGTGAACGTGGTCTTTTCTTGGTCCTCTGGATGGATTGCCACTTGGTTATAACCGTAGTACCTGTCAAGAAAGCAAAAGAACCTATTTCCCACTAGTTTCTCGAGGATTTGATCAATAAACGGTAGTGGGAAATGGTCCTTCTTCATGGAGGAATTGAGTCTTCTGTAATCAATGCAGACTCTCCACAAGTTAGCTATTCGAGTCGGTATGACCTCTTCTGTTTCAGTTGTAATGATGGTGAGTCCAGCCTTCTTAGGCACAACCTGGATTGGACTCACCCAGCGACTGTCAGAGATCGGGTAGATGAACCCTGCATCTAACCACTTGATGATCTCCTTTTTCATGACCTCCTGTAGGTTAGGGTTTAAACATCATGCGCCCTCTTTCGTGTAGATTCGATGTGTGTAATAAGAGGGGCTTATGCCAGTCAAGTCATCGAGAGTCCATCCAATGGCTCTACGATGTTGCTGAATAGCAGTAATCAGATGGGATTCCTGGTCAGGTGTGAGTCAGGAGTTGATAATCACAGGAAACGTCTGATTGGAACCCAAAAAGACATACTTTAGATGATCGGGAAGAGGCTTGAGTTCCAGGACGGGATTATCAGCAGCAGCGGGAGGTTCAGGGTCTGTATCAGAGACAAGGGTCAGAGTTATGGGTGTGTCTAGATCATATTTAGACTCCTCTATTTGCGGGTTTTGATCTTCTGGTGGTTGATCGGGGATAATCAGGTTGTTCTCAACATGCGATTCATCAATCATAGCTTTGACATCACATATTTGCTCTATAACCTTGCAATTAATCCCTTGTTGGGCCTTAAAGATGTCAATCTTCAGAGTTTGATTCCCAAATTTTAATTCTATTTGACCCTCCTCATAGTTTATGTTGGCCCTAGCAGTGTCCAAAAATGGTCTCCCAAATATAATCGGTGTATCCCTTTGGTTCTCAGGTGCATCCATATCCAGAATTATGAAAGCCACTGGGAAGTAAAAATCCCGTACCCTAACAATGACATCCTCGAGTATTCCTTTAGGTGACTTGATGGATCGATCGGCTAACTGCAATGTCACCTCAGTTGGTTTAAGTTCAGACTCTTCAAGGTGGTCAAGGAGGGATGTAGGTATTAGGTTTATGGAGGCACCTAGGTTTAACAAGGCTCTATCAAATTAGGTTTCACCAATTTTACATGAAATCAAGGGAGTTCCTGGGTCTTTAGCCTTGGGTCGGAGTTTACTCAAGATTACAGAGCTAGCTTGTTCTGACAGTATGATCGGACTCCCACTTTTGGTCTGCTGCTTACGCTTGGGTGTACACACATCTTTCAGGAATCGTGCGTAAGTCGATACGTGGTGGATTGCATCCATCAAGGGGATGTTTATCTGGACTTGATCAAAGAGCTTGACCAGATCCTCCTCAGGAGCCATGGGTTTGGTTATCCTTTTTCCCTTGGTTAAGGCCTCAGGAAATGGAACCCTAGTTGGTTCCTCTAGAATAGGTCTAAATTCTTGATCTGGGATAGGGGTATCCTGGATAACTATCCTAGGGCTTGGGTTAATACCAGGCTTAGAGTGGTTTGGATAATGTGGGTCTCGGGTTGCTTTACCACTACGAGTTGTTACAGAGTTTAGTCTTGCCTGATTTTGGTCTAGGTTTGGTAGAATGGGTGGTTGCTGCTGAAATCCCGCATAAAATGTCAAAGCTTCCATCCCATCTGGTGATGAAACAGAAGGGGCCTGATAAATCATATGTGCGTGGCTTGGATTTGGGTTCATAACGTGCCTCTAGGTTGGCATGTTATTTGGGTTTGGCAGAGGTTGGCAGGAATTTTCCATTTAGGCAAGTTGATTGTGAATCCTTATGATCTCGTCCTTGTGCTATTTTTCTATTGCTGCATTCGTCTTCTAAATGTCAGCCAGTGCTTGAAGGATAAGAGTCATTTGATCCTGGTTTGGCCCAGATTTATAGGTGGGATTAGACCGAGGCTGAGGCGACTGGTATGGACGTGGAGCTTGTGGATGGGGTTGATAAGGTGGTCTTTGAGTCTGAGAATTTCCCATCCACTGGAAGTTGGGATGATTTCACCATCGAAGGTTGTAGGTATTGGAGAATGGGTCATTCTGGATGGCATTGAGGTCCTCGTAGGTCTGAGGAGCCTCAGGAAAGTCAAAATATGAGGGTTCATAGTTCCCCCAACTACAATAGAGTGGATCGGAGGTCCCTCCGGTCCGAGAGTCAGACGGGGGTGGATATGGGTCCATCCCCTCAGAAGATTGGTGATAGATGTTCTGCACAGTTTCCCTCTCAAGAGGTGGCTATGTAAAAGAGTTCTGTGCAGAGGTGGCTTGTTGCAGATGCCGGGTCAGCTCATCCACCTTCTTCTCTATGATAGAGACCTTATCCAACCGACTGGCCATCAGTTCAAAGACGACGGATGTGGACAGGTCCTGCACTCATGTGCTCCCCTAAGATTCGTCAATGCATGGCCATTCGTCCAGTTGAATAAGCCCATGGAGTCATTATTGATGGAGTTCTCACACATATTTTCGAGAATCTCCCACGCCATGTCCTTATGTTGACCCATGATGTTTCCTCCGCAGGTTGCATTGACGAATAATCGAATGTCTTCACGGAGTCCCTGGTAAAAAGACTGGACTTGTTCCCATTTAGGAACTCCGTGATGAGGACACTTTCGCATTTGATCTAAGAATCGATCCCATGCCTCATGAAGAGGTTCTCCCATTCGTTGAGTGAAATGAGTGATCTGGTGGCGCAAGGCATTTTTCCGGCCAACGGGAAAGAACTACTCCAAAAATTTAGACTGAAGTTCATCCCATGTGTTGATCGGACGAGTCTGAGTTTGATACCAATGAGCAGCCTTGTCCATGAGGGAGAAAGAAAACATCTTCATGAGCAGAATATCCCAATTTTGGGCATCTGACCCGAAGGTTTGGGCCAGATGCTTGAGCTGTTTAATGTGCTAGAATGGATCCTCAGAGTTAAGCCCATGGAATTTTGGTATGGCGTGAATCATATTAGGCTTGAGTTCAGAATCAGGACCTCCAGCGAAGATTCAGACTCGAGGCTTGATTGCCACCGCAACGGGATTGTAGTGATCTCGCATCATAGGACGCTGCGGTGGGTTTACAAAGTTTTGGAAGAGATCATTTAGGCACTAAAGTTGGAACTCAAGGTTGTTTTCTTCTTCAATGGGTTGTGCCATGATGGAAGAAGAAGGAGAACTTGGTTCTGAATCAGAGGAAAGATCTATGTGGTGGGATTGCTGCACAAACAGGGGCATCGAGGCTTGGCCTCGGTGACAGTGAATTTCTAAAGGAGGTCTTAAGGATGGTCTTAAGGACCTCCTACCAAACATGCACCGAAAGATTTGCTGAGATCAGAAGGTGCTGGACCCAATCGAGACAACCAAAAATTGTTGGGTGACTATAGAGGTTCAGAGCGGATGATACCCCTTAGTCATAAAGGTCATCCACTTGAGAAGTACCTGGGCAGCCACAGAGGGAGAGACCCTTAAAGACCCCTACACGGTAGAGAGTACCCACGAGTTACAGGGTTTCCCCCACCCAACCTCTCTTGTCACTGAGATTCCAGGTAGACCAGAATGGAGACCTTGACCTCTTAAGTCTACCTTTCTTAATTAAGATCAAGGTGCTTAGTGTTGCACTTGAACTTTAGGTCTTTTGAGTGCAAACAGTGACCTAATTTTAAGGTTGGTTGACCCAAAGGATCAACTTCACCTCTTTGTTCCTTTGAGAGCTTTTAGGTCCTTGCTTTTAGGGTTCAAATGGATTCAGAGCCTGATTTGCTTAGGGTTTCTCTTGGATAGATCTTTTCAAACAAGGCTTAGGCACACCTCTTTTTGAAATTTTTGCTTCTTTGCTTAAGAGAAGATGTGTCTCTAAAAACTCTAGCCTTGCAATCCTTAGGTTGGCTCTAGTTGGTCCAATTTAGTTGCCTCAAAAATTAGTATCTAGGACTCAATCAAGAAGGTTTTACCCCTAGTTACCTTAATTGGATGTGCAATTCAAAATGTGTTGAAATGAAAATCAAGCAACTTTGGTGAATTACTAAATATTGAAGCAGGTAGCCATAGATTGATTTTTCTTTATTTTTTCCTTTTCTGACTTTGAGGGGATTAAGCAAGAGGGCTAGTGAAAGTTTACCTGTTCCTTGGAGTGGTTGTTGTGCGACAGCTTTTCTTTCCATTTCTTTCCCTAAAACAAACACAGCAAAAGAGAGAGATTAAGTCAGTAGTGAATCAGGGGTTGTGATCAAAGTTTCTAAAATGCTCGTTGCTCCCTGGTAACGGCGCCAAAATGTTGACGAGGCAAAATCGTATCTTTAAAAGATGTTCATTGCAGTATAAATGAAATCGTTGCGAAAATAAATAAGAATTTATTACTCGAAAACCTAAGTATCCGAGGTCGAACATAGGGAGCAATTGGGTATTTAAAAACTTAAGAGCACAACTCTCAATTTAGTAAAAGGCAATAACTAATCCAATCAAAATTGAGAAGTAAAAATAATGTCAATGTAGAGATAAGCTAAAAAATTGGATGTCTGATGTAATGTTAGATGTCTTAAATGTTTCTGCTATAGTGCCCAGCTTGTTCTTCTGATTTTGCCTTCTCTTTCTCTCTTCTTTCTCTTTCTCTTTCTCTGTGGCTACGCTTCTTCTGCCTTCAGTCTTCTTTCTTCTTTTCTTCTTTGTCTTTCCTTGTCTTCTTCTTCTGTCTCCGCTTGGCCACTCCTTTCTTTCTTCAGCCCTTGCCTTCTTTGGCTTCTTCTTCTTCTTTCTTCTTCTACATCTAAGTCCCTTCCCAGCTTTGGCTTTCTTTGCCTTCAAGTCCTACCTTCAGCAACTGCCTCCTTCTTCTTCTTCAGTCTCTTCTTCAGCACCTGCCCTTGGTCTTCTTCTTCAACCGCTCCTCTTCTTCATTCTTAGCTTTCTCTTCTTCTACCTTCAGATTATTCCTCCTTTCCTGAACAGCACAACGGAGCAAAACCTACCCCTACCCCTCCCTGCGTATTTCTCTCTCTCTATTTCACTCTTAGGTATGCTCTCCCAGAGCTAGGTAATTGGGTTGGGTTTCACGTGTTCGGGTGCAGGCGCACCGGTGTGGTGTAGTGTGTGAGGAGTGCGTGGGATAATCAGGTCGGTTAGCCAGATCCGTGGGGACAGGGGTCGCGGACGAGGCATGTGTGTGGGCAAGGGACTTCACGTAATGTCGTTTGGAGGCAATGAGCTTAAAACACAAAAATAATATAAATGATGCCGCTCACCCCTGAGTTTACGAGGTGGGACTAAATGTCCCACCTGCTTCTGTTGGTGCCCGCAGGAGGGAGTTCCACGCAATTGGAGCAGTTGGGAGTCTCGCGAAGTGTACTCTCAGGATGGTAACATTCGCACACTCAATGTGCGTCTCCTGGAGCCCTTATGATTGGAGTGCGCACCTTGGAGCTCTTAGCAAGCAAACTTGCTTCAGCGTTAATGGTGAAAGGGGGCTCAGAACTGTGCAACACAAAGATGGCCTTGTGGCCCAGTCAAACAACCGGGAAGGCTTCGTCGTGTCACAACGAAGGTGAGGTAGGGGTTGGCGTGGTGCAGAACGGCTTAGGCGTGTGTGCCTAGGTCGGACTGTGACCGTTCTTGTGGGTTTGTTCGATGGAAGTGTAGGGCCTGTGTGGCGGTCAGTGGATGGGCGGAAGGTGATTAGTGGGTGATGGCGAAGGTGATGAGATTGGTGGCGAGGCGTGTGGAGGTGCAGAGCGGTGGATGTGCCTCATCGGTGGTCGGCTGGAGATGAGGGGGATGGAGGTGGGCAATGGCAGTTGTGGGGTGGTTTATGAAATTAAATGAGGGAAATTGAAGAGTGGGAGGATAGGAACTTATCTGCAGGTATTGGGACGAAGGGGAGGCAGAGGAGACGAGCGGCGTGTATATGCCATCGTCGGGGAAGAAAGCCCTGAGGGGAGGATGACAGCGACAAGGAGGAGGTCGAAGAGGTGTGCGCTGGTGCGGCATAGCGCGGCAGAACGAGATGAAGATAACTTTGCCACTGGTATGGTGGCAGAGCGACGAGAGGAGGGAGGAGAGATCGCTGGAGCTTGCAAGCGTTTGACCGGAGATGAGGAAGGTGGAAATTGAGAGGGTATCTATGGCCAAATCAATCTTGAAAGATGCATTAAGGACCAGGGGTCCTTTTATAGCCACTGGCCAAACCCTTTGTGCTTGGAAGGCAAGTCTTCCAATGCAAAGGCCTCGCCGGAGAAGAAAGGTGTGCAAGACACCCAAATCTCTCAAGCGTTCGCATGAGAGATTTGGTGTAAATCAGATCTGGAGATCTTGTTCAGACGATGGAGAAATCCTCAGAGAATCTTCCTTCCAAATATGGGAGATTGATGTAAACACATTTACACTACTTAAAATGTCTATTTATGCATGTTCTTAAGCATAGGATTGCATTTCATGATATAAATATTACATAACATGCATCATCTTGCATTTAGAGTAGTTTGAATAAAATGGAGGTTAATTGTCTCCTTTTATGTGCTTGGACAGGGAAAACATTTTATCGGGGCCTCGGATCAAAGATCCAACCGTATGGATGTGATCAGGCCGACGATTGGAGTTCAACGACTCCAAGATCGCCCTAATCAGGCATCTGTAGCATCAGATAGTGACCCGGGAACCCTAGAAGATCAAGGGCAAGGATGGTGTAAATCCACACTTTAGATGATAAATCCGACCGCACGGATGAATTCGGATCGACGATCGCAGCCCAACAACACAAAAATCGAGTCAATCCGACATCCGTGGCACCATCTACAACTTCCAGAAGATGGACGGCCAAGATAACGCCACGTGGCGCCACTCAGCCGCCCAAACGGCCGCTTGCATCTTGTGATGGCCTCGTGCCCAATCGCTCTCCGCCGTTGGATCTTAATCCAATGGCTGTGGTCGCTCGCGCTTAAAAGAGTCCGCGCCCCATAGCGTAGTGGTCGAGCGTGCTTTCGCGAGCGACAGGCGCGGGATCGAGCCGCGGTGAGGGGTTGGAAGGCGCGGCGATTGGGCACGGGTGGAGCGTCAGATGGAGATCAGATGGCCGCGCGCACCCGGTAGCGTCCACGCACAATTGAACGCGCGGCGCGGACGTGCGATCGCACATGGGCTGGCGCGCAACGCAGTGGGCGGAGACGCATCATAAGCCGTCCGATCTCATGATCGGACGGCTGAAAATCGACGAATGTCCGCAAGCCGTTGAGCGTGCGAGCAGGCGAGGAGGCACGCACGAGCCGCCCACGATGCCCACGTTGAGGGCTTTAGTGACAGATTTATCTGTCACTAAAGACCCCTCTTTTATTATTTTGAAGTTGTAATGTCCATTTTGCCCCCACTCCTTGCAACTATAAAAGGAGACCCCCTCCATACGAAATTCTCATCCCTTCTTTCTCCTCTCTACCCCTCCAAAGCTCAAGAGAAGCTTGTCCCACACTCGGGATGCTTCTCGCAAGATAAAGTCCAATTTTCGTTCCCCTTCGGAAGTGGATCCCGCGACGACGATGGTGTGCTGCTTCGTTCCCGTTCTTCTGCTTCGTCCTCCTTCGTCCTACTTCGTTCTCCTTCATCCAGGCGTCGTCCCTTCCGGCTCATCCTCCAAGCAACCGTCGAGGAGGATTTCTCTCTCCCTATTCTTTTTACTGCTTTCTAGTATAAATTTACTGCTTTCTAGTGTCGTTTTGTTCGTCCTCCAAGCAATCGTCGAGGAGGACATTTCTCCCTCCATTCTTTCAATGCTTTCTAGAGTAAATTTATCGCTTTCTAGAGTAATTGTTTTATGCTTTCTAGTTGTAATGAACAATCTCCTCAATGAAAAATTCCTTGTTTATTTTACATCTCATTTTGATTTCTCTGTGTAATATTCTCTTTCTCTCTTACTCTCTCTCTCTTCTATTTATTGTAAATAATTAGATAGTTTTAAATTGAATTATTCTGTGACAAATAAAAAGAAACGTGTAGCTTTTAAATCAAACGTCCGCCTCCCTGTGTTCGACCCAGAATTTTAATTTCGGTATAAATTTTATTTGTTGAACACGAATTCTTCACTTTCGAACTACAACGATAGGTTTTCCAAAACCGGACACATTAGCGTTGCGATTCGCAAAAACGTTCAACAGAGATCTCTAAGGATTCGAGGAGATATCCTCCTCAAATCCTCGCCAGAGTGAGATTCCTCCTCTGTAATGGCGGAGGGACATGAATGTAAAGGTGGTGAGGAAGTTAGGTGGGTCTGCGTATGGGTTTTCAAAAGTTAGGGGCCAGAATATAATTGGGTGGGCCATTTTGCAAAGTTGGTCAAGATGACCTTCCCATAGGCGTAAATTTTGGTACAACCTTAATTTGGACCTAAGGAATCAAATGGTGATGTTGGATTTTTGGTTTGACCACATTTGACTATACATTTTGCATAAAAACCCAAATTAGGTTGAATACTGAGCTAGGACCCCTATCTAGGTCAAAATAGGTTTCAAAGGCCAAATTCAAGGTTTTAAACCCTAGAGGATATTTTTCCTTACATTTTAGAGGGTTTAGTTGATTTTTATCCTGACCAGAACCTTGTGAAATTAAGTGAGTTTGTTTTAGGTTTATAGAATGTCATTTAATTCTTAAATCTCACAATAATCCTTTCTTGAATAAACCATACCACTTTTCCTCTTATTAAGTCCAATTGACCTATGTTTAGCCCCTAAGAAATCCATTTGATGTACTACAATGGTAAAATTACAATTTTTCCCTTTAGTTCATATTTCCTTCCCAGAATAGTAATCCCTTGAGTTAGGCCTTCCTTTAGGTTATGTAGGAGCTTTTGTTTACTTTCTCAGGTCAAAATGAGCTAGTTAGGGCTCATGATGAGGTTCTCATCAACAGCCCACACCGACAATCAAAGACCCTGCATCACCGTGCTTCTTCTTCACCAGCTCGTCAACCACCAGCACCATCCCCGCACACGCCCCTCTCCACGCGCAAGCACCTCCTACAGCATGCACCAAGCGCAGGCAGCACCCTCCAGCATCTGTCGTGTGTAGGCACCTCCTGCAGTAGCGCCATTCCCACACACCTGCCCCTCGCAGCAACTCGCTCGCACGCAGAGCGCGTCGCACCTCTGCCTGTGACTCCCTCGTCCAACCTCTACCTGCAGCACGAACCAAGCACTCCTTTGTGTGCGTTCGCACCTCCACCCAAGTGCCCTCTAGTAGCTTAGCCCGTGCGCCCTCCAGCCGCTCTGCCTGCACGCATCCCCCTACGCTCGTCCTCCCCTCCAGCCATGCGTTGAGCTACTTCACAGTAGCAACAACCAACCCATCGTTGCCACCCCGCCGTTGACTCCATTCATCCCGAGCAGCAATGTCGCCACCATTGGAAGCGATTTGGTCCATTCAACCTCCGGTTGCATTCTCGCTTCCCGGCATTCCTTCCACCACGCGCAAGATCAAGGGAAGCGTTTCCCCTGTTTCTCATTCAATTAAATTTTACATTGCCATGCCATTTGGGAAACTTAGATTTATGTTATTATTTTTATAATGTTGGCTATTTTATTAAGTGAGCCCTCCTCTTTGTTTTAATCACTTTGTCAGCATATGAGAACATTATATGCCTCATTTGATATCAATTTTCTGCGATTTCAATTATGAACTTTAGCGAGTTTTAATTAGGCAATTGCTTCCCAATGGATACGACCCGCTCCTAAATGAGTGGTTATTTTCAATTGGTTTGATTAGTTGATTTTCCACCACTTTAAAATACAACGACAAATCATCTTAATCATCTTATTCAGAAGAGAAAATTTGACTCGTCAAATGGCACCGTTGCTGGGGAGGCAACATGCTTAAATAAATCGCATTCATTCATTCGTTCACATTGATTTAAATTTTGAATCATATTTAACTCTGGATTTTTTTATTCTGGTGTGAGTGCAACGATTTGTGACACACATTCTACGACTCAGAATCACACCAGCCATCGTGAGAGGCGACCCTTGACATCGCAAGTGGAGAAATTATTCGAGCCACCTTGCAAGGAACCAGATTGCCAGGAGGGGAAGGATGAGGATGTGACGATTGTCTCCGCACATTTAGTCGCTGATTTGATTAGAGTAGGATTAAGACTTTAGACTTAATTTTTCTTGCACATTTTGGTTTGAGACCCTTATTTTAGGGTATAGTTGAGGGGTTTGTTCCCCGACTTTCTTTTAGGCCTGTGTTGGGTAACTTTTTGGGAGCCTATTCCTTTTCTTTAGATCTAGGCTTTTTTTGTAAATTGATTTTTCTTGACTGTGCATAAGTAAAGAAAGAGAAAAAACAAAAACATGAGCTGCCTGCTAGAAGTAGCCTATCTTAGGATGACCATTTAGGTGTGAATGAGCAGCCTCTAGATTTATTTTGTTTGCATTTGCGTGCATCTTGCATTTCTGATTGCGAGAGGAAAGGTACATCTTGTTTCTATGCATTCTATATTATTCACGCATGTGCATTTGGATTTAGTTGCAAGACCACCTAATTGAATTGAAAAGATCTAACAAGTGGTCACATATTTTCTTGAAAAAGGACTTTAAGTTAAGGAGGAACACTAAAAACCAAGGACTTGAATTAAGACATTGTGTTGCGATTCAAAATTCAAGACTCAAAATTTTATGGTGTATGCACACTTGTATCTCTTGCACCACGGCATGCACTCCTAGGTCTTCGAACTACTAGGACAAGAGCCCTCATATCATTGGATTCTGAAGTGTTCGGAACATGAGATCAAAGGTTTTGTAAATCCAAAGAGGGAGATACCCAGTTACAGATTTTTCGGGGTAGCTAAGAAGCATCGTGAAAGGACAGTTTCAAAAGGAAGGTGTAGGCCTACTTGCATGCCTCGATCTTCCATCTTTGGAGTTGTTCTACCATTTGAGATTTATGGAAGAACACATAAGCTCCAACTAGGTCTTTCTAGGCATTTCGAAGGTCAACAATAGGTGTGTAATTGAATGGGCAACTTGCTTTGTCACCTACAATTTGAACTAAAGTCAAAAGCCTAAATTTGTAAAGATCGAACAATTCCTTTTGAATTGTGTTTGTAATGCATGCTTGGTAGGAAATCTCTTAGGAGACAACTTGTGTTTGATCTTGAACCTGAAAGAATCTTAAGAAGGAACCTCCCAAGGGAAGAATTGGCTGGTCAAAGGAGCCTTAAGGAATATTTCATTCCAACCAATCAAGCTGGCCCTACACTATGTAGACCTGGAGGTGACAATCCTTATGAGATCAAGAGCAGTACCATATCCTTGCTACCCTCCTTTTATGGTACTGCTAGGGAAGACCCTTATAGGCATATAGAGGAATTCGCTGAGCTCTGTTCCATGGCGAAGTTGTAGGGCGTTACTGATGACGCTCAAATGTGTACCCTCTTTCCTTTCTCCCTCAAGGACAAAGCCAAGTATTGGTGTCATACCCTTGATGATATTAACACTTGGGATGCCCTGAAGAAGGAGTTTTTGAAGAAGTACATCCCCATGAGCAAAACAAATCACTTTAGGAGGGAAATTATGAGTTTTGTTCAAAAGGATGAGAAAGCTTTCCATGATGCGTGGGAGTGCTTTAATGACCTATTGAGACTTTGCCCACATCACCAGGTGCCTAAGTGGCAACTGGTTGAAAGGTTCTACATCAGACTTAATGATTCGCATAGGCAGACTGTGGATGCCGCCTGTACAGGAACCTTTCTATCTAAGACTGAGGATGAAGCTTGGAACCTTTTTGATACTTTGAGTGAAAATTCTATTAACTTGAATTTTGCCTACATGGATAGAAAACCCACTCTCATGCAATGAAAGTTGGAGGTGAATGAGGCAAGGGACACCTAGAATTTAGCCTATCAGATTCAATTGTTGAATCAAAACATGGAAAGGCTTATGTTGAGCCCAGGCCAATTCGTATCTAAGACCTCCACATCCCAAGCTTTTGAATGCTCCATTTGCCAAGGCAATACACACACCACTGTGGATTGCCACTTGGCCTCCCAATTCCCTGAGCTTGTACAGGCAAATCTGAATGCCACTCAAGGGTTCCGTCCAAGACCTCGTAATGACCTTTTTTCCAACACTTATAACGAGGGATGGAGGAATCACCCAAACTTTTCCTGGAGACAAGGGAATGTTTCAAATTTGGGGAATTATAAACCACAACCCTTTCAAAATCAACAAGTGAACCAACCTTAAACCTTTGCCCAACCTAAGACCTCTGAGATGGATGAATTGAAGGCAATGTTGAGAACTATGCAACAAAAGTCAAAGTGCCATCATCCAATCTCATGACAAGGCTATACATGAATTGAAATCGCAGATAGGACACCGTGTTGAGGCCGTTAGACAGAGGAAAACTGGGAAGCTTCCTAGTGCTACTGAGGAGAATCCTAAAGGAAAAGGGATTGTCTTTAGGGAGCATGCTCAGGGAGTGACTGTTCTAAGTGGGAAAGAAATTTCCAAACCCGATGCTCCTATAGTCTCACCCTCTGAAAAGCCATCCACCTCGACTTTCACCCCCACCGGAGAAGACTTGCCCAGATCTCCTCCACTTGAAATCACCTCACTATAAGAAGTTGCCCCCGTTCCACCCCTTACTCGACATGACACACCTCACCTGGAAGCATCCCCTTATGCTCCTCCTCGCCTCCAGCCGTGCGTTGAGCTGCTTCACAGTAGCAGCAACCAACCCATCGTCGCCACCCCGTCGTCGACTCCATTCATCCTGAGCAGCAACACCGCCACCATTGGAAGTGGTTCGATCCACTCAACCTCCGGTTGCATTCTCGCTTCTCAACATTCCTTCCTCCACGAGCAAGGTCAAGAGAAACGTTTCCCTATTTCTCATTCAATTAAATTTTACATTGCCATGCCATTGTGGGAAAGTTGGATTTATGTTATTATTTTTATAATGTTGGCCATTTTATTATGTGAGCCCTCCTCTTTGCTTTAATCACTTTGTCAGCATATGTGAACGTTATATGCCTCATTTGTGAGTGATTTGGATATCAATTTTATGCGATTTCAATTGTGAACTTTTGTGAAAAACTTTAGCGAGTTTTAATTAGGCAATTGCTTCCTAGTGGATATGACCCGCTCCTAATTGAGTGGTTGTTTTTAATTGCTTTGATTAGTCGATTTTCCACCACTTTAAAATACAACAAATCATCTTAATCATCTTATTCGAAAGCAAAAATTCAACTCGTCAGTGGCTAGGATGGGTTATATGGGTAGGTGTAAGGTTAGGATGGGGGGATTCTTGGAGGGAATTTTTGGCGCCAAAACAAGGGTAGTTATAGGTGGTTTTGGGGCCATTTAATGGTGTCTTTTGGTGGTAGTGGGTAGGATAGGTGGTGGTGCCAAAAGGAGTAGAGTGGGGCTAGCTTAGGGGAGCTTAGGTAGGGCTTAGTTGGTAGAGCTAGCTAAGGAGGGTTTTTAGGTGGTGGATTGCCAAGGGAGCTGGAGCCTAGCTAAGCTAAGCTAAGCTAAGCTAGCTTAGCTAGTAGCGGAGTAGAGGAGGAGGTATTGGAGCTAGGGTTTGAAGAGAGGAGCTGAGGAGGAGAAGTCTGGAGCTTGAGCTAGAGCTGGCAGCTGCTGAAGAGGGTAGCATGGAGCTACTCTAGTTGAATTAGCTTGCTAGTTCTTTGCTAGCTGCTAAGCCAAGCTAAAGTGAGCTGGCTTCTACCATAATGAGCTAAGGTGAGATGGATCTAGTGCTCCCAGGGCGGATCAAGTTGGTTGAGGCAGCTAAGGTAGCTTAGCTCAACTGAGTTGAGCTAAGTTGAATCCTCGAGAGCTGGACTTGAGCCTCCTGAGCTGAAATGAAGTCATCTTCAGTTGGTCGGAGTTGAGTGGAGCTAGATGTAGCTGGACATGAGCTGGGGTGAACTCCAGTCAACTCAGTTGAGCTAGCTAGAGCTCCCTGTGGACTAATGGGAGCTGAGATGAGATAGACTCAGCTAAGTTGAGCTAGATTTGAGCTGACTTGAGCTAGGGTGAACTAAGATGAACTCTCTTGAGCTGCTATTTAGCTGAGATGAGCTAAATGGAGCTAGAATGAGTTAACTCTAATTCAGGTCAGCTGGATCAAGCTGAGTTCCAGCTAGTGGGAGCTTCTCCTTCACCAGTTGCCTTCCTGAGTGCTAGGGTACTAGGGATTTGGCAATCTGTATATTCCTAACACTCACAAAAACATATTGAAAAGACAATAAAAAGTGCAATGCGTGCCTAACCTAACTAATGCCTAAATGCAGCCCAAAACCCCATTTGCGGAGCAAAAATCCTAAGATCTAGGTTTGTTTTAATGCATAAGAATGATGATAAACTGGCATTTTTCACTAGTTTAAGCAAGTTAATCGTGAATAATCTCAATCTGAATCTTGACTAGCAAATGAATCCTTAGGGAAAAAGTCTAATTGATTTTAGTTAGGCTTGGGAAATTGGTGCTCTGGAATGTGATGGGCCCTTATTGGGTTGTGCCTGTTGACGGGTCGCTGGGTCGCATTTTAACAGTCAGTTGCGTCATAGTATAGGTGACCAAGCACTGGCAACAGATAAAAATTTATTACTCGAAAATCTAAGATTTCGAGGTCGAACACAGGGAGCAAATGAAATTTATTCACTAATCTCAAGAGTGTAATTGAACACTTAGAGTTACTTAAAACCTATTTCAGAATATAAATGCAAGAATTTGAGTCAAATGTGGCAGAAATAAAGAAATTGGACGTCTCATCATGGGATTAGACATCTTAAAAGGATATTTTCTCTTTTAACTCTCTTATTTCTTCTCGTGTCTGCTTTCTCTTCTTCTTCTTCTGACTTTCTTTCTTTGATTTTCCTCTTTTTCTTCTATTCTTCTTTGGCCGTCTGCTTCTTCTTCCTTGTTTCTTCTCTGCAGTGTCTTTCTCCTTTTCTCTGTAGGTCTGCTTCTTCTTTCCTTAGCTCTACTTCCCTTGGCTTCAGCTTTCCTTCTTCTTCTTCTTCTTCTTTTGCTTGTCTTTCCCTTTCTTTCTTTCTTCTTCCTTCTTCAGCCTTAGCTCTCTCACTTCCTCTTCTCTTTGGCTTCACCTCTTCCTTCTGCCATGTCTCTCCTTCTCTTTTTCCTCTGCAAGTCTTCTTCTTTCTTTAGCCTTCCTTCCTTCTTCTTCCTTTTGCAGCTAAGTGTCAGCTTCAGTTCAGCTGTGCCTTCCTTCTCCTTCTTCCCTGCACAAATCGAAAAGCAAAACCTATCCCTCTACCCACACCTGCATCTCTCTCTCTGTATATCATTCTTTAGAACGCTCTTCCAGAGCTGGGTAATCGGGTCGGGTCGCATGCCCGGGTCTAGGTGCACCGGCATGGGTGTGGTGCACGAGGAGTGATCGGTAGGCTAGTTTGGTCAGGTTGCCAGGTCCATGGGGGAGAATATCGTGGATGAGGCATGATAGGTGAGTGACCTCACCTCATGTGTGTCTTGAGGTGAAGAGACTAAAACACAAAATCAACATATTCTAGGCGCTTCACTTAGACGTTTACGAGGGGGGACTAATGTCCCACCCACTTTTGCTTGCACGTCCGTAGGAGCTCTTTCTTCAAATTGCTGTAGCTGCAGGCCTCGCAACGCTAATTTCCTGGACAGCTGAATGCACGAGACTACCCCAAGCCTTCCGGACCTGGGATCCTGAAGTGCTTTAGCCTGGAGCAAGGTTGCGACCTTCTCGAGCCGTCGCTAATGGCGGTTGGTGCTCAGATCTTGCACGACATAAAAGGAGCCTTGTGGCTCTATCAGACCATAGGAGGACCTTCGCCGTGTCACGGTAAAGGTGAGGCGGTAATTGGCAGGCCGCGGGGCGGCCTAGGCGTGCGTGCCTAGGTCGCTCTATGGTCGGGTTTTTAGGTTAGGTTGGGGGGGTTTGTGGTGGTGTAGGTGGTCTTTGAGTGGGTGGATGATGTTCAGTGGATTGTGGCGGAGGTTGTGGGGTTGGTGGCGAGACGTGTGGAGTTGTGGAATGACGGGTGCGCCTCCTCGGAGGTTAGCCGAAGATGGGGAAGATGGCGGTGGACAGTGGCGGTCGAGGGGTGTTTTTCGAAATAAATTGAGGGGAATTGAAAAGTGGATAGAGACGAGTGGTTCTAACCTAATTAAGTGGACGAAGGGGGAGAGAGGGCGACTGGCAGTACCTGCTGTCTCCGGAGAAGAAGGTATCCAGTGGTGGGAGACAGCGGCGACGACGGGGCTAGGGATGCTCATGCAGGTGTTGCGCGATGCGGAGGAGGATGGTGAGGATAGCTCTACCACTGGTATTTTGGCAGAGCGATGAGAAAGAGGGGGGAGGCTCGCCGAAGCTCGCTGGACCACTTGGCCAGAGGAGAAGAAGAAGAAATTCAGGTGAATCTCTGGCCAAGTCGAGCTGAGGAGGTGCTGCCAGGGTGGAGGGTCCTTTTATAGATGCTGGTAGGGGTTCCTATGCTTGGAAGGCAAGCTTCCAAGCATGCGAATCCTCACCAGAGATGGAATCAGTTAGAGACCCAAATCTCTTGTGTGTTCGCATGAGGGATTGGGTGCAAATTAGAGAGTAGGATCATGCTCAGATGGAAGGGAATTCCTCAGAGAATCTCCCTTCCAAATCTGGGAGATCTCTGAGGAGTTAGGGAGTACTCCCCCTCCATTCCTCGTCAGAGTAGGATTTCTCCCCATTAATGGTAGAGGGACCTGCTTGTAAGAGTGGCAAGGAGGTTGGGGGGTCTGTGCAATGGTTTTCAAAAGATAAGGACCAAAATGTAATTGGGTGTACTATTATGCAAAGTAGGTCAAGATGACCTACCCTTTGGTCCAAATTTTGGTACAAACCTAATTTGGACCTAAGGAATCAAATGGTGAAGTTGGATTTTAGGCTTGACCACGTTTGTCTAGACATTTTGCACAAAAACCCAAATTAGGTCAATTGATGAGCTAGGACCCCAATCTAGGTCAAAATAGGTTCCAAAGGCCAATTTGAAGGTTCTAAACACTAGAGGATATTTTTTCATGAATTTTAGAGGGTTTAGTTGCCTTTTAACGTGACCAAAACCTTGTTGAATTAAGCGAGTCTGTTTTACGACTATAGAATGTCATTTAATTCCTAGATTGCACATGAACCCCTTTCTAATTGAACCAACCAACTTTTTATCTTATTCTAACCATTTGACCTATGTTTTGCCTCTGAGAAATCCCGTTTATGTACTAAAATGGTAAAATTACAGTTTTAACCTTTATTTCATGTCTTCTTCTCAAAACACTTATTCCTTGAATTAGGTCCTTCTCTAGGTTATGTAGGAGCTCTTATTCTCTTTCTTAGGTCAAAATGAGCTAGTTAGGGCTCATGATGAGGCCCTCATCATAACCCCATGATTGCACAGCAAAAATACACCAACAATTGTGCCAACTTGTGCTATTTCCTAGCATTGCCAGTGTATATTAGGTGGCCATAGTCGCATTTGTGAAAATAAACTCATGCATGCATTTTATTGAGAGGGGAGGAGAGTAAATAAAATGGCCATGAAATTAACATATTCCTCAAGTGCTGCCTCGCAAATTCACCATCTTTATTTTTATTTTTATTTGGCTTGGAATTTCCCCGCGTGGCTACAGGGCATGGCAGCTTCCTCCTCGCGCCATTCTTTGCAGTAAGCTTGCCCTGCCAGCAGCATGCACAGCCATGCATGCAGCCCAGGGCATGCCTGTGCATGCCTCTTTCCTCTTTAAAAAGAGAATAACCATCTTCCTTGCGGGGAGCCTAGTCCACACAATGAACACAGACAACATCTTCTTCTTCCAGGCCATCTCCTCCCCTCTCCCCTCCATACGCAGCCTCTCTTCCTTCAGAGGAGCTACGCTGCGGGCAGGAGCAACTCACAATGGTGCACAACCACCACTGTGAGTCCCACCACCACCCAGCTCATCAAAGAGCCGGTGGGCGTGGTGCTTCACCGCTCTGGTTTCGTCGTTCCAGCCATTTCTACCATTGCACAAAGTCAAGCTTTGAAGCTCAACCGCAGCTGCAGCAAGGCGCCGGCCACCTCTCACCCGTACGCAGGCCACCTCGCATGCCAGCACTCGGCACAACTCCTTCCGCGCGCATGCCTGCCTGCTCCACAGCCATCGCGCACGCTGAACCTGGTGCAGCCGGTCCCGTGAGCCCAGCACGCACTGTAGCCACTGTTCACGCTATAGAGCGTGACACTGTGGCTACAGTGCAGTGACCGGAAAGTTTCTCACTTATCCGGTCACCGTGCTCTCTCTCTCCACGCCGCCACCGTCGTCAGCCCGTCTGTGCAAGCTCGCGCTCGCGTCTCTCCCCGTGCCCGCTCTCATGTCTGCACCCGCCTGCTTCTTCGCCCACGTGCTCCTCATCGCGTACCACAGTGCGCTGCGGTACACCTCCCTCCCCCGCGCTCACTCCCTCCTACGTTTGTGTGCCTTTTTGCGCACCTACGCGCCTGAGCCTACACATGGACATCAGACGTCAGCCGCTACCTCCAGACGGCTTAACTCGCCCCGCCTTCTTCACTCTAGCGAACGCTCTCTCTCTCTCTCTCTCTGTCACAGCACTCTCTCACTCCCTCCTGCAGACACATACACACACACACACTCTCGTACACACACCCACTCACTTATACACTAGTATATACTTATATATATATACATATTTATATTTATATATATATATATATATTTATATACATATATATATACATATATTGGTACTTATAAAACTAAGTATTAGTATACATACATATATATATATACACATATATTTATACATATATATATATACAAATATACATACATATATACATATACCTATAACTATAAATACACACACACACACACACATATATATATATATATATATATATATATATCTACATATATCTATATACATAGAAACATATACTAATATATCTATATACATATATACATATCTATAACTGTATACATATATTACTATATATATATATATATATACCGATATATAGTTATATATACATACATATATATCTAATTATAAATAAATAAATATATATATATATATACATATACATACATATATCTATACATATATTTACATATCTATATATATATATTCATATATATATATATATACATATATAACTACATATACACCTATATAATTATAACGATATCTATATATATACATATAGATATATATTTACATATATACATATATATATTTTCATATCACCTACCGCACGTTGTATCGTAGGAATATCTACACCAGTTGGTGATATTCCCCGATACACGCGTACAGAAAGCATCTTCGCACACATCTTCCACCCATCCATGCTACACTCCACGCGGCACTTCATCCTGTTGCTTGCGTCTTTCTAGACGATAATCAACTCCCCACCCCTATATACATATATATATACTATATTTACTTTTTTTCTGTTTCTCTTTCCTTCCATTAAAAAGATTAAAAAAATATATATACAAAGAGAAAAGATAATCCTGGACTTGCAAGTACTCAGTCTTGCGAATAGCAAGACAAATTTTGGGAACCCTAATTTGGCTCGAAGCCAAGAACCTGATTTTGAGGGTGTACCTCAAGGACAAAAATTATCAGAAAAAAATCTTAAATAGAAAAACACCAAAAACATAATAAACGAACGGAAGAGATTCGTTGTATGGAGGGCATAGAAACTTATTCACCTCTAATCTCACTTCCTTGAGTTTGACCCTGGGCCTAAAAGTGACCAAGATAAAATCTAGGCCAGGTTAAAAATTTTGTAAAAAAATGGTTAGGCCCGATTTAGGTTAACCACTATACTCATTTCAATGATTAAATCATTATATTAACACAACCTATCCGAGTCTACACCACACTTTTTCTGGCGCTGTTGCCAGGGAAGTGCGCATTCTCCACTCCTTTAATTTTTCTCTTCTCACACCCTTCTCTTCACAGGTGTTTCTGTTTGTTGGTGTGCAGATGAACCAGTTGCAAGGAGAAGGCAGGCAGACGAAGTTAGAGTCGTGGGCAGATCCAAGGTGGGAACGAGAGCGTGAAGATGCCGGCATCGCACTGGAGCTTCGCACACGTTGCTGAACAAGTAGGTCTTTCTTTCTTAGCAACTTAGGTCAACTTGTCACCTTAATAATAATAAAAAGAAACTAAAAACACTTCTTTGGATCTCTTGGGGCAAGTGGATTAAAAATCACTTGTTTGATTGTTTGTCATCACTCCCACCGCCCTGGGATTTCCCACCAAACTTCGCATAGTGAAGATCCTAGAATCTTGATTCTTGAATCTTTCACCGTGTGAAGTATTCTTTGAGGCAAAGATAAATAGATTGATTGCCATCCCTTTTTGCCTCATTTATCTGCAATTCGGGATCACCTTTTTGGTGGGGAGACTTAGAATTGCATTGATTCCAACCCCACCATGACCTTTCACATGCTTAAGATTCGATCCTGAATACTTCAACCCCAACAATCTGATTTTCTTTATCTTATTGTTGAGCCTTGTGTGTGGAAATTATTTTGGTGATTGGGAGCACTTGAATTGAAGTGCTTTAGCTTCCTTTCACACTAATCTAAAATTGACTCATGCATCCACACATAGAAATCTCCATCTAGGGAAGCCCATGCATTTTAGCATGCATTAACCAATTGACATTGAAGAAGGGTTTGTTCGGCTTAGAAGAAAACTTATATTCTCTCAAAACCCGAAGATTGGTTGAATTGGTAATTCTGCGAAATCCTAAAATCCATACTACTTAAGGCTGAATTCCAAAAATCATTCACCAATTAAAACTTCAATTCGGGAAAATTTCCCCATTGCATGCTTGGTTTACACACTACAAAATCAATCACTTGGGCATTACCCACAAATAACGCCCTTCACATTCCAGAAACACATGATCCTAAGCCTCTAACTTAAATTGGTAACAACTTGACGCTTATTAAGGATTGGAGGTCTAACTACCTACGTGTAGCGCCTACGTGATGGTGAGGGTTCCCGTGTGCTATCGGTGTCAAAGACTAGGGCAAACGGCCTCTCAATCTGGCCCGATGGTTCCGTGATGCTCGCATTCGGTTCCGTAGGTCGTGATAGTAAGTAACTTAGATCTTTAGGTCTAAGGGCACATTGTAGAGGTTAGGAATTTGATTGTATTGATTTGTCATCAAGTGTACCTTTGCGGTGTCATTTCTCTCATCTCCTTTTCCCTTTGCATCCCCCAATCCTTCCTGTAGTAGTGCATGTTTGGGAGGAGGTCACAAAACCTTGAACTGTGTGAATTGTCTGATAAATTTAGAAAAGAAGTTGAATCATCCTCCTCCTCCACAAACATGGCTACACGCCCACCGCCAAATCCCGAGGGAGGAAACCGCTTTCAAAACCCACCAGGTGGTGGAGCCTTGGATCCCATAACCTGCCTCCAAGCCCAAATGGAAATGTATAATGAACAAATTGTGGCCATTAGGGAAACATTGGAGGAAATGTAGAACCCTCCCAAACTGGAGGAGCCTAGGTCTCTTAGGTCCTATCAGAATCCCGCTGCTACAGAGACCATAGGACAAATTCGGGTCCCCATGGGCGGGGACGACTTTGAACTGAAACCTAACATAATTGGCCTGATAAATTTTCACTTCCATGGTCTTGCAAGGGAAGATCCTTTTCTCCACTTGGAAGAACTAACCTGATTGGCTGAAACTGTTAAACCAAGAAATATCGGGTTACCTATAGTCCTCATGAAAATGTTCCCGTTTTCATTGTGGGATAAAGCGTCGTAGTGGTTACGCACCCTTGGGAGAACGATCCACTCTTGGGAAGAGATGCGAACAGCGTTTCTCAAGAAGTTCTTCCTAATTAGGCGAACCAATGCACTTCGCCATAATATCACTTCATTTACGCAACAAAACGATGAACAGTTTCATGAGGAGTGGGAGAGATATAATGATCTCCTCAGGAAGTGTCCGCACCACGGTCTGCCTAAGTGGCATATAGCCCAGATTTTCTATTATGGGCTAAATGAGACTTTGAAGCAGATTGTAGACGCTACCTATGGAGGGAATTTCATGAATAAAGATGAGAATGGAGCATTCGAATTATTTGAAAATATGAGCGAAAACTCAATGAACAATGGCTCCATTGTTGCCTTTAATCGTACCAGCCTGCCCCGTAATGTCCACGAAGTTGACACGGGACCCTTCCATTCATCCACTGATCTCAGCCTTATCGCACAAAAATTGGATGAAGTCTCCGTCATGCACAAGAAGCTGGATGAGCTTCCGGCCAACCCCACCTATTCTATGGCAAACACCCCTACCTCACCACTTCGTCACAATCCCAATTCTTCCAACACCAGGCTTATCCCAAGAAACCCCGTAAGACCTTCCTTACTGAGTGTCGCACCGAGTGACTCGGCAAGTCATGTGGATCTGGCTTCTGCGAGCCAGTATTTCAATACGGAGGACCAAGCCATCGTGTGCTCGGACGCATATGTACATGCGGAAGCGTCTTCTGGCATAGAAGACGCTTGCGCCCTGGGGAACAACCCATTCTCTACCACTTATAACCCAGGGTGGCGAAATCATCCAAACTTCGCATGGTCCAACAACCCGTTGCACCAAAACCCCGCTAGTGGACTAATGTGACCGTCGACACCCATCATCCCAAGGGCCCGGTCTAATCTTATGGCAAATCCGCCATCAGGCCCTTGCATACCGCAAACCGAACAGACATCAAGTCCTCTTGACAAATTGATGCGAATGATGATGGAAATGTCAAAGTGCCATGAAGAGAACATGACCTCTCTTCAGCACCAATTGGCGTAGCAGAATGCTGAGATCAGTCAACTACACATGGCGACTCGATCTCAGGGCACTCTTCCAGCCCAACCTGTTCCCAACCCGTGAAATTTCGTACCCCGTGGTCCTCAACCAAAGGTACAACCTTCTCAGGGACAGGTTCATCAAATTCTGTGGGGTCCGAGCATTCCACCGAGATTTCAGGTTAATCCCGCTGCAGCACCTCACTCTTATGTCCCCATTGCGAACCCTCCTCCGCCTTATGATCCCACTGGACCCGCATCGTCCAATGCTATCACTACGAGGAGCGGCAAGCAAACTGTCGATTCGCCTCGACCTGATCCTAGCCCGTCTTCTTCATCGCCCTCTCATTTGGGATGCGCACCGCATTCCTGAGAGGACGATACACCAAAATTTGTGCCAGAATCAGTCCCATTCCCTGAGGCTCTACCGAGGGAGCCAAAAGGCAAGAAGAAGGATATGCAGGCCTTTGATAACCTGCGTAATTTGTTCAGGGATGTTGAAATCAAGGTACCCCTACTCGAGGCTATCGACCACATACCTACTGTCGCCTGATTTTTCAAAGACTACACAACACCCAGGTGACAGTCAAGGAAAACTAAGAATCTGGTGGTTCTCTCACCTCATGCGAGTTGTGCTATACTGTTAAATATATCACCGAAGCAGAAAGATCCGGGCACACCGCTTATTTCCTGTAGCATCCAAGGCTACAATTTTAACCGTGCCCTACTTGATCTAGGATCTTCCATCAATGTTATATCAACCATCATGCTCGAAAAGTTTTCCTTGGGAAATCTAAAACCCACCCCTGTCACATTACAGTTGGTAGATCGTTCTATTAAAATTCCGAAGGGTGTGGTGGAAGACATGGTGGATAGGGTCAACAGTCTCTGTTTTCCTATTGACTTTCTTATTTTAGATATGGAAGTTCCTAGCACATTTTCTGATTCTCCGATCATCCTTGGCCGACCCTTCTTGGCCACAGCCCGTGCCCATATCGACTATGAGTCAGGTTGTATTGAGATTGCCGTTGGATCTAAGAAGCTCAAGCTTAACATCTTCAAGGCAGCCAAGAACTTTGATTGTGATTGCATCGAGGATGACACGTCTGACAAGGACATGGCCGTCAGCGCATGTATCGGACTAATTGGGACCTATTCTGACTGCTGCGGATTACCTGTAAACACTGATGATTGCCTGACCGACACATATTGTGACATTTCCCCATCCCTCCCTATTGCCGTACCTTCTCCTGGCCAGAATTTTGACGAGGTTTTCTCCGCTTCCCATACCTCGTGGTCTGAGCCATATCCGGGCTACTCACCACCGGTCCACACTCTTGAAGACCGGATTGCCCTTTCTTTTCCATCAAATCAGGCGGATTTGCAACTCCACACTGGGACCTTGAGCCCATATACTACTCACTGGGGCTATTCCTTTTTGGATCCATCTATCCAAGAAGCCCCTCTTCTTGGTCAATCTGAGGGCCAACTTCTTCCTCCTGACTTATTTTCCGATCTGCTTGGGACACTCTCGTCCCAAGAAATCCAGATCTTTCACCATCCACTCCCGAGCTGAAAGAGCTGGCTAGTACACTTAAGTATGTTTTCCTGGGACCAAATGAAATGCTCCCTGTAATCATCAGTTCAAAATTGACCAGGGAGCAAGAGTGCAAACTAACGAAGGTCCTTATGGAACACAAGGCAGCCATTGGATGGTCTTTATCTGACTTAACTAGCATTAGTCCCTCCTACTGCACTCACCATATATATACGGAGGAGGAGGCTCGACCTTCCCACAAGATGCAGCGACGTATCAACCCGAACATGCGGGAGGTCGTTAAGAAGGAAATTATTAATTGGTTGGATGCGGATATAATCTACCCGATCAGCGATAGCCCCTGGGTGAGTCCGATTCACGTTGTGCCCAAAAAGGCGGGACTCACCATCCGTGTCAATGACAGGGGTGAATCCATCCCTACACGCACTACTACATCCTGGAGAGTGTGTGTATATTATAGGAAACTCAATGCTGCAACTAAGAAAGATCACTTTCCGCTACCTTTCATTAACCAAATCCTAGAGCGGTTAGTGGGAAATAAATTTTTCTGTTTCTTGGATGGATTCTTAGGATATAACCAGGTGGCAATTGACCCCCGAGATCAAGAGAAAACCACCTTTACCTGCCCCTTCGGCACCTTTGCATTTAGAAGGATGCCATTCAGACTTTATAACGCACCAGCAATTTTCTAGAGATGTATGATGGCAATATTTCATGACATGGTAGGTGACTTTCTCGAGGTCTTCATGGATGACTTTTCGATCTTTGGACCATCTTTCGATGACTGTCTTGCCAACCTAACTCGTATCCTTAGGAGATGTATTGATGTAAACCTCATGCTTTCTTGGGAAAAAAGTCATTTTATGGTACATGAGGGAATTATTCTCAGGCATATCATCTCCGATAGGGGTATCAAGGTTGATAGAGCTAAGCTTGATGTAATTGTTGATTTACCTGTGCCTGGCTCTGTCAAACAAATTCGCTCCTTCCTAGGACACGTCGGTTTCTATGGAATATACTCCCCTCCGGGTTGCTATCGAATCTTGATAGCATTCCCCAATGTTTCAAAAAAAAAAAGATTCATCAAAGATTTCTCCAAGATTTCTCGACCTTTAACTCATCTCCTATCAACCGACGTACCCTTCGATATGGGCCCCGACTGCATACGAGCATTCACGCAGCTGTGTAATGCTGCCACCAAGGCCCCTGATTGGTCCCTCGACTTTGAACTCATGTGTGACGCTTCCGACCTTGCAGCCGGAGCCATCCTGGGACAAAGACGCGATAGACACCCCTTCGTGGTGTACTATGCCAGTAAGATGTTGGACGAGGCCTAGCGTAATTATACTACCATTGAGACAGAACTACTGGCAGTCGTCTTTGAGTTGGAGAAATTCTGCTCTTACCTTCTGGGATCACATGTCATTGTTTTCACTGATCACACGGCCATTTGCCATCTCATGCACAAGAAGGATGCCAAGCCTACACTGATTCGTTGGATCCTTCTACTCCAAGAATTTGACATTGAGATCCACGATAAGGCCGGAGACCAGAATGTTGTGGCTGATCATCTTTCTAGATTGGACCATGACCATATTGGACTTACTCTGCCGATTAATGAGATTTTTCCTGATGAGCACCTATTGGCAATTAATGTGGCAAGGGGACCTTGGTATGCCGACATTGCCAATTACCTTACTTCTGGATCCCTTCCACGTGGCTGGCCTAAAATACAGCGCGAGAGTCTCATGGCAGAAGCAAAGTATTATTTCTGGGATAATCCACTTCTTTTTCAAATAGGTGCTGATCAAATCATCCATCGCTGTATTTTTGATAGCGAATTCCACAGTGTGGTATCCTTCTGCCACGATTAGGCCTGCGGAGGCCATTCCTCTAGGAGGAAAACTGCAGCCAAGGTGTTGCAGTACGGTTTCTTTTGGCCCTCCTTCACTAAGATGCACACAAGTATGCCAAACATTGCAGTACGTGCCGGTCGTTAGGGTCAATGTCACGTCATGACATGATGCCCTTACAACCCATCCTAGCTGTGGAAATCTTCGACATTTGGGGAATTGATTTCATGGGTCCCTTTCCTCCTTCCAACAGCTTCAAATTCATTCTCATGGCTGTTGATTATGTTTCAAAACGAATCAAGGATATTCCCACATGACGTGCTGAACATGTTATATCCACTCGATTTGTCAAAGACCACATTTTTGCGCGCTTTGGCATCCCTCGAGCCATTATCTCGGATGGAGGAAGCCACTTTACCCATGCTTCTTTTCGGGCACTTCTGAGGAAATATGGAGTTTACCATCGTATCTCATCCCCGTATCATTCTTAGATGAACGGCCAGGCAGAGGTGTCGAACAGGCAAATCAGGCAAATTCTCTAGAAAAAGGTTTGGCCTGACCGTAAGGATTGGTTCGACAAGCTGATTGACGCACTTTCAGTGTATCAGACTGCCTTCAAGGCTCCCCTAGGTATGTCTCCTTATAGAATCGTTTACGGGAAGCCTTGTCATTTGCCCATGGAGGTGGAGCACCGCGCTTATTGGACGGTTCGCCAATGTAACTTCGACCCAGACTTGTGTGGTCGAGAAAGAAAACTCCAACTTCAGGAGCAGGAAGAGCTTCGTCGTGAAGCCTATGATTCTGCCTTAACTTTCAGGCAACGCACTAAGGCTTTTCACAACAGCCATATTCGGCGGAAGGAATTTGAGCCATCTCAGCAAGTTTGGCTCTACAATGCCTGGCTCAAATTCTTTCTTGGAAAATTGAAGTCCAAATGGACTGGTCCTTTCTTGGTCTCGAGACCATTTTCTAATGGGGCCGTTGAGATTGAAGATCCCAAATCTGGGTAGAAATTTACGGTCAATGGGCAGCGTTTGAAACCCTATCTTACTCATGAACCTGCCCCTATTGGAGAAACTATTGCCCTGCTGGAGGGTAACTAATTTTGTGCCTCATTCTGAGTCCAGCTGGGGATGTTAAATTCAGCGCTCGTTGGGAGGCACCCCCACAACACTCCGCCACTGTCACGCTCACTTCACTTTTCACATCACCACCAACCATCCACCCACCCTACCACCCTGCTGTATACCCTGCACCTCAGCTCTCGTTACCCGATCTTTCATCCTTCCTCTACCCTACCCTGCATGCATATGAGGACATAGCATCATTTGGCATGGGGGTGTAGATAGGCATCCATAGGATCTGGGTATTTTATGGTATCATATAGTTTCCATCTAAAAAAAAAAAATGGTGTTTAGTAATGATCTAAAGGCTGAAACAAAAATACAATAAGTGTTTATGGATATTCAACCACTATTTAAAGACTTTCCGGGCCACCGAAGCTGGATTCGCTCAGGCTCAGCTTAATTCACTTGAGCATTAACAAGATAGATTGGAATCTCTCCTAACTAAGGACATATTCTTGTACCTGAGACACCAGTATAGGATCCGTTGGTTTGCTTCTACTCGAGAGCCTAAGTAATCTTGGTTCACACTACACATATCAAGAAAGACCAGGTGAACATAAGATCCAACCCTAGTGTTCATTAGGGAAGGTGGATTCCTTACCTGTGCACGCAGGTAGACTTTTTATCCTAGGCTTTAGTCTTGTGTTTAGGAAAGACTCTTTCCACCAAAAAGGAACTCTCCAACCAAAAGAAAAGTGTGCTCCTCCAAATAATGTTGTAAGAGATATACTGACACGTGTTTCAAAAAAAAAAAAAAGGGTACAAATAAGTCAGTATGTCTCACAAATTTCTGTAAAATCTTCGTACAAAAAAGTTCTTCAGGGAAAATACCCTATTTTCTTTGAGCCACAAATGTCATAAAATGGGAGTTGAGTTTTTCGTCATCATTTTAAGGGTCAATCCAAAGACAAGAGCTGAAACTGGGACCAACCTGCACTTAAAAATTCATGAAACCTAGGGCTTGAGTCTTAATGTTCATCTGGTCAGTCTTGATCCTTCACTATGCACAAGCCATAATCTCTTGAGCTCTCTAGTATGGCAAAATCCTCTTGGGTCCTGGAAATCGTATTTAAGGTTTAAATATAAGAGTCCAGGTTAGTTGAGAGATGATCTATGTCACATAAGACTTAAAGTACTTGTAGTCTTCTCTGCAATTGGTTTTCACAATATCCAACAAATAAACACACCTATGTCGCCTAAGAAGAAGATCTTCAGCTTAAGATCATTTCTAAATGCAATACAAAAAAATGTTTTGCTAGGGACTAGCTAAAGATAGGCATGGGGGTATGATTGCACAGTAAAAATACACCAACAATTGTGCCAACCTGTGCTATTTCCTAGCATTGCCAGTGTATATTAGGTGGCCATAGTCGCATTTGTGAAAATAAACGCATGCATGCATTTATTTGAGAGGGGAGGAGAGTGAATAAAATGTCCTTGCAATTAACATATTCCTCAAGTGCTGCCTCACAAATTCACCATCTTTATTTTTATTTTTATTTGGCTTTGAATTTCCCCATGCGGCTATAGGGCATGGCAGCTTCCTCCTCACACCATTCTCTGCAGCAAGCTTGCCCTGCCAGCTGCATGCACAGCCATGTATGCAGCCTAGGGCGTGGCTGTGCATGACTCTTTCCTCTTTAAAAAGAGAACAACCATCTTCCTTGAGGGGAGCCTGGTCCACACAATGAACACAGACAGCATCTTCTTCTTCCAGGTCGTCTCCTCCCCTCTCCCCTCCATACGCAACCTCTCTTCCTTCTGAGGAGCTACGTTGCAGGCAGGAGCAGCTCATAGTGGTGCACAACCACCACTGTGAGTCCCACCACCACCCAGCTCATCAAAGAACCGGTGGGCGTGGTGGTTCACCGCTCTGATTTCGTCATTCCAGCAATTTTCGCCATTGCCACAGAGTCAAGCTTTGAAGCTCAACCGCAGCTGCAGCAAGGCACCGGCCACCTCTCGCCCGCACGCAGGCCACCGCGCACGCCAGCACTCTGCGCAGCTCCTTCCGCACGCATGCCAGCCCGCTCCACAGCCACCACGCACGATGAACTGGGAGTAGCTGGTTGCGTGAGCCAAGCGCGCACTATAGCCACTGTTCACGCTAGAGAGCACGACACTGTGGCTACAGTGCGGTGATCGGAAAGTTTCCCAGTTATCCGGTCACCGCGCACTCTCTCTCCACGCTGCTACCATTGCCAGCCTGTCCGCGCATGCCCGCGTCTCTTACTGCACCCGCTCTCGCGTCTACACCAGCCCACTTCTTCGCCCGCGTGCACCTCAACACGTATCGTAGTGTAATGACCCGGTTCCCGAGTCCCTACGAGACACGAGAACCGGACCGACTCGACTAATCCCAAGACCTAGTCGTCCAACGAGGAAGTAACCAAAAGAGCAGTAAAATAGACCACATTCAGCATGAATATAACTAACAGTAAGAAAGTACAGCAGTAAGGAAAGAAACTACTACAGTATATACCACCACAACAGTAGAACAACATTTATCATATAACATGAACTGCAGGTAAAGAAAAATACAGTGGAAACAAGAACTACTCACTATAACAGAAACAAAGAGGTACAAAAGATAGTGGTAACTCTACTGGACCCTACTCGGCCCAGCGTCCTCTGCAGCCGCTGACCCTGGCTGCTCAACACCTGGTCCTGAAAAAGGTAACGAGTGTAACACGTCAGCAAAATGCTGAGTAGAGTGGCAACTAAAACTAAAGACAACAGTAGAGTGTACAGTAGCTGTTATGTTCTATTGCTTTCTTTATTCACATCTTTCAATTGTCTCACTATTTCATTTATTCCTCAGATCTTTTACTTGATCTCGAATGTTCCTCGTGGGAACGATCTTGATTGCAGTCTTTTCCAAAAAGTAGAAGTAGCACGTGGTGCTCTCCTGGCCAGGAGAGTCCCCCGTGGTGTTCCTACCCTCAGTCAACCACCCCAAGGTCACTGACAGACGTAACGGTGACTACGGCACATGCGATAAATGCATAGGTAGCTAACCCGTACTGGCACGCGGTCAGTCGTTTCCGTTAACGGGTGCGCCCAAAGCACAGCACAGAACCAGTCCAGGGCAGAGCCCTCTCAGTAACAAGGGTCCAACCCCTCCACAGTAACCAAACCGGGGCCTTGCCCCTCCACAGTCCGCGCACCCTCGCCTGACTACCCTGGTTTGCCCCAACGGGCCTAACAAGTCGGTGTGGGAGGCTAGCAGAACCCCGGGGCCCGTGGGGTAGCTAGTACCTCCCTACACTAGTAGCTCTCCTCGGTACTACGTACGCGAGGGCTAGCAAGTCGGTACAGAGTGGCCAGTCCTAACCCCGGGTCCCTGGGGTGGATGGCTCCGCTCTGCACTAAATAGGGGGACAGTCGCTCTCCTTGGTACTCCATACTCAAGGGCCAGCTCACTTCCCCAAAACTATTCCATTCACTTTCCAGGAGTTCTACTCCTACTTCCTCGTAGGGTTCCATCCTTTTTACTCAAACATCCAGGTTTCACTTTCCAGTTTCACATTCTTACAATCCATGTTCTTAACCACGTTATTTATTCACAACAGGCAGCTTTATATCTCTTTCCATTTTACAAGACTGCAGTATTATACATTCCACTAGTTTTCCCATCCTAGGATTCATGCCATATCCTAGGATCTATCATACAATCTAGTTTTCCAGTCCTAGGATTCATGCAACACCTAGGAGCTATCATTCCATCTATTTCTCATTCCTAGGATTCATGCAATGTCCTAGGTTCTATTTATGGTTCCATAATTTAACAGATTTTATTAATAACTTAAAGCCACTCTACCAGGTACAACGGGAGTAATGGGGGCGTGATCGGGAATCCCGCGTGCCTCTGCGACTCCCAAGACTGCATCTGAAGGAGGTCCTATCACAAGGATCAAACACAAGGAGTGTCTCAAAACAGTGTATAGCTATTGTAGACGGGTATAGGAATTAATTCTGAAAAGAACGCAACTTGAATCGCGAAAAATGGAACCCGAACGGGCCCTAAACGGGTCGAAAACGACGACACTGTGAAAAATCAGACGTCTGGAACTTCCTCCAAACGTCCTAAAAAGTGGATCTAAGAATTACCTGTTCAGCGTGGTTTCCCAGACGCCCAGAAGTCTGAGGGGACGTCTGGCCTAGCTCCTAGACGTCCGATGGTCACCCAGGACGTCTGGAGGTCGCTCCCGCCGTCTGGTACAACAGCCAGACGTCAGATTCGCGTTGGATGGCGAATCCCCAAGCCTGCGCACACCCATCTCCCTCCCTCAGTACGGTCAGTCGACAGGAAGGAAGAAGGAGACAGAAAACTCACCTTTCAGACGTCTGTATGGTCTTCCAGACGTCTCCCTCACCGTCTGGCTACCAACCCAGACATCTGATTCTGGAAATTTTTTCCAGAATCAAGGCACCACTCGGCCTCCGCTCGTGACACCGCCTGCGTCGCACCTCGCATGCCTGCTGCTCAGACCGCAGCAGTCCCCCCCCTCCGCGTCACTCCGCACCCCCCGCGCCCTCCGCCGGCCAGCCTTAGTAGCCCCGGTGAGCTCGCCCTCACGGCAGAGGTCCGCCCTCGCACGCCGCACCTCCTCCACGCTCACTGCGGCTACCGCTGCCGCCCTCACGCTCACTGGCTGAAGGAGAAGAGGGAGGAGACGGTGGAGACGACGGGAGGGATTGCGTGGCCTTTTAAGGCCGTGCGAGGAGGAGAGAGAGGATGCGGCAGGCGTCTGTAGCCGCAGGGAAAGAGGGAATAAGCGAATATCCGGTCTGCGTGCTCAGGCGCGCAGACGACCCACGCGTGTCGAAATTAACAGATTTCCAGACGTCTGGAAACTATCCCAGACGTCTGGTTAGACGTCTGGATGTGATCCCAGATGTCTGGGCCACCTCCCAAACGTCTTAAAAGGCGTCTAGGGCACGTGTTCATTACAATATAACAAACTCAAAGGAAGTTTCATCCCCGAAACTTGCGCCAACTAGGGTGCGGGAAAAGACGTCCAAATAACCATAACAAACTCAAAGAGGATCGAAGCCGGTCCGAAAAGACGTACCCGCGAAAAGCTCCGGGTACCGCTCCCGCATTGCCGCCTCAGGCTCCCAGGTAGCCTCCTCGTACCGCTGGCTCCTCCACAAAACCTTTACCAGGGGTACTTGCTTTCGTCTCAAACTGCGGACGGCTCGGTCTAGAATCTGCACTGGCCGCTCGGGGTAGGTCAGGTCGTCGCTCACCTCGACGCTCTCGTGACTCAGTACGTGACTGGAATCGGCTACGTATTTCCTGAGGTTGGACACGTGGAATACGTCGTGCACACCAGAAAGCTGCGGGGGAAGGGCAAGTCTGCAAGCAACGGATCCAACCCGCTCTAGGACCTCAAAGGGCCCCACGTACCTCGGCGCGAGCTTCCCTCTCACCCCAAACCACTGTAAGCCCTTCGTGGGTGAAACACGAAGGAAGACGTGGTCCCCAACCTCAAACTGAACCTCTCTGCGTCTCCGATCCGCGTAGCTCTTCTGTCTGCTTCTGACAGTGCGGAGTCGTCTGTGGATCTGCTCAACTACCTCCTGACTCTGCCGAATCAACCTGAGGCCAACCTCCCACTTGGTCCCCACCTCAACCCAACTCAAGGGTGCCGTACACTTCCGTCCGTACAGAGTCTTGTAGGGAGCCATGCCGATGCTCGAGTGATAACTATTGTTGTATGCAAACTCTGCCAGGGGCAGGTGCTCCTCCCAAGAGCCCCTTCAGTCCAATACACAGGCACGCAAAATGTCCTCAAGTGTCTGTATCGTGCGCTCAGACTGTCCGTCCGTCTGGGGGTGGTAAGCCGTGCTAAACCTCAACCTAGTCCCCAAGGCCTGCTGAAACTCAGCCCAAAACTGGGATGTAAAGCGGGTATCCCGGTCGGATACGATCTCCCACGGAACTCCGTGTAGTCGTACCACATCACGGATATACCTCTCTGCCAACTGTGCTGGTCCCAAAGTGACTCGGATCGGCAAGAAACGCGCCGTCTTCGTCAGTCTATCCACTATTACCCAGACTGAGTCGTGTCCCCGCTAGGTAACAGGTAAGCCCACCACCAAGTCCATGGTGATGCTCTCCCACTTCCACTCTGGCACTGGAAGCGGCTGAAGCGGCCCTGCAGGCCTCTGATGCTCGGCTTTCACCTGCTGGCACACTAAGCACTATTGCACGAACTCACCCACATCCCGCTTCATCCCTCTCCACCAAAACTCGCGTCTCAAGTCGTGGTACATTTTCGTGTTCCCGGGATGTATGGTAAATCTGGAACCGTGTGCCTCAGTCAGGAGCTCTCTCAACAGCTCCTCGTCTCTGGGAACGTACAACCGTCCCCTCAAACGTAGCACCTGGTCTGTGAAAGAGAAGTCACCTGGATCTCCTGACAGTACTCTGTCGCGCAAAGACTGCAAGTACGGATCGGCCATCTGTCCTGTGATGATGCGGTCCATCAGCTCTGGCCTAGTCTGCCGTGTCACCGTCACTGCCCCACAGTACCCTCGTAACTCTAGAGGTCGCCAACTGCCCACCTCCTCCAAAAGGCTCCAACTCTGTAACTGTAGACTGGCCAAGCGTGCGGGCGCCTTACGGCTCAAGGCGTCAGCCACCACATTGGCCTTTCCCAGGTGGTAGGAGATGCTGCAGTCGTAGTCCTTCAGGAGCTCCAACCAACGTCTCTGTCTCATGTTGAGCTCCTTCTGATCAAAAAGGTATCTAAGGCTCTTGTGATCTGTAAAAATCTCGAAGGTCTCACCGTACAAGTAGTGCCTCCAGGTCTTCAGCGCGAAGACAACTGCTGCCAACTCTTGGTCATGGGTAGGGTAGGTATGCTCATGGGGCTTCAGTTGCCACGAAGCGTAAACGACAACGTGACCCCTCTGCATGAGCACACCTCCTAACCCTTGCAAGGAGGCATCCGTGTACACAACGAACCCGCCACTACTGTCAGGGATGGTGAGCACGGGAGTCGAGGTCAACCTCTCCTTCAGCTCCAGAAAACACGCTTCACAGGCGTTTGTCCAAGCGAAAGGCACGTCCTTCCGGGTCAACTGTGTCATAGGACGCGTAATCTGCGAAAATCCTCTGATGAACCGTCTGTAGTAGCCAGTTAGTCCCAGGAAACTGCGGATCTCAGTGACTGAATGCGGTCTCTCCCACCTGAGCACTGCCTCGACCTTGGCTGTGTCCACCGCCAAGCCGTCTCCAGAGATCACATGACCTAGGAAGGTCACCTCCCTCAACCAGAACTCGCACTTGCTGTACTTGGCATATAGCCTGCGTCGCCTCAGAGTGTCCAAAACCATCCGCAAGTGCTGTCCGTGCTGCGTCCGATCCCTAGAATAGATGAGTACATCATCTATGAAAACCACCATGAACTGGTCCAAGTACGGTCTAAACACCCGGTTCATCAGGTCCATGAGAGCAGCGGGGGCATTGGTCAGCCCAAACGGCATGACCAAAAACTCGTAGTGTCCGTACCGGGTGCGGAAAGCTGTCTTGGAGACGTCGGTCTCCCTGATCCTCAACTGGTGGTATCCAGACCTCAAGTCTATCTTGGAAAACACCGTGGCACCCCGCAACTGGTCAAACAAATCGTCGATCCTCGGCAGCGGATATCTATTCTTGATGGTGACCCTGTTCAGCTGTCGGTAGTCCACACAAAGACGTACGGTCCCATCCTTCTTCTTCACAAACAGTACCAGGGCTCCCCAGGGAGACGCACTGGGCCTCACGAAACCTTTCTCCAGAAGATCCTGCAACTGTGACTTGAGCTCTCGCAGCTCAAGCGGTGCCATCCTGTATGGCGCGGTGGAGATGGGGCTGGTCCCTGGTACTAGTGAGATCTCAAACTCGATCTCACGCTCGGGCGGTAGTCCTGGTAACTCGTCTGGAAACACGTCAGGGTACTCTCTGACCACCGGGATGCTCTGGAAGTCTGCCACAGGGCTGGGCTCTGCCACCACACAAGCTAGGAAGCCCTCACACCCCTGGCTGAAAAGTCTCGCCACCCGAAGTGCCGAAATGCACCTGAAACCGCCGTCCACTGGCTGTCCATGAAACTCGAAAGAAGGCAACTCCGGAATGGAGAAGACAATCTTACTCTCAAAACAGTCCACCAAGGCGTGGTAAGCGGACAGCCAATCCATCCCCAGAATCACTCCAAAGTCCTCCATCTGGATCATAATCAGGTCAGCTGGCAGGCTATGTCCTCCGACGCTGACCTCACAATCCGTGTACACCTCCTCAGCTATAAACAGCTGACCACTCGGACCTCTGATTACGAACGGATTCTCTAACAGTGTATAATCCTGGTCCAAACTAACTGCGAAACTGGCTGCGACAAATGAGTGCGTAGCGTCGGAATCGAAAAGCGTGTAAACGAGTCTGCCAGAAACTGAAACCATACCTGCTACCACCGATCCCGAAGCTCTGGCGTCCCTGTGTGTTACGGCGTTGCTACACCCCTCAGCTCAAGGTGCGGACAAAGCAGCCACACTCTGCGTCGAACGGGTAGTTGCTGGTCGGTACCCTCCTCGTGACTTCTGTCCTCCTCCTCGCACCTGGGAACCGCGGCCTCCTGCGTGCCCTCCAGTGCTCTGCGTGGGGAGTATCTGCTGACCTCCTGCCCTAGATGGGCAGTCCCTCCTGATGTGGCCTGGCTGGCCACACTGGTAGCAAAGGGGAACCCGACTCCCACCCTCAGTGGGTCCCTGCTGTCGGCTAGGCGGGGGTCCGGTGCTGGCGACTGGCCCCTGTCGAGGGCCCCCAAAGGCCACTGATGGCCCTGCAAAACGTGATGGCTCTCCTGCGGATGCCACGTGTCTCCTTTGAGTTCTCCTAACACGCCTAGTGTGACGGCGGAAATCTCGTTCCACCACCAACTCCCCTGTCGTACGCTCGAAAGGGGGAGGAGGGGGTGGCGATGTGGATGGAAGCTGAAATTCTTCACGAACCACCTCTCGAATTAGTTGGACGAGGTCCGGAGACGGTATGCTCAGGAAAAGAGGAGGGGTAGTATGTACTCCAAGCCCGACACATCTATCCCTCGGGCACCGACCTCGGCCGCACCTGCGGCCCACCCTCCTAATTCCACGACGAGGCATCTCCTACAAGGAGACGCGAAACAACGAAATACGTCAGTACGGAACAGTACCTAATGAAAACGTCTAAGAGCTCATGTCAAGAGATATGTTGTGGTGGCTACTCTAGTTATAGACATGTGAATTGGTTATTTTCCAGTCAGTTGATTCACTTCTCGGGACGACCTTGCTCTAATACCATCTTATAACGACCCGGTTCCTGAGTTCCTACGAGACACAAGGATCGGACCGACTCGACTAATCCCAAGACCTAGTCGTCCAACGAGGAAGTAACCAAAAGAGCAGTAAAATAAACGACATTCAGCATGAATATGACTAACAGTAAGAAAGTACAACAGTAAGGAAAGAAACTACTACAGTATATACCACCACAACAGTAGAACAACATTTATCATATAACATGAACTGCAGGTAAATAAAAGTACAGCGTGAACAAGAACTACTCACTATAACGGAAACAAAGAGGTACAAAAGACAGTGGTAACTCTACTGGACCCTACTCGGCCCAACGTCCTCTGCAGCCGCTGACCCTGGCTGCTCAACACCTAGTCCTGAAAAAGGTAACGAGTGTAACACTTCAGCAAAACGCTGAGTAGAGTGGCAACTAAAACTAAAGACAACAGTAGGGTGTATAGTAGCTGTTATGTTCTATTACTTTCTTTATTCACATCTTTCAATTGTCTCACTATTTCATTTATTCCTCAGATCTTTTACTTGATCTCGAATGTTCCTTGTGGGAACGATCTTGATTGCAGTCTTTTCCAAAAAGTAGAAGTAGCACGTGGTGCTCTCCTGGCCGGGGGAGTCCCCCGTGGTGATCCTACCCTCAGTCAACCACCCCAAGGTCACTGACAGACGTAACGGTGACTACGGCACATGCGATAAACGCACAGGTAGCTAACCCGTACTGGCACGCGGTCAGTCATTTCCGTTAACAGGTGCGCCCAAAGCACAGCACGGAACCAGTCCAGGGTAGAGCCCTCTCAGTAACAGGGGTCTAACCCCTCCACAGTAACCAAACCGAGGCCTTGCCCCTCCACAGTCCGCGCACCCTCGCCTGAGTACCCTGGTTTGCCCCAGTGGGCCTAACAAGTCGGTGTGGGAGGCTAGCAGAACCCCGGGGCCCGTGGGGTAGCTAGTACCTCCCTACACTAGTAGCTCTCCTCGGTACTACGTATGCGAGGGCCAACAAGTCGATACAGAGTGGCCAGTCCTAACCCTGGGTCCCTGGGGCGGCTGGCTCCGCTCTGCAATAAACAGGGGGACAGTCGCTCTCCTTGGTACTCCGTACTCAAGGGCCAGCTCACTTCCCCAAAACTATTCCATTCACTTTCCAGGAGTTCTACTCCTACTTCCCCGTAGGGTTCCATCCTTTTTACTCAAACATCCAGGTTTCACTTTCCAGTTTCACATTCTTACAATCCATGTTCTCAACCACGTTATTTATTCACAACAGGCAGCTGTTAATTCAAATTACAGGCAGCTTTATATCTCTTTCCATTTTCCAAGACTGCAGTATTATACATTCCACTGGTTTTCCCATCCTAGGATTCATGCCATATCCTAGGATCTATCATACAATCTAGTTTTCCAGTCCTAGGATTCATGCAACACCTAGGAGCTATCATTCCATCTATTTCTCATTCATAGGATTCATGCAATGTCCTAGGATCTATTTATGGTTCCATAATTTAACAGATTTTATTAATAACTTAAAGCCACTCTACCAGGTACAACGGGAGTAATGGGGGCGTGATCGGGAATCCCGTGTGCCTCCGCGACTCCCAAGACTGCAACTGAAGGAGGTCCTATCACAAGGATCAAACACAAGGAGTGTCTCAAAACAGTGTATAGCTACTGTAGATGGGTAGAGGAATTAATTCTGAAAAGAACGCAACTCGAATCGCGGAAAACGGAACCCGAACGGGCCCTAAACGGGTCGAAAACGACGACACTGTGCAAAATCAGACGTCTGGAACTTCCTCCAGACGTCTTAAAAAGTGGATCAGAGAATTACCTGTTCAGCATGGTTTCCCAGATGCCCAGAAGTCTGAAGGGACGTCTGGCCTAGCTCCCAGACGTCCGATGGTCACCCAGGACGTCTGGAGGTCGCTCCCGCCGTCTGGTACAACAGCCAGACGTCAGATTCGCGTTGGATGGCGAATCCCCAAGCCGGCGCACACCCATCTCCCTCCCTCAGTACGGTCAGTCGACAAGAAGGAAGAAGGAGACGGAAAACTCACCTTTCAAACGTCTGTATGGTCTTCCAGACGTCTCCCTCGCCGTCTGGCTATCAACCCAGACGTCTGATTCTGGAAATTTTTTCCAGAATAAGGGCACCACTCGGCCTAGGCTCGCGACGCTGCTTGCGTCGCACCTTGCGCGCCTGCTGCTCAGACCGCAGCAGTCCCCCCCCTCCGCGTCACTCCGCACCCCTCGCGCCCGCCGCCGGCCGGCCCTAGCAGCCCCGGCGAGGTCGCCCTCACAACAGAGCTCCGCTCTCACACGCCGCACCTCCTCCGCGCTCACTGCGGCCGCCGCTGCCGCCCTCGCGCTCGCGCTCACCTTTACTGGCTGAAGGAGAAGCGGGAGGAGACGGTGGAGACGACGGGAGGGAGCGCGTGGCCTTTTAAGGCCGCGCGAGGAGGAGAGAGAGGACGCGGCAGGCGTCTGCAGCTGCAGGGAAAGAGGGAATAAGCGAATATCCAGTCTGCGTGCTCAGGCGCGCAGACGACCCGCGCGTGTCGAAATTAACGGATTTCCAGACATCTGGAAACGATCCCAGACGTCTGGTCAGACGTCTGGGCCACCTCCCAGACGTCTGGTCAGACGTCTGGGCCACCTCCCAGACGTCTTAAAAGGCATCTGGGGCACGCGTTCGTTACACGTAGTGTGCTACATTCCGCAGCGTGCTGTGCTACACCTCCCTCCCTCGCGCTCACTCCCTGCTGCATGCGTGCACCTCTTTTCATGCCTACGCTCCTGCGCCTGTGCGTGGACATCAGACGTCGACCGCTGCCTCCAGATGGCTTAACTCGCCGTGCCTTCTTCACTCCAGCAGACGCTCTCTCTCTCTCTCTCACAGCACTCTCTCACTCCCTCCTGCAGACACATACACACACATAGACACTCTCCTTCACACACCCACTAACTTATACACTACTATATACTTATATATATATACATATATATATATTTATATATATATACATTTATATACATATATCTATACATATATTAGTACTTATATAACTAAGTATTAGTATACATACATATATATATATATATACACACACATATATTTATACATATATATATATATATCTACATATATCTATATACATAGATACTTATACTAATATATCTATATACATATATACATATCTATAACTATATACATATATTACTATATATATATATATCTATACCTATATATAGTTATATATACATACATATATAGCTAATTATAAACAAATATATATATATATATATATATATATATATACATATACATACATCTATCTATACATATATTTACATATCTATATATATATACATATATATATATATACATCTATAACTACATATACACCTATATAATTATAACCATATCTATATATATACATATAGATATATATTTACATATATACAGATATATATATATCTTCATATCACCTACCACACGTTGTATCGCGGGAATATCTGCACCAGTTGCTGATATTCCCCGATACATGCATACAGAAAGCGTCTTCGCACACATCTTCCACCCATCCATCCTACACTCCACGCAGCACTTCGTCCTATTGGTTGCGTCTTTCTAGACGACGATGAACTTGACACCGTGCTACACGCCATTTCCACCCCCACCCCTATATACATATATAATATATACATAAATATATACTATATTTACTTTATTTCTGTTTCTCTTTCCTGCCATTAAAAAGATAAAAAAAAAATATACAAAAGAGAAAAGATAATCCTTGACTTGCAGGTACTCAGTCTTGCGAATAGCAAGACCAATTTTGGGAACCCTAATTTGGCTCAAAGCTAAGAACCTTATTTTGAGGGTGTACCTCAAGGACAAAAATTATCAGAAAAAAATCTTAAATAGAAAAACACCAAAAACATAATAAATGAACGGAAGAGATTCATTGTAGGAAGGGCATAGAAAGTTATTCACCTCTAATCCCACTTCCTTGAGTTCAACCCTAGGCCTAAAAGTGACCAAGATAAAATCAAGTAGGCCAGGTTAAAAATTTTATAAAAAGATGGTTAGGCCCGATTTAGGTTAACCACTATATGCATTTCAACGATTAAATCATCATATTAGCACAACCTATCCGGGTCTACACCACCCCATGCCTAGCTTTTGCTAGTCCCTTAGCAAAATTTCAAGGTTTTAGCTTCTGCTCTAGACCCTGAGTGTCTGTCACCAGTTGTGATAAGTGCTTTTCTTTTTCTTTTCTGATTAGGTTAGAATGCCGACAATTAGCCTAGAGGTGCTCAAGTACCAACAAAAATCTTGACCTGACCTGCTTTAGCCTCATTCTTCCGCAAAGGTTTTAAGGCTCGTAGAAATTATCCTAGGGTTTGTTGGAATCCGCAGTTAAAGCACCCATGCTTGAGACATTTTTAGCCTAGGTTCAGTTTGCAGTGCATTTTTTGTAAGAGAGAGAGACAGAAGATTTATTTGTTTGGAGAGGTTTTTCTCTCTTTTCTTTTTATTTCTAGCTTCTGATTTGCTTCTCAACACGGTTTGTATCAGATTCCTTGTCCCTATCATCAATCCTCAAGGGTCCCTGGCAATTGATGCTTCAAGATAGCACCACCCATGGCAACCCCCAGAACCCTGGCTTTCGAGATTTCGAGATAATCCCACACATGGCATTCCGTGGTCGAATCTAGACCTTGGCGATCGACATTTCAAGATAATGCCGCCCATGGTGTCCGAACCAGCAGAGTGCTTACATGCCCCCGGTAGGATATTTAAATATCCTAGGCGACAAGCACAGAGGAGATGATATGTTGTTACGCATCTTAGGAGGGAATTTCCCACCTCTCTGTGCCAGAAACTCGTCCAAATCAACTTGTGTTGTTCGGCCGCTCCTAATCTAGGTGACTTTTCCGGAACATTGAAATGCTTTTTGCGTGATTTTGAAAGTTATGCGCACTGAACCAGACTGTGTGTGGATTTGGGTGCTTAGGTTACTGAATCCCGCAAACCGAAGGTCAGTTAACGAGGCTGAATACTTCCTAAGCCTTAGACTTAATACTTAAGCTTCGCATTTTCCCCAACCTCTTGGGGATTATCTAGATCTTAGCAGATACGTGAATTTTTAAGCCTAAGAGTCTAACCCAAGAGGCCTAAGATCAGCGTTCCTGCTAATCTCTTTTTATGTCTCCATAGCGCATTTCTTTTATTTTTCTCTTTTCTTGATCTGGTCTAGAACTTCAGTTAATTCCTTAATCTTTTACTAATGACTATCTCTTTTTCTTTTTCATTTTGTGCTCCTTTTTGTCATTTTTGCTCTTTTTTCTCCTCCTTATAATTATGTGTCTCACAAAATTTCCTCCCTCCATTTTTTTGTTCTTTTTCATAATTTTTCAAAATTTTTTGTGTTTTTGACATATGTGAATTTTTTTGTGAGAATCCTTCTGACTTTTTCTTGGTTCTGTATGTATGCACTTTATCACCCCCCCATGCCTAAGTTTGCAATGTCCTCATTGTAAACAGAGGGTGTGAAATAGTGTTGAGGTCAGGGACTTAGAACAGGATACAATGGGTGGGTGAACGGGTTGGAAATGACTGATGCGGATGATTTCAAGCTCTGGTACGTGTACCAGAGGAGGGATCAACTGTCTAAGGCTGAACTCAAGGTGCAATGGACATGGAGTATAGATGGATAATCAGACAGGTCTCATTTTTGGAATGATGGGTTGCCTCCTGTTAAGAATTAAATCAACACCTTCAGCCGAGCGCAAAATGGGGTGGAGAGGGATTGGTCAAATCAGCAGAGTTTTGTAAAACAAGCACCTTGATTAAGAGCCTGGTTGGTTCAACCAGGTGCTTGTTAAGATCAGTAGCCTGATGATGTAGCCCAAACCCAATCAATCTGGTCGGTTGATAGATGTAGATCAATAGATGCGAAACCCACCGTATGCAATGTGGCCCGGATGGATATGGAAGTGCAAACTCAGGCTTAGGCTGAGTCTAGTCAGAGTAGGGTTCCGAAAGATAATCAGTGCATGGTGTGGAAACCCTACAGGGGTGATCAAAGAATGATGGCTTGTGTTTTTCAGTCTGATCGATACCCGATACCCAGTATAGATGTGGAGTTGAATCATCTGTAAATGGCTCAGTTAGACATGATTCAGAATAGAAATTGAGTCCAGTTGCGGTTTGGGTTAGAGAACGGGTTTTGATCAGTTCTGTATGTGTGGAAGAGGTGGTTTTTTCAAAATCGAAGTTAGCAAAAGAGTCATTTGAGCTGAGGTCGTGGATTGGCTTGTTATAATCAGGAAGCATATTTTCTCCGATGTTATGGTCAGATTCGAAATCGTTGGAGAGTTTGTGAAGATCTGAATGAGATTCAAGATCATGAGTTCCACCATAGAATAAATCATATGCTCTAAATTCTGCAGCCTGACTGGGGTCTAACCTAGATGTCAATTCTAAGCTTAAAAAGGTATCCTTATCTGGTAGAGGCTCAGGTTCTAAGCTGGTAGGGCAGACCCAATTGATACCCCACTCGTTCAACTCCTCAATTTCTGTATCGTAAATTGGCATGACTTTCGAAAAATCGATTGGTTCCTCTAAGGATGTTGGAGAGGGATATTGCTCAAATAGATGACCAAAATCATATTCTTCATTGAAAAATTGATCTTCCTCATTTAGGACCTCAAAATCTTCCCGATAGGTTTTAGCTCTAGATTCTAGGCTTAGGATGTGGGTTGAATCACTAGAATCTAGGTCCGAATAACCTTCGAGGGTCACCTTATGGTGGTCGGGCCCTGATAGGTTGTTAATATGGTGATTTTATCGTTGAAGTGTGTATAGTGGTTAACCTAAATCAGACCTAACCATCTCTTTACAAAATTTTTAACCTAGCCTACTTGATTTTATTTTGGTCACTTTTAGGCCTAGGGTCCAACTCAGGGAAGTGGGGCTACAAGTCAAGTTTCTATGCCTTTCCTACAATGAATCTCTTCCATTCGTTTATTATGTTTTTGGTGTTTTTCTATTTAAATTTTTTTTTTCTGATAATCTTGGTCCTTGAGGCACACCCTCAAAATTAGGTTCTTGGCTTTGAGCCAAATCAGGGTTCCAAAATGGGCCTTGTAATTCACAAGATGGAGTACCTACAAGTCAAAGATTATCTTTTCTCCTTTATATATTTTTCTCATCTTTTTACGAACTGGAAAGCGAAACAGAAATAAAGTAAATATAATATATATAAAGGTATATATTATATATATAAAGGGGTAGGGGTGGAGGCGGAGATGGAGTGTAGCACGGTGTCGAGTCGGTCGTCGTATAGAAAGACACAACCAACAAAACAAGGTGCCACGTGGAGTGTAGGATGGATGGCGAAAGATGTGTGTGACCACGATTTTTGTACGCGTGTATCGGGGAATATCAGTAACAGGTGTAGATATTCCCACGATTACACGTATGATAAGTAATGCGAAAAAATATATATATATGTATATATGTAAATATATTATATGTATATGTGGTTATAAAAATATAGGTATATATGTAGTTATATATGTATATATATATATATGTATATGTACATATATATATGTATATATATATATATATATACTTATGTAACTATATGCATAGATAGATATATGTATAGATATATATATACATGTATTTGTGTATATGTATGTATATGACACTATATAGATGTATATATATATATATATGCATGTATATAGTAATATATGTATATATAGATATATGTAGATAAATAAATATATATATATGTATGTATATATAGTTATAGATATATATGTATATATGTATGTAAATATGTATATATATATATATATGTATATAAGTATATGTATATATGTAGATATATATGTATATATATATAAGTATATAGATATATATATATATATGTATGTATGTATATAGACTAATACATAGTTATATAAGTACTAATATATGTATAAATATATGTATGTACATATATATATATATAAGTATATAGATATATGTATATATATATATATATGTATGTATACTAATACTTAGTTATATAAGTACTAAATATATATATATGTATATAAATATATGTATATATATCAATATATATTTGTATACGTGTATATATATATATGTATATAACACTATATAAGTGAGAGTGTGTGTGTATGTAAGTGTGAGTGTAAGTGTGTAAGTGCCGGTAAAGAGAGTGAGGGAGAGTGTGCTGTGAGAGAGAGAGAGAAAGAGAGAGCGGGAGAGGGACTGCTAGAGCGAAGAGGCTGGAGGGTTTAAGTCGTCCGCGCTCTCAGGGCTGACGTCTGGTGGCTTCACGGACACGCAAAGGTGCGTATGCGTGCAAAGAGGCACGCGTTGGAGGGCGATGGGCTCGAAGAGGACCGCAGCGCACCGCACTGCTCGGACGGCTGGAGCGGGCGCACGCAGAGGCACGTGGGCGAAGGGTGCAGGCGCTGGTAGAGGACCGCACGGAGATGCGTGGGTGGGCTTTGTAGCAGACTCGGTGTGGGACGCAGGCGTGGGCGCTGGCCGGTTGCGGCGCACCGGGTGATCGGATAAGTGAGAAACTCACTGGTCACCCCACTGTAGCCACAGTGTCGCGCTGACTGGCGTGAACAGTGGCTATAGTGGCCGAGCGAACCGCATAATTGCTTACTACAGGTGCTGTGAGTGAGTGCGGATTGCGGCTGGCTCACGCGGAAGAAGGTCTGCGTCGGTTGGTTGTGGGCGCGGACTTGTTGACGATAGGGCACATTGAGAAGGAGGCCAGGGCGCCTGCAGGCACATGCGGTGGCCTGCGTGCGCTGCTGCCGCCTTGCTGCTGCTGCTGTGGAGCTTGGCCGGCTGCTGCTGCTGCATGCGGTGGCCGTTTGAGCTTCAAAGTTGAAGCTTTGCGGTAATGGCTGAAGGTGCTTCAAACGAAGAAACAAGGAAAGAGCCACCACGCCCACCAGCTCTTTGATGAGCTGGGTGGTGGTGGACTCACGGTGGTGGTTGTGCATCACCGTGAGGTGCTCCTATCCGCAGGGTGTCTCCTTTGAGGAGGAGGTCCTACGTATGGAGGGAGAGGGAGAGATGGCCTGGAAGTAGAAGCTGCATTGGGGTTTTTTTGTGGAGGACTAGGCTGCCCGCAAAGAAGAGAGCTGAGCTCTTTTTAAAGAGGAAAGAGGCATGCACAGCCATGCCCTGGCTGTGCATGCTTTGTGCATGGCTTGGTAGGGAGAGGCTGGGCATGCGGTTGCAGGGCATGTTGCGAAGAATAAGAAGTCAATCCTTGCAGCCGCGGGAAGCATTCCAAGTCAAATAAAATAAAAAATAAAAAGATGGTGAATTTTGCAAAGATGCACTTGAGGAAAAATGTTAATTGCAAGGCCATTTATTTCACTCTCCTCCCCTCTCACTGAAATGCATGCATGCATGTATTTTCACAAATGCGACAATGGAAACCTAACATGCATTGGTAATGCTAGGAAATAGCACAAGACGACACAATTGTAGGTGTATTTTTGCGGTGCAATCATACCCCCATGCCTATCTTTTGCTAGTCCCTAGCAAAACAGTATTTAGAAATGATCTTCAGCTGATGATTTTCTTCTTAGGCAATATAGCTGTGTTTATTGTTGGATATTGTGAAAGCCAATTGCAGAGAAGACTGCCAGTACTTTAAGTCTCACATGACATAAATCAACTCTAGACTAACCAGGACTCTTGATATTTAAACCTTAAGTACAATTTCCAGGATCCAGGAGGTTTTTGCCGTACTCGAGAGCTCAAGCGATTATGGTTTGTGCTTAGTGAAGGATCAAGACTGACCAGATGATCATTAAGACTCAAGCCCAGGGTTTCACAAATTTTTAAGTATAGGTTGGTCCCAGTTTCAGCTCGTGTCTTCGGATTGACCCTTAAAAAGATGACGGAAACTCAACTCCCATTTTCTGACATTTATGGCTCAAAGAAAACAAGGTATTTGTAACCTGCCCTGAAGAACTTCTTGTAGGGCACGACTTTACAGATATTTGTGAGATATATTGACTTATTTGCATTTTTTTTTTCTGAAACACTTGTCAGTATATCTCTTAGAACATTATTTGGAGGAGCACACTTTTCTTTTTGGTGGAAAGAGTTTCTCCTAAACACAAGACTAAAATCTAGGATAAAAAGTCTACCTGCGTGCACAGGTAAGGACTCCACCTTCCCTAATGAACACTAGTGTTGGATCTTATGTTCACCTGGTCTTTCTTGACATGTGTGATGTGAACCAAGATTACTTAGGTTTTCGAGTAGAAGCAAACCAACGGATCTTGTACTGGTGTCTCAGGTACAAGAATACGTCCTTAGTTAGGAGAGATTCCGATCTATTTTGTCAATGCTCAAGTGAATTAAGCTGAGCCTGAGCGATTTAAGCTTCTGTGGCTTGGAATGTCTTCAAAACAGAGGTTGAATATCCATAAACACTTATTGTATTTTTGTTTTAGCCTTCAGATCATTACTAAACACTATATATATATATAATGAATATCCATAAACACTTACTGCATTTTTGTTTCAGCCTTCAGATCATTACTAAACACTATATAAATATATATATATATTTTTTTTTTCTTTTTCTAGAATATTTATAAATAGGTGGAAACTGCATGATACCATAAAATACCTAGATCCTATGGATGCCTATCCACCCCCCCATGCCAAACGATGCTATGTCCTCATATGCATGCATGGAAAGGTAGAGAAAGGACGAAAGATCGGGTAACGAGAGCTGAGGTGCAGGGTATACACCAGGGTGGTAGGGTGGGTGGATGGTGGGTGGTGAAGTGAAAAGTGAAGTGATCGTGACAGTGGTGTGAAAAGTGATGGTGGATGGTGAGAGATCTGGCCTTTCTTGGGACAAGAGTGTCCTTGGCGAATGAGAAAACAAGTCAAGAGGAAGAAGTTGGACCTCAGATTGGCCAAGAAGAGGGGCCTCTTGGATAGATGGATCCAAAAAGGAATAGCCCCAGTGAGAAGTATATGGGCTCAAGGTCCCAGTGTGGAGTTGCAAATCCGCCTGATTTGGTGAGAAAGAAAGGGCAATCCGGTCTTCAGGAGTGTGGACCGGCAGTGAGTAGCCCGAATATGACTCAGACCACGAGGTATGGGAAGTGGAGAAAACCTTGTCAGAAGTTTGGTCAGGAGAAGGTACGAGAATAGGGAGGGATGGGGGAATGTCACAGTATGTGCTGATTAGGCAGTCGTCAGTGTTTACAGGTAATTCGCAGCAATCTGAATAAGTCCCAATTAGTCCGATACATGCACTGACGGTCATGTCCTCAACAGACGTGTCGTCCTTGATGCAATCACAATCAAAGTTCTTGGCTGCCTTGAAGATGTTAAGCTTAATCTTTTCAGATCCAACGGCAATCTCAATACAGCCCGACTCGCAGTCGATATGGGCACGGGCTGTGGCCAAGAAAGGTCGACCAAGGATGATCGGACAATTAGAAAGTGTGCTAGGAGCTTCCATATCTAAAATAAGAAAGTCAATAGGAAAACAGAGACTATTGACCCTAACCGCCACGTCCTCCACCACACCCTTTGGGATCTTGACAGAACTATCTGCCAACTGTAACGTGATAGGGGTGGGTTTCAGATTTCCCAAGGAAAATTTTTCGAGCATGATGGTCGGTATAAGATTGATGGAAGATCCTAGATCAAACAGGGCACAGTTAAAATTGCAGCCTTGGATGCTACAGGAAATCAATGGTGTGCCTGGATCTTTCTGCTTCGGTGGTAGGTTTGACAGTATAGCACAACTCTCATGAAGCGAGAGAACCACCGGATTCTTAGTTTTCTTTGACTGTTGCCTGGGTGTTGTGTAGTCTTTGAAAAATCGGGCGACAGTAGGTATGTGGTCGATAGCCTCGAGTAGGGGTACCTTGATTTCTACATCCCTGAACAAATTACGCAAGTTATCAAAGGCCTGCGTATCTTTCTTCTTGACTTTGGGCTCCCTCAGTAGAGTGTCAGGGAATGGGACTGATTCTCGCACCAATTTGGGTATATCATCCTCTCGCGAATGCGGTGCGCATCCCGAATGAGAGGGCGGTGAAGAAGACGGGACATGATCAAGTCGAGGCGGCTCGACGGACTGCTTGCCGCTCCTCGTAGTGATAGCATTGGACGATGCGGGTCCAGTGGGATCATAAGGTGGAGGAGGGTTCGCAATGGGGACATAAGAGTGAGGTGCTACAGCAGGATTAGCTTGAAATCCTGGTGGAATGCTCGGAGCCTGCAGAATTTGATGAACCTGTCCCTAAGAAGGTTGTACCTGTGGTTGAGGACCACAGGGTACGAAATTTCGCGGGTTGGGAACAGGTTGGGCTGGAAGAGTGCCCTGAGATAGAGTCGCCATGTGTAGTTGACTGATCTCAGCATTCATCTGCGCCAATTGGTGCTGAAGAGAGGTCATGTTCTCTTCATGGCACTTTGACATTTCCATCATCATTCGCATCAACTTGTCAAGAGGACTTGATGTGTGTTCGGTTTGCGGTATGCAAGGGCCTGATGGCAGATTCGCCAAAAGATTAGACTGGGCCCTCGGGATGATGGGTGCGGATGGTCGCATTGGTCCACCGGCAGGGTTTTGGAACTGTGGGTTGTTGGACCATGCGAAGTTTGGATGATTTCGCTACCCTGGGTTATAATTGGCAGAGAACAGGTTGTTCCCCAGGGCGCAAGCGTCTTTTATGCCAGAAGACGCGTCCGCATGTAAATATGCGCCCGAGCACACGTACTGGCTCGCAGAAGCCAGATCCACATGACTTACCGAGTCTCTTGGCACGACACTCGGTAAGGAAGGTCTTACAGGGTTTCTCAGGATAATCCTGGTGTTGGAAGAATTGGGATTGTGACGAAGTGGTGAGGTAGGGGTGTTTGCCATAGAACGGGAGGGGTTGGCTAGAAGCTCGTCCAGCTTCTTGTGCATGACAGAGACTTCATCCAATTTTTGTGCGATAAGGCTGAGATCAGTGGATGAATGGAAGGGTCCCATGTCAACTTCGTGGACATTTCGGGGCTGGCAGGTACGATTAAAGGCGACAATGGAAGAATTGTTCATTGAGTTTTCACTCATATTTTCAAACAATTCAAATGCTCCATTCTCATCTTTATTCATAAAGTTCCCTCCGCAAGAAGCGTCTGTAATCTGCTTCAAAGTCTCATTTAGTCCATAGTAGAAAATCTAGGCTATATGCCACTTAGGCAGACCGTGGTGCGGACACTTCCTGAGGAGGTCGTTATACCTCTCCCATGCCTCATGAAATTGTTCGCCATTTTGTTGCGTAAAAGAGGTGATAGCACTGCGAAGTGCATTGGTTCGGCCGATTGGGAAGAACTTCTTGAGAAACGCTGTTCGCATCTCTTCCCAAGAGTGGATGGTTCTCCCAAGGGTGCGTAACCACTGCGACGCTTTATCTCGTAATGAACACGGGAACATTTTCATGAGGACTGTAGGTAACCCAAAATTTCTTGGTTTAACTATTTCAGCCAGTCGGGTTAGGTCTTCCAATGGGAGAAAAGGATCTTCACTTGCAAGACCATGGAAGTGAAAATTTATTAGGCCAATTATGTTCGATTTTGGTTCAAAGTCGTCCTCGCCCATGGGGACCCGAATTTGTCCTATGGTCTCTGTAGCAGCGGGATTCTGATAGGAGCTAAGGGACCTAGGCTCCTCCCGTTCGGGAGGGTTCTGCATTTCCTCCAATGTTTCCTGAATGGCTTCAATTTTCTCATTATAAATTTCCATTTGGGCTTGGAGGTGGGTTATGGGATCTAAGGTCCACCACTTGGTGGGTTCTAAGGTCGGTTTCCTCCCTCGGGATTTAGGGGTGGGTGTGCAGCCATGTTTGTGGAGGAGGAGGATGATTTGGCTTCTTTTCTAGATTTATCGGGCAATTCACACAGTTCAGGTTTTTGTGACCTCCTCCCAAACATGCACTACCACGGGAAGAATTGGGGGGATAAGAAGGGAAAAGAGATGAGAGAAATGATGCCGCAAAGGTACACTTAATGACAAACCATTTCAATCAAATTCCTAACCTCTACAGTGTGCCCTTATACCTAAAGATCTAAGTTACCTACTATCACGAACTACGGAACCAAATGCGAGCACCGTGGAACCATCGAGCCAGATTGAAAGGTTGTTTGCCCCAGTCTTAGACACCCAATAGCACGCGGGAACCCTCATCAGCACATACACGCAGGTAGTTAGACCTCCAATCCTTAAGAAGGGTCAAGTTACTACCAGTTTTAGTTAGAGGCTTAGGATCAAGTGCATTTGGAATGTGAAGGGCGTTGTTTATGGGTAATGCCCAAGTGATTGATTTTCAGAGTGTGTGAAACAAGCATGCAATGGGGAAATCTCCCCGAATTGAAGTTTTAATTGGTGAATGGTTTTTAGAGTTCATCCTTTAGTAGTATGGATTTTAGGATTTCGCTGAAATACCAATTCAACCAATCTTCGGGTTTTGAGAGAATACAAGTTTTCTTCTAAGCCCAACAAACCCTTCTTCAATGTCAATTGGTTAATGCTTGCTACAATGCAATGGGCTTCCCTAGATGGAGATTTCTATGTGTGGATGCACGAATCAGTTTTAGATTAGTGTGAAAGGGAGCCAAAGCACTTCAATTCAAGTGCTCCCAATCACCAAAAAGATTTCCACACACAAGGCTCAACCAAAAGATAAGGAAAATCAAATTGTTGGGGTTGAAGTATTCAGGATCGAATCTTAGGCAAGTTGAAAAGTCATGGTGGGGTTGGAATCAACTCAATTCCAAGTCTCCCCACCAAAAATGTGATCCTGAATTTGCAGATGAGTGAGGCAAAGAGGGGTGCAATCAATCTTTTTATGTTTGCCTCACAAAATACTTCACATGGCGAAAAATTCAAAAATGAAGATTCTTGGATTTTCACTATGCGAAGTAAGGTGGGAAATCCTGGGGCAGTGGGAGTAAAGGTAGTCAATCAAACAAGTGAATTTTAATCCACTTTCCCTAAGAGATCCCAAGAAGTTTTTCTAGTTTTTAGTTTTTTTTTTAATTTTTTTTATTAAGGTTACAAGTTAACCTAGGTTGCTAAGAAAGAAAGACCTACTTGTGTAGCAATGTGTGTGGAGCTCCAGTGCGGTGTCGGCGGCTTCACGCTCTCGTTCCCGCCTTGGATCTGCCCACATCTCCAACTTCATCTACCTGTCTTCTCCTTGCAACAGGTTTACCTGCACACCAAAAACAGAGACACCAATGAAGAGAGAAGAGAAAAATGAAAGGAATGGAGTAAAAACTTACTTGAAGGAGCACTTCCTCGGCAACGACGCCAGAAAAGATGATGGTCGGGCCCGGATAGGTTGTTAATAGGGTGATTTTATCGTTGAAGTGTGTATAGTGGTTAACCTAAATCGGACCTAACCATCTCTTTACAAAATTTTTAACCTAGCCTACTTGATTTTATTTTTGTCACTTTTAGGCCCAGGGTTGAACTCAGGGAAGTGGGGTTACAAGTCAAGTTTCTATGCCTTTCCTACAACTAATCTCTTCCGTTCGTTTATTATGTTTTTGGTGTTTTTCTATTTAGATTTTTTTTCTGATAATTTTGGTCCTTGAGGCACACCCTCAAAATTAGGTTCTTGGCTTTGAGCCAAATCAGGGTTCCAAAATGGGTCTTTCTATTCGCAAGACGAAGTACCTGCAAGTCAAAAATTATCTTTTCTCTCTTATATATCTTTTTTATCTTTTCACTAACAGGAAAGCAAAATAGAAATAAAGTAAATATAATATATATATCGGTATATATTATATATATAAAGGGGTGGGGGTGGAGGCGGAGATGGAGTGTAGCACGGTGTCGAGTCGGTCGTCGTCTAGAAAGACGCAACCAATAGAACGAGGTGCCGCGTGGAGTGTAGGATGGATGGTGGAAGATGTGTGTGACCACACTTTTGGTACACGTGTATCGGGGAATATCAGCAACTGGTGCAGATATTCCCGCAATACCACGTATAATAAGTAATGTGAAAAAGAATATATATATATGTATATATGTAAATGTTTCTATATATATATATGGTTATAAATATATAGGTATATATGTATATGTATGTATATGATACTATATAGATGTATATATATATATGTGTATGTATATAGTAATATATGTAGATGAATATATATATAAATATATATATATATATGTATATAAGTATATGTATATATGTAGATATATATGTATAAATATATATGTATGTGTACTAATACTTAGTCATATAAAAACTACTATATATATATATATAAGTATATATATATATATGTATATAAATATATGCATATATATCAATATATATATATATGCATATAACACTATATAAGTGAGAGTGTGTGTGTATGTAAGTGTGAGTGTAAGTGGGTAAGTGTCGGTAAAGAGAGTGAGGGAGAGTGTGCTGTGTGAGAGAGAGAGAGAGGGAGAGATCGAGCGGGAGAAAGATTGCTGGAGCGAAGAGGATGGAGGGTTTAAGTCATCCACGTGCTCAAGGCCGACGTTTGGTGGCTTTACGCGCACGCGTAGGTGCGTATGCAAGTAAAGAGGCGCGCGCTGGAGGGCAATGGGCGCGGAGAGGACCGCAGCACACCGCGTTGTGCGAAGGGCTGGGGCGGGCGCACGCAGAGGCATGCAGGCGAAGGGAGCGGGCGCTGGCAGAGGACCGCACGCAGACGTGCAAGCGGGCACTGGAGCGGACTCGGTGCGGGACGCGGGCGTGGGCGTTGGCCGGTTGCGATGCGCCGGGTGACCGCATAAGTGAGAAACTCACCGGTCACCCCACTGTAGCCACAGTGTCTTGCTGACTAGTGTGAATAGTGGCTATAGTGGTCGGGCGAGCCACGCAACCGCTTGCTGCAGGTGCTGTGAGTGCAGGCGGCTTGCGGCTGGCTTGCGTGGGTTGGCATGTGCGGAAGTAGGTCTGCTCCGGTTGGTTGCGGCGTGGAGATGTTCGCAACAGGGCACACGGAGAAGGAGGCCAGGGCGCCTGCAGGTGCATGGGGTGGCCTGCGTGCGCTGTTGCCGCCTTGCTGCTGCTGCTGTGGAGCTCGGCCAGCTGTTGCTGCTGCGTGCGGTGGCCGGTTGAGCTTCAAAGCTGAAGCTTTGCGGTAATGGCTGAAGGTGCTTCAAACAAAGAAACAAGGAAAGAGCCACCACGCCCACCGGCTCTTTGATGAGCTGGGCGGTGGTGGACTCACAGTGGTGGTTGTGCACCACCACGAGGTGCTCCTATCTGCAGGGTGTCTCCTCTGAGGAGGAGGTATTGCGCATGGAGGGAGAGGGAGGAGATGGCTTGGAAGTAGAAGCTGCGTTGGGGTTTTTTTGTGGAGGACCAGGCTACCCGCAAAGAAGAGAGCCGAGCTCTTTTTAAAGTGCAAAGAGGCATGCACAGCCATGCCCTAGTTGTGCATGCTTTGTGCATGGCTTGGCAGGGAGAGGCTGGGCATGCAGCTGCAGGGCAAGGTGCGAAAAAGAAGTCAGTCCTTGCAGCCGCGGGAAGCATTCCTAGTCAAATAAAATAAAATATAAAAATATGGTGAATTTTGCAAAGATGCACTTGAGGAAAAATGTTAATTGCAAGGCCATTTATTTCACTCTCCTCCCCTCTCAATTAAATGCATGCATGCAAGTATTTTCACAAATACGACAATGGAAACCTAATATGCATTGGTAATGCTAGGAAATAGCACAAGACGACACAATTGCTGGTGTATTTTTGTGGTGCAATCACCTTATCAGAATAAGGGGTGGAATTCACACCCTTGAGAGGTTCAGTTCTGCTCTCATTATTGCAGGAGTTTTGGGATTCTAAGCCTGGTGATTCATGGTCTAGAGTGGGCTCAACATGGTGTTTTCCTGTAATTGGAGCTTCCCAACCTTCTTCAATATTAGGCACATTGTACTCCATCTGGGTTGGGAATCCACAATCATTTTGTGCCTCAAACCCAAGATTAGATTGATCCTTGATGTTGTCCCAAGATGGTTCATCCTCTGTTTGTGGCATATACAGGTATTTCTGGTCGATAATTTGTTTTAATAATCTCATTATCTCTTCCCATTTTTCAAGATCATCTTGGTGTTGCTTCCAAAGTCGAGGATTTGTCATGCATTGAAGGTATTCAAGATTGTGTAATTTTTCTATCTCAATGTATCCTGTGATGAGCAAGTCTCGGGTTGATCCTTTTGTGGCTTCTGCCAATAGTACTTGGGCACAAGTTATGTTGAAGGTTGTGGTTGTTGGGACATCAACTTGAATGTTTTGCACTGGTGTTGAGGTTTTGTCATCTTTTCATAGAATTTTAGGGCATCCTCAATCATCCTATCGCTCATGGATCTTCGATATTCAGGTCTCTTGAATGGTAGTCCTAAGTGGTTTGGCTGCATATTTGTATCAGGTGGTGGAATCAAGATGTAGAATCAGAGTTTGAATCAAGATGTAGAATCAAGTTATGAAGCAATTAGATCTGAATAACGAGTCCCACTGAAAATGTGTGTGCTCTACAGAGAAAAGATGAGGGACTGGAGATGTTTTTGACCCAATCATGAAACCCAAAGACGTTTGGATGACTATGGAGGTTCGAGGCGGATGATACCCCTGGATCAGAAGGTCGTCCACCTGAGAATTACTTGGGCAGCCAGAGAAGGAGAGTCCTGCACAGACCCCTACACGGTAGAGCATCCCCACGGGTTACAGGGTTTCCCCCTCTCGACCTCTCTTGTCACTGTGATTCCAGGTAGACCACAATGGGGACCTTGACCTCTTAAGTCTATCACTTTTATTTCAAAGGTGCTTTAGGGTTTTCACTTCAACTTTAGATGTTTTGATGTTGTGACCTAACTTGGAGGTTGGTTGACCCAAGGGTCAACTTCACTTGACCTGTCCTAAAGATGGCAGAATGATTCTAAGCTTGAGACCTAGAGATCACCCAGATTGGACTTCCAGTTTATTAGGTCCAAGATTTTAAGATTCAAGTGATTTTAGAGCTCAATTTTTCTTAGGGTTTGTCTTGTTTAGATCTCTTCAATCAAGGGCTTGGGTCGCACACTTATGCGAGAGGGTTCATTTCCTTTTATATAGGCATGTCTGACTAGCACTCCAAAACCCTAGTGTAGAAACCCTAATTTGGTTCTATTTCCAATCCTTTTTTTTTTCACAAAAATTCTCTTTGGACTTAAAAGCAAGAACTGTGTTGTTCGTAGAGATTAAGTGTGATTTCTATTAGGCACATGAATTTTGTGGGATAGAATCTAAAAAAATCACTCTAACTTCAAGAAGATTTGAAAATTTTCGCAAAATCAGGAAACGTTTGCCTTAAAGATGGTGATTACTATAAAAAGAAGGCAATTGATTCCTAAATTAATTGCTTCCTTTTGTCTTTCAAGGATTAGGGGAAGGTTTAAGGAAGAAAAGAAATTACCTGCCTTGGAGTAGTTGACTTGCGGGAGGGATCACATGAAATACCTACAATATCACAACAAAGCAAAGTAGGGCAAGTTGGTGTTCAATATGATAAAAAAGAATGCAAAGACTAGTGATAAATTGCGCGTTGCTCCCCAGCAACGGTGCCAAAATGTTGACGGGTCGCTGGGTCGCATTTTAACAGTCAGTTGCGTCGTAGTATAGGTGACCAAGTGTTGTCAACAAATAAAAATTTATTACTCGAAAACCTAAGTATCCGAGGTCGAACACAGGGAGTAAATGGAATTTATTCATTAATCTCAAGAATGTAATTGAACACTTAGAGTTACTCAAAACCTAATTCAGAATATAAATTCAAGAATTTGAATCAAATGTGGTAAAAATAAAGAAATTGGACGTCTGACCATGGGATTAGATGTCTTAAAAAGATATTTTCTCATTTAACTCTATTATTTCTTCTCCTGGCTACTTTCTCTTCTTCTTCTGACTTTCTTTCTCTGATTTTCCTCTTTTTCTTCTATTCTTCTTTGGTCGTCTGCTTCTTCTTCCTTGTTTCTTCCCTGTAGTGTCTTTCTCCTTTTCTCTACGGGTCTGCTTCTTTCCTTAGCTCTGCTTCCCTTGGCTTCAGCTTTTCTTCTTCTTCTTCTTCTTCATCTGCTTGTCTTTCCCTTTCTTTCTTCTTCCTTCCTCAGCCTTATCTCTCTGACTTCCTCATCTCTTTGGCTTTTCCTCTTCCTTCTGCCATGTCTCTCCTTCTCTTTTTCCTTTGCGAGTCTTCTTCTTTCTTTAGCCTTCCTTCCTTCTTCTTCCTTTTGCAGCTAAGTGTCAGCTTCACTTCAGCTGTGCCTTCCTTCTCCTTCTTCCCTGCACAAACAGAAAAGCAAAACCTACCCATCTACCCACACCCGCGTCTCTCTCTCTGTATATCACTCTTCAGTACGCTCTCCCAGAGCCGGGTAATTGGGTCGGGTCGCGTGCCCGGGTCCAGGCACACCGGCGTGGGTGTGGTACACGAGGAGTGATTGGTAGGCTAGTTGTGTTGGGTTGCCAGGTCCGTGGGGGAGAATATCACGGAGAAGGCGTGATAGGTGAGGGACCCCACCCCATGTGTGTCTCGAGGCGAAGAGACTAAAACACAAAATCAACTTATTCTATGTGCTTCACTCAGACGTTTACAAGGTGGGACTAATGTCCCACCCGCTTTTGCTCACATGCCCGGAGGAGCTCTTTCTTCCAATTGCTGCAGCTGCAGGCCTCGCCGCGCTAATTTCCTGGACAGCTGAATGCGCGAGACTACCCCAAGCCATTGGGACCTGAGATCCTGAAGTGCTTCATTCTAAATCAAGCTTGCGACCATCTCGAGCTATCGCTAATGGCGGCTGGTGCTCAGATCCTGCACGACACAAAAGGAGCCTTGCGACTCTATCAAACCACAGGAGGACCTTCGCTGTGTCACGGCAAAGGTGAGGCGGTAGGTGGCAGGCCGTGGGGCGGCCTAGGCGTGTGTGCCTAGGTCGCTCTGTGGCCGGGTTTATGGGTTAGGTCATGGGTCATTTGTGGTGGTGTAGGCAGTCTGTGAGTGGGTGTATGATGTTCAGTGGATTGTGGTGGAGGTTGTGGGGTTGGTAGCGAGATGTGTGGAGTTGGGGATTGACGGGTGCATCTCACTGGAGGTTGGCCAGAGATGGGGAAGATGGCGGTGGACAGTGGCGGTTGAGGGGTGTTTTGTGAAATAAATTGAGGGGAATTGAAGAGGGGATAGAGACGAGTAGTTCTAACCTAATTAAGTACCTGCTGTTGTCGGAGAAGAAGGTATCTAGTGGAGGGAGATGGAGGCGACGACGGGGTTAGGGATGCTGACGCGGGTGTTGGGCGATGCGGAGGAGGATGGTGAGGATAGCTCTGCCACTGGTATTGTGGCAGAGTGACGAGAAAGAGGGGGGAGGCTCGTCAGAGCTCACTGGACCACTTGGTCGGAGGAGAAGAAGAGGAAATTCAGGTGAATCTCTGGCCAAGTCGAGCTGAGGAGGTGCGACTAGGGTTGAGGGCCTTTTATAGATGCTGGCAGGGGTTCCTGTGCTTGGAAGGCAAGCTTCCAAGCGTGCGAATCCTCGCTGGAGAAGGAGTCAGTTAGAGACCCAAATCTTTTGTGCGTTCGCACGAGAGATTGGGTGCAAATTAGAGAGTAGGATCACGCTCAGATGGAAGGGAATTCCTCAGAGAATCTCCCTTCCAAATCTGGGAGGAGATCTCTGAGGAATCAGGGAGTACTCCCCCACCATTCCTTGCTGGAGTAGGATTTCTCCCCATTAATGGTGGATGGACCTTCTTGTAAGAGTGGCGAGGAAGTTAGGGGGGTCTGTGTAATGGTTTTCAAAAGATAAGGACCAAAATGTAATTGGGTGTACTATTTTGCAAAGTAGGTTAAGATGACCTCCCCTTAGTTCCAAATTTTAGTAAGAACCTAATTTGGACCTAAGGAATCCAATGGTGAAGTTGTATTTTAGGTTTGACCACGTTTGACTGGATATTTTGCAAAAAAACCCAAATTAGGTCAATTGATGAGCTAAGACCCCAATTTAGGTCAAAATAGGTTCCAAAGGCCAATTTGAAGGTTCTAAACCCTAGGGGATATTTTTACATGAATTTGAGAGGGTTTAGTTGATTTTTAACTTGAACAGAACCTTTTTGAATTAAGCAGGTCTATTTTAGGGTTATAGAATGTCATTTAATTCCTAGATTGCATATGAACCCCTTTCTGACTGAACCAACTCACTTTTTACCTTATTCAGACCATTTGACCTGTGTTTTGCCTGTAAGAAATCCTGTTTATGTACTGCAATGGTAAAATTACAGTTTTAACCTTTATTTCATGTCTTCTTCTCAGAACACTTATTCCTTGAATTAGGTCCTTCTCTAGGTTATGTAGGTGCTCTTATTCTCTTTCTTAGGTCCAAATATGTTAGCTAGGGCTCATGATGTGGCTCTCATCAGTGCCCTTAATGATTTGTTTGAGAATGTGTGAATGTGCACAACGAGAGGTTTTCAAGCAAGATTATTAATGATGAGGTGAGTTTTAGGGTTCGAATTCTTGCTTAATGGCTTTTAGGATTCAAATATTATGTGTTTTCAAGCAAGTTTTGTGAGGCAAACCAAATTTGTTTTTGAAAGCACGTGTTCAAGTATTTTCCTTTAGAAATCAAGAAAAATATGGAGTGACTAGCTTGACCTAGTTGTTGAATCCTATGGGGTAGTTAGAAAATGAACCTCTTTTAGATTAGGCGGTGCAGCCCAAAAAATTCAATCAATCGGCTCAAATGCACCATCGATTAAGGCACACAAAAAGGAGATTAACCTAATATGATTTCTACATTTTTATGTGTTGAATTCGTGTACCGAGTCCACAAGTCGGAAGCCCGATTGAGTAGATGAAAATCAAGTTCAATTATGTGCCTCAAATGTGGGTGCATGAAGTGTGTACATTGATTCGTCCCACAGAAAGTATCTTTTTTTTTGTTTTTTTTTAAATGCAGGGGTGAAATGACTCGTTGCCTTTTGGGTTGTTTAAGACATCTGGATGAGCTACCAGGTGTTAGTCCAGACGTCTGGATGAAGGGTCAGACGTCTAAAAGTAGAAGAATAGTACCTCCTTTCTTTTCCGCTCGCACGCTGCACGTGCACTCACCTCTCTTTCCTCACCCCAAACCCGAACCCTCTCCTATTTAACCCCCACCCCCATGCCACTCCATCCGTCTCCACCAACCACCACCTCTATGCTTCACCTTCCTCCCTTCCAGCGTGGCGAGAGGAGAGGAAGAAGAGAGAGAGACGGGACATGGAGGAGGAAGAGAGGGGAGCGGGAGCGTGTGAGGAGCTCGAAAGGAGGAGCTCGTGAGGGAGCCGTGGGAGCTCGAAAGATCTCTTGTGGGAGGAGTTGAGGGTGCGGGAGAGGAGGAGGAGCTTGCGAGTAGGAGCCTTGGCCTCCTGCAGCCGCTGGGGGCACTGTTGCAGCTCCTGCGGGTGAGCTCGTGAAGGAGATAGCTTGCGGGAGAAGTTCTACGTACTGGATATTTTCCAATATCAGATGCCTAGAGCATCTCCCAGACATCTAAAGCAGCAGAAGGATTTCCGAAGCTGAAGTCGGACGTCTGAAAGCACGCTCAGTGCTAAGGTACGTGCTTTTATGCGGTTATGGCCCTGCAGGCCTCATCGCAGGGATTTTGTCCAGCCTTATTTAGCTTTGTGCGTGTGTATGCAGGAGTAGAGAATTGGAAAGGCATGGGTTGCGCCCTTGAAGGTGCTCTTGGATGTCTGGGCATGCCCCCAGGCTTCTGACCGTACCTTCAGACAACCGGAAGGAGGGTCCAACATCTGGAACTCACCTCAGACGATCATGGAAGGGTTCGGACATCTGGGGTCACCGCAGGGAACATAGGGTGAGTATTGTCGTCTTTTTAGACATCTAGGACTAGACCCAGATGTCTGATTTTGTACAGTGTAAGTGTTTTTTGCCTGTTTTAGGCCCAAACGGAATCGAATTTCCACAAACGAAGTACCGTTGTTTTTCACTTGAGTTTCTCTATGAGTTAGTGCCACTTGTATATGATTTTGGAATTGTTTGATGTGGATGGTCAATTGTATAGGTCTCCAGGCAGTCGAGTACATGGGAGCCGCAAAGGCGACGGGATCTGCGATCCGAGCCCCCATTCCTCCCATGTTTGCAGGTAGAGTGGTTTACATTAATATTATGATTTAAATAATTGAACTGCATGCTTAGATTAACTTGAATGAACCCTAGGATGAGAATGAACCCTAGGGAAAGAAGAGATGAATATGGTTGAGCTATGCTGTATACTTGAGATGCATGTAGAATCCTAGGATGAGAATGAAACCTAGTGTAGGAACGCATGAGTATGGTTTAGCTACACTGTTTATTGAGATGCCTGTAAAACTTTAAATGTACTGGTCATTAATATGATGCCTTGTCAGTTAGATAACCATGAGCTACCTATTTTAAGAAATGAAACGGAAATGTAAATAGAGAAATCTGAAAGTTTGGAATACGAAACGAAAGGAATACCTACATGAACCGTACGGGGAATTAGTAGAAAAACTCCTGTAGATGGGAAGTGAGTTGGCCCTTGTGTACGTGGTACCAAGGAGAGTCACTGTCCCTTTAGTGTAGAGGGGTACTAGCTGCCCGTTGGGTTGAGCCCCGGGGTCTGGCCTAGACACTCTACACCAACTTTGTTTGCCCTCGTGTACATGGTACTAAGCAGAGCTACTTAGTGTACAAAGGGAGCTAGTTGCCTGAGGGGGCCTGGGGTTAGGACTAACTGCCCTACACTGACTCTTGTTTGGCCCATTGGGCAAACCGAGATAGTCGGACGAGGTTATGCCGATTGTGGAGGGGAGAGACCCCTGTTCTATTCTGTTTTGAGAGGGCAAGGCCCTGTACTATTCCGTGTTGTACCTTTATGCGTACCCGCTAGCAGAAATGACTGACCGCGTGCTAGTGTGAGATAGCTACACGCGCATTCATCATGCGTGCCAAAGTCACTGCTACGTCGCGACCATAACCTCAGGGAGGTTGAATGGGTGTAGGATTACCACGGGGGACTCTCCCAACCAGAAGCACCATGTCTACCTCCTACATCATGGAAAAGACTGCAATCACGATCGTTCCCATGAGGAATAGTCCAGATCAAGAAATGTTTTAAGTGAATAAAGAAACAAGAAATTAGAACTACTTGGTTGAACTAAATGAAAATGGATAGTTACTTAATTGCATTAATTTATAGCTTGTCTCAATTACATATAAATGGCTAAATTACCACTCTACTCAGCGTTTGCTAACTCCGAAAATTTTATAACCTTGTCCAGGTCAGGGAGTTGAGCAGCCAGCACCACTAGCTGTAGATGGAGCTGGGCCCAGTCGAGCCCAACCTTAGCTGCATTTTCTTACTATTTCCTTAGCTTCTATTGTAGTAGTGAGTATTTTGTTCTATATAACACTGTTTCAGTTACTTTTCTGCTATATTTTTCTCTGTCGTAGTTGTGATGGCCTGTAATATCGATAGAATTTTCACTTTTTCTTTTACTATCTCTTATTTTCTTTCCACTTAGTTACATTGCATGTGTGAATGTGAATTATTTCCTACTTTTGGTTATTTCTCATTGGACGACTTGGTCTTGGGATTAGTCGAGGCGGGATGATCTTGGGTCCTATAGGGATCTGGGATTGGTTTGTAACTAGATAGTATCAGAGCGAGGTTGTCCTGAGAAATGAACCAATTGGTTTGAGAACTGGTCACACCCATGCATGTAACTAGGATAGCCATCACAACGTATCGCTTTGATCTTCGCTTTGAGTCTTATCTCTTGAAGTAATCTATTATCATTGACAGTTCCTACTCTTTTTCCTGTGTCTCCTTGTAGGAGATGCCTTATCGAGGAGTTACCGAGGTAGGCCGCAGATGTGGCTGTGGGCGGGGTCGAAGGGGCGGACGTGTCAGACTTGAGACACCAGCTGACCCACCTCTCCTTCCGGGCATCCAGGGTCAAGATCTTACCCAGATGATCCGAGATATCGTACGGGAGGAGCTTCAGCAGCCTCCTCGGCCACCCCTTCCTGAGGACGTGGAGGGAGAGTCCTCCATGGGTCAGGGGAACCACCGTAGAGCTGTATGAGCTGGAAGGGGAGGGGGTGATCGTCCACCAACCCCACTACCCTCAAACACTTCTGAGCACAAGCCCTCCTAGCTTGGAGGCGTACCTGTTCCTCCATTGCAGCTCCATTGGCTCCTAGTTCTGGAAGCTGAAGCCCCCTTCCTTCAAGGGGGATGAGAGCCCATCTGAGGTAGAGGACTGGCTGGAGCAGATAGAGAAGGTGTTCGACACCTTCCGCTCTCCTGCAGAGTGTCACGTGGCCTTTGCCACGTATCAGCTAAAGAGCACAGCTTACAGGTGGCGGAGGGCAGTCAGAGGCTAGGAGGGGAGAGAGTTGACGTGGGACCAGTTAGTGGCTCTCTTCTACAAGCAGTACTCCCTACAGACATGGCAGGACCAGAGGAGGCAGGAGTTTTACACTCTCCGTCAGGGGATGATGACAGTTAGCGCATACCGCATGCATTTCCTAGAGCTGTCACGCTTCACCTTGTCAGCTGCGTCTACTGAGGAGGAGTGCCTGTGGAGGCTTATTGAGGGGCTTCGACCAGTGATTCAGGGGTATGTGAAACCCCTAAAGTTTCCCACTTTCTCTTGTGTGGTTGAGGTGGCCATGACTTATGAGGTGACCAACCCGGTCGCGCGAGACACTGACAGCAGACAAAAGAGGCCCTTCCAGCCAGAGTACTCATAGGGTCGTCGGGAGAGGAGGCACATGGTGGTCACAGGAGAGCAATCTCGTTCTCTAGGGCCACCAGTGGCCTTTGGGAGCCCCAGACAGGGACCAGCTTCCAGCATTGGACCCCCGCCTAGCCACCAGCAGAGACCGACTGAGGGAGGAGGCTGTGTTCCTCTCTACTACCAGTTTGGCCAGCCAAGCCATATTAGGAGGGACTGCCCAACTAGGGCCGGAGCACAGCAGATGCTCCCTACACTGAGTGCTGGAGGCTAAGCTGGCGGCCGCGGTCACCAGGCTCGTGGAGGAGGATAACAGTCACAAGGAGGGTATCGGATCGCTGCTGCCTACCCGACCTAAAGTGTGGCTACTTTGTCTACACCTAGAACTGAGGGGTGCATCAATGCTCTAACACACAGAGATGCCAGGGCTTCAGGTTCTGTGGTGGTAGGTATGGTTACTGTTTCTAGCAGACTAGTCTATGTTCTTTTTGATTCTGGTGCCACACATTCCTTTGTCTCCTTGAGTTTTGCCGTTAGTTTGGGACTGGGCAGAGCACTGTTAGTGGTTCCATTTCTGATTAGAGGGCCAGGTGGACAGTTGTTCGTAGCAGAGGTCTTTACAGACTACGAGGTCGCTATAGGGGGACACAGTCTTCTCATCGACTTGATTGTGATCCCGATGGAGGACTTTGGCATGATTCTAGGGATGGACTAACTGTCTGCCTATCACTCCTTGGTGGACTATTTTGGGAGGAAGATTGTCTTCTCCATACTAGAGTTGCCTCCCTTTGAGTTTCACGGCCAACCAGTGGATGGAGGTTTTAGGTGCATCTCTGCACTTTAGGCAGCGAAGCTTTTGGGCAAAGGGTGTGAGGGCTTCTTGGCTTGTGTCGTAGCAAGGCCTAGCCCCGTGGCTGAGTTTTAGAGTATTCCGATGGTCTGCGAGTACCCCGACATTTTCCTAGAGGAGTTGCCAGGACTACCACCTGAGAGTGAGGTTGAGTTAAGATCTCGTTAGTACCGAGGACTAGCCCCATTTCTATTTCGCCTTACAGGATAGTGCCGCTTGAGCTATGAAAGCTCAAGTCACAGTTATAGGACCTGTTGGTGAAGGGCTTTGTGAGGCCTAGTGCGTCCCCTTGGGGAGCCCCTGTGTTGTTTATGAAGAAGGACGGTACCCTATGACTTTGTGTCAACTACCAACAGCTGAATCGGGTCACTGTCAAAAACAAGTACCCACTGCCTTGTATCGTTGACCTCTTTTACCAATTGAGAGATGCCACAATTTTCTCTAGGATAGATCTAAGGTCAGGTTACCACCAGTTGAGGATCAAGGAGATTGACATCTCCAAGATAGCTTTCTATATACGGTATGGGCACTACGAGTTCTTGTTTGGGCTAACCAATGCCCCTGCTGCTTTCATGGACATGATGAACCGTGTTTTCAGACCATATTTAGACCAGTTTGTGGTGGTGTTCATCGACGACGTCCTAGTCTACTCATGGGATCAGGCGTAGCATGGACAGCATTTACGTATGGTCCTGGATACCTTGAGATGATGCAGGCTGTATGCCAAGTACAGCAAGTGCGAGTTTTGGCTGAGACAGGTGACTTTCTTGGGCCACGTGATATCGGGAGATAGATTGGTTGTGGATCCAACCAAGGTTGAGGTCATGCTCAGGTGGGAGAGACCACACACAGTGATTGAGGTATGCAGTTTTCTGGGACAGGCAGGCTACTATCGGTGGTTTATCAGGGGGTTCTCTCAGATCGTGCATCTTATGACTCAGCTGAACTGGAAGGACGTGCCCTTCTCCTGGACCAATGAGTGCGAGGCATGTTTTCAAGAGTTGAAGGAGAGACTGACTTCAGCTTCTGTACGTACCATTCTAGGCAGTAGTGGCGGTTCGTGGTTTACATCGACGCATCATTACAGGGGTTGGGAGGTGTGCAAATCCAGAGGGGTCACGTTGTCACTTACGCTTCGTGGCAACTGAAGCCCCATGAGCATAATTAGCCCACCCATGACTTAGAGCTGGTAGTGGTTGTCTTCGCGTTGAAGACATGGAGGCATTACCTGTATGGTGAGACATTCGAGATCTTCACTGACCACAAGAGCCTCAGGTACCTATTTGACTAGAAGGAGCTCAACTTGAGACAGAGGTGTTGGTTAGAGCTCCTGAAGGACTACAACTACAGCATCTCCTATCACCTAGGGAAGGGCAATGTGGTGGTCGATGCCTTGAGCCAGAAGGTGCCTGCCCACTTGGCCATCTTGCAGGCACAGAGTTGGAGACTCATGGAGGAGGTGGGCAGTTGGCGGCCTCGAAAGTCACAGGGGTACTGCAAGCAATGACAGTGATGCGACAGGCACAACCTGAGCTGATAGATCGCATCATTGCAGGGCAGATGGCCGATCTGTACTTACAGACGCTGCAAGAGAGGGTGTTGACAGGGGACCCAGGAGACTTTTCTTTCTCAGATGAGGTACTGGGATGAGGGGACACCTATGCATTCCTAGAGATGAGAGTTGTTGAGAGAGCTCCTGACCGAGGTGCACAGGTCCTAGTTCACCATACATGCTAGAAATACAAGGATGTAGCATGATTTGCTGCGTGACTTTTGGTGGAAAGGGATGAAGCAGGATGTTGGTGAGTTTTTCTAGCAGTGCTTGGTATGCCAGCAAGTGAAGGCCGAGCACTAGAGGCCTGCAGGGCCGTTACAACCACTTCTTGTGCTAGAGTGGAAGTAGGAGAGCATTACCATGGACTTAGTGGGGGGTCTACCAGTTACCCAGCAGGGATACAACACAGTCTAGGTGATAGTAGACCGGTTGATGAAGATGTCATGGTTCCTACCGATCCGAGTCACTTTTGGGCTAGGACAGCTAGCAGAGAGATACATCGGAGATGTGGTGCATCTGCATGGAGTCCCTCGCAAGATTGTATCTGACAGGGATACTCATTTCACTTCCCATTTTTGAGCAGTGTTTTAGCAAGCATTAGGGACCCGTTTGAGGTTCAGTACCGCCTACCACCCCCAGACCGATGGGCAGTCAGAGCGCACCATACTGACACTCGAGGACCTCCTACACACTTATGTACTGGACTGGAAAGGCTCCTGGAAGGAGCATTTGCCCTTGGCAGAGTTTGCATACAACAATAGCTACCATTCGAGCATCGGCATGGCACCTTACGAGGCTCTGTACGAACGGAGGTGTACTGCACCCTTGAGTTGGGTTGAGGTGGGGACCAAGTGGGAGGTTGGCCCTAGGTTGATCTGATAAAGTCAAGAGGTGATAGAGCATATTCACAGGTGACTCCACACTATCAGGAGCAGACAGAAGAGCTACACCGACAGGAAGTGCAGAGAGGTACAGTTCGAGGTTGGGGATCACGTCTTTCTCCATGTTTCGCCTATAAAGAGCCTGCAGTACTTTGAGGTGAAAGGGAAGCTTGCACCGAGGTTTGTGGGACCCTTTGAGGTTTTGGAGTGGGTTGGACCCGTTGCTTACCAGCTTGCCCTTCCTTCCCAGCTCTCTGGAGTGCACGACATGTTCCACGGTTCAACCTCAGGAAGTACGTCGCCAATCCCAGCCACGTTCTAAGCCTTGAGAGAGTCGAGGTGGGAGACAACCTGACCTATCCCGAGAGACCAGTCCAGATATTAGACAAAGCTGTTCGTAGTCTAAGATGGAGGCAGGTATCACTAGCGAAAGTTCTATGGAGAAGCCAGTGATACGAGGAGGCCACTTAAGAGCCTAAGGCGGCAATGCGAGAACAGTACCTGGAGTTCTTTGAGGGTATGTCTTTTCAGATGTACTTTGATCCTCTTTAAGTTTGTTATGCACTTTTACACAACTTTCTCTGCACCCTTTTTGGCTCAAGTTTCGGGGACGAAACTTCCTTTAGGTTTGTTATATTGAAATGGCCCATTGCTTTTTGGGTTGTTTAAGACGTATGGATGAGCCGCCAGACATCTGTCTAGACGTCTGAATGAAGGGTCGGATGTCTAAAAGTAGAAGAACTGTACCTCCTTTCTTTTCCGCGTGCACGCTACATGCACACTCACCTCTCTCTCTCCTCACCCCAAACCCTAACCCTCTCCTATTTAAACCCCACCCCCATGCCACTCCATCCATCTCCACCAGCCACCACCTCCATCCTTCACCTTCCTCCCTTCCTTCTAGCGCGGCGAGAGGAGAGGAAGAAGAGAGAAAGATGGGACGTGGAGGAGGAGGAAAGGCGAGTGGGAGCGTGGGAAGAGCTCGAGAGGGAACCATGGGAGCTCGGAGGAGCTCATGAGGGAGGAGTCGAGGGCGCAGGTAAGGAGGAGGAGCATGCGAGTAGGAGCCTTGGCCTCCTGCAATCGTTGGAGGCAATGCTGCAGCTCCTGTAAGTGAGTTCGCGAAGGAGACAACTCACGAGAGAAGTTCTGCGTACTGGATATTTTCTAGTATCAGATATCTGGGACATCTCGCAGACGTCTAGCGTAGCAGAAGGATGTTTGAAGCTAAAGACGGACATCTAAAAGCACACTCAGTGCTAAGATACATGCTTTCGTGCAGTTACGGCCATGTAGGCCTCACCGTAGGGATCTTGTCTAGCCTTATTTAGCTCTGTGTGTGTACGTAGGAGCAGAGCATTGGAAAGGTGTAGGGTGTGCCCTTCGAGGTGCTTTTGGACGTCTGGACATGCCGCTAGACATCTTACTGTACCTCCAGACTACCGGAAGAAAGGTCCAACATCTGGAACTCACCTCAGACAATTGCTAAAGGGTCCAGATGTCTGAGGTAGTCGCAGGGAATCCAGGGTGAGTATTGACGTCTTTTAAGATGTCTGGGACTAGACCCAGAGGTCTGATTTTGTATAGTGTGAGTGTTGGCCTAAACGAAATCGGATTTCCACAAACGAAGTATCATTGTTTTTCGCTTGAGTTTCTCAATGAGTTAGTGTCATTTGTATATGGTTTTGGACTCATTTGATGTTGATGGTCAATTGTATAGGTCTCCAACCAGTCAAGTACGTGGGAGTCATGGAGGCGACAGGAACTGCGATTCGAGTCCCCATTCCTCCCGTGTTTGCCGGTAGAGTGGTTTACATTAATATTATGATTTAAATAATTGAATTGCATGCTTAGAATAACTTGAATGAACCCTAGGATGAGAATGAACCCTAGGGCAAGAACAAATGGATATGGTTGAGCTATACTGTATACTTGAGATACATGTAGAATCCTAAGATAAGAATGAGCCCTAGGGTAGGAACAAATGAGTATGGTTGAGCTACACTGTTTATTGAGATGCCTGTAAAACTTTAAATGTACTGATCATTAATATGATGCCTTGTCAGTTAGAAAATCACGTGGTGCCTATTTTAAGAATGGAAATGGAAATGTAAATAGAGAAATCTGAATGTTTGGAATATGAAATGAAAGGAATACCCGCATGAACCCTTTGGGGAATTAGTAGGAAAACTCCTGTAGACGAAGAAGTGAGCTGGCCCTTGTGTACGTGGTACCAAGGAGAGCCACTAGCCCATTAGTGTAGAGGGGTATTAGCTGCCCATTGGGCTGAGCCCTAGGGTCAGGCCTAGACACTCAACACCGACTCTGTTTGGCACCTGTGTACGTGTTATCGAGGTGAGCTACTTAGTGTAGGGAGGGAGCTAGCCACCCCAGGGGGCCCGGGGTTAGGACTAGCTGCCCTACATAGACTCTTGTTAGGCCCATTGGGCAAACTGAGATAGTCGGACGAGGGTACATGGACTGTGGAGGGGTGAGACCCCTGTTCTGTTCTGTTCTGAGAGGGCAAGGCCCTGTATTATTCCGTGTTGTACTTTTAGGCATACCCGCTAGTGGAAACGACTGACCGTGTGCTAGTGCGGGATAGCTACCCGCATGTTATCATGGGTGTCGTAGTCACCGCTACGTTGCGACCGTGACCTCGGGGTGATTCACTGGGTGTAGGATTACTACGGGGGACTCTCTCAGCAGGGAGAGCACCACATGTACCTCCTACATCATGGAAAAGATTACAGTCAAGATCGTTCCCATGAGGAACAAGCCAGATCAAGAAATGTTTTAAGTGAATAAAGGAACAAGAAATTAGAAGTACTTGGTTGAACTAAATGAAAATGGATAGTTACTTAATTGCATTAATTTATAACTTGTCTCAATTACATATAAATGGCTAAATTACCACTCTACTCAGCGTCCGCTGACTCTAGAAATTTTATAACCTTGTCCAGGTTAGGGAGTTGAGTAGCCAACACCATCAGCTACAGAGGGAGATGGGCCCAATCGAGCCCAGCCTTAGATGCGTTTTCTTACTATTTCCTTAGCTTCTGTTGTAGTAGTGAGTATTTTGTTCTATATAACTCTGTTTTAGTTACTTTTCTGTTGTATTTTTCTCTGGCGTAGTTGTGATGGCCTGTAATATCGATAGACTTTTTGCACTATTCTTTTACTGTCTCTTGTTTTCTTTCTGCTTAGTTACATTGCATTTGTGAATGTGAATTATTTTCTACTTTTGGTTATTTCTCATTAGACGACTAGGTCTTAGGATTAGTCGAGGCGATCCGGTCTTGGGTCCTGTAGGGATCTACGATCAGGTCATAACAGGGGGTGAGGTGGATGAAGGTGGCAAACAAGACAAACAATTCTATCCTAGGGTTTATTCAAAAACCTAAGTGGATTAGGTCTTGGTTATGAGTGTGGTGAAATGAACTTGTGGGGGGAATGTGGGAGAAATTACAGAGTACTCTACCCGCACTTTACTCCAGTCTACCGCACTTGGATCTCCATGATAGGGTACCTGCAAGACAGTAGATCAAAGACAAGTGATGTTAGTGCTATGTAAATGCAAAGAAGCACAATAAACAATAAAGTAAATTCCGTTGCCTCCCTGGCAATGACGCCAAAATGATCGCACGTGTTTTGCGTGTTTGAAATCGGGGTTATGAGTAACCCGCCGCCGTAGTTGCAAAACGCTTGGTCAAATAAAATTTATACCAAAACTCCAAGGGAGTCTTGGGTCGAACACAGGGAGGTGACGTTTACTTTAATTGAAAACTGCACTTCGATTTGTTTCTTTTTGGTATTTTAGGGTTTTGTCATTTTTTTGTATTTTTGTAAGAAGAAGACAAGCAAATGAATCACAAGATAGAGTTGGAACAAATATGATGTATTACATTAATGTCTATTACAATAATCTACGAAGGCATAAAAAGAGAGGGAGGTAAGAAGAAATCTCCCGAATCGACTGTTCGATGAGACGACGGCACCTGGCGGAAGCTCGGACGAAGGAGGTGAGGAGAGAGCTGATGGAGGTGAGATGTAGGAGGATGTCGGTAGAGGAAAGCTTCGACGTGGCTCCAAAATGGAGGTGAGAAGGTGGAGATAATCTACTACGGGAATGGAAGTGGGTGGATGGCTCCAAGGCGACTTACGAATGAGGATGGGAAGGGGGACGAATATTTGGTGAGGCAGAGGTTCATTACACTAATAGGAGCCTTGGGAGCTTGAGAATAAACTCTAATGGAGCATTGGTAGGATTGCTAGAGCTTTGGAGTAGGTGGGAGGAGAGTAGGTAGAGATGAAGAGGAATGGGGGGTGTAGGGGTGTTTATATAGTGGAAGGAAGGAGAGAGTCCAGCACACAAGAATTCAGCGATAGCTATAAGCATCACTAAAGGCCACTCGAGCTGTCACGGAAGATCCACGCCTCTACATTGCCTGGGCTGGCGCACGCACTACCCAAGCCATTTAGTGATAGCTATAAGAGTCTCTAAAGTCCCGCCCTTCTGTCGTTGTAAAGCCCACGTCCACCACCCACGTCCGCTGCTGTCATCGCACGCACAGGCACGGATGTATCCTGATCATCGAATGAAGGATCACACAGTTGAGAGAAGATCGCACCTCTTTGTCAAATTTGAATCGTGCACCTCGCCATCAGTCGTCGGATGCCACGCGTGTCAGAAACTGCATTCTCAATGTGTGTCGATGCCTACGTGCTACATTCGTGCTCAACTGTGCATCAACGTAGCCACTTCCTTTGCCGCCTAATCTTCCACTGACACCTCCATTTCCTCCAGCAAGCGCTTCAGTGGATAAAATCCACACACGGGGCTTTGAACGCATGGCCGCACGTTGAGAGTGGAGGCACAGACCACTGTGTTGAGGGTTGTCATGTGTTTTGTTTTTGAATTAAGTTTCCACGCCCACAATCGTTGGATAGAGATCCAACGGTCAAGATGACTCTGTGCTTGATGAGGCGCTTCTTCAGCCATGGAGCGCACATCTTAGCCATTGGATTGAGATCCAACAGCTGGGATTTGATCTTGTGGTGGGCTTGGAGGCTCCTTGGCTCAGGTGTGGTGGCCTGGATGGCGCCACGTGGCACCATCTGGGTTGTCCATTTTCTTCTTGCAGAGGGTGCTATAGAGCTCAGATCTGGGCAATTCCTGCATTGACAGACTACGATCGTTGCTCTGAATCCATCAGTACAGTCGGATTCTTCATCTGAGGCCCGTAAGGATGTCGCACTACCTCCTGGCCATGTAAAATGATGGAATTAATTTACATAATATACAACTATCCTAGATGCAATGCAATGGATGTTTATGCAATATTTATATGATGACATGCAATGCTATGCCTAGGAACTATTGTAAATAGGAAATTTTATGATGAATTTATATGTGCTTATCAATAGGCTTTGAAGGATTGTGTGACTGGGATTAATGGGTAGCAGGGCATTAGGCATCTGCAGCTAGGAGTGGAGTTGAGGCATGCAGGAAAGATTAGAGTGAAATCTGATCGTAGGATGTAATCTATACACCTGTGTGAGGATGTGTACATCATCATTGTTGGAACCTAGTTCCACTTCTCTTCTGTGTTTGGTGTTAACAAATTCGTTTTAAAGTCTAATGTGGTTATGAAGTGTTACAGGTTGTACAAGAAATAGATATTGTGGATGCTAGCAAGCAACAAGATAGCATTGAAGATATGAAGGCAGAAGATTATAGATTTTGTTTCATTTATTGTATTTTAGAATCTTTGTATGTCTTCTAACAAGTAAAAAATGATCTAGGTGTTAAAATCAAAGTAGAGATAATTACGGTTCATATTAATGCTCAAATCGTTTATCTTTGCAACTCAAAATTGATTCTTTCAAAATAAACTCGTATAGATTAGATGGATTTTCTCTAAAAATTGACTTACACTTATAATATTAGGTACTTATAGCAAGTACCGGTACTGGTCATAACTACTGGTACATGCTAGGCACAGGTTTGGGCCTAAGTCCCAAACTGTGAACAAGTACCAGTACTCATCGTGAATACCAGTACCAAGTGGTCATAGTTTGTGCACTTGGTTTTTCTTGGACCTTACAAGTACTGGTACTAATCACCAGTGCCGGTACATGTAGGTCACAGCACCATAGCTATGAGTCACAAGTATGGGTACTTATGATCAGTACTAGTACCAAGTGGCTTTGTTGGTACTCAACAGAATGCGCTGAGTACCAGTACCAGTGATCAATACCGATACCCCAAGCACTGTTGAACTGCAGCCAGTACCGGTAGCAAAAGTTTAGTACCAGTGCCAACTAACCAATGTGCCTAATTTGAATGGCTATTTTAGAATTAATCTTAATCCTACACTTCCCTTTTTGTCCCTAATAGCTAGTATTCATAGGGGAGGTGTTTAGTGGCCTATATATACACTCCTTGAGTATCATTTGCAAATAATCAAGAAGCTAAAATTATTCTCTTTGCCTACACCTTCTTTTTCCAATTTTCTAGCTACAAAGAAGATTTGTCTTGTTGCTCTCTTCACAAGGTTGTTCTCTGGTTGAAACAAGTTCCCAAGGCGATTGCGTTCTTAGTAAATTGTCTATTTTTGCTTTCACATTGTAGTTAGAATTTATATATCATCTATTAAGAAATACACTTGTTGGAGACTTAGGAATTAGTTGTAAGCTTTTTTTTGTATCTTGCTTACACCTGTAATATTTATTTCTTTTTGTCATCTTGTAATTAGGTTGAGGTAAGCCTTTAATTACCTCAAGTTATTAGTAAATTGATTCCCTCGGAGTTGAGGGAAATGGGTTAAAAATCCTAAGACAGGAGACTTATGTAGTGGAGTACCCAAGTGAAGGGAACCACTTGTTTAGAGCACTGAATCGATATTTAATAATATCACGTTGTAGTACAACCGAAAAAGTGTTGAAAATAAATATAATTTTATTACTCAAATTTGAAGTCTGAGGTTGAACACAGGGAACAAATGGAATTCAGGCACTAATCTCAATAATAAATGCAAATTGAACACATAATACTACTCAAAATCATGTAATAATACTAATCTCAATAATAATGCATGAGTATATGAAGAATAGAAATAATTGTAGATAAAGCATTGGAGAGCTTATGCAAGAAATGGACATTTGATTACAAAATCAAACATCTTAAAGGTTATTTGCTACAGTGCTTTGCTCTGATTTTTCCTTCTTTCTCTTCCCTTCTCTTCTCCTTAACTTCTCCTTTCTTCTTTGTTCTCTGGCTTCTCCTTCCTTTCTTTGCTTAAGCCTGCGGTCCTTCTTCTCTGGCCCTTTTCTTCTTTTACTTTTTCTCATACTTTCTTCCCTCTTTTTCTCTGCCTTCCGCTTCTTCTTCTTTAACTTCTTCCTTTGCCTTGCGAATCTCAGCTTCTTCCTTCTTCCTTCTTCCTTGTTCTTTCTCTTCCTTCGCTTCTTCCTTCTTCCCTGGCCCTTCTCCTTCCTTCTTTGCCTGACCTCCTCCTCTCTGATTTGGCTAAGTGCCAAACTTAAGCTTTCGAAGACAAAACCCCCCTTCCCTTGCATAGCGTTCCTCTCTTTCTCTCTTCTCTATTTTGATTTGCTCTCCTAGAGACACAACTGGTTCGGGTAATTGGACCTAACAGAGACCCGAGTCTAGGCTCACTGGCATGGGTGGTGAGCGAGGAGTAAGTCGGTCAGGTAAACGGGTCATGGCTAGGTCCGCGTGGTTAGTGCTGCGGACGAGGCCATGAGATGGGGAGAGAGGGACCTCACCCCGTGAGTTGGAGGCGATAAGCCTCTTTCAGAAATTCCTTTTATGCGCACCTACCCGCTCGCCCAGTTCTGAGGTGGGACTAAATGTCCCACCTTCCTTGCACGCACCGCAGCAGTTGGTATCCTCTTCAATTCGCGAAGCCGCAAGGGCTTTTGGCTCTAATTGGGAACCTGAGTGCATTCATGCCTGAAGTCCACATCACCTAGGCCTTTCGCTTGGAGCAGTAGCAGGTGGGGCACAGCATGCGAGCTTCAAGCTCCTTCATCCATGGCGGTCGGTGTGCTTGAACCTGTAAACATGAGAACGACCTTGTGGCCACGTCAAAATGTCTAGGGAGATTTGGTGAGGCACAGTGAGTGTACTGTAGTGGCTAGAGTGGCGTGGGGATGGCTGTGGTGGTGTGTCTATGGTTCTTTGTGGTAGTGTGAGTGGGTGTGTTTGAGGGTGCTTTTGGGTGGTTGATGGAGAGATTGGAGTATGGGGAAATGGTCAGTGAAGTGTTACAGAGGTTGTAGGGTGGTTGGCGAGGAGGATGGAGTTGTGGAGTGACGGGGACACCTCATCGAAGGGATCGCCAGAGGTGGAGAAGGTGATGGTGATCAGTGGCGTCGTGGTGTGTTTTTGAGAAATAAAGAGAAGGAACGGGAGTAGAAGAGAAAGGGAAGCTAACAAATATAATCTAAAGATGAAGGGGACAGGGGAGATGTATGGGCTTGTATGACCAACGTCAGAGATGAAGATCTCCGTAGATGAGGCGGCGGCATAGACGAGGGTAGAGGTGACATCGGCCGATGTTGCGCGACGCAGATGAATGAGAAGAAGACAACCCAACCATTGGCATTGTGGTTGGGTGACAAATGAGTGAGGGAAGAACTGCCAGAGCTTACAGAGGTGTTGTAGCCGGCGAGGGGAGAAGAATGTGGGGGATTCCGGCCCAATTCCAAGCTAGGGAGATGCAGTTGAACCTGGGGTGTCTTAAATAGGCCTCTAGGGAAGAATTTGTGCTTGGAAGACAATATTCCAAGCAAGGAATAATTGCCAGAGATGGAAGCTTCAAAAAGACCCAAATCCCTCATGCATTCGCATGAGAGATTGGGTACAAATCAAGGATCTCTGATTGGTTCAGACCGGAGGAGATTACTCAGAGAATCTCCCTTCCAATTTTGGGGGGATTCTCTGAGTGATCAAGGAGAAATCACCTTCTAAGGCTCGTTGGAGTAGGATTCCTCTGCTATAATGGTGGAGGGACCTATCTATAAGATGGTAAGAAAGTTAGGGAGCTAATTGTATAGGTTTTCGAAAGATAGGGGTAGAAATGTAATCAGGTTGGACCTATTTGCAAAGTGGGTCAAGATGAGTTCCCCTTAGGCCCAAATTTTGGTACAAACCTAATTTGGACCTAAGGAATGCAATGGTGAAGTTGGATTTTAGGTTTGACCATGTTTGACTGGGCACTTTACGCAAATACTCAATTTAGGGTAAATATCTGTTTGAGGCCCCATTCTTGGTCAAAATGAGTTCCAATGGCCAAATTAAAAGTTCTAAGCCCTAGAGAATATTTTTCTATGATTTTTAGAGGGTTAGTTGAATTTTATCTTGACCATAACCTTGTTTAATCAAGTGAGTCTATTTTAGGATTACAAGAAGTCATTTAATTCCCAGAATTCACATGAACCTTTTCTATCAAATCCAACCTACTTTTTATCTTGTTAAGACCATTTGACCTTTGTTTAGCCCTTGAGAAAACCCATGGTTGCACTGCACTAGTAAAATTGTAGTTTTACCCCTTATTTCTTGCTTTTATCTCTGAATGGTTATTTAGTGAATTAGGACCTCCAGTTTGTTATGTAGGAGCTTTTATTCTCTTCACTGGGTCAAAATAAGCTAGTTAAGGCTCATGATGGTGTTCCCATCATACCGCCATGCCTAGCTTTTGCTAGTCCCTTAGCAAAATTTTTAGGTTTTAACTTTGATTCTAGACCATGAGTTCCTTGATGTTCAAAAACTATGATGAGTGCTTTTTTCTGTGGATTAGGTTAGAATGGCAATGGTAGGCATAGAGGTACTCAAGTACCAACCAAGGTCCATACTTGACCAACTCTAGCCTTAGTCTACCGTGAAGGTTTTTAAGACCCACAGGAACTGTCCTAAGGTTCGTTGGACTCAGTGGTTAATGCACCCGTGCATGTAACATATTTTAGCCTTGGTTTAGTTTGCAGTGCGTTTTTGTAAGAGAGAGATAAAGGAATTTTTTTTGTTTGGAGAGTTTTCTCTCTCTTTTTTTTTTATTTCTAGTTTCGAATTGGCTTCTCAACATGGTCTGTTTCAGATTCCTAGTCCCCATCATCAATCCTCAAAGGGTCCCTGGTAATCAATGCTTCGTGATAGCACCGCCCATGGCAACCCCCAGAACCCTGGCTTTCGAGATTTTATGATAATCCTGCAAATGGCATTCTATGGCTAAATCCATACCCTGGCAATTGACATTTCGTGATAATGTCGCCCATGGCATTTGAACCAGCACAGGGTGCTTACATGCCCCCAGTACGATATGTAGATATCCTAGGAGACAGGCACCGAGAAGATGATATGTTATTGCGCATCTTTGAGGGGAATTTGGGAACTCGTCCATGTCGGGAACTCGTCCAAATCAACTTGTGTTGATCGGCTGCTCCTAATCTTGGCGACTTTTTTAGAATAATTTAAATGCATTTACGTGATTTTGATACTTATGCGCACTGTACCAGACTGTGTGTGGATTGGGGTGCTTAGGTTACTGAGCCCCGCAAACCAGAGGTCAGTTAACGAGGTCGAATACTCCCTAAGCCTCAGACCTAATACTCAGGCTTCGCATTTTCCCCAACCACTTGAGGACTATCTAGATCTTAGCAGATACTTGAATTTTTAAGCCTAGGAGTATAGCCCAAGAGGCCTACGATCAGTGTTCCTACTAATCTCGTCTGTGTTTCATTAGCACCTTTTTCCTTTCATTTTCTTGATATGGTCTAGAACTCAGTTAATCCCTTAATTTCTTACTAATGACTATCTCTTTTCCTTTTCTTTTCAACTTGTGCTCCTTTTTGACATTTTTCACTTTTCCCCTTTTTCTCCTCAAAATTTGTATGGCCTCAAAATTTTCTTTTCACCATTTTTTTTATTCTTTTTCATAATTTTCTATTTTTCTTAGTATTTTTGGAATACGTGATTTTTTTTGTGAGAACCCCTCTGAACTTTGGTTTTTGTATGTTTGCACTTTACCACCCCCTATGCCTAAGTTTTTCAATGTCCTCATTGTAAACGGAGGGTGTGAAACAGGTTTGGGTTCAGGAATTTTAGAATAGGATTTATCGGGTGGGCGAACGGGTCAGAAATAATTGTTGTAGATGATTTCAAGCTCTAGCACGTGTACCAGAGGTGGGATCGACTGTTCTAAAAATCAAACTTAGGGTGCAATAGATGTGAAGTACAGAAGGATAATCAAAAGGATCTCGGGTTTTTGGAATGATGAGTTGCCTCTCGTTAAGTGCTAAATTCAATGCCTTCAGTCGAGCAGGAAATGGTATGGAGAGGGAGTGATCAAATCAGCTGAGTTTTGTAGAACAAGCACCTTGATCGAGAGCCTGGTTGGTACAACCAGGTGCTTGTTCAGGTCAACAGGATGATGATGTAGTCCAAACCCAATTAGTCTGGTGGGTTGATAAGTGTAGATCAAGAGATGTGGAACCCGCCATATACTATGGAGCTCAGAATGATATGGAAGTGTGAATCCAAGGTTTGGCTAAGTCGAATCAGCCTGGTCAGAGTAGGGATCCTCAAAATAATTAGTGGATGATGCGGAAACCCTACAGGAGTGATTAGAGAAGGATGGGGCATGATTTGTAGCCTGATTAATATCCGAAACCTGATAAAAATGTGGAGGCAAATCATCTGCAATCGGCTCATTAAGAGCACAATCATAATAGAAGTTGAGTCTGGTTGTGGGTCAGGGTTGAAAATGGGTTTGGATGGTTTCTATATATGTAGAGGAGGTGGCATCAATAAGAATTGTGTATGAGGGCTCCTATAAAAAGGAATTAGAGGTGGGTTTGTTTGGAGAGTCCCCATAGTAGCCATCAAATTCAAAAGTGAAAATCTGAGTCAAGAAAAGTTTCAAATTTTGGGCTGTAGTCACTCTCGGCACTTTCTGATTTTGAATCTTGAGGTTCGAAAAGAAATGATTCTATCTCATTGGAACTTGAATTTAAATCAGTGATCTCAAGATCAAGAACCTCAGAGCCGAAGTCGAAGAATGAATCATGTGAGCTGAGGTCGTAGATTGGCTTGTAGTTGTCAAGAAACAAAGGTTCTCTGAAATCATGGTAAGATTCAAAATCAACGGAGAAATTGCAAGAATCAAGTTTTGAGTTTGATTTGAGATCAAAGGTTCCACCACAGAATAAATCATAAGATGTAGACTCAGCAACCTGACTTGGATCTAGCCTATTTGTAGATTCTGAGCTTAAAAGGGTGTCCTTATAGGGTTTGGGCACAGGTTTTTGGCTTGTGGGGAAGACCCAATCAAGACCCTACTCTTCCAACTCCTCAATTTCTGTATCATAGATTGGCGTGACTTCCGAGAAATCAATTTGTATCTCTGAGGATGTTGGAGAGGGACATTCATCAAACAAAGGCCCAGAATCATAATCCCGATTCAAACTTTGATCTTCATCATATGGGTCCTTGTAATCTTCCCAATAAGTTTCAGCTCCAGATTCTAGGCTGAAGTATGGGTTGAATTATTAGAATCTAGGTCAGAATTGCCTTCGAGGGTCACCTTATCAGAATAAGGGGTGGGATTTACACCCTCGAGTGGTTCTATTTTAATCTCATCATTACAGAAGTCTCAGAATTCTATGCTTGGTGAACCAGGATTTTGGTTTTCTAGGGCTGGCTCAAAATCGTGTTCTCTTGCCATTGGAACTTCCCAACCTAATTCAAGATCAGGTATGTTATATTCCATCTGGGTTGGGAATCGACAACAACCTTGTGCCTCAAACCCGGGATTTAGGTCCAAGATGTTTCATTAATTGTTTGGGGCATGTACGAGTATTTTTGATCGATAACTTGTTTCAACAATCTCATCATCTCTTCCCATTTTTCAAGATCATCTTGGTTTTTCCCAAAGTACAGGATTTGTCATGCATTGGAGGTATTCAAAGTTATGCAATTTTTCTATCTCAATATATCCTGTTATGAGAATATCCTAGGTTGATCCTATTGTTGCTTCTGTTAATAACAATTGGGCATAGTTTATGATGAAAGTTGTTGTTGTTGGTACACTAACCTGAATGTTTTCTACTGGTTTTAAGGTTTTGTACTCAATCTCATAAAATTCAAGGGCATCCTTAATCATTCTATCTCTCATGGATATTTGTGATTCAGGTTTCTTGAATGGTCTTCTAAGTAACCAGGCTGCATATTTGAATTAGATGGTGGAATCAAGATGTAGAATCAAAATTCAAGTATTAGAATGAAGTGATTTGATCTGAATAAAGACTTCCAAGAAAATATATGTGTGTGCTCTAAATAGAAGGCATGAGGGACTCGATGTGATGTTGACCCAATCAAGGCACCCAAAGATTTTTGGATGACTATAGAGGTTTAGGGTGGATGATACCCCCTAGTGAAAAAGCCGTCCACCTGAGAATTACCTGGTGAAAGGGATGGTGGTCGAGCCCGGATAGGTTGTTAATATAGTGATTTTATCATTGAAGTGTGTATAGTGGTTAACCTAAATCGGACCAAACCATCTCTTTACAAAATTTTTAACCTGGCCTACTTGATTTTATTTTGGTCACTTTTAGGCCCAGGGTCGAACTCAGGGAAGTGGGGTTAAAAGTTAAGTTTCTACGCCTTTCCTACAACGAATCTCTTCCGTTCGTTTATTGTGCTTTTGGTGTTTTTCTATTTAGATTTTTTTTCTGGTAATCTTTGTCCTTGAGGCACACCCTCATAATTAGGTTCTTGGCTTTGAGCCAAATCAGGGTTCCAAAATGGGTCTTGCTATTCGCAAGACGGAGTACCTGTAAGTCAAAAAACATCTTTTCTCTTTTATATATTTTTTTATCTTTTTACTAATAGGAAAGCGAAATAGAAATAAAGTAAATATAATATATATATGGGTATATATTATATATATAAATGGGTGGGGGTGGAGGCGGATATGGAGTGTAGCACGACGTCAAGTCGGTCGTCGTCTAGAAAGATGCAACCGACAGGATGAGGTGCCACGTGGAGTGTAGGATGGATGGCGGAAGATGTGTGTGACCACACCTTTTGTACACGTGTATCGGGGAATATCAGCAACTAGTGCAGATATTCCCATGATACCACGTATGGTAAGTAATGCGAAAATATATATATGTGTATATGTAAATATATCTATATGTATATATATATATATATGGTTATAAATATATATTGGTATATATATATAGTTATATATGTATATATATGTGTATATGTATATATATGTAAATGCATATATATATATATAGGTATGTAACTATATCTATAGATAGATATATGTATAGGTATATATATATATATATGTATATATGTATATGTATGTATATGATACTATATAGATGTATATATAAATATGTGTATGTATGTAGTAATATATGTATATATAGATATATGCAGATAAATATAAATATATATATATATGTATGTATGTATATAGACTAACACATAGTTATATAAGTACTAATATATGTGTAGATATATGTATATATATGTAAATATATATGTATATATAAGTATATAGATATATATATATGTATCTATATATGTATACAAATATATATATATATATATATCAATATATATATATACGTATATATATATATATATATGTATATAATAGTGTATAGGTGAGTGTGTGTGTGTGTGTGAAAGTGTGAGTGTAGGTGTGTAAGTGTCAGTAAAGAGAGAGTGTTGTGAGAGAGAGAGAGAGAGGCTGCGTGCTTCCTACTGGAGTGAAGGAGGCAAGCGTTAAAACGTCTGAGGCAGCCAGGCGTTGTCTGGAGGGCTCCACGTGCACGCGTAGGTGCTTAGGCACGCAGAGAGGGGCGTGCTGGAGCGGGACTGAGCGCGGGGAGAGAAGAGGCTACAGCGGACCAGGACGTGCGCGCTGGGGGAGATGGGCGCGGAGAGGACTGCAGCACCCAGCGCTATGCGGAGAGGTGTACGCGGGAGAATGGAGCAGGCGACGGCAGGCGCTGGGAGAGGCGGGCGCACGTAGATACGTGGGTAGGTGCTGAAGCAGGCGCGGGGCTGAACGCGTGCGCGACCAGTGGCCGGTAGCGGCGCGTCGGGTGACCGAATAAGTAAGAAGCTCTCCGGTCACCCCACTATAGCCACAGTGTCACGCTGACTGGCGTGAACTGTGGCTACAGTGGCCGGGCGAGTCGCGCAACCGCCTGCTGCAGGTGCTGTGAGTGCAGGAAGCTTGCGGCTGGCTCGCGTGGGATATCCCGCATGGCAGAAGTTCTGTGCTGGTTGGTTGCGGGCGGAAGCGAGAGCGCGACAGGGCACGAGGGTAGCCTACGTCACGGGCGAAGGGGTGCAATAGGGCATGCGGTGGCCTGCGGGTGTTGGCTGGTGTGGGTGAGGCTTGGCCGGCCAATGCAGAGGCGTGCAGTGGCCGGTTGCGAGTGGACAGACGAGTGCAGTGCTAAGGAGCGGGAGGCGAGGGCACCTGCAGGTGCGTGCTGGAGGCGAGGGCGCCTGCAGGCATGCGCGGAAAGGGCTGGGCAGCTGCTGCTGCGTGCGGAGCTTTGAGCTTCAAAGCTTGAAGCTCCCGCTCCAATGGCTGGAATGGCTAGAAAGTGAAACAGGGAAGAAGGCCACCACGCCCACCGACTCTTGATGAGCTGGGCAGTGGTGGTTTCACGGTGGTGGATGTGCACCACAATGAAGACTCCTGCCCGCAGAGTGGCTCCTCTGAGGAGGAGGTCCTGCGTATGGAGGGAGAGGGGAGGGGGCGGTGCCCTGGAAGCAGAAGTTGGATTTTTGAAGTGGAGGACCAGGCTCCCTTTGCAAGAAGGCAGCCGAACTCTTTTAAAGAAGAAGAAGGCATGCAGAGCCATGCCCTGGCTGTGCATGCCTCAGCATGGCTGTGCAGGGCAGGCTGTCGCAGGGAAGGGCCTAAGCAGGGAATGGCGCGAGGAGGAAGGTCATCCATCCATGCAGCCGCGGGAAGATTTCAAAGTTAATTAGAAATAAAAAATAGAAAGGTGGTGAATTTTGCAAAGATGCACTTGAGGAAAAATGTGAAATGCATGGCCACTTATTTCATTCTCCTCCCCTCTCAATTAAATGCATGCATGCGTCTATATTCACAAATGCGACTATGGAAACCTAATATGCATTGGTAATGCTAAGAAATACCACAAGATGGCACAATTGCAGGTGTATTTTTGCGGTGCAATCATACCCCCATGCCTATCTTTTGCTAGTCCCTAGCAAAACAGTATTTAGAAATGATCTTTAAGCTAAAGCTTTTCTTCTGAGGCGACATAGGTGTGTTTATTGTTGGATATTGTGAGAACCAATTGCAGAGAAGACTACCAGTACTTTAAGTCTTATGTGACATAGATCATCTCTCGACTAACCAGGATTCTTGCTATTTAAACCTTAAGTACGATTTCCAGGACCCAGGAAGTTTTTCCCGTACTCGAGAGCTCAAGAGATTATGGCTTGTGCTTAGTGACGGATCAAGACTGACCAGATGAACATTAAGACTCAAGCCCAGTGTTTCATGAATTTTTAAGTACAGGTTGGTCCTAGTTTGAGCTTGTGTCTTCGAATTGACCCGGAAAACTCAACTCCCATTTTCTGACATTTGTGGCTCAAAGAAAACAAGGTATTTGTAACCTATCCTGAAGAACTTCTTGTAGGGTGCAATTTTACAGATATTTGTGAGATATACTGACTTATTTGCATTTTTTTTTTTGAAACACTTGTCAGTATATCTCTTACAACATTATTTGGAGGAGCACACTTTCCTTTTTGGTGGGAGAGTTTCTTTTTGGTGGAAAGAGTTTCTCCTAAACACAAGACTAAAACCTGGGATAAAAAGTCTACCTACGCACACTGGTAAGGACTCCACCTTCCCTAATGAACACTAGGGTTGGATCTTATGTTCACACGGTCTTTCTTGATATGTGTAGTGTGAACCAAGATTACTTAGGCTCTCAAGTAGAAGCAAACTAACAGACCCTGTACTGGTGTCTCAAGTACAAGAATACGTCCTTAGTTAGGAGACATTTTGATCTATTTTGTCAATGCTCAAGTGAATTAAGTCGAGCCTGAGCGAATCAAGCTTCTGTGGCCTGGAAAGTCTTCAAAATAGAGGTTGAATATCCACTTATTGTATTTTTGTTTCAGCCTTCAGATCATTAATAAACACTATATATATATATATTTTTTTTTTTTTTCTTTTCCTAGCATATTTATAAATAGGTGGAAACTGCATGATACCATAAAATACCCAGATCCTATGGATGCCTATCCACCCCCCCATGCCAAACGATGCTATGTCCTCATATGCATGCAGGGAAAGGTAGAGAAAGGATGAAAGATCAGGTAATGAGAGCTGAGGTGCAGGGTATACAGCAGGGTGGTAGGGTGGGTGGATGATGGTGGTGAAGTGAAAAGTGAAGTGATCGTGATAGTGGCGTGAAAAGTGAAGGTGGATGGTGAAAGGTCTGGCATTTCATGGGACGAGAGTGTCCCAGGCGGATTGGAGAACAGGTCAGGAGGAAGAAATTGGCCCTCAAATTGGCCAAGAAGAGGGGCTTCTTGGATAGATGGATCCAAAAAGGAATAGCCCCAGTGAGTAGGATATGGGCTCAAGGTCCCAGTGTGGATTTGCAAATCCACCTGATTTGGTGGGAAAGAAAGGGCAATTCGGTCTTCAAGAGTGTGGACCGGCAGTGAGTAGCCCGGATATAACTCTGACCATGAGGTATGGGAAGCGGAGAAAACCTCGTCAGAAGTCTGGTCAGGAGAAGGTACGGGACAAGGGAGGGATGGGGGACGTCACAGTATGTGTTGATCAGGCAGTCGTTAGTGTTTACAGGTAATTCGCAGCAGTCAGAGTAGGTCCCAATTAGTCCGATACATGTGCTGACGGCCTTGACCTCGTCAGACGTGTCATCCTCGATGCAATCGCAATCAAAGTTCTTGGCTGCCTTGAAGATGTTAAGCCTGAGCTTCTCAGATCCAACAACAATCTCGATACAGCCTGACTCGTAGTTGATAAGGGCAAGGGCTGTGGCCAAGAAAGGTCTACCAAGGATGATCGGACAATCAGAAAGTAAACTATGAACTTTCATATCTAAAACAAGAAAGTCAACAGGAAAACAGAGACTGTTGACCCTAACCACCACGTCTTCTACCACACCCTTCAGGATTTTGATAGAATGGTCTGCCAACTGTAACGTGATAGGGGTGGGTTTCAGAATTCCCAAGGAAAATTTTTCGAGCATGATGGTTGCTATGAGATTGATGGAAGATCCTAGATCAAGCAGGGCACGGTTAAACTTGCAGCCTTGGATGCTACAAGAAATAAGCGGTGTGCCCGAATCTTTCTACTTCGGTGCTAGATTTGACAGTATAGCACAACTCGCATGAGGCAAGAGAACCACCGAATTCTTAGTTTTCTTTGACTGTCGCCTGGGTGCTGTGTAGTCTTTGAAAAATTAGGCGACAGTAGGTATGTGGTCAATAGCCTCGAGCAGGGGTACCTTGATTTCTACATCACTGAACAAATTATGCAGGTTATCAAAGGCCTACGTATCTTTCTTCTTGCCTTTTGGCTCCCTCAGTAGAGCCTCAGGGAATGGAACTAATTTTGGCACCAATTTGGGTGTATCTTCCTCTCGCAAATGTGGTGCAGATCCAAAAGGGGAGGGCGATGAAGAAGACAGGCCAGGATTAGGTTGAGGCGGATTGACGGTCAGCTTACCTCTCCTCGTAGTGATAGCATTGGATGATGTGGGTCTAGTGGGATCATACGTTAGAGGAGTGTTTGCAATAGGGACATAAGAGTGCGGTGCTGCAGTGGGATTAGCCTGAAATCTCGGTGGAATGCTCGAAGCTTGAAGAATTTGATTAGCCTACCCCTGAGAAGGTCATACCTATGGTTGAGGACCACGGGGTACGAAGTTTCATGGGTTTGGAACAGGTTGGGTGGGAAGAGTGCCCTGAGATCGAGTCGCCTTGCGTAGTTGACTGATCTCAGCATTCTGCTGCGCCAATTGGTGCTAAAGAGAGGTCATGTTCTCTTCTTGGCTCTTTGACATATTCGTCATCATTCGCATCAATTTGTCAAGAGGACTTGATGCTTGTTTGGTTTGCGGTATGCAAGGGCCTGATGGCGGGGTTGCCATAGGATTAGACTGGGCCCTTGGGATGACGGGTGCGGACGGTCGCATTGGTCCACCCGCGAGTTTTGGCGCTGTGGGTTGTTGTACCATGTGAAGTTTGGATGATTTCACCACCCTGGGTTATAAGTGGCAAAGAATGGGTTATTCCCCAGGGCGCAAGCATCTTCTATGCCAGAAGACGTGTCCACATGTAAATATGCGTCCGAGCACCTGGAGGCTTGGTCCTCCATGTCGAAATACTGGCTTGCAGAAGCTAGATCCACATGACTTACCGAGTCGCTCGGCGCGACACTTGGTAAGGAAGGTCTTACGGGGTTTCTCGGGATAAGCCTGGTGTTGGAAGAATTTGGATTGTGATGAAGTGGTGGGGTGGGGGTGTTTGCCCTAGAACAGGCGGGGTTGGCCAGAAGCTCATCCAGCTTCTTGTGCATGACGGAGACTTCATCCAATTTCTGCGTGATAAGGGTAAGATCAGTGGATGAATGGGAGGGTCCCGTGTCAACTTCGTGGACATTTTCGGGGTTGGCTAGTACGATTAAAGGCGACAATGAAGGAATTGTTCATTGAGTTTTCACTCATATTTTCAAACAATTCGAATGCTCCATTCTTGTCTTTATCCATAAAATTCCCCCCACAGGAAGCGTCTGCAATCTACTTCAAAGTCTCATTTAGCCCATAGTAGAAAATCTGGGCTATGTGCCACTTAGGCAGATCATGGTGCGGACACTTCCTGAGGAGGTCATTATACCTCTCCCAAGCCTCATGAAATTGTTCGCCGTTTTGTCGCATAAATGAAGTGATAGCACGGCGAAGTGCATTGGTTCGCCCGATTAGGAAGAACATCTTGAGAAATGCTGTTTGCATCTCTTCCCAAGAGTGGATGGTTCTCCCAAGGGTGCGTAACCACTGCGATGCTTTATCCCGCAATGAAAATGGGAACATTTTCATGAGGACTATAGGTAACCCGATATTTCTTAGTTTAATAGTTTCAGCTAATTGGGTTAGATCTTCCAAGTGGAGAAAAGGATCTTCACTTGCAAGACCATGGAAGTGAAAATTTATTAGGCCAATTATATTAGGTTTTAGTTCAAAGTTGTCCCTACCCATGGGGACCCGAATTTGTCCTATGGTCTCTGTAGCAGCGGGATTCTGATAGGAGCTAAGAGACCTAGGCTCCTCCCATTCGGGAGGGTTCTGCATTTCCTCCAATGTTTCTCGAATGGCCTCAATAAGTTCATTTTACATTTCCATTTGGACTTGGAGGCGGGTTATGGGATCTAAGGCTCCACCACCTAGTGGGTTCTGAGGGTGGTTTCCTCCCTCGGGATTTGGGGATGGGCGTGCAGCCATATTTGTGGAGGAGGAGGACGATTCAGCTTCTTTTCTAAATTTATCAGGCAATTCAAACAGTTCAGGGTTTTTTGACCTCCTCCCAAACATGCACTACCGCAGGAAGAATTGGGGAGATAAGAAGGGAAAAGAGATGAGAGAAATGACACCGCAAAGGTACACTTGATGACAAATCAATTCAATCAAATTCCTAACCTCTACAGTGTGCCCTTAGACCTAAAGATCTAAGTTACCTACTATCACGAACTATGGAATCGAATGCGAGCACCGCGGAACCACCGGGCGAGATTGAAAGGTCGTTTTCCCCAGTCTTAGATACCCGATAGCACGCGGGAACCCTCACCAGCACGTAGACGCTACACGCAAGTAGTTAGACCTCCAATCCTTAATAAGGGTCAAGTTACTACGAATTTTAGTTAGAGGCTTAGGGTCAAGTGCTTTTGGAATGTGAAGGGCATTGTTTACGGGTAATGCCCAAATGATTGATTTTTCAAGTGTGTAAAACAAGCATGCAACAGGGAAATCTCCCCGAATTGAAGTTTTAATTGGTGAATGGTTTTTAGAGTTTATCCTTAAGTAGTATGAATTTTAGGATTTCGCTGAAATACCAATTCAACCAATCTCCGGGTTTTGTGAGAATACAAGTTTTCTTTCTAAGCCCAACAAACCCTTCTTCAATGTCAGCTGGTTAATGCATGCTAAAATGCAATGGGCTTCCCTAAATGGAGATTTCTATGTGTGGATGCACGAATCAGTTTTAGAGTTTATGTGAAAGGGAGCCAAAGCACTTCATTTCAAGTGCTCCCAACCACCAAAATGATTTCCACACACAAGGCTCAACCAAAAGATAAAGAAAATCAATTTGTTGGGGTTGAAATATTCGGGATCGAATCTTAGGCAAGTTGAAAAGTCGTGGTGGGGTTGGAATCAACTCAATTCTAAGTCTCCCCACCAAAAATGTGATCTTGAATTTGCAGATAAGTGAGACAAAAGAGGGGTGCAATCAATCCTTTTATGTTTGCCTCAAAGAATGCTTCACACGGAGAAAAATTCAAGAATCAAGATTCTTGGATTTTCGCTATGCGAAGTAAGGCGGGAAATCCCAGGGCGGTGGGAATAAATGCAATCAATCAAACAAGTGAATTTTAATCCACTTGCCCCAAGAGATCCCAAGAAGTTTTTCTAGTTTTTAGTTTATTTTTTTTTTTATTAATGTGACAAGTTAACCTAAGTTGCTAAGAAAAGAAGACCTACTTGTTCGGCAACGTGTGCAAAGCTCCAATGCGGTGTCAGCGTCTTCACGCTCTCATTCCTGCCTTGGATCTGCTCACGTCTTCGACTTTGTCTGCCTGCCTTCTCCTTGCAATAGGTTCACCTGCACAGCAATAAACAAAAACACCCGTGAAGAGAAAATGAAAGGAATGGAATAGAAACTTACTTGCAGGCGCACCTCCCCGGCAACGGCGCCATTTGAAAGGGATGGTGGTCGAGCCCGGATAGGTTGTTAATATAGAGATTTTATCGTTGAAGTGTGTATAGTGGTTAACCTAAATTGGACCTAACCATCTCTTTACAAAATTTTTAACCTAGCCTACTTGATTTTATCTTGGTCACTTTTAGGCCCAGGGTCTAACTCAGGGAAGTGGGCTTACAAGTCAAGTTTCTACGCCTTTCCTACAACGAATCTCTTCCATTTGTTTATTGTGTTTTTGGTGTTTTTCTATTTAGATTTTTTTCTGATGATCTTTGTCCTTGAGGCACACCCTCAAAATTAGGTTCTTGGCTTTGAGCCAAATCAGGGTTCCAAAAGGGACTTGATATTCACAAGATGGAGTACCTGCAAGTAAAAGATTATCTTTTATCTTTTATATATTTTTTTATCTTTTTACTAACAGGAAAGCGAAACAGAATTAAAGTAAATATAATATATATATAGGTATATATTATATATATAAAGCGGTGGGGGTGGAGGCGGAGATGGAGTGTAGCACGGTGTCGAGTCGGTCGTCGTCTAAAAAGACGCAACTGACAGGACGAGGTGCCGCGTGGAGTGTAGGATGGATGGTGGAAGTTTGTGACCATGCTTTTTGTAAGCGTGTATCGGGGAAAATCAACAACTGGTGCAGATATTCCCGCGATACCACGTATGGTAAGTAATGTGAAAATATATATATGTATACATGTAAACATGTCTATATGTATATATATATATATATATGGTTATAAATATATATAGGTATATATATGTGTATATGTATATATATGTATATGTATATATATATATAGGTATGTAACTATATGTATAGATAGATATATGTATATATATATATATATATATGTATATATATATGTATGTATGTATATGTATGTATATGATAATATATAGATGTATATATATATATGTGTATGTATATGGTAATATATGTATATATAGATATATGTAGATAAATATATATATATATACATATATAAGTATATGTACAGATGTAGATATATATGTATATATATATAAGTATATATATATATATATATATATGTATGTATGTATATAGACTAATACATAGTTATATAAGTACTAATATATGTATAGATATATGTATATATATGTATATTTATATGTATATATAAATATATAGATATATATATGTATGTATATATACTAATACTTAAGTATATAGGTACTTCTATATGTATAAATATAAGTATATATATATGTATATAAATATATCTATATATATCAATATATATATGTATACGTATATATATATATATGTATATAATAATGTATAGGTGTGTGTGTGTATGTGAAAGTGTGAGTGTAGGTGTGTAAGTGTCGGTAAAGAGAGAGTGCTATTAGAGAGAGAGAGAGAGAGGCTGCGTGCTTCCTGCTGGAGTGAAGGAGGCGAGCGTTAAGACGTCTAAGGCAGCCAGGCGTCATTTGGAGGGCTCGACGCGCGCACGCAGGGGCTTAGGCGCGCAGAGAGGGGCACGCTGGAGCGGGACTGAGTGTGGGGAGAGAAGAGGCTGCAGTGCACCAGGACATGCACGCTGGGGGAGATGGGCGCAGAGAGGACCGCAGCGCCCAGCACTGCGTGGAGAGGTGTACGCTGGCCAAGGGAGCGGGCAAAGGCAGGCACTGGGAGAGTCGGGCACACGCAGACATGTGGGCGGGCGCTGGAGCGGACGAAGGGCTGAACGCGTCCACCGGCAGTGGTCGGTAGTGGTGCGTCGGGTGATCGGATAAGTGAGAAACTCTCTGGTCACCCCACTATAGCCACAGCGTTGCGCTAACTGGCGTGTACAGTGGCTACAGTGGCCAGGCGAGCTGTGCAACCACCTGCTGCAGGTGCTATGAGTCGGGCGGCTTGTGGCTGGCTCGCGCCAGCTGGCGTGCACGGAAGAAGGTCTGCACTGGCTGGTTGCAGGCGGAAGCGAGAGCACGATAGGGTGCGAGGACAGCCTACGTCGCGGGCGAAGGGGCGCGACAGGGCACGCAGTGGACTACGGGTGTTGGTTGGTGTGCGGTGAGGCTTGGTCGGCCACTGCAGAGGCACGCGGTGGCCTGTTGCGGGTGGACAGGCGAGTGCAGTGCTAAGGAGCAGGAGGCGAGGGTGCCTGCAGGTGCGTGCTGGAGGTGAGGGTGCCTGCAAGCGTGCGTGGAAAGGGCTGGGCAGCTGCTACTGCTTGCTGCTGCTGCTACTGCGTGTGGAGCTTTGAGCTTCAAAGCTTGAAGCTCCCGCTCCAATGGCTGGAATGGCTGGAAAGTGAAACAGGGAAGAAGGCCACCATGCCCACCGCTCTTGATGAGCTGGGCAGTGGTGGTTTCACGGTGGTGGGTGTGCACCACAGTGAATACTCCTGCCCGCAGAGTGGCTCCTCTAAGGAGGAGGTCCTGCGTATGGTGGGAGAGGGGAGGGGACGGTGGCCTGGAAGGAGAAGTTGGATTTTTGAAGTGGAGGACCAGCCTCCCTTTGCAAGAAGGTAGCCGAGCTCTTTTAAAGAAGAAGGCATGCACAGCTATGCCCTGGCTGTGCATGCCTCAGCATGGCTATGCAGGGCAGGCTGTCGTAGGGAAGGGCTTGAGTAGGGAATGGCGCGAGGAGGAAGGTCCATCCATCCATGCAGTCGCGGGAAGATTTCAAAGTTAAGTAAAAATAAAAAATAAAAACGTGGTGAATTTTGCAAAGATGCACTTGAGGAAAAATGTTAAATGCAAGGCCACTTATTTCATTCTCCTCCCCTCTCAATTAATTGCATGCATGCGTCTATATTCACAAATGCGACTATGGAAACCTAATATGCATTGGTAATGCTAGGAAATAGCACAAGACGACACAATTGCAGGTGTATTTTTGCGGTGCAATCACCTGGGCAGCAAGAGAGGGAGAGTCCCGCAAAGACCCCTACACGGTAGAGCGCCCCCATAGGTTACAGGGTTTCCCCCACCCGACCTCTCTTGTCACTGAGGGTCCAGGTAGACCAGAATGGATAACTTGACCTCTTAAGTCTACCAATTTTATAGCCTAATTTGTGCCTTTGATTTCACTTGAATTAGCAGTTACTTTGACTTGTGACCTAATTTGGAGGTTGGTTGGCCTACAATGTAGTCCAACTTCACTTGACCTGCCCTAAAGATGGCAGAATGTCTCTAGGTCAAGACCTAGAAATCACCCTGATTTGAGTCCCAGGTTATTAGGTCCAAGTATTTTAAGGTTCAAGTGAGTTTAGAGCCTGATTTTAGGGTTTTTCTTGATTAGATCTTTTCAATAAAGGGCTTCGGTAACACACAAATGCGGGTGGATTTGTTTCCTTTTATGCAGGAAAGTGTGAACAAGCACTCCAAAACCCTAATGTAAAAAGCCTAATTTGGCTTTATTTCCAAGTCCACTTTAAGTTTTACAAATGTTCTCCATGGACTTCAAACAAGAAGTGCGTAGTCCAAGAAGATTAGAGTTTAAGCATAGTCCCTAATAGGCACAGAAATTTTGGGGTAGGGTCTCTAAATAAAATCGCTTCAACTTCAATAAGATTTGAAAAAATTTTGCAAATTAGGAAGCTTTGCCTTTGAAATGATAATTACTATGAAAAGAAGGCAGGTGATTCCTAATTGATTGATTCCTTTTTGTCTTCCCAAGATTAGGAGGTTGATTAAGGAAGAATAGAGAACTTACCTGCCCTAGCGTGGTTGATTTACGTGGAAGATTGCCTCGTGAAGTACCTCGCAAAATCACAATAAAGCAAATAAGGCAAATTAGTGCTAAAATATAATCAAATAATGCAGAGAATAGTGGTGAATTGTGCACTACTCCTTGGTAATGGTGCCAAAATGTTTAGAGTGCTAAATCGATTTTTAATAATATCGTGTTGTAGTACAGTCGAAAAAGCATTCAAAACAAATATAATTTTATTACTCGTATTTGAAGTCCGAGGTTGAACACAAGGAGCAAATGGAATTCACACACTAATCTCAATAATAAATGCAAATTGAACACATAATATTACTCAAAATCTTGTAATAATACTAATCTCAATAATAATGCTTGAGTATATGAAGAATAGAAATAATTGTAAATAAAGCATTGGAGAGCTTATGCAAAAAATGGACATCTGATTACAAAATCAAACGTCTTAAAGGTTATGTGCTATAGTGCTTTGATATGATTTTTCCTTCTTTCTCTTCCCTTCTCTTCTCTTCAGCTTCTCCTTTCTTCTTTGTTCTCTGGCTTCTCCTTCCTTTCTTTGCTTAAGCCTGCCGGCCTTCTTCTCTGGCCCTTTCCTTCCTTTACTTTTTCGCTGACTTTCTTCCTTCTTTTTCTCTACCTTCTGCTTCTTCTTCTTTAACTTCTTCCTTTGCCTTGTGAATCTCAGCTTCTTCCATCTTCTTCCTTCTTTCTCTTCCTTGGCTTCTTCCTTCTTCCCTAGCCCTTCTCCTTCCTTCTTCCTTCTTTTCCTGACCTCCTCCTCTCTGATTTGGCTAAGTGTTGAACTTAAGCTTTCCAAGCAAAATCCCCCTTCCCTGCATAGCGTTCCTCTCTTTCTCTCTTCTCTATTCAGTTCACTCTCCTAGAGCCACAGCTGGTTCAGGTAATCGGACCTAACGGAGACCCGGGGCCAGGCTCACCAATGTGGGTGGTGAGTGAGGAGTGAGTCAATCGGGTAAACGGGTCCTGGCCAGGTCCACGTGGTCAGTGCCGCGGACGAGGCCGTGAGAGGGGTAGCGAGGCACCTTACCCCGTGAATTGGAGGCGATAAGCCTCTGGCAGAAATTCCTTTTATGCACACCCGCCCGCTCGTTTAGTTCCGAGGTGGGACTAAATGTCCCACCTTCCTTGTGTGTGCCGCAGCAGCAGGTGTCCTCTTCAATTCGTGAAGTTGTAAGGGATTTTGGCTCCAATTGGGAACCTGAGTGCTTTCCTGCCTCAAGTCCGCATCACCTGGGTCTTTCTCTTGGAGTAGCAGCAGCAGCTGGAGCATAGCACGCTAGCTTCAAGCTCCTTCATCCATGGCGGCTAGTGTGCCTAAACCTGTAAACATGAGAACGGCCTTGTCGCCACGTGAAAACGTCTAGGGGGATTTGGTGTGCGACCTTCCTCTATAGTTTTATTATTTCATCGTAGTATAGTATAGAGAGGTGATTACCAGTTTAATACAATTTGTTACTCGGAAATAAAGAGTTCCCGAGGTCGAACTCAGGGAGCAAGTTATATTCTAGGGGTACAAGTTTCTTTTACAAAAATAAAGAAAGAGAAAGAGAGAATTTGTTGTCTTTTCTTCTTTTCTCTTTGCTTCTCCTCTTCTCAGATCTTCTGTTATCTTCTTCTTCTTTATCTGCAGTGGTGATGTTCTTCTTCTTCTTTCAGCTGTTCCTGCTCTTCCTTTTTCTTCTGCAGAGCGGTCCTGTTCTTCTTCTTTTCCTTTCTTTCTTCTTTTCCTTTCTTCAGATCTTCTTCTCCTTTCTTCAGATCTTCTTCTCGTGCTCTTCTTCTTTCAGTTCTTCCCTTGGCCTCTCTGTGTTCTCCTCTGCCTCGCCTTCCTTCTGCCGTCTTTGCCTTCAGGACGTCGTCTGATTTTTCAATCAGACGACTTAAACCGCCACTACTACAGTGCCGCTCGGTGATCCTCCTTCCTTCAGCCTTCGTCTTCTTCCACGGTTCTTCTTCACCTGTGCCTGCACACTTACACAGCTTGATCAGAGGGGCAAAACCTATGTCTACCCTCCCCCGCGTCTCTCTCTCATAGAAACCGCTCTTAGGATAGCTCTCCTAGAGCTGCCAGGTTGCCAGGTACGGGTCGCGCCCGGGTCCAGGCCCACCGACGTGCGTGGTGGGCGAGGAGTGCAGGTCAGTCTATGTCGGGTCGGGCCAGGTCCGCGAGGCATGAGCGCGGACGAGACCGGGTCGAGCGAGCGAGTGAGTGAGAGGGACCTCACCCCGTGCTCAGGAGGCAACGAGCATAAGGCACTTTTTGCCTTTATGCGGGCGCTCTCCTCTGAAAGGTTACGAGGTGGGACTAAATGTCCCACCCCAAATTGGGTGCGTGCGCGGAGGAAGCAGCAGCAGCCGTGGCGAAGCGCGGGGGCTTCGCACGAGAGCTTCGCCTCAACTGCAGCCTGGTACTTCGCGACGACGCCTCGCACTGTCTGGGAGGGTGACCTGGGCGCGGCGCACCTGGGGCAGCAGGTGAAGAAGCTGCTTCGCTTCAACAATGGCGGCGACGAGCGCAGTTACCTGTCCACAGAAAAATGGCCTCTCGGCCCAATCAGAAACGCTGAGGACCTTCGCCGTGGCACGGCGAAGGTGGTCGGGGGGTGTGCAGGCGGCGGGGCGGATCCCAAGAGCTGCCCTAGGTCGGACTGTGGGTCGGGAGATGGGTTTGTTCGGTGGAGTTGCAGAGGGTGATTTGGGGGAAGTGGAAGGGCGGAGGTTGATCAGGGTGAAGAGGCGGAGGTTCTGCGGTGGTCGGCGAGTCGTGTGGGTTGCTGGAGTGATGGGAGCGGCTCGCCGGAGGATGGCCGGAGGCGGAGAAGGTGAGGGTGATTGGTCGGAAACGAGGGCGACAGTAAATGTTTAAAGTGAGGAAAAGGAAGAGGGGAGGAAGAGGAGGAGTTCTACCTACTTAGCAGGACGAGGAGGGGCCGGAGCGGGCGACAGTCGTATCGACTGTCGCCGGAGAAGAAGATGCCCGGGGGAAGGGGCGGCGGCGAGCAGAGGGCCGGAGAGGCGCCAGCTGGGTGCGGCGTGGCGCGGGAAGAGCGAGGGAGAGAAGTCTCTGCTGCTGGTATTGCGGCAGAGCGAAGAGGAGGAGGAAGAACCGCCGAAGCTGGTGGGCGTCTGCCGGAGTGAGAGGAGAGGAAAGTTGGGGGTTTTCTCCGTCAGATCTGAGCTGCCTCGAACGGTGGGGCGACGGGGGGTATTTATAGGGTAGAATCAGAGAGGAGGGCGGAGGGAGACGACGTGTCTCCCTCGCCGGAGGACGTCGGAGATGGAAACCCATACCGTCCGTGCGTTCGCACGGCCGGTATGGTGGGTTGCTGCGACCAGGGGGGTGTTCCTGCGACGGCTGACGACGCAGGGCACCCCCGGTTGACTTGCCAGCCCCTCCCCCTCACCCTGCGCGGCTCCATGCTCCGCGCAAGGTCGCCGGAGCATGGTGCTGGCAGGTTTTGGCAGGAGGGACCTGAATGCAAAGAACGAAGGAGAGTTAGGGGCAGAAATGTGAGGGTTCAAAAGTTGAGGGTCAAAAAGTAAATATATGAGGACCAAAGTGCAAAGTTGGTCAAGAAGGTTTCTTCTTAGGCTCAAGTTTTTATACATGACTAATTAGGACCTAAGGAATTTGATGGTGAATTTTATTTCTAGATTAAACCTTGTTTGACCGATCAATTTATGCAAAAACCCAAATTAAGTTATTAATTGGGCATGGTTCTCAATGTAGGTCAAAATGGGTTCTGAAGGCCAAATTGAAGGTTCTAAACCCTAGAGATTATTTTTCTATGAATTTTAGAGGGTTTATTCTATTTTTACTTTGCCTCGAACCTCGTGAATTGAAGTGGGTTTGCTTTAGGGTTACAGATTATCATTTAGTTCCTTGGAATTGCTGTAGCCCTTATCAGATCATCCCACTTTCCTTCTCATTCGGTTTGTTTGACCTGTGTTTGGACCCTGAATTACCCTGTATGCAGATTATACTGGTAAAATTGCATTTTTAGCCCTTATGACTTATTTTCTCCTTAAACTCAGAATTCTCTGAGTTAAGCCTTTCCTTGAGTTATGTAGGAGCTTTTATCCTTTGTATTGGGTCAAAATGAGCTAGTTATGGCTCATGATGAGGTTCTCATCATTCGCCAAGGCATGACGAGTGTACTGCAATGGCTGCCGTGGCATGGGGATGGCTCTGTTGGCGTGTCTAGGGTTCTCTGTGGGCGTATGAGTGGGTGTGTTTGGAGGTGCTTTTGGGTGGTCGACGGAGAGATTGGAGTAGGGGGAATGGTTAGTGAGGTGTTGCGGAGGTTGTAGGGTGGTTGGTGAGGTGGATGGAGGTGTGAAGTGATGGGGACACCTCGCTGGAGGGATCGCTGGAGGTGGAGAAGGTAATGGTGATCAGTGGCGTCGAGGGGTGTTTTTGAGAAATAAAGAGAGGGAAGCTAACAAACCTAATCTAAAGATGAAGGGGATAGGGGAGGCGTCTGGGCTGGTATGGCCGATGCCGAAGACGAAGATCTCCATAGATGAGGCGGCGACGAAGACGAGGGCAGAGGTGACATTTGCCGGTGTTGTGCAACACGGATGAATGAGAAGACAACCCAACCAGTGTTATTGTGGTTGGACGACGAATGAGTGAGGGAAGAACCGTTGGAGCTTGTGGAGGTGTTGTGGCTGGTGAGGAGAGAAGAATGTGGGGGATTCCAACCCAATTCGAAGTTGGGGAGATGTGATTGAACCTGGGGCATCTTAAATAGGCCTCTGGAGAAGGATTTGTGCTTGGAAGCCAAGCTACCAAGCAAGGTATAATGGCTGGAGATGGAAGCTTCAAAAAGACCCAAATCTCATGTATTCGCATGAGAGATTGGGTACAAATCATGGATCTCTGATGGGTTCAAACTGGAGGAGATTACTCAGAGAATCTCCCTTACAATTTTGGGGGGGATTCTTTGAGTGTTCAAGGAGAAATCACATTCTAAAGCTCGCTGGAGTAGGATTCCTCTGCTATAATGGTGGAGGGACCTATCTGTGAAGACGATAAGAAAGCTAGGTGGCTAATTGTATGGGTTTTCAAAAGATATGGGTAGAAATGTAATCAGGTTGGACCTATTTGCAACGTGGGTCAAGATGAGTTCCCCTTATTTCCAAATTTTGGTGCAATCCTAAGTTGGACCTAAAGAATCCAATGGTGAAGTTGGATTTTGGGTTTGACCACGTTTGACTAGGCACTTTACGTAAAAACCCAATTTAGGGCAAATATCTGTCTGAGACCCCATTCTAGGTCAAAATGGGTTCCAATGGCCAAATTGAAAGTTTTTAAACCCTAGAGAATATTGTTATATGATTTTTAGAGGGTTTAGGTGAATTTTATCCTGACCAGAACCTTATTTAATCAAGTGGGTCTATTTTAGGGTTACAAGAAGTCATTTAATTCCCAGAATTCACACGAACCCTTTTCTGTCAAATCCAACCCACTTTTTATCTTGTTAAGACCTTTTAACCTTTGTTTAGCCCTTGAGAAAACCCATGGTTGCACTGCACTGGTAAAAATGTTGTTTTACCCCTTGTTTCTTATTTTTATCTTAGAATGGCTATTCAGTGAATTATGATCTCCGATTGGTTATGTAGGAGCTTTTATTCTCTTCATTGGGTGAAAATGAGCTAGTTAGAGCTCATGATGGTGTTCCCATCACCACTATATACCTCATGCACTTTTTGTGGTTTGTTTGTTCTAGAAATTTTTTATATACCACACTATTCATCCCCCCTTCCAGCGTGCTTGTGCCCTACAGATCCTACAACTGTTAGGCAAGTGAAAGATGATCAGCATTAGATCGAAGGTAAGAGGAATGGACGGCTCAAGACACGCATGTTCTTCGCATGCTATAGTATCAGGTGCTAGAGCTCGTGTAGGTGCTTTGGTGCTTTTGCATCAAGACCCAAAGGATAGAATGACAGGAATTTTATAAAGTAGCCATAAGTGACTAAAGTTAATGCAAAGTGGTCCTTGAGAGCTTGTAAATAGGTCCTTGAAGGTTTTCTTAAATGAATAAATTGTAAAGGTTTAATGACCTAAGTGTAATGCATGTATTTCAAGGTCTAATGATGTCAAAATACAATGCAATTTTTATGACATGTTAATTGAACAATTTAAAATATAATCCAATTATTGATTTGTCTATTTAAGCTCAAATTGTGTTCAATTCGCATTTAAATCATAATTAATCAAAAATCTCCCAATAATCACGTAATTATGCAATTTTAGCACAGAATTGATGTTTTAGGTCATTTTGCTTAATTCCCACACTTAACCCATTGTGTTAATTGATAGTGTTTTAACCACATTTCTAGCATAACTTGGGCATTTTAGCTATGATGAGACGCACCTCATCATACCCTAATGGGAACACCACCATGAACCCTAACTAGCTCATTTTGACCTAATGAAGAGAATAAATGCTCCTACATAATCAACTAAAGGTCATAATTCGCTGCACAACCATTCTGAAAGGAAAATAAGAAACAAGGGGTAAAACTATAATTTTACCAATGTAGGACAACCACAGGTTTTCTCAAGGGCTAAACAAAGGTCTGATGGCCTTAATAAGATAACAAGTGAGTTGGATTTGACAGAAAAGGGTTTGTGTATGTTCTGTGAATTAAATAACTTCTTGAAACCCTAAAAATAGACCTACTTAATTAACCAAGGTTCTGGGTAGGATAAAATTCATCTAAACACTCTAGAAATCATAGAAAAATATCCTCTAGGGTTTAGTACTTTCAATTTGGCCATTGGAACCCATCTTGACCTAGAATGGGGTCTCAGATAGATATTTACCAAATTTGGCTTTTTGCATAAATTTCCCAGTCAAACATGGTCAAACCCAAAATCCAACTTCACCATTGGATTCCTTAGGTTTAAATTAGGTTCTAACTGAAATTTGGACCTAAGCGTAATTCATCTTGATCTTCACCTCATGTTGATCTCATCTTCACCTCATGTTTTCGGATTGACTCTCAAAATAACCAAGGACCCAAACCCAATACTTATTGCATTTTGATGTAAACACATTTGTTTAGGGTAAAATGCCTATTCGTGCATGTTCCTAGGCTTAGATTTGCATTTCATGTTATAAATATTGCATAGCATGCATCATTATGCATTTAGAGTAGTTGTATATAATTTAGGTTAATTGCATCTTTTTTGTGGTTAGGAGAGAAGCATATTTATTTCGGAGCCTCGGATTGACGATCCAACCATACGGATCTGATCGAGACGACGATCGGAGTCCAACACCTCTGAAATCGCCTCGATCGAAGTCCCGTAGCACCATATGTAGTCCGAGGAAGATCAATGGCCAAGGGATTAGGAGACATAATTCGGAGCTTCAAATGATAAATTTGACAGCTCGGATGGATTTGGGTCGATGATTGCAACCTGACGGTGTGAAAATCGACTCAATCCGACCTTTGTAGCAGCCCCTACAACACGAAGAAGATGGACGGCCCAGACTACGCCACGTGGTGCAGCCCACGCCACCAGCACATGCACGGTGCACGGGTGCACATGTGTGTAGCACCAACGCGTGGGCATGCATGCGCATGGCAAGGTTGGAGTGGCGCCAGCACAGCGTGAGGTGGACTACAGTGACGCATGAGCTGGACTTACAGCGACACTTACAACCGTCGGTGATTCATCGCATGCCAGCAGAGCCAGCTGTGGGCACCAGCGGGCATGAGCTGCCTACAGCAACATTTCCAGCGACGCCCTGGATGTCACTAATGGTCCCATACCGATTTTTGCCTCTTCTCCACCATTATAAAAGGTCCTATACCCCCTCCCTTCCAAGCCATCTCTACCTACTCTACTCCCAAGCTCTAGCAAGCCTACCAACGCTCCATTAGAACTTGTTCTCAAGCTCCCAAGGTGCCTATTAGTGTAGTGAACCTCTGCCCCACCAAATGCTCCTCCAACTTCGCATCTCCCTTCATAGGTCACCTTGGAGCTATCCTCCCACCTCCATTCCGGTAGCAGATCACCTCCATCTTCTCACCTCCATTCCGTAGCCACCCTGAAGCTTTCCTCAACCCGATGTCCTCCAGCATCTCACCTCCGTTGTCCCGCTCCTCACCTCCTTCCTCCGAGCTTCCGCCAGGCACCGTCGTCTCGCCGAACAGGCGATTCAGGAGATTTCCTCTCACCCCCCTCTCTTTTTATGCTTTTATAGTTCATTGTAATCGACATTGGATAAACATATATAGCATATTTGCTTCATCTCTATCTTGTGATACGTTTGCTTGATTTCCTTTATTTCAAAAATACAAAAAAATATCAAAACCCTAAAATACCAAAAAGAAATGAAAAGAAGCGCGATTTTTAATAAACTAAATGTCGCCTCCCTGTGTTCGACCCGGGACTCCCTTGGAGTTTCGGTATAAATTTTATTTGATCGACGTGTTTTGCAACTACAACGACAGGTTACTTGTAACCTCGGTTTCTAACATGCGAAACTTGACACGACCATTTTGGCGCCGTTGCTGGGGAGGCAACAGAATTTACTTTATTGTTTATTGCATTTCTTTGCATTTAAATAGCACTAACCCTACTTGTCTTTGATCTACTGTCATGCAGGTACCCTAGCATGGAGATCCAAGTGCGGTAGACCGGAGTAAAGTGCAGGTAGAGTGTTTTGTAAGTGTCCCCCACAGCACCCCCACCTTAGTTTTCATTCCATAACCGAATAACTCAAACCCAAATCAACTTAGGTTCTTTTTATGAACCCTAGGATAGATTTGGTTGTTTGTTTGCCACCTCCACTCACCTTACCATCCACATAAATAAAAAAAGAAAAAGTGTTATTTGATTATGGGATTTTTTGTAAGCTACACACTTAACACCCTCAACTTCTCATCCTAAGGTGCACAATCACATCGATTCTACCACTTAACCGAGATCTGACCTGTGGACCCGGTACACTTAATTCAACACATAAATAAGTGAGTAGAAATTTGAATAGGTCAAAAATTTCTGTGTGCCTTAACTAAGTGGTGCAATAGGCCAATTGATTGAACTGTTTGGGCCACACCACTTAAGATAAAAGTGATTCATCAAGTAGCTTACCACTTAGGGTTGATTCTTAGGGCTGAACCATACACTCCACATTATTTTTTATTTTTAAAGGAACATATCATCACCCGTGCTTTCAAAACTTGGAGTGCTCTACTAAACCTTGATTGAACCAACCTAAGAATTAAACCCTAAAAGCTACTAAACAAGGTTAAATCCTAAAAGACACATCATCAAATAACCTTGTTTGAGAACCCTGGTTGTGCACGCACACACATTTTAACTGATCATTAAGGGAACAACCCATCTAAATGGGCCATCACATTCCCGAAGCACCATTATCCCAAGCCTAACTAAAATTGATTAGACGTTGGCCCTAAGGACTGGTTCGCTCATTGGGATCCAGATTGAGATTATTCATGATTAGCCTACTTATGCTAGTTAATCTGACGTCTAGCTAGGGGAGTAGCGTCAAACGACCATGGCTAGGGTACAGTAGGAACTAGAGGTGCAATCCAAAGGAAGAACCTTCTCCCCAATCCCTCCTTCTAACTGGTTGGATTGCCTGGACATAAGTAGAGTAAATCGTTTATAATCTTAGGATGGATTCTGAGAGTTTGTAGAACTTTAGGCTACTCAAACTAAGGACAGGCTTGCATTTTTGTATTGCAGGGCTCCTTTCTTTTCTGATTTCCCTCCTTACTTCACCATGTACACTTCCACATCCTACACACATTTCACATCCTATCCTCCTACCACCACTTACCCCCAAGATGATTACTATCCTGACTTAACTTGTAATTATCCATCCACTAGGCGGGATGATTTTGATTGGGGATATGAATCCGGACCTCAGTATCCAGGGCCTAACCCTGGACGACAAGACTATGATTATTATCCTTCCCAGAGCTATAATGATTATGGATCTCCATCCTTTGATGCCCAAACCAACTCGATCTACAATCAGGAAGGATATCATGATTATAACACCTACCCTCCCCAGTATTCCACTGAATATAGGTCACCATCATCCTTTGAACAACCTAGAATGACCTACTACCAGGGAGGAATCCGAGAACCTCGACATCTTGACTCCCTTAAATTTAACCTGAACCCACCCAAACCTGAACCGAACCAGTCGGTTCAGGTGAACCAGATCCAGGATAGGGTGTTGGCTAATTTGAGGAACACTATACAATCTTTAGAAGCTCAGCCAACACCATGCACTGAAGCACTGGAGCTCATGATCAAAATGACTGATGAACTTAATAGTTCTCTATTGGATTTGCTCCAAAGTGTTAAGGATAGGGACTTGGGTGAGTTCCTTCTTGGGAAATTGTCGAGGTTGAGGATGAAATTTGTGGTTGCACTAGTCAAATCTTGGGATGATTCTCAAGATGAACCCCCTTCAGGAGAGCTAATGTCTGAACCCGCTCAGGCACCTGTTAGGGGGATACATTTTCTGAGACTGGGGATGACTAGGATGGGCTTGAGCAACCATTTGAGGATGAACCGATTGATTCACCCGAGATCCCCGAGCCAGGGAGCGAGGAAAAATATGTCTCCACGGACCATGAAATGACATATGATTTTGAGACATATATAAATGAGGATCATCAATTCTTTGACTCTGAGGGTGAAGAATCTTTTGGTAAAGTCTCACTTGAACTTAAGGAAGAGGATTTTAGTGAGACAAATGGGCTTGAGGAATCTGACAAACCAGTTGATAGCCCAATTATTGAAGATTTGGATTCAGTTGGGGTTAACTTGGAGGATCCGAATCTTGATGATTCAATCAGTGACCCCAGTCCTCATCTGCACCCCGAAGAGCTGACTTCTGAGATCTTTATGCCCAAGTCAATCTTGATTCAGCCATGATTTCTGGACTTGGGAAGATCATATGGGATGAATAATATGCTAGAGGTCCCGAAGCCTGAGCCCTTGATGTTGGAGGATAGAATTGTTGAAATAAAGATTTGGGAGGCTAATTCTGAGGGAAGTTTGATTTTGGATCTAACGGTACCTATTGACTTAAAACCACCTACTTTCTACCAGGACCCTTACGATATCTTTCACGTGCAACCCAAGCTCGAAATAACTGATTATTTTTCTATGCTAGAGGTTAAGTGGATAACCGCACCTATTGAACCATCTTTACCCATTGTCCGACACTTTGGTCTTGGGTTGCACACCACTAAACTGTAGGCCCGACCCCACAAGCATAACAACCTTTGGTTCTAGGCAATTTTCATGTAGAACTTAAGAACCACTTGACCTTGGGGCATGGGTCTGCACCATAATCTTGTCCACGTCTATGGACATCTTCTGCTGGCGAGTTTCAGGATTAATATTTTGATTTTGATTCTGAACAGCACTTGTGAATTCTCAATCTCTTCTTTGTATGTTTGCTATGCCTAGCTGAAGGCATTAAACTTAGCACATGTGTATACACTCCTCTCTGCGGAGCTGACCGAATTTTCATGACACTCAGGTGATATTCTATTTACTTCGCCCTTTTCATGTCTTTATTTTTACAATGAGGACATTGCATCATTTAGGCATGGGGGGATAGAGAATCAATTCCTGAAAGCATTATGTTAACTCCGTAGAATTTCTTTTAGTTTCTTATAAAATTTTTAAAAAAAATTGAAATTTTGAAAGAAAGATTAAAAAAAGAAAGAAATTAGGAAAAGAGAACTTAGGCATTTGGAAGTTATTAACTTTAGGAAATGATACGAGAGGACCTAAACACTTTGACTCTTTAAGTCTTCATGCTTAATTAGCCCGGGTATCCACTCAAATGTGGATTTAGTCTCGAGTCCTCGCCAAATAAAATTTATTTTAATTTGGTAAATAATTTGTGATGATAAATATGCGACTTATCAACCTACCCTCTGATTTGGGGGGACTTTAAGCCTAAGCATCTACACACATTATTTTGCACTGACTCACTTTCCGTCAATTTTTACGGAAATTGGGTAGCTAATGGATCAGCTTGGGTGGTATGGCTGGCAAGTTGTCGGTAGTAACAGATCATCGGTCGGTTGTCTAGAGCCGAGCCACAAGACCATTTTCGTTGTACTCCCTTTAGGTAAATCTTAGATCAGGGAAACCACCTACTTATAAAAAAAAAAGAGAGACACTCAAAAAGAAAAGAAAAAAAATAGAGAAAAAGAAAAGGAGAAAATTAAAAAAAAAACAAATAAAACCATACTTCACCGCACGAGTATGGCTGGCAAGTTGTCGGTGGTAACAGTTCATCGGTTGGTTGTCCAGAACCCTTCTCACAAAAAAAATAAATGCACAATAATTCCCAAAACACTTAGGGAAGAAGCGGGGAAGTAGAATAAATCGGGGAGATATACATTGGATTCACCGTTGTGTTGACCCCATAAATAAAAGAAGTAGGGAGAAAGCTACTGATCGTAAAGATAAACCTTTAGGCAAGGTCACCTAGGGTCGTAGAAACCCGAAGTCCGTCTTAACAGTCGTTTTGTGAATCTATCACTTTTTCACAAAGATGGTTAGTACTTAGAATCCTTTTCAAGTCTTGGGTGGGTCGGGTAGCTGTAAAAGTTATCCCAGAACTCTCAAACTCCAAAAGTACAAAAAAAAAATTTTGAAAAGAAGAAAAAAAAAAAAAATCTTCCCTTCTCAAATAAGGCGAGAACTTGGGCGGTCTGCATTCTGGTAGACACTCGGGTACTGTTGAGTTTTCGTAGTTTAGGACAGTTGAAATTTTCTATTGTTAATAAACGACTTAGGCCTAAGTGATCTAATCATAATTCTACTTTTATACAAAGCATATAGTTTAATTCTGCTAGGGACTAGCAAAAGATAGGCATGGGGATATGATATAAACACACATGTTGAGGGTAGAATGCATATTCATGCATGTTCCTAGGCTTAGATTTGCATTTCATGTTATAAATATTGCATAGCATGCATCATTCAACATTTAGGGTAGTTGTATATAATTTAGGTTAATTGTGTCTTTTTTGTGGTTAGGAGAGAAGCATATTTATTTCAGAGCCTCGGATTGACGATCCAACCATACGGATCTAATCAAGACGACGATCGGAGTCCAACTCCTTTGAAATCGCCTCGATCGGAGTCCCGTAGCACCATATGTAGTCTGAGGAAGATCAACGGCCAAGGGACTAGGAGACATAATTCAGAGCTTTAAATGACAAATCTGATCGCCTGGATGGATTCGGGTCGACGATCGCAGCCTAACAGCGCGAAAATCGACTCAATCTGACCTCTGTAGCAGCCCCTACAACACGAAGAAGATGGACGGCCCAGACTGTGCCACGTGGCATAGCCCAGGCCGCCAGCCCACACGCATTACCGCACGCACGCAGCAGCGCGGGTGTGCATGCTGGCACATGGGCGCGCAGGCAAGCATGCGCGCAGTGCCAACGTGTGGGCGCGCGCGCGTGCGGCAAGGCTGGTGCGGTGCCAGCACAGCGTGACGTGGACTACAGTGACGCATGAGCTGGACTTACAGCGACGCTTATAGCCATCCGTAATTCGTCGCATGCCTGCAGAGCCAGCTGTAGGCATTGGTGGGCATGGGTTGCCTATAGCGACATTTCCAGTGACGGCCTGGATGTCACTAATGGTCCCATACCGATTTTTGCCTCTTCTCCACCACTATAAAAGGACCTATACCCCCTCCCTTCCAAGCCATCTCTACCTACTCTACTCCCAAGCTCTAGCAAGCCTACCAACGCTCAATTAGAGCTTGTTCTCAAGCTCCCAAGGTGCCTATTAGTGTAGTGAACCTCTGCCCCACCAAATACTCCAACTTCACATCTCCCTTCATAGGTCATCTTGGAGCTGTCCTCCCACCTCCATTCCGGTAGCAGATCACCTCCGTCTTCTCACCTCCATTCCGAAGCCACACTGAAGCTTTCCTCAACCTGACGTCCTCCAGCATCTCAACTTCTTTGTCTCGCTCCTCACCTCCTTCGTTCGAGCTTCTGCCAGGCGTCATCGTCTCGCTGAACAGTCGATTCAGGAGATTTCCTCTCACCCCCCTCTCTTTTTATGCTTTTATAGCTCATTGTAATCGACATTGGATTGGCATATATATCATATTTGTTTCATCTCTATCTTGTGATACGTTTGCTTGATTTCCTTTATTTCAAAAATACAAAAAAATATCAAAACCCTAAAATACCAAAAGGAAATGAAAAGAAGCACGATTTTCGATAAAGTAAACGTCGCCTCCCTATGTTCGACCCGGGACTCCCTTGGAGTTTCGGTATAAATTTTATTTGATTGACGTGTTTTGCAACCACGACGATAGGTTACTTGTAACCTCGATTTCTAACACCCGAAACACGACACGAAGTCATTTGTGGCTTAAAGAACATTTCGTTGAAACACATGGTATTTGTAATTCCCCCTGAAATAACCATATTCGGTGAAAATACAGGTATATATAACTAGAATTGGTGAACATGCCGACTTATTCAAAATAATGTCTCTTTCTTTTCTTTTTGACTTTTTCTTTTTTTTTCTACTTTTTCTCATTTCTCTGATTCTTCTCGATTTTTCTTCATTTCTGAAAGCAAACGTCAATATGTCTCCTTCAACTTTATTTGGTGGAGCACACTTATTTGGTGGGTGAGTACTTTAATAGGAAGAGCTTCTCCTAGACATAAAGTAAAGGCTGAGAGAAAGAGTCTACCTGCACCACAGGTAAGGTCTCCACCTTCCCTAATGAGCATTAGCATTGAGACTTAAGTTCATATGATCTTTTCCGAATTTGTGTAGTGTAAACCAATACTACTTACACTCTTAAATAGAGGCAAACCAATGAATCATGTACTGGTGGCTCAGTTACAAGAAAGTGTCCTAAGTTAAGAGAAATCTTGGTTTATCGTGCTAAAGCCTAAGCCTGAGTGAATCAGGCTTATGTGGCTAGGAAAGTCTAACCAACAAAGGTTGAATGTCCATAATCACTTATTCTATATTTGGTTGAGCTTTAAGATCACAATTAAACACTTATAAGACTTTTATTTCTTGTTTCTCCATTCTCAAAATAATCTGGAGCTTCTCCCTCAACAGTGAATATAGAATAGGTCCCTTATTATATTTTTGAAACTTTTGTTTTTCAATTTTTTTCTATGTTTTTGCTTTGTAATAACTTTTCTCAAAATCTTCATAATTTTTCAATTTTTTTGGATTTTTCAATAATACTATCTATATGTTAGTGGCACAAGAACGAGGGTTTAATTGTGTAATAAAAAATTCACAAACAAACACAATAAATAACGCAGGTATTTAGAGAGGAAACCCTTGCAAGAAAAACCACTACCTATATCTCCCAATCTAGGATTTTGCCCCTACCGAAGTAGGAATTACTAACAACAAGTAATTTACAACTCCCCTCTTCCTGAACAAACCCCAAGAAGAGTTTTGACCATCTACTAAGAGGAAACAGGAAACCCATAGATCGGGTCCCCAAATAAACTATCAAATAAAATAAAAAATATTCCTATAAGCCTTGAATGAAATATGGAATAGAAAGATCATAGTACTCCCTTTTCAAACCTGTGAATCAACAGGAAGAAGAATAAAGATTTGCTCTCAAGAACTTAACAAGAAAGCAATAGCACAAATGGAGCACAAGAGAGAACAAATGAGAGCACAAGCCTTTTCTAATTTAGTAGAATGTATATTTTTTTGTGTATTTGTTTAAGGCTACCTATGGGGGTATATATTGGTGTATAGGGTCTAATTTAGCTCTAAGTAATCTTTGGAATTTGAATTGGAACGAAATAAATTATGGTAGAATGGCTACATTCAATTTACTCAAAGTATGACTGTATCAAACATCTAAAAAACCATCACAGACATCTGAATAGACTATTTCAAACGTCTGAGAATAAACTAGGAAATCTGAAAAAGCTCAAGAGAAAAAGTAGTCATTACTAGATTTCACAAGATCAAGTACAGGGATGTTTGAACAAAAAGATAGACATCTAGACAAATAGTTTCAGACATCTGAAAATAAAACTAGACATCTGAAAATACTTCAATATCAATCACTAAGTTACTAGAATTCAATTGGATCTAAATAGGGATTTAAAGGCAAATGGTCAGACGTCTTATTGGATGTCTAGTCAAAAGTGTGGACGTCTTAAAAAGAATAATTAGACATCTGAGAAAATACAAAGATGTCTGATGACGTACAACGTTCCAAATTCAAAGAGTAAGGGACATAATCAATTGCGATCAAACTTAACATTGGATAGAAAATGAACGTTGGTCATTCTCGAACATCTTAAGAATACAACAGAATATGAAAGATAACTAAAAATATTACCATTGCTCTTCTGAAGTTAAAGAGATATCACAAGTTTAAGGAGGCATCTGAAAGACATTATTAGACTTCTAAAGTAGAACATAGATGTTTGAAAACCTAGGTGACTGAGGTTGAGGATTCTGGATATGAATCTAATGCTCTGGACAAGATCCTAAACATCTAGTGAAGTAGATTAGACATCTTAAAAATCAGACTCAGATGTCTGAAGGAAAAATGGGACATCTAAAAAACCAACAGAAGTTAAGGTTCACAATTTTATGCTTAAGGGTATGGATAGGAAGATTCTAAACATATCCTAAGGATAATTCAAGGCTTATTTACATTCTAAACAAATAAGAAAAACTGCGAAAGAAGTTCTTTTTCCCTTCCTTTCCCTCGACTCTTATCTTTAAAGAACTCCAAAAACCTGCCTACAATATGTTAGTCCTTTCCAAGGAAATAGCTCATTTGTCATTATCAAAAATATAATTCCAAATATTTAAGTAATAATCTCCCCCATTTTTGTAATGACAAAATATTCATATGCTCCCCCTAAATAAAAAAACTTATATTTTCCCCCTCTCAAAAAACTTAGCTACTCTTATCAATCTTGTCCCCTCCTTTTTGGCATTAGCAAAAATAAATAAGATGCTTTAAGACAAGAACATTATGAAATAGAAATCAAATTGACATGAAAAATTTAGAAAGTTAGTACAAACATACTACATGAGAGTTAATAATATCACAAAATAACAAAGCATAAAAAAATCAGGATGAACATAACAAGTTTCTAAAAAAACATTGAAAGTAGATTCCTAATTGGCGCAAAGCAGCCATCTAAAGAAAAAATCAAGCAAAATCAAGTTTTCTTCTTTCCTTTGGAGTATCCAAACTCCAAATTCTTCATGCAATCTTCAAGATGAGAAAGTTGCAAAGAATATTGATTTGTGAAGCTCCTTAGATAATCATGATCTTCATGTTGTCTCTTCAATTGAAGGTCCATTCCATCAAACATGGAATTTTGAAAAGCCTCTCGATTTCCCAGAACATTTTCCCAAGAGTATTCCCAAGAAGTGTAATAGAAGGAATGAGTAGACGGATCTGGAAGCATGAGAGGAACTTGTAAGGAAATAGGAGAAGATTGAGATGGTGGAGACTGAGGAACTTCTTCCTCTACTTGTTCTTCTTCAATTCCTTTCTTAAGACCCATAGGAAGTAAAGTAGTGTGGTCAAACTTCTTAACGGATTCATCTACTAATTGCCTTTTGATGTGGGAAATACGTAGTTTGTTAAATGATGTAATTAGTGTCGTTGCAACGCATAACTCCGCAATCAAACTTTTACATTTATAATACCTAGAAAGTGGAGTATCCAGGGTCATCCATGGAGGCCAAATTGTTAATCACATGAATTGGTTCTCTCTCTCGCCTCTCAAATCCACACTTGTCGTTTTGTATTTTCAATTTTTGTTGTTTTTAGGGTTTTCAGAAATAGTCAGGATTGATGCAAATATGAATTATGCTACAACTAACCCTAAGTGACAAAAATGAAGCCTTCTCCTCTAAGCTCGCCCTAGGAAAGTGTGCCTAGGGTAATTAGAAGAGAACAAGTGTGATGCACTAGCTAATTAAAGGCAAGAAAAGTACACTAAAATTGAAACATGAGCTTGGAAGGCAAACATGATTTGTATTACTAGCCAGTACAAGGAATGTAGCGGAATGCTTGTTACATGAAAATAAAAGCACACTAGCTAATAGAAGATATAGGGATAAAGAAGAAGAAAGGGGGATCCTCTAGTTAAAGTCACGATGGCCCTTGCTCCAAGTGTAGTTGCCCCGCACTTAAAAAGGGTCATCCTGTCTTCCTCTTGATGTAGTCCTCCTCCAAGCTATCCTCCAAGATGGTTGTCAACCACCTTGCTCCTCCTCTTGCCTAGTTGTCCCCTTAGTGTGGAAGATGACCTCCTCCTTGGCATGGGTAAGGGCAAAGAAGGAGAGGAAGAAAGCACCAAGGGGGCGGGTGTGTGCCCCCTTGATCTTCTTCCCTTCTTCCTCCTTGGCATGAAAATGATATGCTAAGGTAGGGTGGAACCTAAACAAATGGAAGAATATAAAACATAACTAATGGAGAGGAGATGGTTTCTTTGGTGGTAGTTAGGAGGGATATATATAGGAATGGATGGGGGGGTTGGCATGACCTTTGGATGGATGGTTAGGATGGTTTGATGGAGGTGGTTGGTGATCCTAGGGAGGAGGATAGTTGGCACCACTTTAAGGGATGAAAGGGAGGGTGGTTATGGTTTGATTCCACCCCTTGGTGGACATTCATGAGTAGAGAGATGCCTCCACTTTGGCGCCAACATGGACATTTCTAGAAGGTGGATTAGGTGTAGGGTTGGGATTGATTATGGAGGTAGGTGTATAGTTGGGATTGGGGTTCATTTTGGCACCAATTCTAGGGTAGTTATTAAGTGGTTTTGGTGCCACCTTTAGGTGCCTTTTGGTGGTGGTTGAGGGGCCAAGGGATACCTATGTTGGTGCTAAAAGAGAAGGGAGGTGCCTGTAGCTTAGCTGGACTATAGGTAGGCTTAGTTGGTGGAGCTAGTTAAGTGAGGTTTAGGATTAGGTTTTGGTGCCAAGGAGATGAACTAGCTAAGCTAATGTAACTAAGCTAGCCTAGCTAGTAGGGAGTTGGGGAGAGAGGTAGAGGGAGCTAGGGTTTTGGAAGTGATGAGCTGGAGGTAGATGGAAGGAGCTGCACTAGAGCTGATGTTTGCTAAAGGGAGCTGAAGTAGAGCTCAGTAACTAGCTTAGCTAGCTAGTTCTTTGCTAGAAGCTAAGCCAAGCTAATATGAGCTAGATTCTTCTTAATCTGAGCTGAGGTAAGCTGGGTCTGGTTTTCCCGAAGAATACCTAGCTAGTTGGAGTAGCTAGCATAGATCAAGTAGCTTAGCTCAACTAAGTTGAGCGGAGTTAGGTCTTTGGGAGCGAGACTTGAGCTAGTTGATGACTTCTTCAGCTGACTAAGTCTAGCTAGTTGATGGTAGTAGTTAGTCCTAGTTAGGTTGAACTTCCAATGAACTCTTCTGAGTTGGAGGAGCTGGAATGGAGCTGGGATCAACTATTTTGAGCTAGTTTAAGCATCCATCTAGCTGAGGTGAGCTGAACAAAGCTAAAGTGAACTAGCTAGAGCTACCATTTAGCTGAGATGAGCTGGATGGAGCTAGGGATGAGTTGATCTAGCTAGAAGGAGTTAGGATCTAGCTGGGATGAACTAGATCTAGTTGGGATCCAGTTGATAATAGCTTCTTCTTCATTTTCTGCCTTCCTGAGTGCTAAGATGTGTGGGATCTGGCATTCCGCTTAATCCTAACACTCAGATAAATGCATCAAAAGATAATAAGATGCAATGCATGCCTATCCTAAGTAAATGCCTAAATCCAACCTGAAAACCCATTTGCGGAGTTAAAACTCTAAGAGCTAGATTAGTTTTAGGGCATAAGAATGATGATAAACTAGCATTTATCAGCATTTTAAATCAAGGTTGAAATGAAGAAGCATGATGGAAATAAAGGCATCTAAAGGAAGGTTCCTATGGTGTGTACTACATAATGTGTCCATGATTAGATCACAGTAATTCATCTTGCTGCGGTTCAATAAAGCATATAGGATATAGGTAATCTCCCTAGAAATGTGATCAAAGGATCCTGATTTCCCATATAAGTTCCATGAGACAAGTCTAGCTAAAAGGTGAGGCACAACCTTAAGATGACGAGATTCTAGTTTCATCCCTTCAAAATGAAGATCATCCTTAACTAACATTTTTGTAACTATGGAGAAGGTTACCTCTTTTGCAAAGTCCCACCAATGAACTCCTAAACCGGTGGTGCAACCAATAGAAGAAATTACTTCATTGGTCATGGTAAAAGATACGTTTAATACACTAGATTTTAGGATAGAGGTAGTAGGTGTGGAGTCATTCACTAGATTGGGAAAGATACTGGGAATTTTACCTCCAGGAAAAAATTCTTCATCAAAGAAATGTTGGCTTCCTTGGGCTTGAAATAGGTCTAGGAGACCATAATCCTTAAATTCATCCCATACAATTGGTCTTCCACACCTAACCTTAAACTTCTCAGAATTATTAAGTTTTTGGGAAGCCTTTTTGGTTAGGAAAAATTGTTCCATTACATTAGGTAATTCCTCTTCTTTAGGAGGTGGGTTAGTAGGTGCGGCACTCTTTTTCTTCCTACAAGGCATAAGGAGGAAAAGGGAGAAGAACAAGCTTTAAAGGATTAAAAATAGCTTCAACCAAACATCTGAGATGAAATTCAAACGTCTAAAAGCACAAATCAGATAATCGAAAAATGAAATCAGATGTCCAAGATTTTGAGAGACAAAAGTATAAAAGCAATAACAGTAGACGTCCGAAAGAGTAGCAAGATGCCCGACAAAAATCAGACCAAAAAGAAAGAACAAAGAGATGCCCAAAACAAAATCAAACAGAGAATAGAGTCAATCATGAGCACAAATATATCCTCATAAAAGTTTTGAAAGATAATGAGAATATACTAGATCTAGGTGAGAAGATAAAATGATTACCAAAGGAAGAATATATGATCTTCCTAAACAAGAGATCTTCATAGATTTAGAGACGTGGATGCAGCAACAGACATCCGATGAGAGTAGGAGACGTCTAGCAAAGCACAGGAGTCTGACGAAGACCAGGAGACATCCGATGCTCTTCAAGTGATCAACAATGGAGGAATGGAGATGGAGAAGAGAAATGGATTATGAGAGAGTTCTTTTGAGTGTGGTAGAAAGTGAAGAGTGAGAAAAGGAAATGAACATAAGGGGGTTTTCCACTTTATGAGGGCATATCATAAAGAGAGAAGATTTCATCATAAAGAGGTCAAATATACATTGGTTAAAAGAAAGATGTTGTTTCAAATTTTGAATCATAGAGCATTCAAACATCAAACTTCATTATTTAAAGATATACGTCTATAAATAGTTGATCAGACATCTACAAGATGAAAAAGACGTCTGAAAGACCGTTTGAATTTGAATTGAAAACAACTTATTTGAAATTCAAAAAGATGACCATTGAATGACCATTGAATGAAGTATACAAAAGTCAGTTAGAAAAAAAAAGTCTGATAAGCATACATGACGTCAGTAATTCTCAGAAATTCCTTCAAGAAAGGAAAATGCACGCTTAAGAGAATAAGACGTCTAAGATGGACATTCAAACATCCGAAAAACTCAATTTTCTAAATCTTTCAACTTGCAAATTCCTAGATGCCTTCTAATATGGCTATATCTTTCTAAACTAAGGGGTTTCATCAAGATATCTGGAAGGTGATCTTCAATGTTTTCTAAATCTAACTTAATTTCCCCTTTTAATACATTGTCTCTAAGAAAATGATGTCCCACATCTATATGTTTAGTTCTAGAATGATTTACAGGATTTTTGGATAAATTTATAGCACCTGTATTATTACACTATTCTAGTTTGTTTAAAGTCTAATCCTAAGTCAGATAAAGTTTGTTTCATCCAAACTACTTGATAACATGCCAAAGCAGTTGATATATACCCAGCTTCAGTGATGGATAGTGAAACACAATTTTGTTTCTTAGAAAACCAAGAAACAACTGCATTACCCAAAAAATGGCAAGTACCACTAGTGCATTTTCTATCAGTCCTACTACTAGCAAAATCGATGTCATTATATGCTAGTAAGTCCAGTGTATGAGTTCTAGAATAGTACAAACGAAAACCATTAGTTTCTTTTAAATATTTAAAGATACTTTTTAATGAACACATATGAGATTCTCTTGGTGAATTTTGAAATTGTGCAAAGAGACAAGTGATGAGAGACTCATCATGGCTCCTAATTATCACTAATTTATTAGTTTTCCTAGTTAATTAACTAAGAATACACTAATTACAGGGTTATTATATTATAGGGGACAAATTACTACAGACCTATGAAATAAGTTAAAAATGCTAAATTAAATATCAATTAATCATAAAAATAATTTAATTAATAATTTGGGCTCAATTAATAATCATTTAGCTAGATATTTAATATTTAAACTAACTTAATTAATGTTAAGAGCTAAGTACATAATTAACTTAACAAGTTAATTATGTAAATTAATATAGCTAAAATAGGAAAAATGTAACTTCAAGGCATAAATATAATATTCATATAATTTACAATAATATATAAAAATTTAAAAAAGAAATAAATTAAACTAAGCCTTGAACTCACTGTTTACATTTAGGTCCTTATCTTTCATTTCAAGTGAGTCCTTTTTATTTCATTTAGGTGCTTCATTTATTTTCATTTATGCCCCTACGAGCACAGTGTCATCATCTTCTTCTTCTTCTTCAGCCGTGGATGGTCCACAACGTCCGGTGTCCATATCCTTTGATCACCACTCATCTCACCTTGGAAAACCTTCGCCATTTCAGTTTGGCCTAATCTCACCTCCATCTCTTCATCCAATGCACCAAATCTGTCGTAAATCCTAATCAACCTAGGTGATTAACCCTACCAACATCGGAGACAACTCCGGCTATTTCATTGCACCTAGATGCTGTTCCGTCCAGGTACAGTCCCCTTAGCTATCTCCACTGACACCTATAAATAGCCATTCCTACCTCAGATTTGAACTAGTTGACTCCCTACCCTCTTCCCCCACTGTAGTCTATGATAGGATATTTTTCCTAGCCTTCGATGATCTCACACCCCTATCGGAACTTCTCTAGTGGCGGAGCTCGTCTCCCTCACCTCCCCTTTCTCTCCTACAGTCGTGACAGGGCCTGGAGTGCACCACTGATCTCTCTCTTCTCTTCTACTTCTCACTGGAGGGCCTTCTATCTCCCCCTTTGATTTCATCCTTTGTTAAGAGCCTTCGACAAAGATTTCTCATCCCCTTCGTCCAGGTAACTCGTAAATAACCGAAGATCTTAGCATAGATTAGTTTGAGCTAGATAGTTAGGTAGATAGATTAGTCTTAAGCTCTGTTTCCACATCATCTTCTCCATCTCCGATGAGCCAATTCCAGCTTGTTGGACATTCAGTCATCTTATCAACCACTTGTTCACACTCCTGACCTCTCCACGATCACATTCCACCTTCTCCATCAATTCTATCACCGATTTCGCTTAACTTACTCCACCCTCACTGGAGTACCTCCGCTGTCCATGGCAGAGGTTCTCGACCTATTCAACACTCAATAGGGGCTCTCCATCACCTAATCACAACATTAGGGCCCCGTTCCACTCTTTAATTAGCTCTATAATTCATTACATCTAAAATGCCTAATTCACTATCAATCTCTGAGCTTGCTGTCCATGGTGGGCTCATAGAAGTGATTCCATCTAATCAAACATGCACACACCATCGCCATAGCTTCCTAACTATTTGCCTTCACTAAATTGAGTGAGAAGGAAACTCTTGAGTTAAGACGAACTTTAAATATGATTCTACTGTATTCTTGACAAATCCTTGCATCAGATCATCAATTGATCGAATTGAATTGTCCATGAGGTTCGTTGCAACCTTAGAAATCTTTTGTTAAATTAGCCACCCAGTGAGCTTCGATGACCTCAATTTGGACTTTAGCCTTTAGAACTTGAGAAGCTCTAGATCATCAAATCTAGATCAGATGATTAAATTCCACTCATTGGACTTGTGTTTCATGGATTGAATGGTTGGATTGAGTGTTGTCTTCTCCAACTTTGGAAAAGTTGGAGAGACGTCATCTTTGAAGTTTAAACTCTAGAAAAAGGTCCTAAAGCATGTACGGATCCTAGAAAACTTACTTTGGGTGTTAATTGGGTCAAAGAATCATTAATTCTTTCTGGTGAACAACCCACATTTGGAGCTTAGGCGGCAGTGCTTGAGAACACCTAGAGAGTGATCAAAACATAGATTTAAGGTGCTAAATAGAATCGTTGAGTTGAATTAGGTCTAATGAGATTTTTAATTTGAATCTGAAGCTTTGGATTTGAAAGTCAACTCTCGACTTGATTTTGGTCAAACCCGAATCTAACTTGAGGAAATTATGCTTGAATTTTTTATTTAATGGATTGGTTAAGTTCCATATTTGATGTAGAATTGTTTAGAACTGATTCAACTAAGTTTTATGGAGCTTTAATGGAGTTTCTAAGTTCTATCCAGTTTGGGTTTCAAAAGGAACCCAACTGTTCCTTAGGTTTTTACTGAGATTCAAGCTCAAATCTAGCCCAGATTTGTCATATTATTTCTTTTAAATTGATTCAAGACTCTTTTACACACTTTAATCTATTGTTTGGGTAGATTGAACTCTGAAATCAGAGTTTTGTTTTCAAGAATCAAAGCTTTCATGCTTCTGAGCTTTCTAAAGCCTTCACCAACCTCAAACTCTCTCCCACATCTACGCAATGCATTATTGAACTCTCCTAAATTCTCAATCAAGAGGTATTATCTCATCTACAGGTTGAAAGACCTAGATTCACTCTCTAAAGCAGACTTTTGGCTATGGTGAAAATGCCATCTTCCTCCCTCAAATTTGTGGATAAAATATGATTCACACACCAAATTAGTGCTGAAACCAGATAGTTGATGCTAATTGCTCTCCATCAAGCTTTTATGCACTCAATTCAACCTTTTGTGTTAGTCAGAAACTTCATTTGAAGATTTGGTCAGCAATCGATGCAACGAAGGAGGAGCAACTGAAGAAGGTCCCACATCGGAAGATGATGGACACATGCTTGGGTATAAAAGTAAAAAGGTGCAATAACTCATTGGTCGTTAGCACAGGATGCATGAAATGAATATTTGGTAATCTTGAGTGCGTGTCGTGCACATGCTTGAGCATGTATGTGAGTTAGCCTTGGTGGGTGTGAGCATGTGGGCCTACTACTGTGCATGCTTAAAATGCTAAAATCCACCTAATAAAAGTAGGCTTGGGCCTTGAGTAGGGTCTGGTCCCACTCTATGGGTGCTGTGTATCTTTGAAAGAGCCTGGGCCACCCATTAAGATATTTTTTGATTAAAAGTTAGAGTGGGTTAAAGGTTGAAAAATGGCTATGTGTGGAAATGAATTGTGCAATAACAGTAAAGAGTGAGGGAGGTCAACAAGTAGAGTTTGAAAAGGTTAAAGAGAAAAGAGAGAGAAAAGAGTGAAGAATGGATTGAAGATAAAAGAAAAGCTGAGAGTCGAGAAAAGAGAAGGAAAATTAAGGAAAAGAAGAGAGATAGGTGAGAAAAGAAAGTAAAGAGGATTTAAGAATAAGAGTGGAATGAAATGATGGATTAAAAGAGAAACAAACATCTGACATTATAATTAAAAGTCTAATTTTTATTTTTAAGTCGACTAACTTTGTAAACAGACGTCTAAAAGGAAGGCTAAAGGCTAAATCGAGAATAATTAGTGCTTGAGCTTTACTTGTTTAAAGTCATTTTTATTCATTATAAATTACTTTTTGTGCCTTATCTTGTATAACATTTGATGTAATAATTGAGATTTCTTCTTGTTATTCTTTATAAATCTTTCATGCACATTTCTTTTCATTAAGGGAATAGTTGCATGTTTTCATGTTCAATTATAAATGCAATTGTTCATGTGCTTAACATATTACTAATTATATATTTAATTAATCAATTTATTATTTAATTATGCATTAGAATAAAAATGGTGAGTTAAACTACAATTATGCCTCCCAGTGAATAACCTGGATTCAACCAGTTAAATAAATTAAAAATCTAAAATGTTAGATTATCTTGATGCTATATTACAATCAATGATAATGATTTAACAAATCAAGTTAACCTAAGTCCATTCTTCATGCAATTAATTAAGACTAATAACCTTAATTAACTGTGTTGAGAAAAAATGCATCAACAAGTAGCAAACATTATATCAGGTCTACTTGTAGTAAGATAGAGCAATGATCCTATCATACCACTATATAACTTTTCATTGACCTGCTTACCATTTTCATCCAAGTTAAGACTTACGTTTGTAGCCAATGGTGTGGTTCTGCCTTTCACATTTTTCATTCCATATTTCTTCAATGTGTCATTGTCATACTTTGTTTGACATATGAAGATTCTTTCATCCATTTGAGTGATTTGTAGTCCAAGGAAGAATTTTAAATCTCCCATGAGACTCATCTCAAATTCATCCTATCTTTGAAAACTCTCTACACAAGCTATCAATACTAGGACAAAAAATAATATCATCCACATAAATTTGAATAACTATTAAATCATTAAGTTGATTCTTAATAAAAAGAGTTGAATCTACCTTTCCCATAAAAAAACCTAATTTAATGAGATAATTTCTTAATCTTTCATACCATGTCCTAGGTGCTTGCTTGAGACCATAAAGAGCCTTCTCAAGCTTATACACATGATTAGGAAATTCAGAATTTTCAAGCCTAAGAGGCTGGGCAACATGAACTTCTTGTTTTATAAATCCATTTAAGCTGATTTTACATCCATTTGATATAATTTATGACCTAAATGTGATGCAAATGCAAGAAGAATTAGAATCGATTCAAATTTAGCCACAAGGGCATAAGTTTCGTCGTAGTCTATACCTTCTTGTTGATTATACCCTGTACAACAAGTTTGGCCTTATTTCTTACTACTTGACCATCTTCATTAGTTTTATTTCTAAATACCCATTTAGTCCCTATAATAGAATTATCACTTGGTTTAGGAACTAATTCCCATACTTGATTCTTTTAAACTGATTTAGTTCTTCGTGCATAGCATGTATCCAAGAAGAATCCAAACAAGATTGATCAATAGTTTTGGGTTCAAGTTGAGATAGAAAAGCTGTTAGAACAAAGTTAACGTGAGATCTAGTTTTGACTTTGTCATTAATCTCTCCTATTATTTGTTCTTTTGGATGATCTTTATGAAAGCTCCATTTTTTAGGTAGATTATGTGTATTTTGATCTTTAATATGTGATACATCTATAAAGGGTATGTCCTCATCATCACTATCTACTACAACTTGTTTATTATCAAGAGTTTTCATCAAACTTGATATGAAGAATTTCTTCTACTGTTAGAGTTCACTTATTGAATACTCGGTAAGCTTTACTTCGGGATGAATATCCTATGAATATACATTCATTTCCCTTAGCATCAAACTTATCAAGATTGTCTTTAGTGATAAGCATATAGCACTTACCTCCAAATATTTTGAAATAACTAATTTTAGGTATTCGATTATAATAAAGCTTATAACTTGTTTTATTAAGTATAGGCCTAATTAGGACTCTATTTAGTACATAGAAAGCTGTGTTAGTGGCTTCAGCCCAAAAATACTTTAGAAGACCAAATTCTATAAGATGTGTGCAGGCACATTCTCGAAGAGTCTGATATTTCCGTTCCACTACACCATTTTGTTGTGGAGCTCTAGGAAATGAAAACTCATGTTTTATTCCTAGTTCTTCACAAAATTGAGAAAAATCTTGATTTTCAAATTCTTCTCCATGATCTAATAGAATTCGAGAAATCATATATCCTTTCTCATTTTTGAACAAGTTTTAAAAACTTGCTAAAAATTTCTAGGGTTTGGTCTTTAAGTTTAAGAAAATATACCCATGTAAATCTTGAATAATCATCCATAATTACAAGACAATATCTACTATCATTTAAACTACTTGTTCTAGTTGGTCCAGATAAGTCTAAGTGTAAGAGTTCTAAATGTCTAGATGTAGAGAATGTATTTTTGCTTTTGAAAGAACTTTTATTCAACATTCCAAGTGTACATGCATCACAAAAAGTATTTGAATAAAACTTTTTCTTAGGCAATCCTTTAACTAATTCATACTTGACTAATTTATTTAGGTATTTGAAGTGCAAATGACCTAATCTTTTATGCCAAGTAAACATTTCATCATTGGAAACTACTAAACAATCATAAGTTCCATTTTTATCTATTTCAACAATGTATATATCCTTATATCTTTTTCTAGTTAAAAGAATTTCATTTGTAATACGATCAAATATCTTAAACAATTTAGCACTAAAAAGAATATCATATCCTTTGTTGCAAATCTAACTTACATTTAAAAGGTTGTTTTTTAATCTTTTTACCAATGCAACATGACTAAAAGAAGCATTACCTTTACTAATAATACCTATACCTATAATTTGTCCTTTGTGTTTGTTCCTGAATGTAACAGAACCACCCTCCTTGTATGTTACCTCCGTAAAGAGTTCCTTGTTGTCGATAATATGCTTGGAATATCCACTGTCCATAATCCAAGTTCCTTTGCTTTTTTCCGACAAAATATGATAGTCTTTGAGTAGATCTTCTTGGCTACTTTACTATCTTTCTATAGGCATGTAGTCCTTCTTTGGTTCTGTTAAAGATATATCTTGATAAATCTACTTCTTCTTGACCTACAAAACAAGATTGAACAAGTTTCTTTAGTACTCATTTTTTCTTGGGTCCATTGTGGTCAGCTTTTGTTTTCATAGTTGAATATGAAAACTTCCTTACTTCCTTTTGACTAGATATAAAACTAGTTTGCTTGACTTTTGATGAACTAGCTTCATGAGAATATCCAAGATCAAATTTGCAAGAAGGAGATTTTTGTGATGATAAGAGTTTATCTAAGTTTTCCTTCCCATTAGTAAACCTAGCAAGATCTTCTAATAGTCTTTATGAATTATCTCTAAGATCTTGAATAGTAGTTTTAAGAAGTTCTACTTTTTCTTTTAAACTTTTTATCTTATCACATAGAAAATTTTTTTCATGCATAATCTTGTCTTTCTCATTTTGGTGACCTTGCTATTTTTCTTTAAGATCTTTATTTTCTAACATAGTTTTTTTAAATGTATAATATAAATCATCAAAAGCTTCTATAAGTTCTTCTAGAGATAGATCATTTACCTCATCTTCTAAAGCCAAAAGTCCAAGGCATGCGGCTTCTTCCTCGGTTGAATCAGTCTCAGATTCACTTTCACTTGAATCTGAGTCATCCCATGTAGTTTGCATAGCTTTCTTTTTATTGTACTTGTTAAATGACTTCTTTAAATCTCTATCTTGTTTCTTTTTGCTCCTTTCTCCATCCTTTTTAAGAAGTGGACAATCTTGTCGAATATGTCCCATCTTTTTGCATTGATAGCAAATAATTGGTTCCACCTTTGAATCCTCTCTTGATCCCTTCTTCCTGAAATTCTTGTTGTTTCTTTGAAATTTTCTAAACTTACGAGTAAGCATGGCAAGATCTTCATTTTCTTCATCACTTTCCTCAGATTCTGAAAATACTTTAAAAGCTAGTTGCTTTTTCTTCCCTTCCTCCGTCCCTTTCTTCTTTTGATTGAGCTTAGTCTCATATGCCATGAGATTTTCAAGAAGTTGATCCATGTTCAAGTTCTCAACTTCATTTGTTTCTTCTATAGCTGTGACTTTAGGCTCAAAAATATTAGTTAAGGAACGTAAAATCTTACCTTCAAGCTCACCTCCTATGAAGGTCTTTCCTAAAGCCTTCAAGTTGTTAACAATGAAGGTGAAATGGGTGCACATATCCTTCACACTCTCATTCTCCTACATTTCAAATTTCTCGAATTCTTGGGTTAGTAAAACAACTTTGGAATTTTTTACCTTATTCGTTCCCTCATGAGTAACCTCAAGAGTTTTCTGGATTTCATATGCACTTGTGCATTGAGAAATTTGATTAAACTCGTTAGGGTTGAGTGCACAGTACAAGGCGTTCACTGCCTTGGAATTCAGAGAGAGCTTCTTGTTATCTTCTATTAAAGCTTCATTTTCAGGTTTCACCGACTTTTCAAATGGTGTTTCCACCATCTCCCAAAGAGTGTAGCCTCTAGACTGGAGGAAGACTTCCATCCTTTGCTTCTAGTGTGAATAGGTCGTACCATTGAAGTAAGGAGGTTTTGTCGTTGAGAATCTACAGTTACTGTCATTTCTACCACCCTGGATGCCATTGGATCGTCGTGTTCAGGATTTGACACCTACATACAAGAATAAATTAGGCACTAATACCAAATGTTAGTGGCACAAGAAGGAGGGTTGAATTGTGCCATAAAAAATTCACAAACAAATGCAACAAATAATGTAGGTATTTAGAGAGGAAACCCTTACGGGAAAAACCTCTACCTAGATCTCCCAATCTCGGATTTTGCCCCTACCCATGTAGGAATTACTAATAAGAAGTAATTTACTATTCCCCTCTTCCTGGACAAACCCCAAGAAGAGTTTTACCCCTCTACAAGAAACCCATAGATGGGGTACCCAAATAAACTATCAAATACAATAAAAAATATTCCTATAAGCCATGAATGAAATATGGAATAGAAAGTTCAGAATACTCCCTTTTCAAACCTGTGAATTAGCAAGAAGTAGAATAAAGATTTGCTCTCAAGAACTTAATAAGAAAGAAATAGCACAAATGGAGCACAAGAGAGCACAAATGAGATCACATGCCTTTTCTAGGTGAGTAGAATGTATATTTTTTTGAGTATTTGTTTAATGCTACTTATAGGGGTATATATAGGTGTATGGGGTCTGATTTAGGTCTAGGTAGTCATTGGAATTTGAATTGGAATGGAATAAATTAAGGTAGATTGGCTACATTGCATTTACTCAAAGTTTGATTGTATCAAATGTTTGAAAAACCATGATAGATGTCTGAATAGACTATTTCAGACGTCTAAGAATAAACTAGGACGTCTGCAAAAGCTCTAGGGGAAAGGTAGTTGTTACTGGATTTCACAAGACCAAGTACAGGGACATTTGAACAAAATGATAGACATTTGGAAAGATAGTTTCAAATGTTTGAAAATAAAATTGGATGTCTAAAAAGTCTTCAATATCAATCACTAAGTTACTAGAATTCAATTGGATCTAAATAGGGTTTTAAAGACAAATGGTCAAACATCTTATTGGATGTCTCATCAAAAGTGTTGACATCCTGAAATGAATAGTTAGACATCTGAAAAAATACAAAGACATCGGATGACCTACAACATTCCAAATTCAAAGAGTAATGGAGATAATCAATTGTGATCAAACTTAACATTTGATAAAAAGTGAATGTTGGTCATTCTCGAATGTCTCAAGAATAAAACAAACGTCTGAAAGACAACTAAAAATATGACTATTGTTCTTCTGAAGTAAAAGAGATATCACAAGTTTAAGGCATCTGAAAGACATTATTAGACATCTAAAGTAGAGCACAGATGTCTGAAAACCTAAGTGATAGAGGTCGAGGATTCTAGATATGAATCTAAGGCTTTCGACAAGATCCTAGATGTTTGGTGAAGTAGATCAAACGTCTTAAAAATCAGACTTAGACATCTGAAGGAAAAATGAGACGTCTGAGAAACCAATCGAAGTTAAGCTTCACAATTTTATGGATAAGGGTATGGATAGGAAGATTCTAAAGATATCCTAAGGATAATTCAAGGCTTATTTACATTCTAAACAAATAAGGTAAACTATGAAAGAAATTCTTTTGCCCTTCCTTTCCCTTGAATCTTATCTATAAAGAACTCCAAAAACCTACCTGCAAATTGTTAGTCCTTTCAAAGGAAATAGCTCATTTGTCATTATCAAAAATATAATTCCAAACATTTGAACAATACCATATACACTAAATGGTGTGTCTATAATTGCATTCCAGTAAATAATTTCACCATTTACACCCCTCCATGCTTAAATGGTGCAATGTTCTCATTGAATGATTAGGGTGGATGCAAATGCATGCTTTTCTTTTCACTAACTTGAGCTAGAGTGACAGAAGGAAGTCAAAATGAGGAGATAAAATCTTTGTGCGAATGATTTTGATAGGTCCACTTTCGTGGACAATTATTTAGCCTAAGTACTATTTAATTATTTGCTCATACTTGTTAATTGACTAGGAGATATATGATAATTTACCTTAGTCTGCATATAATTTCATGCGTTAGTTTTACATTTAACCACATATGATATGATAATTCAATGAATGTAGACTAGGTACACGAGTTTAGATGTCTGGAGAAAATGATGGACATCTGGGATCGCCAGTAGGAACTTACTGATATCTACATTTTTTAAGATGTCTGAAGGTCTGATTAGACGTCTGATGAAGATGTTGCCTGACGGATTCTACCGCTCCAACAACTCGCATCCTTCGCGGGTGGTTGGAGAAGCATTTGGTGGAAGAAACAAACTACAGGTGTTCTGATAAGAAGAGCAGCTAGAGGATGCTCATGAGTTGGCCCTTCCCCCTAGTGGGGACTTCACCTCGATCTCCTCCACCGTGCAACAAGCGAGCACCATGGATCCTGCGTGCACTATGGACTCGACGTACACCATGGCTTAGGCGTACTGCACCTCTGCTCCTTCTCGTCGGTCACATGGTGACAGCGTGCAGCCTCAACACGTTCCACATCACCAAATCGTCCCCCCCCCCCCCCCCCCCGTCGGCCATCTCCACCCACAGAGCAAACCCAATTCACCACCTTCCCCAACACAACCCAATGCCACCACCATCCTCCCTTCCCCTTGTAGCACACCGCCAACACTGTGTAGCCACCCCACAGTAGACTTTCGTGCTCCTCATGACCAGAAGTTGCACACCCTTGCGCACACACATCCTACCCACGTGTGCGAGCAACCACCACAGAGGCCAGCCGGCTCCTCCAACTCAACGCACGGGGACAATGGCACTATTCATCTTTCTTCCCTAAAAGAACCCAAAGCCACCACCCCCCCTCTCCACACAGCCACTCCTCTGAGCCTCTACCAATCTTTGAACTCGACGTCGAGCACCATTGAGCATCTCGTGGGCCATAAAGGCTGAGAATGACCAAGAACGCAGAACCTCCACCTTGACCTCCGCTGATGTCTGCTTCCTCCGACCGGCTGCCTTTGGCCACCTCCTATCGTGAGACCAACGTCATTGGAACCACCACCATGACTTTTTTGTCCTCCGAGCACCTCACGACCAGAGGTTGCACACCCTTATGCGTGCACATCCAGCCCGCATGCGCGCGCAACCACCACACGGGCTAGCCGGCTCCTTCTCCTCCTTCAACTCAACGCACAGGGACAACGACACTGTTCATCTTTCTTCCCCGAAAGAACCCAAAGCCACCGCCCCCATTCTCCACACAGCCACTCCTCTGAGCCTCTGCCAATCATTGAACTAGACACCGAGCACCGCCGAGCATCTCACGGGCCACAAAGGCCGCGAATGGCCAAGAACTCAGAACCTCCACCTCAACCTCCGCCGACGTCCACTTCCTCTAGCCGCCTCCTGCCGTTAGACCACCATCATCGGAACCACCACTGCACCCTCTACATCCTCCGAGCACCTCACGGCCAACCGTGGTTCGCACATCACGCAAGGAGGAGAGAGGAGAAATCCTCTATTTCCTCTTGCAATAGTATTTACGGGGTATGCCATTGTAAAAAAGCACTATTCTTTTATTTATTGACTTATCATATTCTAAAAGATTTGCATGAATATCCCTCCCGTCTATCAGAATTACGGATTGCTAAACTCTTCTCATGCATGATAGAGTATGGGATATTGGTTATGGGAAACAAGTTCAGTTTTGATTAAGATTGACAATGCTTGTCAGTACTAAGATCATGATTCACGTGTTTCCACTGTGGTGATTTTTCATGTTCACCCTCACATTATTGATTAATTATTTAATTCAAGAATTAATGTTGAAAACATGTGCACCAATTAGTATGCATACACGTTGAGTTTCCCGAATAAATGAGACACTATTCACTAGTTTAAATAGGCTAATTCCTTCCTTTGGAGATGACCTAACTCTTCGTGGTTAGTTTTGAATTACTAAATATTTTTGAAAAGCAATTTTGTACCATGCAACAAACTATAATTGCACGACATTTTATGTTAAAGTTTTCAATGAAAATGAAGATTGCTCTTTCAAATGGTGCCATTGCTGAGGGGGAAACACAGTTATTAATTTTTTTGGGAATTTTATATTATTTTTATGCTATTTTGAAAGCTTTTCTGAATTACTAACTGTGGATCTTTTTCTGTGCAAAAATAACAAACTAACGTAGCGGATGTGTACGACGGAGGCGATATTTTTGGTGGACCTTCAGACCACCTGGAGGCCAACAACAGGTGATTGCGGGCTTTGATCCCACGAATGTAGGTGTACGGAGTAGGATTTCTCTGATTTAGTCATTAGATCTTAGTTTAGATTTAGTTTAGATGGACATTAGAACTTAATTTCTGTCTTTTGGACCCTTGTCAAGCATTTTTGGGAACATGTTCCCAGTGCTTCTTTATTTCTTATCTCTCTTGTATGTGGAAGCATATTTTCGGGAGCGTGTTCCCATTTTATTTAGATTATAGGATTATTCGAATTTCTTGAACTGCATGTTGGTTAGTTAATTAGATTAGGGTTGTTTGCTTATTATTATTAAAAAAAAAAATTCAAACTGCCTGCTAGAAGCTGCACATCTATAGGGCGACCATCTAGGATTGAATGAGCAGCATCTAGTTTTTCTTTTTGCATTGAAAACATCCTGCATTGAAGAGAGCTAGAGTAAGGTATGTCTTTTCTTTTGCATCAGTTACCTGCACACGCATTGCATTTGGACATAATTAATAAAGACCATTTAAGCTGATTTGAAAATATTAATCAAGTGGTCACATTACTTCTTGAAAAGAAAGAAAAGTATACAGAAAATGTTTGAATAATGTGATTGCGATTTTCAAAAGGAAAAATCACTTTTCGTGGTGTGATGCACACTTCCTGCTCTGAGCACGCACTATAGGCACTACACTAGGACTTAGACCCTTAAGGCCATAGGCATCAATCTCTTTATAGGTGAAAACCCTCCTATCTCGCTTTGTGACGATAGTATTAACTTTTTCCTGAGTGACTTGATACTCTAAGGAGGGGGACACCCCTTAAAGGAATTCAAGGGTAGTTAAGAGGCACAGCTAATGCAACGCCTCGATGGGTTTGCCCTACTTGCATCCCTTAGTTTCATCCTTGGAGTACCCTTTTACTTGAACATTAGAGAATATCATTGCAACAAAGTGTACATCTTCAGGGCACTCGAAGGTCAATTTAGGGTGCATAATTGCTTGACAACTTGATTGATCACCCAAAAAAGACTAATAATAACCTTAACCTTCTTAACAGTCATTGACCAGAAATTTCAAGTGCCTAATTTCTCTTATACCACTTATGTGGGAATAGAGAAACACTGCCTTGACCATATTTGGCCAAACTGAAGAGTTGGAAGAGGACTTAAAGAATTTTAAACCAACAAAAGACCTCCTTCCTTGTGTTTGCTTGGTGTGTGTGTGATAAAGCTCTCTAGGAAGTTTTCTATTTTAATCTATCTAAGTCCTAAGAGAGTTAAAACATTTAATTGAAAGAAATGGACTATCCTTACTCCTATCATTTTAACCAGGATCCCATGCCCCGAGCATATCCATCCTTTGATGGGTAATGATGAGTCCATTTTAATGGACTATTGTTACGCCTAAGTACTTCAATTCTAACATATTATGTTTGTTAATAATCACATTAGGTCATTAAATAAGTACATGCATCATCACTTGAGTTTTTATCTATTTGATTGCATTCTATAACTTAGTATGTAATTACTTTTTGTTTTGTTGTCGTAGGCATGATGTTGGAAAAGAACAAGGAGGGGATAAATTTCCCCCAACAAATGCCTCAACACCTCCCTCATCCTCCGGCCAGCCTCAACACCTTCCCCACAAATATCTAATCTACAGCCATCCTCCCTCAACAAAGGAAGCCATACTTAGAAAAGGATTTTGAAAATCCCTTGAAGGGCGGAAGAGAGGAGTTAAGAGGAGGGCGAGCAAAGGAGAGGGCATCCTCATTTTCTTCTCCCCTTGGCGGGGAATTATCTCCACCTTCCCAATTGTGGAGAGAAAGGACACTGTGGAACCAAGCGTGCATTGTGCACACCAGCGCCTTCATCAAACCCTTGCAAGCCATAGCCAAGACCTTCTCCACATACCCTCACTACATGCCTGCAACTACTTCACCTTCCACCGCAAGTGCCCAGCCCGATAGTGCCCTTGTGTGCCCCCTGCAGGCGTTGCCCCACCGTGCTCTCGCACCCTCTGCAGGCGTAGGCCAACCTGCACCTGCGCTTTTGCCTTCACCGCACCAAGCCTTCCACCACCCACACCCGCGCCCTTTGCAGGTGTGCACCAGCCTCCATCGCGCGCTGCACCTGCCTCCACCATGCGCAGCACACCAGTACCCTCATGCAGCTAGCAACCATGCACGCTGCACCTACCTCCAAGCACGCATCGCGCAGTGGTCTAACATTGTGCAAGGACACGCACTGCAGACCGTCTTCTCATCTTCTTCGCCTTCCTCATTCTTCCTCTACTGCAATGAAGAACCCACTACCACAGCCACGCCCGCGCCCCTTGCACGCAGCCCACCTCTCACCTCAGGCCACTCCTCAGACCGCGTGCCGCCTCAATGCACCCGAGCGTGAGCACGCAACCACAGGCCATGCCACAGGCCGCGTAAACAACTGTACGGCAGAACCCAACACAGGTGGGTTCCTCCTCGGTGGCCGGCGACCTCAGGCCACCATAGTCGACGCTACCACCATGGTTGGGCTCGGATAGGTTGTGTTAATATGGTGATTTTATCGTTGAAATGAGTATAGTGGTTAACCTAAATCGAACCTAACCATCTTTTTACAAAATTTTTAACTTGGCCTACTTGATTTTATCTTGGTCACTTTTAGGCCCAGGGTCGAACTCAGGGAAGTGGGATTAGAGGTGAATAACTTTCTACACCTTTCCTACAACGAATCGCTTCCGTTCGTTTATTATGTTTTTGGTGTTTTTTCTATTTACGATTTTTTTTCGATAATTTTTGTCCTTGAGGTACAACCTCAAAATTAGGTCCTTGGCTTAGAGCAAAATTATTCTTGGCTTTGAACTAAATTAGGATTCCAAAACTGGCCTTGCTATCCGTAAGACCGAGTACCTGCAAGACAAAGATTATCATTTCCCTTTTACTATATATTTTTTATCTTTTTAATAGCAGAAAAGAGAAATAGAAATAAGATAAATATAGTTTATATGTATATATAGATATATAAATAATATATATATATAGGGGTGGGGGTGGAGGTGGAATGGTGTGTAGCATGGTGTCGAGTTGATCGTCATCTAGGAAGACGCAACCAACAAGACGAAGTGCCACGTGGAGTGTAGGATGGATGGGTGGAAGGTGTGTGCGGAGATGCTTTCTGTACTCGTGTATCGGGGAATATCAGCAACTGGTGCAGATATACCCGCGATACAATGTGTGGTAGGTGATATGAAAATATATATATGTATTTATATAAATATATATTTATATGTATAGATATAGATATGGTTATAATTATATAGGTGCATATGTAGTTATATATGTATATGTATATGTATATATATATATATATATATGTATGTATATATAACTATATATAGATATAGATATATGTATATATATAGTACTATATGTATATAGTTATATATATGTATATATGTATATAGATATATTAGTATAAGTATCTATGTATATAGATATATGTAGATGGATATATATATATGTATAAATATATGTCTATGTATATGTATATATATATATATATGTATATATACTTATACTTAGTTGTATAGGTAATAATATATGTATATATATATATAATTATATAGTCATGTACAAGTGTGTGAGTGTGTGTGTATACGTGAGTGTGTACAAGTGTGGTGTGTGTGTGTGAGTGAGGTGTGTGTCTATGAGAGAGAGAGAGAGAGAGCATCTGCTGGAGGAAGAGGGCGCGGGCATTTAAGCTGTCTGGAGGCTACGCCTGTTGTCTGATGGCCAACGCGTAAGCGTAGGTGCACAGAAGCGCAGGCGCGCGAAGATGCACACGCACGTTGGAGAGAGTAGGCGTGAGGCGGAGACTGCAGCACAGCGCGCTGCGGACTCCAGCGCACCGCATTGTGGGCTGGAGTGATGTGGGCGAAGATGAGGATGTGGGAGCGAGCGGGTGCAGACGCTAGCGCAGGTGCTAGAGCAGGCGCGGGGAGAGACGCGAGCACGGGCTGGAGGCGGTTGCGACATGGAGAGAGAGCACGCTGTGACCGGATAAGTGAGAAACTTTTCAGTCACCGCACCGTAGCTACAGTGTCGCGCTCTCTAGCGTGAACAGTAGCTACAGTGCGCGCTCGACGCGGGTGACTGGCTGCACCCGGTTCAGTGTGCGCGGGCACTGCGGAGTGAGCCTGCGCGTGTGGAAGGTGATGGCGTCGGCTGCTGGCGTGCCCGCGGAGGCTTGCGCGCTGCGTGGGGCTGCCGGTGCCTTGCGGCTGCTGTGGTTGAGCTTCAAAGCTTGACTCTGTGGCAATGGTAGAAGAACTTTGAGTGGGTAAAACAACGAAGTGAACCACCGCGCCCACCGGCTCTTGGATGAGCTGGGTGGTGGTGGGACTCACAGTGGTGGTTGTCGACCACTGTGAGCTGCTCCTGCCCACAGTGTATCTCTTTAGGAGGAAGAGAGGCTACGTATGGAGGGGAGAGGGGAGGATATGGCCTGGAGAGGGAAGGTTGCTGTGTGTGTTGTGTGGACCTGGCCCACCACAAGGAAGATAGCTGTGCCCTTTTTAAAGAGTAATGAGGCATGCACAGCCATGCCCTGGGCTGCATGCATGGCTAAGGATGCCACTGGCAGGGAGTGGTGCGAAGAAGAAGCAGCCATGCCCTATAGCCGTGCGGAGAAGAAGAAATTCAAAGTCAAATAAAAATAAAGATGGTGATTTTGCGAGGTAGCACTTGAAGAATACATTAATTACAAGGCCAATTTATTCACTCTCCTCCCCTCTCAGATAAATGCATGCATACGTTTATCAAATGCAAGTATGCTACATAATATGCACTAGCAATGCTAGGAAGTAGCACAATATGGCCCAATTGTTGGTGTATTTTTGCTGTGCAATCATGCCTCCATGCTTATCTTTTGCTAGTCCCTAGCAAAACATTTTGTACTATATTTAGAAATGATCTTAAGCTGAAGATTTTCTTCTGAGGAGACATAGGTGTGTTTATTTGTTAAATATTGTGAGAACCAATTGTAGAGAAGACTACCAGTACTTTAAGTCTTACATGAATAGACCATCTCTCAACTAACCTGGACTCTTGATATTTAAACCTTAAGTACGATTTCCAGGACCCAGGAGGATTTTGCCTAGCTCAAGAGATTATGGCTTGTGCATAGTGAAGGATCAAGACTGACCAGATGATCATTAAGACACAAGCCCAGGGTTTCACGAATTTTTTTTAAGTGCAGGTTTGTCCCAGTTTCAGCTCGTGTCTTTGGATTGACCCTTAAAAAGGAGACAGAAAACTCAACTCTCATTTTATTACATTTGTGGCTCAAAGAAAATAGGATATTTGTAACTTGCCCTGAAGAACTTTTGTAGGGGGAAGACTTTACAGACATTTGCGAGATATACTGATTTATTTGCAGCTCCTTTTTTTTTTTTTTGAAACGCGTGTCAGTATATCTCTTACAACTTTATTTGGAGGAGCACCGTTTTCTTTTGGTGGGAGAGTTCCATTTTGGTGGAAAGAGTCTCTCCTAAACTCAAGACTAAAGCCTAGGATAAAAAGTCTACCTGCGTGCACAAGTAAGGACTTCACCTTCCCTAATGAACACTAGGGTTGGATCTTATGTTCACCTGGTCTTTCTTGATATGTGTAGTGTGAACCAAGATTACTTAGGCTCTCGAGTAGAAGCAAACCAACGAATCCTGTACTGGTGTCTCAGGTACAAGAATACGTCCTTAGTTAGGAGAGATTCCGATCTATCTTCTCAATGCTTAAGTGAATTAAGCCAAGCCTGAGCGAATCAAGCTTCTGCGGCCTAGAAAGTCTTCAAAATAGTGGTTGAATATCCATAAACACTTATTGTATTTTTGTTTCAGCCTTCAGATCATTACTAAACACAATTTTTTTTTTTAGCATATTTATAGATAAATGGAGACTGCACGATACCTTAAAGTACCCTGATCCTATGGATGCCTATCCACCCCCCATGCCAAACGATGCTATGTCCTCATATGCATGTAGGGTAGGGTAGAGGAAGGACCAAAGATCGGGTAACGAGAGCTGAGGTGCAGGGTAAACAGCAGGGTGGTAGGGTGGGTGGATGGTGGGTGGTGAAGTGAAAAGTGAAGTGAGCATGACAGTGGCAGAGTGTTGTTGGGGTGCCTCCCAGCGAGCGTTGAATTTAACGTCCCAGCTGGACTCAGAATGAGGCACAACATTAGTTACCCTATAGCAGGGCAACAGTTTCTCCAACGGGGGTAGGTTCATGAGTAAGATAGGGTTTCAAACGCTGCCCATTGACCATAAATTTATGCCCAGATTTGGGATCTTCAATCTCAATAGCCCCGTTGGGAAATGGTCTCGAGACCAGGAAAGGACCAGTCCATTTGGACTTCAGTTTCCTAGGAAAGAATTTAAGCTAAGAATTGTAGAGACAAACTTGCTGAGATGGCTCAAATTCCTTCCGCCGAATACCGCTGTCATGAAAAGCCTTAGTGCGTTGCTTGAAAGTTAAGGTAGAATCATAGGCTTCACGACGGAGCTCTTCTCGCTCTTGGAGTTGGAGTTTCCTTTCTCGACCACATAGATCTGGGTCGAGATTACATTGGTGAACCGCCCAATAAGCGTGGTGCTCCAACTCCACGGGCAACTGACAAGGCTTCCCGTAAATGATTCTATAAGGAGACATACCAAGGGGAGCCTTGAAGGCGGTCCAATACGCCCAAAGTGCATCAATCAGCTTGTCGGACCAGTCCTTACGGTCAGGCCAAACCATTTTCTAGAGAATTTGCTTGATTTTCTGATTTGACGCCTTTGCCTAGCCGTTCGTCCGAGGATGATACGGGGATGCGATACGATGGTGGACTCCGTATTTCCTCAGAAGTGCCCGAAAAGAAGCATGGGTAAAGTGGCTTCCTCCATCCAAGATAATGGCTCGAGGGATCCCAAAGCACGCAAAAATGTGGTCTTTGACAAATCAAGTGGATATAACATGGTCAGCACGGCGCGTGGGAATAGCCTCGATCCATTTCGAAACATAATCAACAGCCACGAGGATATATTCGAAGCCGTTGGAAGGAGGAAAGGGACCCATGAAATCAATTCCCCAAATGTCAAAGATTTCTGCATCAAGGATGGGTTGCAAGGGCATCATGTCACGACGTGACATTGATCCTAACGACTGGCACCTAGTGCAATGTTTGGCATAATTGTGTGCATCCTGGTGAAGGGAGGGCCAAAAGAAATCGCACTGCAACACCTTGGCTGCAGCTTTCCTCCCAGCGAAATGGCCTCCACAGGCTTGATCATGGCAGAAGGATAGCACACTGGGGAATTCGCTATCAGGAATACAGTGACGGATGATTTGATCAGCACCTATTTGTAAAAGAAGTGGATTTTTCCAGAAATAATACTTTGCTTCTGCCATGAGACGCTCGCACTAGTTTTTAGGCCAGCCACGTGGAAGGGATCTAGAAGCAAGGTAATTGGCAATGTCGGCATACCAAGGTCCACTTGCCACATTAATTGCCAATAGGTGCTCATTAGGAAAAATCTCATTAATCGGCAGAGTAAGTCCAATATGGTTAGGGTCCAGTCTAGAAACATGATCAACCACAACATTCTGGGCTCCGACCTTATTGCGGATCTCAATGTCAAATTCTTGGAGCAGAAGGATCCAACAAATCAGTCTGGGCTTGGCATCCTTCTTGTGCATGAGATGGCGAATGGCCGCGTGATCAGTGAAAACAATAACATGTGAGCCCAGAAGGTAAGAGCGGAATTTCTCCAGCCCAAAGATGACTGCCAGTAGTTCTTTCTCAGTGGTAGTATAATTACGCTGGGCCTTGTCCAACATCTTACTGGCGTAGTACACCACGAAGGGGTGTCTATTGCATCTTTGTCCCAGGATGGCTCCGACTGCAAGGTCGGAAGTGTCACACATGAGTTCAAAGTCTAGGGACCAATCAGGTGGCTAGAGAGCAGGGGCCTTGGCGACAGCATTACGCAACTGCATGAATGCTCGTATGCAGTCAGGGCCCATATCGAAGGGTACGTCGGTCGATAGGAGATGAGTTAAAGGTCTAGAAATCTTGGAGAAATCTTTGATGAATCTCCTATAGAAACTGACGTGTCCCAGGAAGGAGCGGATTTGTTTGATAGAGCCAGGCACAGGTAAACCAGCAATTACATCAAGCTTAGCTCTGTCAACCTTGATACCCCTATTGGAGATGATATGCCCGAGAACAATTCCCTCGTGTACCATAAAATGACCTTTTTCCTAGGAAAGCAAGAGGTTTACATCAATACATCTCCTAAGGATACGGGTTAGGTCGGCAAGATAGTCATCAAAAGAGGGTCCAAAGAATGAAAAGTCATCCATGAAGACCTCGAGAAAGTCACCCACCATGTCATTAAATATCGCCAGCATACATCTCTGGAAAGTTGCTGGTGCGTTACAAAGTCCGAATGGCATCCTTCTAAATGCAAAGGTGCCGAAGGGGCAGGTAAAGGTGGTTTTCTCTTGGTCTTGGGGGTCAATTGCCACCTGGTTATATCCTAAGAATCCATCCAGGAAGCAGAAAAATTTATTTCCCACTAATCGCTTCAGGATTTGGCCAATGAAAGGTAGCAGAAAGTGATCTTTCTTTGTTGTAGCATTGAGTGTCCTATAATCTACACACACTATCCAAGATGTAGGAGTGCGTGTAGGGATGGATTCGCCCCTGTCATTGACACGGATGGTGAGTCCCGCCTTTTTGGGCAGGACGTGAATCGGACTCACCCAAGGGCTATCGCTGATCGAGTAGATTATACCCGCATCCAGCCACTTAATAATTTCCTTCTCAATGACCTCCTGCATGTTAGGGTTGAGACGTCGTTGCATCTCGTGGGAAGGTCGAGCCTCCTCCTCCGTATATATACGGTGAGTGCAGTAGGAGGGGCTAATGCCAGTTAAGTCTGATAAAGACCATCCAATGGCTGCCTTGTGTTCCATAAGGACCTTCGTTAGTTTGCACTCTTACACCCTGGTTAATTTTGAACTGATGATTATGGGAAGCATTTCATTTGGCCCCAGGAAAACATACTTAAGTGTACTAGGCAGCTCTTTCAGCTCGGGAGTGGATGGTGAAAGATCTGGCATTTCATGGGACGAGAGTGACCTAGGCGGATCGAAAAACAAGTCAGGAGGAAGAAGTTGGCCCTCATATTGGCCAAGAAGAGGGGCTTCTTGGATAGATGGATCCAAAAAGGAATAGCCCTAGTGAGTAGTATATGGGCTCAAGGTCCCAGTGTGGAGTTACAACTCCGCCTGATTTGGCAGGAAAGAAAGGGCAATCCGATCTTCAAGAGTGTGGACCAGCGGTGAGTAGCCCAGATATGACTCAGGCCACAAGGTGTGGGAAGTGGAGAAAACCTCATCAGAAGTCTGGTCAGAAGATATGGGAATAGGGAGGGATGGGGGAACATCACAATATGTGTCGATCAGGCAATTGTCAGTGTTTACAGGTAATCCGTAGCAGTCAGAATACGTTCCAATTAGTCCGATACACGCGCTGACGGCCATGTCCTCATCAGACGTGTCATCCTCGATGCAATCGCAATCAAAGTTCTTGGCTGCCTTAAAGATGTTAAGCTTGAGCTTCTCAGATCCAACAGCAATCTCAATACAGCCCAACTCGCAGTCGATATGGGCATGGGTAGTGGCCAAGAAAGGTCAACCAAGGATGATCGGACAATCAGAAAGTGAGCTAGGAACTTCCATGTCTAAAACAAGAAAGTCAACAGGAAAATAGAGACTATTGACCCTAACCACCACGTCTTCCACCACACCCTTTGGAATTTTGACAGAACGATCTGCCAGCTGTAACGTGACAGGGGTGGGTTTCAGATTTCCCAAGGAAACTTTTTCGAGCATGATGGTTGGTATAAGATTGATGGAAGATCCTAGATCAAGCAGGGCATGGTTAAAATTGGAGCCTTGGATGCTACAGGAAATAAGCAGTGTGCCCGGATCTTTCTACTTCGGTGGTAGATTTGACAGTATAGCACAACTCTCATGAGGCGAGAGAACCACCGAATTCTTAGTTTTCTTTGACTGTCGCCTAGGTGTTGTGTAGTCCTTGAAAAATCGGGCGACAATAGGTATGTGGTCTATAGCCTCTAGTAGGGGTACCTTGATTTCAACATCCTTTAACAAATTATGTAGGTTATCAAAGGCCTGCGTATCCTTCTTCTTGCCTTTTGGCTCCCTCAGTAGAGCCTCAAGGAATGGGACTGATTCTGGCACCAATTTGGGTGTATCATCCTCTCGTGAATGCGGTACGCATGCCGAATGAGAGGGTGATGAAGAAGACGAGGCAGGATCAGGTCGAGGTGGATCGACAGTTTTCTTACTGCTCCACATAGTGATCGCATTGGACGACGTGGGTCCAGTGGGATCATAAGGTGGAGGAGAGTTCGCAATAAGGACATAAGAGTGAGGTGCTGCAGCGAGATTAGCCTCAAATCCCGGTAGACTGCTCAGAGCCTGCAGAATCTGATCAACCTGCCCTTGAGAAGGTCGTACCTATGGTTGAGGACCACGGGGTATGAAATTTCGCTGGTTGGGAACAGGTTGGGCTAGAAGAGTGCCTTAAGATTGAGTCGCCATGCGTACTTGATTGATCTCAGCATTCTGCTACGCCAATTGATGCTGAAGAGAGGTCATGTTCTCTTCATGGCGCTTTGACATTTCCGTCATCATTCGCATCAATTTATCGAGAGGACTTGATGCGCGTTCTATTTGCGGTACGTAAGGACCTGATGGCAGATTCGCCATAGGATTAGACTGGGCCCTTGGGATGACGGGTGCGGACGGTAGCATTGGTCCACCCACGGGGTTTTGGCATTGCGGGTTGCTAGACCATGCGAAGTTCGGATGATTTCGCCACCCTGGGTTATAAGTGGCAAAGAATGGGTTGTTCCCCAGGGTGCAAGTGTCTTCTATGCCAGAAGACGCGTCCGCATGTAAATATGCTTTCGAGCACACGGAGGCTTGGTCCTCCGTGTCAAAATACTGGCTTGTAGAAGCCAAATCCACATGACTTACCGAATCGCTCAGTGCGACACTCGATAAGGAAGGACTTACGAGGTTTCTAGGGATAAGCCTGGTGTTGGAAGAATTGGGATTGTGACGAAGTGGTGAGGTGGAGGTATTTGCCATAGAATGGGCAGGGTTGGCTAGAAGCTCATCCAGCTTCTTGTGCACGACGGAGACTTCATCCAATTTCTGTGCGATAAGGCTGAGATCTGTGGATGAATGGGAGGGTCCCGTGTCAACTTCGTGGACATTACAGGGTAGGCTGGTACGATTAAAGGCGACAATGGAGGCATTGTTCATTGAGTTTTCGCTCATATTTTCAAATAATTCGAATGCTCCATTCTCATCTTTATTCATGAAGTTCCCTCCGCAGGAAGCATCTGCAATCTGCTTCAAAGTCTCACTTAGCCCATAGTAGAAAATCTGGGCCATATGCCACTTAGGCAGATCATGGTGCGAACACTTCCTGAGGAGTTAATTATATCTCTCCCATGCCTCATGAAACTGTTCGCCATTTTGTTGCGTAAAGGAAGTGATAGCACAGCGAAGCGCATTGATTCGCCTGATTGGGAAGAACTTTTTGAGAAATGCTGTTCACATCTCTTCCTAAGAGTGGATGGTTCTCCCAAGGGTGCGTAACCACTGCGATGCTTTATCCTGTAATGAGAACGAGAACATTTTCATGAGGACTATTGGTAACCCAATATTTCTCAATTTAACTGTTTCAGCCAATCGGGTTAGGTCTTCCAAGTGGAGAAAAGGATCTTCACTTGCAAGACCATGGAAGTGAAAATTTATCAAGCCAATTATGTTAGGTTTCAATTCAAAGTCGTCCTCGCCCATGGGGACCCAAATTTGTCTTATGGTCTCTGTAGCAGCGGCATTCTAATATGAGCTAAGAGACCTAGGCTCCTCCCGTTCGGGAGGGTTCTGCATTTCCTCCAATTTTTCCCTAATGGCCTCAATTTGTTCATTATACATTTCCATTTGGGCTTGGAGGCGGGTTATGGGATCCAAGGCTCCACCACCTGGTGGGTTTTGAGGGCGGTTTCCTCCCTCGGGATTTGGGGGTGGGCGTGCAGCCATGTTTGTGGAGAAGGAGGATGATTCGGCTTCTTTCCTAAAATTATCAGACAATTCAAATAGTTCAGGGTTTTGTGACCTCCTCCCAAACATGCACTACCGTAGGAAGAATTAGGGGGAATAAGAAGGGAAAAAGAGATGAGAGAAATGATGCCGCAAAGGAACACTTGATGACAAATCAATACAATCAAATTCCTAACCTCTACAGTGTGCCCTTAGACCTAAAGATCTAAGTTGCCTACTATCACAACCTACGGAACCGAATGAGAGCATCGCGGAACCAACAGGTCAGATTGAAAGGCCGTTTGCCCCAGTCTTAGACATCCGATAGCACGTGGGAACCCTCACCAGCACGTAGGCGCTACACGCAGGTAGTTAGACCTCCAATCCTTAATAAGGGTCAAGTTGCTACTAGTTTTAATTAGAGGTTTAGGATCAACTGCTTCTGGAATGTGAAGGGCGTTATTTACGGGTAATGCCCAAGTGGTTGATTTTTGAGAATGTGTAAACCAAGCATGCAACGGGGAAATCTTCCCGAATTGAAGTTTTAATTGGTGAATGGTTTTTAGAGTTTCAGGCTTAAGTAGTATGGATTTTAGGATTTCGCTGAATTACCAATTCAACCAATCTCTGGGTTTTGAGAGAATACAAGTTTTTTCTAACCCCAGCAAACCCTTCTTCAATGTCAGTTGGTTAATGCATGCTAAAATGCAATGGGCTTCCCTAGATGGAGATTTCTATGTGTGGATGCATGAGTCAATTTTAGATTAGTGTGAAAGGGAGCCAAAGCACTTCAATTCAAGTGCTCCCAATCACCAAAATGATGTTCCACACACAAGGCTCAACCATAAGATAAAGAAAATCAAATTGTTGGGGTTGAAGTATTCGGGATCAAATCTTAGGCACATGAAAGGTCGTGGTGGGGTTGGAATCAACTCAATTCCAAGTCTCCCCACCAAAAATGTGATCCCGAATTGCAGATAAATGAGGCAAAGAGGGATGGCAATCAATCTTTTATTTTTGCCTCAAAGAATACTTCACACGGCGAAAGATTCAAGAATCAAGATTCTTGGACTTCGCTATGCAAAGTTTGGCAGGAAATCCCGGGGCAGTGGGAGTGATGGCAAACAATCAAACAAATGATTTTTAATCCACTTGCCCCAAGAGATCCCAAGAAGTGTTTTTAGTTTTTTTTCTTTTTATTAAGGTGACAAGTTGACCTAAGTTGCTAAGAAAGAGAGACCTACCTGTTCAGCAACGTGGTCGAAGTTCCAGTGCGGTGCCGATGGCTTTACGCTCTCGTTCCTGCCTTGGATCTACCCACGTCTCCGACTTTGTCTGCCTGCCTTCTCCTTGCAACTGGTTCACCTGCACACCAACAAATAGAAGCACCCGTGAAGAGAAGGGTGTGAGAAGAGAAAAATTAAAGGAATGGAGTAGAAACTTACCTGAATGCATACTTCCCCGGCAACGGCACCAGAAAAAGTGTGGTCGGGCTCAGATAGGTCGTGTTAATATGATGATTTAATCGTTGAAATGAGTATAGTGGTTAACCTAAATTGAACCTAACCATCATTTTACAAAATTTTTAACTTGGCGTACTTGATTTTATCTTGGTCACATTTACGCCCAGGGTTGAACTTAGGGAAGCAGGATTAGAGGTGAATAAGTTTCTACGCCTATCCTACAATGAATCTTTTCCGTTCGTTTATTATTTTTTGGTGTTTTTTCTATTTATGATTTTTTTTCTGATAATTTTTGTCCTTGAGGTACAACCTCAAAATCAGGTCCTTGCCTTAGAGCCAAATTGTTCTTGGCTTTGAACCAAATTAGGGTTCCAAAACTGGTCTTACTATCCGTAAGACCGAGTACCTGCAAGACAAAGATTATCTTTTCTCTTTTACTATATTTTTTTAATCATTTTAATAGTAGGAAAGAGAAATAGAAATAAGATAAATATAGTTTATATGTATATATAGATATATATATAATATAAATATATATAGGAGTGGGGGTGGAGGTGGAAATGGTGTGTAGCACAGTGTCGAGTTGATCGTCGTCTAGGAAGACGCAACCAAGACGAACTACCGTGTGGAGTGTAGGATGGATGGGTGGAAGGTGTGTGCGAAGACGCTTTCTATACTCGTGTATCGGGGAATATCAGCAACTGGTGCAGATATTACCGCGATACAACGTGTGGTAGGTGATATGAAAGTATATATATGTATTTATATAAATATATATTTATATGCATAGATATAGATATCGTTATAATTATATAGGTGTATATGTAGTTATATATGTATATGTAAATATACATATGGATATGTATATATATATATAGATATGTAAATATATATATAGATAGATGTATGTATATATATATATATATATATATATAAATGTATAATTATATATATATGTATGTATATATAACTATATATAGATATAGATATATATATATATATATAGTAATATATGTATATAGTTATATATATGTATATATGTATATAGATATATGTAGATGGATATATATATATATGTATTTATAGCTATAGCTATATATGTATACATACTTAAAGATAGTTATATAGGTAATAATATATGTATATATATATATATGTATATAAATATATATATAAATATATATATGTATATCTATATATATATATATAAGTATATAGTCATGTAAAAGTGAGTGAGTGTGTGTGTATACGTGAGTGTGTACAAGTGTGGTGTGTGTGTGTGAGTGAGGTGTGTGTCTGTGTGAGAGAGAGAGAGAGAGCGTCTGTTGAAGGAAGAGGGCATGGGCGTTTAAGTTGTCTGGAGGCAGCGCCCATCGTCTGATGGCCAACGCGTAGGCGTAGGTGTGCACAAGCGCAAGAGTGCGAAGATGCGCTCGCACGCTGGAGGGAGCGGGCGTGAGGCGGGGACTGCAGCTCAACGCACTGCGGGCTGGAGTGACGCGGGCGAAGATGCGGATGCAGGAGCGGGCGGGTGCAGACACGAGCGCAGACGGCTGATGTGGTGTGGAGGCGGTTGCGGCGTGGAGAGAGAGCGCGTGGTGATCTGATAAGTGAGAAACTTTTCGGTCACTGCACTGTAGCTACAGTGTCGCGCTCTCTAGCATGAACAATAGCTATAGTGCGCACTCGGCGCGGGTGGTCGGCTGTGCCAGGTTCAGCGTGCGTGGGTGCTACGGAGTGAGCCTGCGCATGCGGAAGGTGATGGTTCCGGCTGTTGGCGTGCGCGCGGAGGCTTGCGCGCTGTGTGGGGCTGCTGGTGCCTTGCGGCTGCTGCGGTTGAGCTTCAAAGCTTGACTCAATGGCAATGGCGGAAGAACTTTGAGTAGGTGAAACAGCGAAGTGAACCACCACGCCCATCGGCTCATGGATGAGCTGGGCGGTGGTCGGACTCACAGTGGTGGTTATCGACCACTGTGAGCTGCTCCTGCCGACAACGTATCTCTTTAGGAGGAAGAGAGGCTGCGTATGGAGGGGAGAGGGGAGGAGACGGTCCGAAGAGGGAAGGTTGTTGTGTGTGTTATGTGAACCAGGCCCACCGCAAGGAAGATGGCTGTGCCCTTTTTAAAGAGGAATGAGGCATGCACAGCCATGCCCAGGGCTGCATGCATGGCTAAGCATGCGGCTGGTAGGGAGTGGCACGAAGAAGAAGTAGCCATGCCCTATAGCCGCGCAGAGAAGAAGAAATTCAAAGTCAAATAAAAATAAAGATGGTGATTTTGTGAGCCAACACTTGAAGAATATGTTAATTACAAGGCCAATTTATTCACTCTCCTCCCCTCTCAAATAAATGCATGCATGCGTTTATCAGATGCAACTATGGCTACCTAATATGCACTGGTAATGCTAGGAAGTAGCACAAGATGGCCCAATTGTTGGTGTATTTTTGCTGTGCAATCACATCGCCATCGTGATCCCCTTGTCCCGACCAACCTCCCTTGGGCTTCTGTCCTTCAGCTGTGGGCCCTCCTCCTCGTGTGCGCCAAGAAGTGCAATGCTCTATTTTGCAATAGTAAACTGCATATTAAAAATTACAAGCATTGCCATTGTCAAAGATATTATGTACTTATTTACCTTATTATTATATTGCAGTAGAATTACATGAATGACCTTCAATTCCAATAAAATTACAAGCAGTCACATTACATTCATCTCATGACTAAGGTAACGTGTATCTTTGTTATGGGAACAAATTCTGATTTAGATAAATTTGATGACGCTTGTCAATATTAAGATAGCCATTCTGGTATTTCCATAGTGGTGATTTTGCATGTGTACCCTCAGATTCTTGGTTAATTATCTAAATTGAGAAGTTATGCTGGAAATGAGAACACTAATTAGCATGCACATCCGTTGAAATTCTCGATTACTTGATGCATCATTACTCATTTTTGATAGGTTAATTCATCCCTATGGAGATGACCTAACTATTCGTGGTTAGATTCTGAAAATTAAAATGTTTTGAAAAGCGATTTTCTACCATGTGATTAAATACGACACATCATTTTTTCTTAAAGTTTTCAACGAAAACGATGATTGCTCTTTCAAATGGTGTCGTTGCCAAGGAGGAAACATGCCTATTAATTTTTTTGAGAATTTTATATTATTTTGATGCTATTTTAAGAGCTTTTCTGAATTATTGACATTGGTTCTCTTTGTGTGCACGAATTGAACGAGGAACGTGATGGGCACGCACGGCGGAGATGACCTTTTTCGTGGACCTTGACGCCACCTAGAGGCCAGCAACCGGAACACATGGGCCTTGATCCCACGTGCATAAGCTTACGGAGAAGCTTGTTTTTGATTTAGTCAGTAGATCTTAGTTAGATTTAGTTTAGATAGACATTAAAGTTTAATTTCTATCTTTTGGACCCTTGTCGTGTATTTTTGGGAACATGTTCCCAATACTTTTGTATTTCTTATCTCTCTTGTATGCGGGAGCGTACTTTCGGGAGCATGTTCCCATTTATTTAGATTATAGGACTATTCGAATTGTTCTAACTGCATGTTTGTTAGTTAGTTAGATTAGGTCTATTTACTTCTTATTATTATTAAAAATATATATATATTCGAACTACCTGCTAGAAGCTGCATATCTATAGGACGACCATCTAGGACTAAATGAGCAGCATCTAGTTTATTTTTCCTACATTGCATACATTCTTACACGAAGAGAGCTGGAGTAAGGTACGTCTTCACTTGAGCATCAACTACCCGTCATGCTTCTACATTGAACCTAAATCTAAGACCACTAAAGTGCTTGAATCAAATTAATTTAGTGGTCACTTTAAAAATTGGGACTACTAAGAGGTTAGACCTTAAAATCTGTGACTTAAAATTGTGTGCAAAAGGATCTTGTTTGCGAAATTTCAAAACTCAAAACACGATCGTATGTTTGAACACCTGAGACACTTTGCACCTCACACATACGGTCACTAGAAAAATTTCTACCTCTTCTCTTTTGCACCACAAGGGAAGTTAGTCGGAAATCAACAAGCTTATCCACTAAGTTACTTCGGTTCCTTGTGTGTGGGCTCGATTAAAGACTTCCATCCCTCGCGAGTAGGTTATAGGCACCAGCGAAGGTTGGCCTAATAAGCATAATTTGTGCAAAACTTATTTGGCCACCAATTGAACATTTCATTCTAAGACCTAGAATCTACTAAAAATAGATCCCACTGGATTTGCATTTGCATTGACAGCATTAGAACTCTCTAGGAAGTTTCTGCTTGTGTTCTGAATTCTTCTAAATCCTAAGAGAGTTAAAACTGTTTTGCTTAAAGAAATGGATCACCCTTATTCCTATCATTTAGATTATCAGAGTCAATACGTCCCATCTTTTAACTAGGATCCCATGGCCCGAGCATATCCATCCTTTGATGGGTACATTGACAATTCATGGGATCATTCTTATTCTTATCCTGGGAGTATTGGCCTGATAACTCCCACATTTGAGTAGAGCCTAGGAGCGGGATTTTCCAACCCTGGAATCCTTACTTCTATGCAAACACCCAACCCTCCCACCCTTCATGATTTTCTATATCAAGGTTAGACCAATACCCCTAGGCAACCAGAGCCTGAAATTGACTATCCTTCCCAACCTGATAATAGTAGCCTCTCTTCTTTTATTATTAAAATGCAAAAACAGCAAAAGGAAATGATGGAATCCATGGGAGAGATGTTCAGGAATAGTCAACAGTTAAATGAAGAAATAAGACAACTTAGCTATGCTCTTCCCATTAATTCTGATCCCTACCCAAACGACCATGATCAAGAAAATAATTATGAGGAAACAATTGATAATAGGGATCCAGTTTTATGTAGTTATCACTTGGACTCTTCCAATGAGACACAACCACTAGAGGAGAACGATCATAGTGATTATCCACCCGAGCTATATTGGAGTCAAAAGCAAGGGAAGATGGTACCTCTTAAGGACCTTGACCCCAATGATAGTATTCTCCTTGCCCCTACCAACCCGGGTCAAGGTGGTATTGTTCCTATCAATTCTCCTATTGATTATCTGGTGGAATCCCATTCTACCCTTAGTGAGCCTACTCCTGACCCTCCACTTAGGGAATCAACACCTACCATTCAACATCCTAAGGATTTAAATGCACCCAATGAAGGTGACCCTAAGGGAATGGAGGATGAATTAGATCAATTTTGGTCTCAGGGATATGAAGAGTCTATTTCAGAAGATGAGGATACCCCAATAGAGGAACCTGGACTGAAAATATGGAGTGAATCACAAGGGAATTATTTATTATTTGAGGATTTACCTTGAGAGGATATAAATAATATGGTGAAATCCATATTCCTCCCTTCTTTTGAGAGTCATCCTCCATCAAAACAGGAGTTGAAATTAGAGGAGGACACACAAAATAGTGAGAAGCCTAAGGGAGACTCTCGAGGATAAAACACGTCAATTGAGGATTTATACCCTGAGAAGAATAACGAATTCAGTGATATAGGCTTGCTCCAAAATATTAAGACTGATCCTCCTTTAGGAATAATTGAGGATATTGATCCAACTCCTTTCTTCATTAATGAATCACATATACACCCTGACAAAAATTTGAGTGAACAAAACAAATCCGGGAATGAGCTTAATGATAATGATTCTGATATTTTCACCCTGCTATTAAAGAGTTGTAATTTGGAGTCTACCCTTAATTCAAATATGACTCCGATCATTAATGCTAGGTAGGGTAACGTGCAGTTGTCTACAACTATTAGGGAGTATACATAATCTGAATCATTGTTGGAATTGGGCCTGACACCGACTAAGCCCTCATTGGACTTAACCATTACCTTCCAACACTACAAACAACCCTTATACTCCCTAATTGATCCTTGGCTCAGATCTCTGCTCATGTACATTCTTTTTGGAGAACATATCAGGCCAGTATATCCTCGGGTAAAATGGCGAGTGTAGATTGATGCTTGTACTTTTAGCCTTGCCATTCAAGGGTTTCAAATATTAATGTTTATATCTTTTAAAACCCATCCTGTTTTGGAGGATCCTTGTTATCCTCCACCTATTCCATTTTGGGAGGCCTCTTTTCATATTCCCTTTCTTATTCCTAGACCTCCCCAGGTAGCCAACGAGGTTTTCTGCTTTCATACTTTCTGGCGAGAATTTGGGATTATGTTGCATCATCAACTTGCCAACATCCGTGGCTACCTGTTTTCTAGGACTGCGCTGTTATGCATATTTTTAGGGCCTAACTTTTTCTATCTGGAACCAGACTTACAGGTTCCTTCTAGGTCTGGCTACTGACAGAAAATGCAGCGCTTGTTGGGAGGCAACCCAGCATTCTGAATAACACCGTTGTCAGGTGATTTCTTTCCTTTCTCCCCTTGTTTTAATTTTACAATGGGGACCTTGTAGGATTTAGGCATGGGGGGTTGCATTTTGCATTTTAGGAAGTATTCATGCATTTAGGTTAGCATATAAAAAAAAATCTCTTTTTTTGAGCTGAATGGGTTAGTCCCTAGCAAAATATCTTTGTCATTGGATGTTTTTCTTCTTGAATTATTTCTTAAGTTTAGAATCCAGTACATTTATTTCACGTGCACGTAGACTTGGTAATGGATCCTTGAGGAAAATCAATAAGCATTTGTAGTCTACTGAACCCTTGGATAGTTTATAAGGAGTCAGGCATACTATCTTCTAGTAAATCCACCTCATATTTGTGGGAAGAAAGTAGAGAGATTACTAGTGCATTAAGTCTAGTGTAAGGACTCTTAAGTTTTGGACAATTAGATGATGATACTTCAGAGTTAGGCATAGTTTTCGCTCTATGTTCCCATGTGCGTACTTTGTGTGAATTCCTGAGAGTCACCAAATAAAGCAGATACATAGAGATGGAGTCTTAATAAAGCTATGACTATGGTGGATGGTTACGGCCGTCCTTCATAAAGTCCTCGGCTGAAGGGGGGTAATAGTGTCAAAGGTCAAAAATACGCTTGTCCTATCCATTCCTTCCCGATGCCGAGAATAGGCACTTCCACCAAATAAGCCACACAATATCCTCTTGACCATCATCATCCCTAATAATGCCTCATAAATAAAAGTCTGTATCATATTATGTAGATTGATAAAGAAAGAAAAAGGAAAGAGAGAAGAAGAAACAAATACAACAACAACAAAAACCAAGACTTTTCCCACATTAAGTGGGGTTGGCTATATGGATTCTTTGCCTCCACATAGATCAATTTTCAGCCATTTCAAGACTTAAATTAAAGTAATTGAGGTCATACTTAATAGTTTCCTTCCAACACTTGTTTGGTCTTCCTCACCCCCTCTTAGTAGGTTCAACCTCCAACTTCTCGCATCTCCTAACTGGAGCATCTAGTGGCCTTCTTTGTAAATGTCCAAACCATCTTAGATGTGCCTCTCTCATTTTATCCTCTATCAGTGCCACCCTAACCCTTTTTCTAATAAACTCATTTGAAATATGGTCCTTTCTTGTATGACCACACATCCATCTTAACATCTTCATTTCTGCCACAGACTTCTTCTGTACATGCCTATAGTTAATAGCCCAGCATTCAGAACCGTACATGGCTGGTCTTACCACAGCTCGATAGTATTTTCCTTTGACTTTTAAAAGAACCCTCTTATCACAGAGAACACCAGAAGCACCCCTCCATTTCAACCACCCTGCATTAATTCTATGTGTAACATCTCCATCAATTCCACCATCATGTTAAAAAATGGATCCCAAGTACATAAAAATATCTTTCATTGGAATGCACTCTTCTCCAATTTTTACATCAATCCCTTTATTATTCCCTCTACTTCTAAACTTGCATTCCATATACTCAGTATTCATCCTACTTATGCGTAATCCTTTGTCTTCCAAGGCTTCTCTCCAAAGCTCAAGTTTTCTATTCACTCCATCTCTTGTCTCATCAACCAACATAATGTCACTAGCAAAAAGCATACACCAAGGCACCTCAACTTTGATATGCTTTGTCAACTCATCCATGACCAAGGCAAAAGGATAAGGGCTTAAAGTCGAAGCTTGATGCAGACTAATGGTGATATCAAAGTAGTCCATCAAATCATCCTTAGTCTTTACACAAGCTGCTGTTCCATAGTACATATCCCTTATGAGGTTGATATATATAACTGGCACTTGTCTCTTCTCCAAAATTCTCCACAAGATATCTCTTGGGACAAAATTATAGGCCTTCTCCAAATCAATAAAAACCATATGTAAATCCTTTTTCTTCACTTTATATGTCTCCATCATACGTCTCAGGAGATGTACTGCCTCAATAGTAGACCTGCCTGGCATAAAGCCAAACTGATTTTCAATTACCATACCATAGAAGAAGAAACAAATAAAAAAAGAAGAAAAAGAAAGAGAGAAAAGAAAAAGAAAATAGTCCAAGGTTATATTTTATCGTTGTAACATTGTTTCTGAGGCAACAAAAATACTTATTGTGTTTTACCAAATATGACCCATACCTACTTTTCAATATTTCTGATCGCCCGAATACTGGTTGAGGACTCGAACTTAGTTGTAAAATTATTAGGACTTTAATTGAAGTGTGGATGACATGTGAGGCCACCAAACAGTGAGTACAATTACTGAATCTGGCGGGATTTGTGATCTCAGAAAGAAAAGAAAGAAAAGAGTGGGCGCCCAAGAACATCAAGAGAGCACATTTGTTTAGCCTCTCTCTGAGTTGACTTACCTAATAGTCTAGAGATCAAGAATCTGTAGTACTCGACTACATGTAGCACCAGATGAGTTTCTGCCACCAAATACAAATCCATTCACCTCGATATCTCCTACCTAAGCCAAACACAGGGGTCAAATTACAGATTATCTTCTGCTTTATCCTCGAGGGAAGTACTTACCTATCCCAGAAGTAATATTTACCAAGGGTGAAGTACGAACTCCCAATGCGAATTGACTTTTTTCACTTGGAACTGTTACTTAGGCTATTATCACGTCACATTTGTCTGGATCTCTAAAGTTTTGAAATAAGAAAAGAAGAAATCTTCTGATTACTTCTATTATTTTTCATTTTTTGCTAGGGACTAGCAAATCTTAGGCATGGCGGTATTTGATGAGTCCACTTTAATGGACTATTGTTACACCTAAGTTCTTCAATTCTAACATAGTATGTTTATTAATAATCACATTAGGTCATTAAATAAGTACATGCATCACCACTTGAGTTTTTATCTATTTTATTGCATTCTATAACTTAATATGTAATTATTTTATGTTTTGTTGTTGTAAGCATGATGTTGGAAAAGAACAAGGAGGGGGGTATAAATTTCCCCCAACAAATGCCTCAACACCTCCCACATCCTCCGACCAGCCTCAACACCTTCCCCACAAATATCTAATCTACGGCCGTCCTCCCTCAACAAAGGAAGCCATATTTAGAAAAGGATTTTGAAAATCCCTTGAAGGGCGGAGGAGAGGAATTAAGAGGAGGCTGAGCAAAGGAAAGGGCGCCGTCATCATCTTCTCCCCCTGGCGGGGAATTATCTCCACCTTCCCCACTGTGGAGAGAAAGGACACTGTGGAACCAAGCGTCCACTGTGCACACTAGCACCTTCGTCAATCCCTTGCAAGCCATAGCCAAGACCTTCTCTGCCTGCCCTCACTGCGCGCCTGCAACTGCTTCACTTCCACCGCAAGCGCCCAGCCCCACAACACCCTTAACGGCCCCCTGCAAGTGCAGCCCCACCGCGCTCTCATGCCCTCTGCAGGCACAGGCCAACCTGCACTCGTGCTATTGCCTTCACCACGCCAAGCCTTCCACCGCCCACACCCGCGCCCTCTGCAGGCATGCACCAGCCTCCACCGCGCGCTGCACCTACCTCCTCCACACACAGCACACCAGCACCCTCACGCGGCTAGCAGCCACGTATGCTGCACCTGCCTCCAAGCACGCGCTGCGTAGTGGTCTAACAGCACCCAAGGATGCACACTGCAGACCGTCTTCTTGTCTTCTTCATCTTCCTTGTTCTTCCACTGCTGCAACGAAGAACCCAATGCCACAGCCCCTTGCACGCAGCCCACCTCGCACATCAGGCAATGCCACAGACCGCGTGGTGCCTCAACGCACCCGCGCATGAGCATGCAACCACAGGCCGCGCGCACAACCGTGCGACAGAACCCAACACCGATGGGTTCCTCTTCAACGGCCAGCGACCACAGGCCACCATAGTTGATGCCACCACCACCATCGTGATCCCCTTGTCGTGGCCAACCTCCCCTGGGCTTCTCTCCTTCAGCCGTGGGCCCTCCTCGTGCGCACCAAGAAGAGCAATGCTCTATTTTGCAATAGTAAACCACATATTAAAAATTACAAGCATTGCCATTATCAAAGATACTATTTACTTATTTACCTTATTATTATATTATGGTAGAATTGCATGAATGACCTTCAATTCCAATAGAATTACATGTAGTCACATTGCATTCATCTCATGACTAAGGTAACATGTATCTTTGTTATGGGAACAAATTCTGATTTAGATAAATTTGATGATGCTTGTCAGCATTAAGATAGCCATTCTGGTATTTCCATAGTGGTGATTTTGCATGTGCACCCTCAAATTCTTGGTTAATTATCTAAATTGAGAAGTTATGCTGGAAATGAGAACACTAATTAGCATGCACATTCGTTGAAATTCCCGATTACTTGATGCATCATTACTCATTTTTGGTAGGTTAATTCCCCCCTATGGAGATGACCTAACTATTCGTGGTTAGATTCTGAAAATTAAAATGGTTTGAAAAGCGATTTTCTACCACACGATTAAATACAATGACACATCATTTTATGTCAAAGTTTTCAACGAAAACGAAGATCGCTCTTTCAGGTACATTGACAATTCATGGGATCATTTATATTCCTATCCTGGGAGCACTAGCCCGATAGCTCCCACTTTTGAGCAGAGCCTAGGAGCAGGATTTTCCAACCTTGGAATCCCCACAACCATACAAACACCCAACCCTCCCACCCTTTATGATTTTCCTTATCGAGGTTGGACTGATACCCCTAGGAAACCAGAGCCTAAGATTGACTATCCTCCCCAATCTGATAGTAGTAGCCTCTCCTCATTTATGATATAAATACAAAAACAACAAAAAGAAATGATGGAGTCTATGGGAGAGATGTTAAGGAATAGTCAACAATTGAATAAAGAAATTAGATAGCTTAGCTACGCTCTTCCCAGTAATTCTAATCCCTACCCATATGACAGTGATCATGAAAATAATTCTGAGGAAACCAATGACAATAGGGATCCCATTTTATGTAGCTATCACTTAGACTCTCCCAATGAGACACAGCCACTAGAGGAGAATGATCCTAGTATAATCCACCCGAGCTATATTGGAGTCAAAAGAAAGGGAAGATGGTACCTCTTGAGGACCTTGACCCTATTGATAGTATTTTCCTTACCCTTGATAATCCGGGTCAAGGTCTTATTGTTCATATCACTTCCCTTATTAATTATCTGGTGGAACCCCATTCTACCCTTAGTGAGCCTAATCTTGACCCTCCACTTAGGGAATCAACACCTACCATTCAGCATTCTAAGGATTTAAATGCACCCAATGAAGGTGACCCTAAGGGAATGGAGGATGAATTAGATCAATTTTGGCCTTAGGGATATAAAGAGTATATTTTAGAGGACGAGGATGACCCAATGGAGGAACATGGATTGAAAATCTAGAGTGAATCATAGGGGGATTATTTGTTATTCGAGGAGTTACTCCCAGAGGATATAAATAATCTGGTGAGATCCAGATTCCTCCCTTCTATTGAGAGTCATCCTCCACAAAACCAGGAGTTGATATTGGAGGAGGACAAACACAATCGTGAGAAGCCTAGGAGAGACTCTCGAGGACAAAACATGTCAATTGAGGATTTATGCCCCGAGAAGAACAAAGAATTGAGTGATATAGGCTTACTCCAAAACATTAAGATGGATCCTCCGTCAGAAATAATTGATGATACTAAAGCAACTCATTGCTTTACTAATGAATCACATATACACCCCGACAAAAATTTGAATGAACCAAAAGAATTCGGGGATGAGATTAATGATAATGATTCAGTTGCTTCGACCCTGCCATCAAAGAAATTTAATTTGGAGTCCACCATTGATTCACATATACTGGAAGGTGAAAATATGACTCCGATCATTAATGATAGGCAGGGTGACTTGAATTTTTCTACAATAATTGTTAAGGAGAATACACAATCTGAATCGTTGTTGGAATTGGACTTGACATTGACTAAGCCCTCCTTGGACTTAGCCATTACCGCCCAACACCACAAACAACCCTTCCACTCCCTAACCGATCCTTGCCTCAGGTCTCTACTTACTTACATTCTTTCTGGGGAGAATATCGGGCCAGCACATCCTCAGGTAGAATGGCGAGTTTGGATTGATGCTTGTATGTTTAGTCTTGACATTCAAGGGTTTGAAATAATTATGTTTATATCTTTTAAAACCCTTCCTGCTTTGGAGGATCCTTGTTATCCTTCACTTATTCCGTTTCGGGAGGTCCCTTTTCATATTCCTTTTGTTTTTCCTAGACATCCCTAGGTAGCCTATGAGGTTATTTGCTTTCATGTCTTGTTAAGAGCACTTGATCATGTTTTCAGAACGTTGCGTTGTAGTACAATCGAACAAGTGTTCAAAACAAATATAATTTTATTACTCGAAATATAAAGTCTGAGGTCAAACACAGGGAGCAAATTAGGGTTTAGAAATCAAGATCACAACTTTGGAATTTAAAAGAACATGCAATAAGATCAATGTTATAGTGCAAAAGGATAGGAATAAATGTAAGGCACAAAATACCAAAGGAACTAATATATGTGAATAAAGCACAAAATTGGACATCTGATTTGTGAATCAGATACCTTAAAATGATGATGCTATAGTGCTTGATCTTTCTTCTTTCTTCTGCTTTTTCTCCTGTTCTTCTTTTCTTTGTCTCTAATGGCTGCCTTCAATCTTCTTCTTTATTTCTCTTCTCTGTTCTCTGGCTTCTGCCTTTCTTCCTTTGCCATTCTTCTCTTTTCTTTCTTTGCCTTCTTTTCCTTCTTCTCCTTGGCTTTGGCTTTGGCTTCTTCTTCTCTTTTGGATTTTTCCTTCAGCTTTCTTCCTCCCTTCTTTCTTCTTCGCTGGCTTCCTTGCCTTAGCTTCTCTTCTGCCTTGTCTTCTCCTTCCTCTTCTTTTGGTTTGGCTTCACCTTGCTCTGTAGAGAAAAACCTACCCCTACCCACGCGAGCTCTCTTCTCTCTTTTCTCTCTTAGGTTCACTCTCCCAGAGCCACAGCTACTCGGGTAATCGGGTCAGATACGTGCTCGGGACCAGGCCCACCGGCATGCGCTGGTGGGCGAGGTGTGCGATCGGGTCGGGGCACCAGGTCCGTGGGGTGTCATCGCGGATGAGGCATCGGGTCGGGTGAGAGGGGACCTCACCCCGTGAGTTGGAGGCGAATAGCCTTATGTAGAAATTCCTTTTATGCGGGTGCAGTGCACCAGATGTTTCTGAGGTGGGACTAACTTCCCACCCTCTTTCACGTGCGCCTGCAGCGAGTGTCTTCCTTTGATTGCAGTTGCTGTGATGGCCCTTAGCTTCAATTGGTCACTTGGAGATGTTTGCGAGAGTACCCCGCGTAGCCTGGGACTGTGTCCTAGAGTGGGCACGGCCTGGAGAAGCTTGCAAGGAAGCTTCAGGTGATGCGTCAATGGCGGCGAGCCCCTGGACCTGAAATCACACAAATGGCTTCGCGACCATGTTAAAAAGCTCAGGGAGCTTCGCCAAGGTGTGGCGAACGTGTAGAGGTGGTGCGAACTCACTGGAGCGGTGGTTGGAGGTGAAGGGGATGATGGTGGTAGAGTGCGGCACTGGTCGTTTGAAGTAAATAAAGAGGGGAAGAGGGAGTATAAGGTGAGAGGACTTATCTAGCAGTGGAGAGATGAAGGGGGAGGCAGGAATGGAATCTGGCTCGTATCATCGATGTCAGAGATGAAGGTGCTCAGTGAGGGAGGTCGATGAGGACTTAGGGGAGGCAGGAGCGTCGGCAGGTGCTGCATGACGCGGATGAGTGAGAGGAAGAGAAACCTGCCACCAGTATTGTGGCTAGACGACGAGGGAGAGTGGGAGAGGTCATCGAAGCTTGATGAGCAAGTCGGTTGGAGGAGGTGAGACGAAATTGAGGGGGTTCTCTGGCTGATTTCAAGCTTAGGAGATGTAGGGTGAATTGGGGTCTCTTAAATAGGCCCTGAAGGTCGGGTTTGTGCTTGGAATCCAAGCTTCCAAGCAAGGGAAGTTTGTTGGCAGTGGAAATTTGAGAGAGACCCAAATCTCTCATGCATTCGCATGAGAGATTAGGTACCAAATAGGGCTTCTAATTGGGTTCACATTGGAGTAGATTTCTCAGAGAATCTCCCTTTCAATTTTGAAGGGGATTCTCTGAGAGATCAGGGAGAAATCACCCTTTCAAGTTTGCCGGAGTAGGATTCCCTCCACTATAATGGTGGAGGGACTTAATTGCAAAGAACAAAGAAGAAGATAGGGGTAGAAATGTAATTGGGTCGGACCTGTTTGCAAAGTGGGTTAAGATGAGTTCCCCTTAAGTCCAAATTTTGGTCCAAACCTAATTTGGACATAAGGAATCCAATGGTGAGGTTGGATTTTGAGTTTGACCACGTTTGATTGGGAAATTTATGTAAAAACCTAATTTAGGGTAAATATTTGCCTGAGACCCCATTCTAGGTCAAAAGAGGCTCCAATTGCCAAATTGAAGGTTCTAAGCCCTAGAGAATATTTTTTTATAATTTTTAGAGGGTTTAAGTGAATTTTATCATGACCAAAACCTTGTTTAATCAAGTGAGTTTATTTTAGGGTTACGAGAAGTCATTTAATTTCCAGAATTCACATGAACCCTTTTATGCCTGATTCAACCCACTTATTATCTTGTTAGGACCATTTGACCTGTGTTTAGCCCTTGAGAAAACCTGTTGTTGTACTGCAACAGTAAAATTGCAATTTTACCCCTTATTTCTTACTTTTATCTCAGAATGATTATCCAGTGAATTAGGACCTCCAGTTGGTTATGTAGGAGCTTTTATTCTTTTTTATACGTCAAAATGAGCTAGTTAGGACTCATGATGGTATTCCCATCATGTCTTCTAGCGAGCATTTGGGATAACGGTGCATCATCAGCTCACCAACATCTGTGGCTACCTATTTTCTAGGCCCGTGATGTTACACATTTTTTTAGGGCCTAGCTCTTTCTGTCTGGAACCAGACTTATAGGCTCCCTATAAGTCTGGCTGCTGACAGAAAATGCAATGCTTGTTGGGAGGCAACCCAGCTATAAAAATAACACCATCATCAAGTGATTTCCTTCCTTTCTCCCCTTGTTTTAATTTTATAATGAGGACATTGCAGGATTTAGGCATGGGGGGGTGCACTTTGCATTTTAGGAAGTATTCATGCATTTAGGTTAGCATATAAAAAAAAAATTCTTGAGCTGAATTGGTTAGTCCCTATCAAAACATCTTTGTCATGGAGGTATCATTAAAGATTTTTCTTCTTAAATTATTTCATAAGTTCAGAATCCAGTACATTTACTTCACTTGCACGTAGACTGGGTAATGGATCTTTGAACAAAAGCAATAAGCATGTTTAGTCTATTGAACCCTTGGACAGTTAATAGGGAGTCAGGCATACTATGTTCTACTAGATCTACCTCATATTTGTAAGAAGAAAGTAGAGAGATTACTGGTGAGCTAAGTCTAGTGCAAGAACTCTTAAGTTTTAGATAATTAGATAAGGATACCTCAGAGTTAGGCATAGTTTTCTCTTTCTGTTCTTGTGTGCATACATTGTGTGAATTCTTGAGAGTCACCAAATAAGGCAGATACACAGAGACTGAGTCTTAATAAAACTATGACTATGGTGGATGGTTATGATCGTCCTTCATAGAGTCCTCGACTGAAGGAAGGTAATAATGTCAAAGGTCAAAAATACGCTTGTCCTATCGACTTCTTCCCGGTGCTGAGAGTAGGCACTTTCACCAAATAAGCTACACAATATCCTCTTGACCACCATCAATCCTAATAATGCCTCATAAATAAAAGTCTGCATCGTGTTATGTTGATTTATGAAAAAAATAAAGAGAGAGAAAGAAAGAAAGAGAGAAATATTTATATTAAAAAAATGGAGAAAAAGAAAAAGAAAATAATTCAAGTTTATAGTTTTATCTTCATGTCATTTTTTTTCATTATATGTTGATGTTTTTGAGGCAACCACAAAAACACCCATTGCGAACCACTAAATATGACCCATACCTACTTTTCAGTATTTCTAATTGTCCGAATACTGGCTGAGGACTTCTAACTTAGTTGTAGGGTTATTAGGATTTTAATTGAAGTGTGAATGCCATGTGAGGTCACCAAACAGTGAGTACATTTACTAAATCTGGTGAGATTTGTGATCTCAGAAAGAATAGATGGAAAAGAGTGAGCGCAAAGGAATATCATGAGAGCACAGTTATTTATCCTCTCTCTGAGTTGACTTGTTTAATAGTCTAGAGATCTAGAGTCTGTAGTAGTAGATTACATGTAGCACCAGATTAGTGTGTGCCACCAAATATAAATCCATTCAACTCGATATCTCCTACCTAAGCCAAAAAGTCGAGGTTAAATTACAGATTATCTTTTGCTTTATCCTAGAGGGAAGTAGTTGCCTATCCCGATAGAATTTTATCAAGGGATAGGTAAGAACTTGAAATGTAAGTTGGCTTTTCACTTGAATCCATTACTTAGGTTACTATCACTTCACATGAGTTTGGATCTCTAAATTTTTGGAACAAACGAAGAAGAAATCTTCTGATTGCTTCTATAATTTTTCATTTTTGCTCGGGACTAGCAAAACTTAGGCATGGGGGCATTTGATAAGTCCACTTTCGTCGACCATTATTTAGCCTAAGTACTATTTAATTATTTGCTCTTAGTTGTTAATTGACAAGGAGATATATGGTAATTTACTTTAATCTGCATATAATTTTATGCATTAATTTTACATTTAACCACATATGATATGACAATTCGATGAATGCAGGCTAGGTACATGAGTTTAGACATCCATTTCTACATCTATAAGACCTCTAGAGAAAATGACTGACGTCTAGGACCGCCAGCAGGAACTTACTGATATCTACATTTTTTAAGATGTCTGAAGGTCTGATCAGACGTCTGATGAAGAAGTTGCCTGACAGATTCTACCGCTCCAACCACTTGCATCCTTCGCGGGTGGTTGAAGAAGCATTCGGTGGAAGCAACAAACTGTAGGTGTTCTGATAAGAAGAGTAGCTAGAGGGTGCTCACGATCTGGCCCTTCCCCCTGGTGGGGACTTCACCTCCATCTCCTCCACTGTGCAACAAGCGAGCACCATGGATCCTACGTGCACCATGGACACGGCATACACCATGGCTTAGGCATGCTGCACCTCCGCTCTTTGTCCTTCTCGCCGGTCGCATGGTGACAGCGTGCGGCCTCAACACCTTCCACATCACCAAACCGTCCTCCCCACCTACCGGCCTTCTCCACCCATAGAGCAAACCCACTTCACCACCTTCCCCAACACAACCCAATCCCACCACAATCCTCCCTTCCCCCTCACAACAGACCACCAACACCACATAGCCACCCCGCAACAGCACTTGCACGCCCCTCACAGCTAGTAGTTGGGCACTCTTGTGTGCACACATCCAGCCCACGTGCGCGTGCAACCACCATAGAGGCCAGCCGGCTCCTCTTCCTTCAACTCAATGCATAGGGACAACTGCACTATTCATATTTCATCCCCGAAAGAACCCAAAGCTGCCGCCCCCCTCTCTATGCAGCCACTCCTCTGAGCCTTTGCCAATAGCTGAACTCGACGCCAAGCACCATCGAGCACCGTCAAGCATCTTGCGGGCCACAGAGGCCATAAACGACCAAGAACATAGAACCTCCACCTCGACCTCCGTCTGCCAGCATCCGCTTCCTCCAGCTACCTCCTGCCGTGAGACCACCATCATCGGAACCACCTTCTCATCCTCTACGTCCTCTGAGCACCTCATGGCCAACCGTGGTTCACACATCACGCAAGGAGGAGAGAGGAGAAATCCTCTGTTTCCTCTTCCAATAGTATTTATGGGGTATGCCATTGTAAAAAAGCACTATTCTTTTATTTATTGACTTATCATATTCTGAAAGATTTGCATGAATATCCCTCCTATCTATTAGAATTACGGATAGCTGAACTCTTCTCATGCATGATAGAGTATGGGATATTGGTTATGGGAAACGAGTTTAGTTTTGATTAAGATTGATGATGCTTATCAGTACTAAGATCATGATTCACGTGTTTCCATTGTGGTGATTTTGCATGTGCACCTTCACATTATTGATTAATTATGTAAATTAAGAATTAATGTTGAAAACACATGCACCAGTTAGTATGCATACGCGTTGAGTTTCCTAAATAAATGAGACACTATTCACTAGTTTAAATAGGCTAATTCCTCCCTTTGGAGATGACCTAACTCTTCGTGGTTAGTTTTGAATAATTAAATATTTTTGAAAAGTGATATTGTACCACATAACGAACTATAATGACACGACATTTTATGTTAAAGTTTTCAACAAAAATGAAGATCGCTCTTTCAGATTTCAAGCCTAATATGAATCAGAGTGGATAGTCGAGCTAAGTACTAAAATGTAAAGGAAAATGTGACTATGCATACAAACTAAGAATGCAAGGATAGACACCTAAGGAAGAAAGGAAAACAAAGAAAGATAAAATAATTATATATAACATGGGTCAACTCTCAAGAAGTGCTAAGTTTTATGTATTCAACTAGGCACAAACCCAGAATCAGGTGTAAACAAATTGTAGGAGCATAAATGATGGAGAATTGACAAGTCTATGAAGCTTAATGAAAGGTTCAAATCATGGTGTATTGTGTAAGGATGAGAATTGTCAATCTCAATGGTAATGATAGGCTCCAAAATCAATGTTAACCAAAGTTAGAATAGAGATACTTGGTGCAAGGTCCAAGTAAAGAATGTAGATCAAATCAAAAGACTTGGCTCAAGGTCCAAATACACAGGATATCAATAAGAATCTACAGCTTCTACCTCTTCAAATTAATGAATGTAAGTCAAGATGTGGAAGATGAATCAAGATTAGGATGAAGAGGTGGTTGCTAATCAGAATATGGTGTAGAAGAATCAGAATTGTGCAAGGCATGTGATATGACATGTGCTTGGCCTTGGGAAGGATGAGGACGAACATACCTTTGGGCAAGTACATTCCTAGGGTTTGGTTCTGTCTGAGATGGTAGTGTATGTCACTGACCAGGTGTAGTCAAGTGTGCTAGCTGTGCTCTCATCTCAGCTATTACTGCGCCTTATTTTTGCTGCATAGCTATATTCTGTTGCTACATGTCAGCAAGTGCTTTCATGATAATCCCCAACTACTCATCTCATGTAGGCCCAAGTTGAGAATACTAGGTGGGCCTTGGTTGGGGATGCTGGTAGGCATGCAGTTGGTATTCGTGCTATGGTGGTTGTAGTAGAGGTGGCTCTCTAGTCAGGTTTTGAAGTGGTGGTGCAGAAGGTTGTTGGAAGTTTGGTCTTTGTGAATTTCCCAACCATGAGAAATTTGGATGATTAAACCATCCAAGGTTGTAGATTTGTGAATAGGAGTTGCTCTGAATGGCCTTGAGCTCCTCCAAAGCTCTGGGAAGTGCAGGAAAATCAGGATATGGAGGAACAAGGGTTCCTCCAACTTTTCGTGAATGATAGTGCGGTGACTAGTTAGAATGTGGTAGTGGTGTCAACTAAAAGTTGTTCATAGTTTCCCTCCTTGTAGGAAACTGAGAAGAAGTGTAATGTGCAGGTGATTGAGAAGAAGAAAATGGCTTAGAGAGGAATTTCCACACCTCATCTACCTTCTCTGTTAATCCCACTTTATCCAGCTGACTGACCACTATCTCCATGTCGTGTGTGCTAGATTGGACTTCATGTACCCTAGTGTGTGAATGGGAATGCGAGGATCTTCTACTAAAAATGCTCATCAAAGCATTATCAATGGAATTCTCAGCCATACCTTCGAAGAGCTCGAAGGTAGAATCCTCGTCCTGACATAGGAAGTTGTCTACACATGTGGCATCTACAAAATTCTTAGTATCATCATGGAGCCCATGATAGAAGATTTGGACTTATTGCCAATGTAGGACACCATGCTGGCGACATTTTCTAAGAAGCTCGTGGAATCTCTCCCAAGCCTCATGCATCTATTCTCTTGAACTTTTTGTGAATGTGGTAATGGCACACCTCAAGGCAATTATGGGGCCTAAAAGAAAGTACTTCTTTAGGAACTTTTGTTCCAAAGAAGGCTAGTTCTCTATTAGTGTAGTCCAAGATAAAGTGCAATACCAAAAGATGGCCTTATCTTTCAATGAAAAGAATATCTTCATTAAAAGAGTGTGCTGATCATGGTCCTACAGACCCAGGGTCTGGGAAAGATTTTTAGCTCCTCTAAATGCTGAGAAGGGTCCTCAAAAGCAAGACCATGGAAGTGAGTCATAAGGGTGATGATATTCGGCTTCAGTTTGGCAGCACAACTCCCAATGGGAAATCGGATCATAGGCATAAGGGTGCAACTACAGGATTATAGTAATCCCGTAGTTGAGGTCTCTGAGCCTAAGGTCGGGGGTTAGCCAAGATATGAACAACTTTAGAAAGTTGTTGCACCTATTGTGTAAGTGCATTCATCTGAAGTTGTGTCTAGAACAGGTGTTGCAGGTTGGGTGGACCTCTCTCTAATTGAGGTTGGTTTGGGAAGTTAGGGTACTGAGGAGGTGGAAAGTGTTGTGGAGGTGGAGGAGGTGGGTGATGTGCAAAGTGAGGAGGATGATCCTCAAAATCCTCATACTGTGCAAAATCATGATCATCCTCAGGATGAACAGAGTGGTGGATGGGTGTTTGAGGCTCAGGAGGCAAAGGGTTGGAAGTGGAAGGCATGGTAGAAGTAGTCGCTTAGGCATTAGCACCCAAGGGAGGTACCAGTGGTGGGTTTTGGGATCTCCTACCATCCATGAGTTCAATTTCTGAAAAGGATTTTTTGAAGCAGTCACAAGCTCACAATGGTAATCTCAATCCCAAACCAACCAAAACTAGAAACCAAAAATACCAATCTCAAACAATCTCACAAGACCAATCAATCAATTAAGTGAGACAAAATACACAAACTTTTTCCTATGGGTCTACTATGATAAATAGTTTTACACAAACAGATGTATCAGTATAATCGTACACATCCTAAGAGAAACCTACAGAGTGTTGACCTCTAAATCTACCTAGAATCTAGATAACATAAGCATGCGAATCCAGACCCCTGTGGGTGCACAGGTAGAAGAGATAGAAATTCGTGTGTTTTTGTACCTTATGTGATCATGTAGTGAGTGCATGATAAGCAATCAATAGATATAGTGATGAAAAACAACACACAAGGCATCAATCAAATTATTCAATCTCCTTTGTTATTTAGATTTGAATTCTTAGGAGTGAATTATAGGAAGATAGTCTCACTTTTTAGTCTTTTCAAAACTAGAGATGGTCTTGATTACTTTGTCATATGCAATAGATGGTAGGACCTAAGAAAGATAGAGATGCATACCTAGCTCCAGCACTCAACAGGTCATGCAGATTTGATAGGGAAGATAAATCTAGCAGGAAATAATGCAAACCTAAGTATCGAATGCCTAAGAATATGCAGCTAGTAGATAAGAGAATGAGGTATTTTGGTATTTTTGATTTTGTAATTTTTTAGGCTTTTTGTAATGCAACAAGAAAAATCAAATCGAAAAAATAAAGTGAATCGGAAAATCAAAGTAATGAGAAGAGAGTGTACAGAGTGAAATTACAAGTTCGAATTCCAATATTATTACAACTAGTGTGTGAGAACAGGTGTTGGGAGCTCGAAAATCGCAAATTTGATAGAAAAAGCGTTGTAGTATAGTTATGAAATACGACTTAACAAAAATTAAGTTAACAAGATGTGAGTCTCGGTTGGTCTTAGGGAGACATTTAGAAAAGCGAAATTGATTTTGATTCTTTTCACTACTTGCTTAAAATTGGAGTCTAGTATTTAAAATATGAATATATGACTTGCCAGTTGCATTGTTAACTCGTAAGATGTGTGTGTGAGTCAAAAATAATATGAACGTGAAAGTATGCGTGTCTGTGTGCATTGTCTTAACTATATGATGGCGACCCACAGAATATTCGTTAATCGTCAAATCTTCTATAACTTCTGAAATAGTCATTTTATTGCAATAACATAAGAGATTAAGTCAGGAAACTGATGATCATGATATGGATATATGAATCAAGCAAGTAATGATTTCATTCCTTCAAAAATATTATCATTACAATCATTTTTCGAGGAAAGCTTGTACATGAATGATTAAAGCAATGATCCTAGCTAGCAAAAAATGGATGCATGAGTGTATCTATAGAAGATTATGCATGCATCATTTAGGTAGAGGATGACTACACTATTAAGCGAGAAATTAATGTGGAAATTAAACTACGAAGAACAACTTATCTAAGAGAACTTGGGGCATTTGCGGTGGTCCCCAATGGCCTGTGGAGCTTGAGGTGGTATGAGGGAGAGAGAGGGATGGCCAATGGTGGGTAGGCCGACCTCTTGAGATGGTGGTGGAGAGTTTCTCTAGCCTTGGATGTGGAGATGGGAGTGGTGATGGTGATGGAGCTTATGGAGATGGAGGTGCACATTGAATGGAGAGTCCAAGATAGATGGCTAGATCCCCCCCATGGTCATCCAATGGTGGCTTTAAATAAAATGAGGGAGAGACCCTTTAGAGAAGTGTGGAATTCTCTAGAGAATCCTCTCTTGTGGCCGACCAACCCATTTGAAATGGGTCTTCATAGATCCACATTTCATGGGTTGGTTGGTGGACTCCTTTGATTGTTATTTTTGGCAACTCCAAGTGGCACCACCTTTGGAAGACTCTAGAGAACTCTAGAGTGGGAGGCTATGTGTGTGTGTGGGTGTGGGTGTGTGTGTGCGTTGTTAGTGGCATAAGAAAAGGGGGTTGAATTGTACAAAAAGAAATTTTGAAACAATAATCGCAACAAAATAATATGCAGGTATTTAGAGAGAAAACCCTTGTGGGAAAAACTCTACCTAAATCTCCCAATCTAGGATTTTTCCCCCAATTCAATGGAAATCACTAAACCACACCACTAATCCAAGGGTAGTGTACCTCAAAACAATTCCCCTCTTCTGGACAACCCCCAAGGAGAGTTTAGCCCCTCTAGTGAGAGGAAACGGGAAACCCACAGCTCAGGCACCCAAATAAACTAACAAAAGGAAATATTGTAAACAACCCTATGAACCTTGAAAGATATAGAATATAAAGTAGGCTAAGATACTCCCTTTTCAAACCTATGTGATGTAGAAAATTAGAGTGGGAGTGATGTTGCTCTTAGGAATCTCTAATAACAAAAGAGCACAAGGGAGCACAATAGCTTTTGAAAGCTTAGAATAGGATAATGGAAAGTATTTAGCACTAGAATATTTCATTTCTTTTTGTGTAGGCTTAAAGCAACCCTTAGTGGGTAAATATAGGTGTAGAAGGTCAAATTTAAGCTTAGGTAGTTGTTGGGATTTGATTGCGGCAGATCTTGTCACGGAAAGGTTTAGATTTGGAAAACCTGTCGTCGTAGTTCGATTCACGAGAAAATCCATCGATCAGATAAAATTTGTAGCCGAAACTCGAAAAGTGAGTCCCAGGCCGAATATGGGGAGGCGAACGTTTGGTTTTGAAAAATATACATTTCATTTTTATTTATTTTTGTCACTTTTGTCTTTCTAATTTTTTTGGTATTTTTTGCAAGCAAGAGATTAAGTCGATGGATTCTTATCTAACTAATATACTTGCAAAAAATAAGAGAGAGAGAGAGAGAGAAACAATCACATATATCTCAACAAGTGTTTCTACAACTATGAAAGCGAGAAAAACTACACTAGAAAGCAGTAAAGATAAATGGAGATGAGAAGAATCCCCCTCAACGGTCGCTTGGAGGATGACTCGCTCTGACATCGCCTAGAGGAAGGTGGTGAGGAGCGGGACGAATGAGGATGGAGCTGGAGGAGGGAGGGTAGGGTAGGACGACGTCGCGGCGAGGATCTTCTTCCTGAAGGGAGGTGAGAAGATGGCCACGGGATGCTCCACAGATGGGGATAAGGGGAGGGAAAAAAATTTGGTTTTCTACTCTAGAGGAGCACCTCGAGCTTGGGACAAGCTCTCTCTAGAGCCTTGGAGGTGGTGAGAGGAAGAACGGAAGAGATGAAGAAAAATCGGAGTTATATAGTAGTGGAATGGAGATGGTTTGCGCTCACAGGTCTTTAGCGACATATAAGACATCGCAAAAGACCTGTCGAAGGTGTTGTTGTAGCATTCACGCACCTTGGCTGGCACTTGGAAGCACGGCTGCAGCTGGAGTAGGGCCTGGTGATCATCAGCCGTTGGATCAAGCACGGATAGTTGTGATCACTAGGAGGGAACATGCATTCGCCTACGTTTGAATTCCGCACCGCTGGCACATGCGTTGGTAGCCATCGGATCATCAATCTCACGACTGAGAATCACCCGTAGATCGCACATCAATGATTTGAATTGCGTGCCTCGCACAATTGCGAGGATCAGATGGCAGATGTGGTTCCCTATCATCTTAACTACACGCTCCTGATGGCACATGTGCGATTTGGCGTGCGTCCTCACGTTGGTGTGTGGCATCAGATCATGCATGAAGAATCTCAACAGCTTGATCAAGATCGAGCGGCCCTATTTTAGCTGACGCTGTAGCGTGTGCAGTGGATTGTGGCTCAAACCTGCACCTATTGTTTGAGGAGCGGGTGCTTCACAGTTTGTCCAAAGCGTCGCTTTGTCGAGTGGAGGGCGGTGCGGTCACGTGTGCCTTGATCATTGGATGAAGATCCAACAATCAAGGCAAATCCTTGCTTGAGGCCAGGCACGATGGCTCTAGTGGGGCAGCCTGGATGGCGCCACATGGTGCCATCTGGGTTGTTCATCTTCTTCCTTTTGTAAAGGGTGCTATGGAGCTCTGATAAGGATGATTTTTGGGTTGACGAGCTGCGATCATCGCTTTGGATTCATCCATACGGTTGGATTCTTCATCCAAAACCCGTAAAGATGTTGCACTACCTTCTGGCCACAGAAAATGGAAGAATTAATGTACATAATACACAACTATCCTAAATGCCATGCAATGGATGTTATGTAGTATTTATAACATGATTTGTAATGCTAAGCCTAGGAACTATCATAAATAAGCATTCTATCATGAATTCATGTATGTTTATCAGGATTTCAATTGGAATGGAATAAATTAAGGTAGAATGGCTACAAAATACTTGCTTAAAGTCTAACTGTATCAGACATTTGAAAAGGCAAGATAGACATTTGAAAAACTTTAGTGAGAAAGTAGTCATTAGAGTATTACACAAAATCAAGTTCAGAGATGATTGAACAAAGAGGTAGACATCTGAACAGATAGTTTCAAACATCTGAGAATTAAATTGGATGTCTATAAAAGCTTTAAGGTCAAAGTGTTCAATATTGGAATGAGGCTAGATCCTAACAGGGATCTAAAGACAAATTATCAGATGTCTTACTAGACGTCTAGTAAGAAGTGTAGATGTCTTGAAAAGAATCATTGGATGTCTGAATAAATGCAAGGACATCTAATGGCCTACAACAATCTAAAATCAAAGAGAAACTGACATAGTTAATTGCGGTCAATTTGATCATTGGATAAAAAGTGAACATTGGTCATTTCTAGACATCTCAAGAAGACAATAGACATCTAAAAGACAAGGAAAATTATGACCATTGTTCTTTTGAAGTTAGAAAGATATGAAAATCTTAAGAAGGCATTTGAAAGAAATTATTGGATGTCTGAAGTGGATCATAGACGTCTGAAATCCTAGGTGTTAGAAGTCTAGAATTCTAGACATGATTCTAGATTCTGGACAAGATCCTAGACATCTCATAAAGTAGATCAGACATCTGACTAAGCAGACTCAAATGTCTGAAGAAATCATAGGACGTCTGAAAACCAATCAGAAATAAAGTCTAGTATGCTGAATTAGAAGAATGAGGATAGGAAGGTTCTAAAGGTATCCTATGGGTAATGCAAGGCTCATTTACATTCTAAAAATTGAAAAGAAATAAAACTAACTACAACTCTTATCTTCATTTCCTCATTTCCTTGATGCTCATCTCCTTTTATCTCCATCTCCTCATTTCCTTGATTTTAAGCTTTCATCAAGCTTCATCTAACCCTAAGCCTGAAATATTCATGTCCAAATACAATGTTAAATATGACATGTTTTGTTATCATCAAAATCAATGATCGTGGTGCTTTATCACCAACATGTGTGACTAGGTCAAGTCCTATAGGTCTAGGTGGTTAGATTTAGGTAGTCTTCTAGAATTAGGGTTATAAACCTTAATAATAATGTGAATGTGCAATTAAAGTTATCGCAAGTTTAATTGAGTGAATGTATGTCTAATTGGGAGAGGAAATACCGAATTAGGTCAGGCTTGAGTCAATTGGACTCTCACTGGGTCCCATTAGACTTGTGTTGGTTGAGATCTGAGCTCAATTGGATTCTATGGGTCCAATTGGTTGGGTGAGTGTGATTGACTTAGATGCAAGTCAATTGAGCTTAGTGAGAACTTAAATAGGTTCTTAGGAGGGTCTTAGGGTAGTGTACTAGGCTTAGGGCACCTTAATTTAGGTTCCCTAGGGTGTAGAATTAGATTTAGGGGCTTAGGAAACCAAGATCCAAGCTTGATTTCAAAAATAAGGATTGGAGAGGGTTCCAGACATCTGATTTTATAATCAAACAACTTACACTTCAAAATCAGAAGTCCAGAACTTTGGTTTGGACATCCAAAGTTGAGGGAGGAGTTTAGGTTCTGTCTTGGAATTCTACAAAAATTGGACATCTAACACTTTGTCTGGTCGTCCAATTTTCCAACAGAATTGGGTTCTAGGTTTGTGATCTATGTCTAAGGGTTTTTGACGTCAAACAGCCTACCTGGACATCCAAATATGGGCTGGAATGAGGGCTTTGAGGTATCGTAGGCTAAGGTGACCTAATCTAATGGTGGCTAGGGTTTTAGGAGGGTCTTTAAGGCTATCGTAAGGCTAGGAAAAGTCCTATGTTCTTCATAATTTAACTCTACATTAAGTTCTACTTAGTAGAGTACTATACCTCTCCCTACATTATATCTTCCCCTTTATTCCAGGGCTTCTACCCCAGCTCTAGATTCTTCCCTGCTTCAGATACAGCTTCAAGCCATCTCCTGAGCTTCTTATTGCCTACAATTCAAATAATGCACTAATCAATACATTATAACATTATTTTATGCATATCTAAAGAAAACAGGAAAGATGCAATGCATGTTGTTTATGCAAGCATTATACTACAATTATGCTAAGTTCTAACTTAATTCAAGTCTTTTAAGTCCTATGATTGCTGTGCAATCAACAATCTCTCACAACTCATACATAACAAAGAATCCTAAGTATATACCCTAAACCTAAACCATAATAGTTATACTACTCTAAGAAAAGAAGAAAACAACAGCTTCAGGTGGAGGCGACTATGTTAGGAAGTCGGGCCGAAGCCACAGTGACTCCATCAGGAACCAGAATCCACCAGGAAGTAGATTTCCACCCGAAAGATCGAAGACACTCCTACTCCTACTCCTCAAGTGTTGTAAAAAGAACAATTAATTAGTAAGAAAATTATATAAAAAATGAATTAAAGAATATAATGAATAAAAGAATGTATATACAAAAAATAATTTGAATAAAAGAATGAATATATACAAAGAAATCAAAAATATATACAAAAGAAATAATAAAAGATAAATTTTGGCGTACAGAGAGTTGCCTCCCCAGCAATGATGCCAAAAAATGATGTAACATCTGAATCGCTAATTAAATAAGGTTAATTAATCACATTGTAGTATAGTATCATAAAAAAATAGTTGGCATTTTTTTATATACAATTTTTACTGATTTTATTCCAGGTTATTCACTGAGAGGCAGTTATTGATATACATCACTCTCTATTATCCAAAAATAATCTTTTATTCCAAAAATTAAAGTTTATTTACATCAGAATAAAATTAAAGAATGAACCAATCTAAGTCAATTATATACAACAATGAATAAATTAAAGTCAATGACAAAGCCTCGAGGATATAAACAAATATAAAAGCATCAAAAACTATTCTGAAATAATCTAGGTTAATTATGTACACCATCATCTAACTAATACCTTAATATTGGCACAAAAAGAGTATATACACTAATAGTATACATCAAACATATTTACAATATCTAAGTAGGCTAACTAACCTATATATATATAACTATAATACTTACTATAGTAACATATATATACTATATACACTAACGTATAAATATCACACTACTTACATATGTATATAAAAGCCTTAAAAACATTTATGTAAAAAATAAGGCAAAAATAATACTATAAATACTTGTTTATAATATTATATACATAACTCATATGATATGCAGATATATATGTAAAAACTTAACACAACACATTACTGCTACACTAAATAATATATTTGTATATATATATAATACACACATTGGCACAATATTAGTACTTACTATATATATATATATATAACTTACACACACATATATATATACTATCTATACATAGAGTCCATGTATACATATATAAATTCAACTCAACAGTTAACACACATATTAGCACCTATACACTCACACATTATACTTATAACACTTAACTAAACTTACACACACACATTATGCTAAGTACATTAATATTACTAACACTTAACTTAACCCAATAATACACTCTAACATAAAATGTCCTAGATTTGCGAGCCCACTTTTCGCAGAATCAATAGCCCTTAATGGGGCCGAATCAACCACTACTAGGTAAGCCTTTGTTTATTTAGTTTATTTTTGTATTGTTTCAAGCGTATTTAGGCCCACAAATATCTGCCCACACGCCTGCAAGCCCACGGGCCACAGCCCACTTCTCTTTCTCTCTATATGGTTGAAGTTCAATGATGCTTATTGGGATTTGATCCCATACTGAATGCTATTCCTTGCTGCAAGAATTCTTTATACTGTTGCGTGTGCTTGATAAACGTTAGTTTATCATCATTCTTATACCCTAAAATAGACCTAGCTCTTACGTTTTTATCTCTATAAATGGGTTCTAGGTTGCATTTTAAGCATTCACCTAGGTTAGGCATCATTGCATTTTATTGTCTTTTGAATACATTTACTCGAGTGTTAGGGATAAGCAAAAAGCCAGATCCCGCAAAACCTTGACACTCTGGAAGGCAAAAGATAGCTGGATCTTAGCTGAATCCAGCCCATCATAGCTAGATTCCAACTCCACTTAGTTGAGGCTAGCTCATTTCAACTCTATTCTACTCATCTCAGCTGGATGGTAGCTCAAGCTAGCTCAACTTAGTAGGCATTAGCTCAATTCTAGCTCAACTTAGTTGACACCAGCTCCTATCAACTCCATCTAGCTCCTGGAAGCTCTATCTAACTAGGGTTAGCTACTGCCATCAACTAGCTAAGCCTAGTCAGCTGAAGAAGTTCTCAACCAGCTCTGGTCAGTTCAACTCTATCTCCCAAAGACTCAAATCAGCTCAACTTAGTTGAGACAAGCTACTTGACTTCAGCTAGCTGGGTAGTCTTTGGGAAGACCAGCTCCAGCTAACCTCAACTCAAAATAGAAGAAAGCCAGCTCTAATTAACTTGGAGTAGCTACTTACAAAGAACTAGTTAGCTAAGCTAGCTATGAAGCTCCACTTCGGCTATCTTCAGCAATAGTCTACTCCAACCACCTCCAATGCAGCCCCTTCCAGGTCCTCATCAACAAAACCTAGCTCCTCTACCTCCTCCTCCACTACCCTACTAGCAAAGCTAGCTTAGCTCAGCTCTTACTCACCTACCATGGCTAGCCCTAACCCTAAACTCCACTTAACTAGCTCCACCAAGTAGCCCTACCTAAAGTCCTCCTAAGCTTCCACCTTCTCCTACTCCTTTTGGCACCAACCTAGACCTACCCTTTCAACCCACCACCATCAAAAGCCACCACAAAAGTGGTGCCAAAACCTTCCATAACTACCCCATACTTGGCACCACCTTTTCCATCCAAAAATCCCTTAATCTCAACCCTACACCTAAGCCTTAAACCCATCACCACCCTTCCTTTCTTCCCTAGTAAACCTACCCTTCTAGAAGCCATATTCTAGGCACCAAAATGGAGGCATCCCTCTACCATGGACATCCATCATGGAGTACCTCCATGGCCATAACCACCACCTACACAGCCCCCATGTGGCACCAAGAAATCTCCCCCTTTGGATCCCTTAGCCACCCTCCTAAAGCCATCTTGGCTGTCCACATAACCCACTACAAACCTCCATCCTTCCTATCCTATTTATATCTCCCAACTTACCACCAAATACCTCATCATTGGATGCCATTCTTACTCTACCATATTCCACCAACCTACGACTAAGGAAGGAGAAGAGAAGAAGATTAAGGGGGCATCTTACTCGCCCACTTGGTGCCTTCTTCCTCTTCTCTCTTCTTCCTTGTGCTACGCAAGGATCACACTTAGAGGATGGCTAGGTAGAGGAGAAACAAGGTGGAGGATGTCCACCATTGGAGGACTTGGAGGAGATTTAGAGGAGGATACCAGGAGCTTGAAGAGTAGTTCTCTTCATAATGAGAGAGCAACCGCACTTGGAGCGAGAGTGCTTCACTACTTCGAGGGCTTTTTATTATTCTTTATCTTTCTTTGTATTAGCTAGTATTTTTCGCATATTTCTTGTCTTCTATTTTGCGAGTAATACAAAGATTTTAATTGCCTTTCAATTCCCTATTTCCATTTCCTGTGTTGATTAAGTTTCAAGCCTTTCCCTTTGTCTCTTAGTGCACGCACTCTTCTCTTCTAATTACCCTAGGTGCACTTTTCTTGGGTGAGCTTAGAAGGGAGGATTCTTTCTTATCACTTAGGGCATAGTCCTACTTGCATATTTCCGCTATTGTATCTTTGTATCTCTCGATTATTTCAAAATCATAAAAACTCAAAAATAAAAAACAACAAAAGTATAGGTGTTGATTCGAATGAGCAAGAGAGAGAGAATTCGATAATCAATTAACAAATTGCCTCAAACGACCCTAGATACCACCACTATCTAGGTTTATAAATTTTAAAAGTTGATTCCAAGATACACGTCAAACAACTTAATTCACAAACTTAACAAACCATGTATTTTCGCTCACTTTTTGGCACCGTAGTCGGGGAGGCACGGCTTAGTAGATATTTTTGTATCTCTCTTGCTTACTTGAGTCTTCACGAGTTTTGTGCTTTTCTTTGTTTAGTTGTGAATCAGGAGCGGGAGTGGGATTCAGCTTCTCCTGAAGTGAAAAAATCAAGTGTCGTCTTCCTACATACTTTAGGTTAGTACCCCAAGCCACTTCTTTCATTAAAAACAAAAATCTTCTAAAACATCTATAAATTATCAAAAAGAATCAAAACCAAGAAAAATTGAGGATGGTGAACCCTAAAAATCATTTTGTTCTCTGTTTGCTTCAATTCTAAACCACCTCCTTTTTGGTGTCTGATTTTTGAAAATCTAGACTTCTATCTTGATTTTGAAAAATCGGATGTAGGCACTTGTAAGCTTCCAAAAATCGTCAAGCTTGACCCAAGGAAGCCCCTTTGAGTCAAGAACTTTGAGGCCAATTTTCATAATGTTTTGACAAGTACAAAAAATTTAAAAATTCATGGACTAAACAAGGGTTATACCTTGTTTCCTTACTATTTTCTTACTGTCTATGAATTTTATAAATTATTCTACTTATCATATTTGGAAAAACATTATATTGTTAGAAACCTTGAGAAATTATCTACATCAAATAAAATTCTTAAAAATGTTTGAGGCCATTTGAGGTTTTTACGGAATCAACTTTCTGAATCTATCATTTCTGACTCTTGACACAAGTAAGAAGAAAAATTTCCAAAAAACATCAAACAATTTTGTAAAATCTGAAAAGAAAAAATGGATTCCTTATTTGATTTCACATCAGGTGGTGGTGTTTTTTGTCTTGTTTCGATCACCACCTAAAAATATTTTATAAAAAGAGATTCATTTAGGAGCTGCATACATAGGATTTTCAAACTTTAGGGTTTTTGATTTCTCTCTAGTGCCACATCAACTTTAAAGGAATTAACTTCCATCAACAACAACTTGTTTACTATTATTGTGGAACTTCAAAGCCTTAGTTGAATTCTTAAAAAGTGAGAACTTTAAAATATACAAATCTTGATCAAAACCCTAAAATCCTTCCATTTCAATCCTTGTTTGCAAACCCTATTTGTTTTGGCTTGGGCGTCACATTTCCCCCCCAATTCTCACACATATAAAGAAAAAGAAATAATCAGGCATTACCCCAACCAACGCCCATCACATTCCCTTGCACTTTAAGTTCCTAAGCCTAAATTAAAATTGGTAGTCGTTTGACCACTAAGGATTTCATTCATTCTAGGCTTGATATCCGAATTTCAAGTTATCTTTAATCGTTCTTAATTCCCTTAATAAAAACAATGTTAGACTAAGAGGGAAGTCAAATGACGAGTATGGGTTTACATAAGCCCTTGGTGATTTTCCTAGGACATGCTTGGGCCCAAGCCACCTCTATAGTCTAGCCGAGTTAATTCTAGGAAGTAGGTCCACTTATTGATTTCTTGACTTTCCAGGTTCACAAGTCTTAGGTTCTTAAGAATTCTATCTTAAGCTAGGTTTAGATTGTGTTTGCTTGGTTGCACACTTCTCATCTTTCCCTTCTCTCCTCCCTATCTTTCTTCTTGTATGCATGGGTGACGATCCAAAAATCTGCACTTGGAAGGGCTACTTGATTTTGCCCCACACATAAAAAGATCTCTTTTTCTGCATTCCTCCTCTTTTGAAAAGATGGCAAACAATCAAAACAGGTCCACTTCCACTACCACTTCCCATTCACAACTGATGTAGACATAACTATTGAGGATAAAATGCCTATTCTTGCATGTTACTAGGCTTGCATGTTTTAAATATTGCATAGCATGCATCATCCTGCATTTAGAATAGTTGTGTATATTTTAGGTTAATTACATCCTTTTCATGGCCAAGAGGGAAGGAGATTTATATCAGGGTCTCGGATTGACGATTCGAATGTACGGATCTGATCAAGATGATGATCAGAGTCTAATACCTCCGAGATCATCCTAATCGGAATCTCATATCACCTTATGCGATCGGAGGACAATGAGACATCCTTATGGGATTTGGATGAAAAATCCGACCATACGGATGGATCCGGAGCGATGATCGCAATCTGGTAGCATGAAAATCACCTCGATCCAAGCACCATGGCACCCTCTGCAACAGAAAGAAGATGGACTACCCAGATGGTGCCACATGGCGCCATCTAGGCTGCCCAACATCAGCCATCAATGACTACTGGCACCCCCTCATCATCTTCACCTTCAAATCTTAACCGTTTGATAATGATCTAATGGTTATGAAGCCTCCATGCGGCGGCCTCAAGAACTTCTCCTTGTGACAATCCCCAGCCGTAGAACATTGGTTGGGATGTTGGCCTCCAAGGGAGGGGCATGGGCTTGGATTCCCTGCGAACCCCCTAATTCGCCAATTAGAGATGGTCGCACGTGCGCACAAGGGCACAGCGCATAGCTACATGCGTGCATAAGGGTGCTAAGCATAGCACAGCCGCGTGCAGCAGCAGCCAACGCATGCCAGAACACACGCGCGACATGGTCGCGTGATGCGTGAGCCAGCAGCTGTGAGTGGGCGTGTGCTTGGTTGGCGTCGACCTTCAGCGATAGCCTAGGCGAGCCTTTAATGACGCTTGCAGCCATCACTAGTTCCCTGTAGGCATGAGGATAGCTGCAGACGTGAGCGGTGGGGGCGCGATCTTCAGTAATAGTTGCAGGGTTCCTTAGTGACGCTTGCAGCTGTCACTACAACCCTCTACATGAATTTCTTCCTCTTCTCTCCACTATAAAAGGATCCCTACACCTCCATTCTTCACCATCTCTACGTACTCTACTCCCACTTACTCCTAAGCTCTAGTAGCCTACCAAAGCTACATTAGAGCTTACTCTCAAGCTCCAAAGGCCTCCTATTAGTGTAATATTCCTATTTCCCACCAAATATTCATCCTTCATCCCAAAACCTTCATAGGTTGCCCTGGAGACATCCTCCCACCTCCATTTAGGTAGAAGATCACCTCTGTCTCCTCACCTCCATTCTAGAGCCTCAGTGAAGCATTCCTCTACCCGGCATTCTCCTGCATCTCACCTCCATCATCCTGCATCTCACCTCCTTCATCTAATCTTCCGCCAGGTGGCATTGTCTCACCAAACAGCTGATTCGGGAGATTTCTTCACACCCCTATCTCTTTTATGCTTTCGTAGATTATTGTAACATTGGAGTGATATATCACATTTGTTCCATCTCATTTTGTGAACTTATCATGCTTGTCTTTTTATTTCAAAAACACAAAAATAACAAAACCACAAAATACCAAAAAGAAACAAAACGGAGCACGGTTTTCAAACAAAGTAAACTTCACCTCCCTATGCTCGACCTGGGACTCCCTTGGAGTTTCGGTTATAAATTGTATTCGATAGACGTGTCTTGCGAGCTACGATGATGGGTTCTCTAAGCCTCGATTTTAATTCGCGAAACATGACTCATCAACAACCCACCTCTAACCCAAAATCTAACCCACCCGAGTCTGATTTCCATGTTGACCTCCTGTTGCGACGCTTTGTCGGGCTTATAAGTCAGTCGCGTCGTAGTATAGGTGACCAAGCGTTGACAACAAATAAGAATTTATTACTCGAAAACCTAAGTATCCGAGGTCGAACATAGGGAGCAAATGGAATTTATTCACTAATCTCAATGATGTAATTGAACTGTTAGAGTTACTCAAAACCTAATTCAGAATATAAATGTAAAAGTTTATGAATTAAATTTATAGCAAAAATAGAAGAGTTGAACGTCTGATCATAGGATCAGACGTCTTAAATGATGGCCTCTTATTTTCTTCTCCTTGCAACTTTCTCTTCTTCTTTTTCTTTCTCTTTTTGTCTCTACTTCAGCTGCTTCTCTTCTACCTTCTTAGCTTATTGCTTTCTTCCGTCTCTTCTGCACAATGCCTCTTTCTTGCTCTTCTTTTTCTTCGTCAGCCTTGCCTCTCTTCTTCCTTGGCACAGTTCCTTTCTTCTTCCTTTGCGGGTCTTCTTCTTTCTTTCTTAGCTTCTTCCTTCTTCAGCCTTAGCTCTCCTCTAACTTCCTCTTTTCTTTGGCCTTCCTTCCTACTTCCCTTCTGCACCTCTCCTTCCTTAGCTCTGCTTCTTCCCTGCACAACACAGCAAAACCTAACCCCTACCCTCCCCTACATCTCTCTCTCTCTCTCTCTCTCTCTCTCTCTCTCTCTCTTTCTCTCTTTAGTACGCTCTCCCAGAGCCAAGTAATCGGGTCAGGTCGCGTGCCTGGGTCCAGGCGCACCGGCGTGGGTGTGGTGCGTGAGGAGTGCACAGATAGGCTAATCAGGTCAGGTGCCAGGTCCGTGGGGGAGGGTCGCAAACGAGGCGTGGTAAGGGCGAGGGACCTCACCCCTGTGTGACTTGAGGCAACCAGCGTAAAACATAATTTCAATTTAACCTACACACTTCACTCCTATATTCATGAGGTGGGACTAAATGTCCCACCCGCTTCTGTGCTTTCTCCTGCAGGAATCCTTCTTCGATTGCTACTGATGGGTCGCTCGCCAAACCAATTGCTTGGCTGCATGAAGTCGTGCACTCATCCCGCTTCACCTGGGACCCTGACGCTTGGAGCGCGTAGCCTGGGATGAAGCTCGCGACCTCCTCACTGTGTGCATCAATGGCAGCAGGTGCTCAGATCTGTCACACATGAATACGGCCTGGTGGCCCCATTAAAACACATGGGAAGCTTCGCCGTGTCAAGGCGAAGGTGGGACGGTAGGTGGCAGGCCACGGGGTGGCCTAAGCGTGCATGCCTAGGTCACCTTGTGGCCGTGCTTATGGGTTAGGTCGGGGGGTGTTTAGGGAGGTATTGGCGGTCAATGGATGGGTGGAAGATGTTTAGTGGTCTATGGCGAAGGTCAAGAGGTTGGTGGTGAGACGTATGGAGGTGTGGAGTGATGGATGCGTCTCGCTGGAGGTTGGCCGGAGATGGGGAAGATAGCGGTGGACAGTGGCCGTGAGGTGTCAAAAAGGGAAATAGGAAGAGGGGAATTGAAGAGGGCATAGAGATGAGTGATTCTAACCTAACTAACTGGACGAAGGGGGAGAGATGGCGGCTGGCAGTACCTACTGTCGTTGGAGAAGACGGTGTCCAGTGGAGGGAGACGGTGGCGACGACAGGGCTAGAGGTGCTCGCGTGGGTGTTGCGCGTCGCAGAGGAAGATGGTGAGGATAGCTCTGCCATTGGTATTGTAGCAAAGCGATGAGAAAGAGGAGGGAGGCTTGCTGGAGCTCGCTGGACTACTTGACCGGAGGAGAAGAAGAAGAAATTGGGGTGGATCTCTGGTCAAGTCGAGCTGAAGAGGTGTGGCCAAGGTTGAGGATCCTTTTATAGATGCTAGCAGGGGTTCCTGCGCTTGGAAGACAAGCTTCCAAGTGCATGAATCCTCACCAGAGAAGGAAGTAGTTGGAGACCCAAATCTCTCGTGTGTTCGCACGAGAGATTGGGTGCAAATCAGAGATTAGGATCGAGCTCAGATGGAAGGGAATTCATCAGAGAATCTCCCTTCTAAATCTAGGTGGAGATCTCTGTGGAATCAGGGAGTACTCCCCCTCCATTCCTCGTCGGAGTAGGATTTCTCCCCATTAATGGTGAATGGACCTATTTATAAGAGTGGCAAGGAAGTTAGGGGGGTCAGTGTAATGTTTTCAAAAGATAGGGGTCAAAATGTAATTGGGTGTACTATTTTGCAAAGTAGGTCAAGATGACCTCCCCTTAGGTCCAAAATTTGGTAAAAACCTAATTTGGACCTAAGGAATCCAATGGTGAAGTTGGATTTTAGGTTTGATTACGTTTGAATAGACATTTTGCATAAAATCCAAATTAGGTCAATTGATGAGCTAGGACCCTAATCTAGGTCAAAATAGGTTCCAAAGGCCAAATTGAAGGTTGTAAACCCTAGGGGATATTTTTCCATGAATTTTAGAAGATTTAGTTGATTTTTATCCTGACTAGAACCCTGTTGAATTAAGCAGGTCTGTTTTAGGGTTACAAAATGTCATTTAATTCTTGGATTGCATAATAACCCATTTCTGATTGAACCAATCTACTTTTTATCTTATTCAGACCATTTGACCAATGTTTTGCCTATGAGAAATCCTGTTTATGTATTGCAATGGTAAAATTGCAGTTTTAACCTTTGTTTCATGTTTTCTTCTCAGAACCCTTATTCCTTGAATTAAGCCCTTCTCTAGGTTATGTAGGAGCTCTTATTCTCTTTCTTAGGTCAAAATGTACCAGTTAGGGCTCATGATGAGGCTCTCATCACCTCCCCATCCCTAACCTTCCTAATCTTGAAATGTCGTCTAATGCTGAGATGCCTAATCAACAAAATCATGCTACCCCGCCTAATCTATTCTACATGATGGTTGGGAAACTCGCTCAACTTCAAGATAATCAACAACAGCCACCCCCTCAGTAGCCTATCATTCCTCTTAAGGATTTCTATGATCCTTCCAACTATGAGGACAGACCGTGGGTGGTTATACTACATGGGGACTTCGAAATCAAGCCTGCGATTCAGAACCTAATTAAGCATTTCCATGGCCTTCCAAAGGAAGAGCCATTTAGCAACCTTGAGAAGCTTACTGTCCTCACACAAATAACCCATTCTCACAATGTGCGAGAGGATTTATGGCTAATGCGGTTATTCCCTCTTTCTCTCAATGACAAAGCCGCTTATTGGTTCCGAACCGTTGGCAGACCCACACTACAAGAAAAATGTTATTTAGTGACAAAGAGAATTATGGCATATAATAAATTTGCCACTAATCTCTTATTTAGTGGCAATTTTTTTCATATGCCATTATAATACTTTTGTGGGTGACAATTAGTTTTAGTGGCAAATATACATGCCATTATATGTAAAATTTAAAGGCGAAAAAATTATATGCCACTAATTTTTTCATTAAATAACAATTTACAATAGTGGCAAAAATCTTTATCCCTACATATACAATATGTATTATTATTCTAATCTTTCAAAAGACACTTACCGACAATAAAAATGTATGTTATTAAAATATTTTGATGATCAATAAATAATATCATTGGAAAATATATGTGCCATTATATGTTTATACATATTTTTGTTGTAATTTCTAGACATAATTTAGAGGCATTACAAAAAAATATACCTTTAGTAACTATCTTTCAAAGTCAGATTTCTTTTGTGACTAAAAGGAGGTGGGTGACAAAAACGTAGTCTCCAAATATTAGTTTCCTTTTAGATGAATAAGACGTACCTCTAGAATTTAACATATATATTTTTTTAAAAGAAATTTCACTCCACACGTACTTTCTATCCTAAGCCCAAATGCATAGTTTCCCTCTTATAATTTATCCTCTCCCTCCAAATTTGATATCCTCACCTATATGTTCCTATCCTTCCCTAAATCATTTTACCTCTTTTTCCCTAAACCCTATTATTACATCCCTCCCTCTAACAATGTGATCAGGTGGTGCATAGATTAATGTTGAAAAAATCAAAAGGTGTGAAGTTCTATGTGTGTGGGAGATCATAAAAAAAATATTTTGAGATGGATGAAGAGAACGATCACACTGAATCACAAGAAAAGAAGGCCAGCATTTTGTTGCTCAATGCACGAAAAAAAATTTGCTTTTCCTGCAACTGCAAACTCGCCCAAAAAGGAACTCCCACCTCCCCTCGTGGCTCCCCCCTTCCCAAAACCCTCTTCCCTCACTCTCAACCACCTTTTCTTCATTTCCCTCTTCCTCCTTTGCGTCAACCCAACAATCACCCACCACATCCTCGCCAACCTTGATTGCACTGCCTACATCCTCATCGTCGACCTCGAATGTGATCCCCTTCTCAACCTCACCTGCCCCCAGTTGATTGTTAGCGAATCCAACCATTGCTTTCCTCCAGTCGCATAACTCTTCTACAGCAACGACTATGTCGCCCCTCCTCCGCCGAGGTCAACCTTTATCTCCTCCTCACCCTTTCTTTCCTCTCCTCATCCCTCCTAACAACCCCATCTATCTCTCCTACCACCCAAGACAATCCAACTAATGTCCCCCTTCAGCCCTACCATCCCTGACCACCCCTCCTCATCATCAAGACCACCTTGTCTCTACTGATGACTTTGTCAACTGCAGCATCCTTCACCTTAGGCCCAACACCTTCTATGACTCCTACAACTCCTCCCAACCCTTCATTCCTCGCCCCATCCTACTCGCCTTCTCCACCCTATACTCCCTCCTCGACCCTTGCCACCATATCAATTCCTCCTACAACCCAACAATCCTCCCAATCTCATCATCTATCCTCGTTACAATCTTTTGTAGTTCACATTCTCATATATTTCTTGAAATTCCCTAATGCATATTTAGCATTGGGCTTCATCCACGAGATGATTTGTTTGCAACAATCCTCTGAGCGAAATCATGCATCATCTCTACCTCTCCAAGTACAATGATTTATGCTCCATTGTGCACAACTTCATTTATGCATCATCTCTCTCCAAGAAGAATCGGGGTTTATGTTTGAGATTAATTAGAGGTTTTTGTTTTGTTCCTAGGGCTAAGGGTCCTACCATCATGTTGTTTAGCTGGTGATATTTTGGGTTTGTAAAGTAATATTATTGCTATCTTGTTGCACGAAAAGGAAGTACCCATTTCTTCAAGAGGATATTTTGAGTAATTCCTGCAGGTATGATCCTTGGGTCCTTGCTTTAATCATATTAAGTTGATAGCAAGTTTATGGATAGTTTTATTTTTCACATTTCAATTAGAGGTGAATAAAATTGCCAAAAGTAGCAATTAGTTTTAAGAGGGCATTCATGACTCATTTGGCTAATAGAATGTTGAGTAAAATTAAAAGTAGGGGTGAGGTTAGAAGAAAGGATAGACATGTGCCAAAGATGAACACCAATTTATTATAGATATAGACATAGATGTCAATGTAGATATATCTAATATATAAGGGATAGGCCTACTAAAATGATCCCCATCCAAATATTTTAATATACAAATATGTGCTACAAATGTAAATTGATCATTTCTTTCATAACTTATATAAAGAGTGTTCAATCCTTGTGAGTAGGTCATAGACTTGTTGGTCCCAACTCTTCGATGTTGTGATATGGATTTAATTTCAGCAATTATTCTCTACTCAAAGTAGTAATATTTACGTTTATACTAAATTGAACTTTCAACCAAGATAGTTTAATTTCTACTTACAATAGACTTAAAATACAAATTTATGGTAAGTTGATTTGTTTTCACTATTAGGGATCTTTGTTATACAATAAGGCTTCACATTATTTGTGTCAAATTCTTCTCCAATATAGTTGCTTGGTGAATATCACCATGGTTATATAATGCACTTCATGAAAACTTTGAACAAACATTGAGAAAACTTGAATAGGTGACCATATTTGATGAATGGATTAAAACTAACGAAGATAGATATGCAAAAACATGTACTTTCAAAAGATCAGAATAAATAGGCAAAAAGAAAAGCAACTTTGGTACATAAAGTGTCTACAAAATACCGTGTATTATGAAAATTGTGGTTAATAAAATGAAAAACCAAACTATTGGAGGGTGCATCATCCCATTGTTTCTTAAAAATTTTGCTACTTGGGAAAAGAGAATCTAGTTGATTTGTAAATGAATATATTTGTGCAAATGAATGTAAAACAATATAGCTTTAGTAAAAGCAATTGCTGAACTTATAAGCATTGCATCTAACAAAATTATAGGATACTCTTTGAAGATAGTGTCCATCAAATGTCTTGTATTTTACCACTAGAAAACACATTTGGCCTTTTCGGTGCGTATAATGTTTATAGCAACAAAACAAAGCACTTTAGTCTGATATAGGAAAAAGCAAAAGATAGTAAATGTTGATAAATTTCAGCTCAAAACCATAACCACAACAAATCTTAAGGAGAATCTCAATATAAAAATGTAGCTCTCAAACCAAATTGAAAGCCTAGGAACACATAAAAACATAGGAATAATCGAACATATTTAAATGGAAAGTCGTCTCCTCCATGGTCATTGGGTTCCCTGAATAAGTAGGCAATGGGGATAGAGATCCAATGTTCTGGGTCCACCATTTGCTCTTTTGTTTCGTTGTGAGGTTAGAGATTTTCTTTATGGCAGGTGAAAAAAGGAGTAGGTGAAACCTATGGACAGGGTTGAGGAGATAAATAAGAGGGTTGAAATTAGGTGTAAAGCGTAAGAAACACCTAAGATGATGTAGAGGTTACAGCATTTGTTACTTAATTAGGTTCTTGAGGGATTGAATTAGAATAGAGGAAGGAGAGGGGGAGAGAAGAATAGAAAGGAAACATTGAAAGGGGAAGAAACAAGGTTCATCTTCATCTATTTATACGAAACAAGGTTTGCTTCATTTCTTACTATGCAAGGATTGCTATGATGAAAGCCATTTCATCTTCATTATCACAACTTTGTTCTTTTAAAATTTAGGGGTTTTCTTCTACATGATTGGATTCACCAAAGGGCTTTTTGAAGTAATGAGTAAAGCACTTACTAAAAAAAAATAATAAAGCAAGTTTGAATCTCTTCCTATTTCCCCATATTGTTGCCATCTCCTCTCTCTATCCAAGTTATTAGAGCTCTTTTCCTTCCTATTCAGTTCATATAAGTGGTAAAGTTTAGTATTTCTTTCCCCCATCCTTGATCTACTTGTGCCAAGAGTGTTGGAACCAATAAATTTCCTCATTTTGTAACACTTCCTCATAAGCTTCATCTAATTTTTGCCGTTGATCTAGATCTTTGTCTTAGTTTCCCCCTACTTGTATATCATTCATTTTATCTTCTATTCATCTTCTCTCCAAAGTGGAACTTCTATTTTTGCTCACCGCGATAACTTTGACTACAAGTAGTACCTTTATTTTTCAATGATATCTCATTAGGAATGCTCTTCCCAACATTCACGAACCACTTGGCTGCATGTCTTTTCTTCTAATCACTATGCTATGGTATTTGTTCATGCACTACAACTTGTTAGGAAATGGTGAATGGACACTTCCCAAAATAAGGAGTAGTAGCATCCCAAGTTTAGGAAATTGTAAGCATCAATCCCTTATGGTCATTGCCTCATGTAGTATCTCAGTTATTGATGATGTCCTCTTTTTATTTGACTAGGTGTATGGTGGCCTACTAATCTAATTAAGATTCATAAGACCCAACTCTGGTGCAAATTTTCCAAGTGTTAGCTCTCAAGATTTGCTTAGTAATCCTCCATACCATATTAAAATCTTGTTACATCATCTCCTTTCTACCTCCAGCATTTTTTTCCAAGAACTTCTCTCCCTGTATGTTTCCTTAGGAGAGACAATATATTGAAAACAAAGTCCAGCAGACAGAACCAATGACAAAAATGTCTAGCAGAAAGTAGCTTAAATTAGAGTATCTAATAAGAAAATTAAGTCCTTCCTCAATGAGCAAGATAATTTACATAGGTCTCAAAAATCATATTGTAACCCTGGATCTTATTCATAAGTTTTTCAATGTGCTCAGATTAGAAGTGAGATTCTAAAATAGAGTGTACTATTGGTTTGCAAGACAAGAGGAGGTTCTTAAGTAACGAATTGTGAAGGATCCTCTTAGCCCTCTACAATTTCAAGACAAAACACTCATTGCAACTTGTGTAGTTGATCAGAGTCAGGTACCAAAGCCATACTAAGTGTTGCTTCTTCCATTATTTTGGGATCCTTAACTTCATTTCCTTCTTTCTTCTAAACCCCCAGTAACTATTGCAATATATTCTTCTTCCATTTGTTCTCTCTTAGTTATTTTCCACTTGTCCTCTCAGTGTGACACTTGGAGTCTTTCCTCGCTGCTTCAAAGGGGCAACCGACAGTGGTGGCATGTTGATCCTTGGAGAGATAGTAGAGTTGGGTGTTGTTCACAACCCACTCGTTTAGTACCAATAACTTGCAGTAAATAGGCTTAGCTCTATGATCTATCTTAGTTTTAACACCTCGTAGCTAGATGCTTATCTTGGTTCAATAGCTAATTTTGTACTTTTGATTCACATACAAGCTTCTCCTGTGCTGAATGATACTTTGGATTGAGTAGATTGTGATAGTACAATCCATATCTTCCTTGTGCATGCTTAATTTTCTATTTATTTCCATTTGTATCATTTGTCGGGTTCCATCTCTAGTTTTTAAGCAACTTTTGTGTGAAGGTGTTCTGATTCCTATTTTGGCTCTTTTGTTGCGGAGACAGCCACAAAGGATGGAGGGTGATCATGGGGTGATAGCAGGGAGGAGCCACGATGGTGAAGGTTGGACAACTTGGAGGTTTAGGGCTTGGAGAAGGAAGGAAAGGAGAGGGTTCTTGACCACTAGCAGATGGGAGGTAGGTGTGAATAGGCAAAAATGGGAAGGCCTTGGGGCAACAAGCAGATTGTTTGCTTCAGATGTCGACGGTGTGGCCATATGGCAGCAGTGTGCCACTTCCCCCTTGTCTACCTTGCTTGTGGAGGGCACGGCCACAAGCGAGATTCGTGTATGGTCATTAGAGGGCAGGAGAAGGGAGGGACCAAGATGTGTCCCAGAATGTCAAATTTTAGGGCACAGCCACCACCACCACCGCGTCCCCCTACCTATGGGGGTCATACGGTTGACATCGAAGTCCCTATGATAGAGGAGATAAGAATGGATGAAATGATATTAAGAGGGGCCTTGATAGGAGAGGTGATGACATGCAACCCCGCCCTAGAAAAGCTCCAACAATTGGTAAGCTCTTTATCCTTATCAATTGATGGTTGGAAGATTGTGTTCCTCTCCCCCATGCGATTTATGCTTTTTGGTTTGGGAATGATGGATGTTGAACGGCTACATTTTCAATCGAGTTCTTTCGATGGGTTGACGGTGATATGGAGATTAGTCTCCCCATTTGATGGGTCTCTACCGGAGAGGCCACCCCAGAGAGCAGGTTCTAGATCAAGGAGATTGGAGATTAAAGGCCTGCTGCTTCATCTGAGATCAAGAGAGGTGGTGGCGACCATGATATCAGGTTTTTACTATGATTGCTAAGGGTGCTGCTGTTGGTTTAATGGAGGGTGATGGATGGGTTCTCAATGTCCTAGTGGATGTTTTCAAAGCAAGATCGGTCCCAGAGAAACTAATCCTTCGATGCGGGGGTAGCTCATGGCTATTGATCTTACGATTTACAGTGGGTGATATTGCTGTGGAGAAGGGACAGGATAAGATGTCTTATATGTAGGCTGGTGTTGAGGAGATTAATGTACAAATGTCGGGCAGGATATCCCCTGAAGAGGCACTGGTGTCAAAAAAATGCAAGGACCACCACTTGGGGGAGAGGGAGGAGATTATGGATGTGGCGCAAGTGGAGCCTGGTAGGAATGAGAAAGTGATGGCCATGATTGATGTTGTGGCTGAAACTCAGCCAGTGACTAATAAACCTAAAGAACGAGTCTTGAAAGAGATCTCAAATAATCCCTTGAGATCCCAGTCAAACTTAAAAGATTTGGAAGGCCTGAAGTTTGGGATTGGATTAGCTACCAATGTTGGATTGGGCATATCGCCTTACAAGCTTAGGTAGAGGTGACTGAAATCAGATTTGAACCTTGATGAAAATGCTGTGGCTGTGATTATGCAAGTAGGCAAGGTCCAAAACCAAAAGAAGGGGGGTTCCCAATGAGTAGAATGAGAATCCTTATGTGGCATGTGCGTGGGTTGCATGACAAGAGCCGAAGGGCTTTTCTATTGAGATACCTGAGAGAGTGGGAAAATGACTGTTCAATAATACGAGCGACTTACATTGAGAATGAAAATGATAGGATATGGAATGAAATGAAGACTGTAGGGGTGACTGAGTGTGTGATGATCAATGCACATGGCAGATCTGGTGGCATTGTTATGTGGTGGGTGGTGGAAAAAGGCTTGGTTACAACTGTTGGAAGTGCATAAAGCTCAGCATCTGATGACTTGCAAGTTCCAAAGGTGTCAGGGACAAGGTGTCATTTATATTACTGGTGTTTATGGACCATGTGTTGCTTCGATGAGACATGAACTTTAGGAATATTGGACAGTAACCGCAGAGCTCGTGCAAAGGGGTGCCTGGTTAGTGGGTGGGGATTTCCATTGTGTACTGACAGGGAATGATAGGCTAAATGGTGTAGTGGACAGTGCCTCTCTTGGATTTCAGCTGGTGGCCCAAATGCTTGGTTTGAATGAATACCCATCCTCAGGAGTTGAGTTTACCTGGAGAAATGGCAATGGCCTTATGTGAAAGATTGATAGATTTTTCAGGAATGCTTCTCTCCTCGACATGTTCCAGCTCTCTATCATTGCTGGGTTGGAATGCCCCTTCACAGACCACATGCCATTGGTCTGGGACAGTGGTGAACAAGTTCACACAGGCTCTTACTTCAAGCTTAGAAGATCATGGCTGAGAGAACCAGGGTTTCATGAGATGATCGAGTCTTGGTGGAGGACCAAACTGGTGGAGGGTTCAGCCACTGTTAGGCTTGCCTCTAAACTGTCTACCCTGCACATTGCATTGAAAGAATATGGAGTTGTGGTGTCTGCTCTTAGACAGCAAAGGCATATTGAGGCCCTGAATGGAATCCAGATCTTGGACTCTAAGGAGGCAGTAGGTCCCTTATCTGATGATGACCTTGAAGCTAGAAGAATGTGGAATGATGTGGTGATGGAAGAGGACTTAAAATGGGAAATGGACTGAAGGGAACATTCTAGACAACTCTGGCTTAAGGAGGGGGATGCCAACACAAAGTTCTTCTATCTCGTAGCTAGCTCTCGCAGACAGGTAAACATAATTTCATCCATTTTCAAAGATGGCCAAAGATTGTCTTCTATGCAAGAGATCAGAGCAGAGGCTGTCAAATACTATAGGAATTCTTCATGGGCAGCAGAGAGGGAGAGTTGGAGGATGGTTGCGTGTGATGCTCCTAGAATTTCAGAATATCAAGCTTCCAAGCTGATGGCTACATCACTAAGAAGGAAACAGTATATGCCATAAAAGATTTAAACAATGAGGGCTCCCTTGAACCGGATGGCTTTCAAGTTTTCTTCTCAAATGAAATGTGAAGCATGATTAGCAAGGAGGTGATGGATGTTATTAGAGAGTTTGAGAGGGGCAACTCTGGTTTTGACAAGATCAATGGATCGTTTCTGTTCTTGCTGCCAAAGATACAGGGGGCTGAAAAATTTTCTAATTTCAGACCGCCTTTTCGAATTCCATCTACTCGGTGGTGAGCAAGATATTGGCAAATAGACTGAGGACTGTTCTGTAGGACCTTGTCCATCCTGTTCAATCAGCTTGTTTGCCCAACAGATCACTTTAGGAATCATATATAATGGCTTAAGAAATGGTGTGTGGTTGGCATAGAAGGAAATGTAAAGCATTTATATGGAAAGTGGATTTCCAAAAGGCTTATGACTCTGTCTCATGGCCTTATCTCTGGGAGGTATTTAGAAGAAGAGGTTTCCCTCCCCTCTAGATCTAGTGGATGATGCGGTGCATTACAATCACCTCCTTCTCTCCACTGATCAATGGGAAACCTTGTGGAGCTTGGATTCAACCTCAATGCGATGTTAGGCAAGGTTGTCCATTAGCCCCCTTGGTATTTAACCTTACAGTAGACGGCCTTGCTAGATACGCCTGCAAACTTTCAGAAGCTGGTGTTATAAGAGGCTACTCATTATCCAATAGGAGAGCTATGACACCTATATTACAGTATGTAGATGACACAGTCTTCTTTGTGGAGGGAACGACTGCTGCAGCTCATGCTCTTGGCCATAAGGTTAAAATCTTCGGGGACATGTCTGGTCTGAAATTGAATAGGGAGAAGGCTACTTTGATTTGTTTTGCACTTAATGAACAGGAGCAAGAAGCACTCTCAACTACGTTGGGAACCCCTCGCTCAAATCTGCCAATTAAATACTTGGGACTGCCATTGAGGAGCTCGAAACTAAGGAAAAGCGATTGGAACATACTCTTTGACAAGATTTCTATTAAGCTGGAAGGATGGAGCAGCAAATTCCTATCTAAAGGAGGAAGACTAATCTTGTTAAACTTTGTTATTACTTCTATCCCAGTGTTCTATTTTTTCCTCTTCAGAGCTCCGAAGTCTATTTGGAGACGCTTGGATGTGATGCGCAAGAAATTCTTTTGGAAGGGGGCTCGACATTAGGGGAGATTCATGTAGCCTCTGAAATGGGAGCTTTTATGCCAGCCCAAGGAAGAGGGGGGAATGGGGATCAAAGCTCTTAAAGAGTTAAATGAGGCCCTTTTGATCAAATGGGCGATCAAGATTCTTAATGGTGAGGGTAAACTATGGACTAAACTTGTTAAAGACTATTATGGTTGCACTAACAGTATGCTCAAGAGATTATACCCCTCCAAACCATCCCCCTTTTGGTGGTTGGATACTCAAGCTATCAAGAACAATTGCCATTTGGTGCAACCGATGCTTGGAGATGGCAGTGGGTTCAATTTCTAGAAAGAACATTGGTCACTGCTGGGTATCTTGAAAGAATCCTATCCAAGGGTGTACTCAGCTATAGTTAACATAGAAGCTCTTGCCAGCAGCTTCTGGTCTGAAATAAATGGGTGCTGGAGCCTGAATGATTTGGAAGCCAATAGGGACGGTACTCGCCTATGGGAGAAAAAGCAAAAATTGCTTTCAGATCTGCAGATTTTCAGACCAAGAACCGATGTGGAGGATACATATGTTTGGGATAGTATCTATACAACCCATCGTGCTTATGGAAAAATAATCACGTCCAACAACAGTATGGAGAGTGATCTTGTTGATAAGAAACTCTGGTTATTGAAGATCCTGCTCAAAGTGCAAATCTTTTTATGGCTGTGCAGGAGTGAAGGTCTGATCACTGGAGATCTTAGACACAAAAGAATGGGGGCAACACTACATGAATGTCATCTTTGTGGGCTGCACACTGACAGCTTATCTCACATTTTTTCCTCTTGCCTAATCATAGATATGATATGGAGAAAAACATGCCAGGAGCCACCACCAACATGGGATTCTCTATGGCAGAGATTTGCAGCACCGGGAAGACCACATTTGCACATGGCCGTAACCATGTGGTGTGTATGGGGGGCGAGGAATGAGAGATTATTTCAGGGGAGACCACTATGCTATGTGCAAATTGTAAATGAGTGATGGTCCCTCATACATAGATGGGGATCCAATCTGTAATTCTCCATATTTTTTTAAATTAGTATTGAATAAAATGCCCTCCGGATCGCTATCATAACACGATAGGTTTCCTTTCAGTCTGAAAAAAAAAAATTTGGCTCTTTTGTTGCATGTGAAATGTGCTTCTATCTTATAGCCACCAAGTAATTTTTCTCTCGTGAGAACTTTCAGGCACTAAATGTGACAACATTGAGCCTTTGAAAATGAATTGCAAATACTAGCTTATTTTTATTTGGAAGCTAATGTTGGGATGTTTATTTTCAGCATGTGTGGTGTGGTAGATCATGGAATAGATTGAGATGTTAAGGTGGATTTATGGCCACATAGACAAGATTGTATTTGGAAGTAGACTATCCCAACATGTGGTAGTTTACTTAACACCAGTAGAAGATAAATAAGAGGGACTTTTGAGGTGGTTTGGGTACCTGAGGAGATGAACATATGAAGTATAGATCAGAACTCCAACTGCATCACCATCTCAAAGCCAAGGTCATTGAGGTCAGTGCTACGGCCTTATCCACTAGTGGGGTGCACCTCAGAGTTTGAATTTGTTTCCTCGAACTTCAAGTGCATTAGTACATGTTTCTGTAGTATCTGATGGTAGAGTCTCCATCACACAGACACCTCCTCAATGGCAGGCTTTCTCTTCTGTTATGTTACATTCATCATGTTCTTTTCTTTAACAAGATAGAGAGAATGTGGCATTCTTGAAGAGATAGGGATTGAGGGATCTTCCCTTTGCAAACCATGCACTAAATGACTCCTACTTATTGAGTTGGAGACAAAATTGAGAACCATGTCTATTCTATTAGCATCCAGAATCGAGTCTTCAAAAACAAATCTTGGGGTTCTAATTGAAGTCGAAATTAACCCTTCTCCTAGTAATTCTTTGGATGCCTTGTTAGAAATTATCTCTTCAAACCTTTATGGATATCTCTTGGTGCCTTTTTACTATTTTCTAAATGTGTTTTCCTGAAATTACACCACTACTTGATCATTCTTAGAAAATCAGAAGTACTTTTTTCTCAACTTGCATGTACTTTTTTCCTCTTTATCAGCACCCTCTATTTATGTTGTTACATAGTTTTGATAGGAAAAATGTTTGAATTAAAAAAAAAAGCTGCTAGCATTTAAGGGCATGTAAGATTCAGAATTTTTGTTTGGTAAGAATGCAAGATTGACTTGTGATAATTTACTAAAATTCTATCTACTTCAACATAATTTCCTTGTGAAAAAAAATGTTACAACTAAATGTTATGGTTGTGCTGTCACCAAAAAAAGAAGCTGGAAGTGGATGAAGTGGATCGGTGAATTGATATACCAAAGAAAGATATTCATGAACTGCTTCCAACCTTCTAGTTGTCTTTTCAACGTTTGAAAATGTTGTTATTGTAGTTTTTTTCTGCCTTTTTGTTAGTTGTGCTCGTAGAAGTGGATTTTGAAAGATAGGACTAATTTTCTAAAAGCTGTACAAGCTTGCAAAATGTTTTTTTTTTCAAAGAAAGTTGGTGATGGTTTAGATGCGAGGACAAATTTTCAATCAAATAGGTATTTCTAAGCTTTTTTTTATATATACTACGAAGAAATTAGCATCTCTCATACACCAATCTTTCTAGTAAACATAGGGATGAGGATCTAAACTCGGGTCTCTCCTGTGCTTCTACATTTTACGAATACTAAAGTTGGCATATTGCATCTCTTAAGAGGGAATCAAAAAATCTTTTAGTGACCCTTATCCTAAAAGAAATTCTAATTATTGGCTACCTCATTTTGGCTCAGTTGGGAAAAGAAGGTGCCAATGTACTTTCTCGAAGAAAAATACAAGCTGCCCTGGATAACTATCGAGGATACCTATAAATTAATGGTTTATTTTGTTATTGTTAATGTTCTTATCATTTATTAACTGTTCACTTTTCTCCTATAATCCTTTTATCAAGTGATAGAGATATTACAACAGACTTGAGAATGAGCACGTCATAATGCAATTATCGGTATAAACAAATTTATATTGAAAGATGACTATGCTTTTGTATATGAATTATCAATCTTTGCTTTATGGAGTAATATGTTTAATGAACAACTACTATTGTTATTTAGCTACTCAGAAGATTGTTGATGGACCATCTAGCAAAGATGGGAGAGGCGGAAAAGGTGTTGTCTTCAACATCATTCCAAGCAACATCAGAGCTACGAAGGTATCTCAAGCATGTACTACTTATTTTTTCATTTCTTGTCCCACTACCACATTTTGCATACAAGAGTTCAATCAATATCAGGTTTTGATGTAAGGAGCTGAGCTTGCTGAAGGCTAGCCTTTGATGTGTATTTATCTCCCAAAGTCTGTGATTATTTATATCCATTGGGCTTGGATGCTGGACTTATTAATAAGCTTTTTGTGGTTGCTTCCTTTCATATTATAGCTGTATTGTTCAACAATTTTTCTTAAAACAAATCCATCAAGTGGTAGGAATGAAGATGATGGAGCTAGCATCTGTTTACCTTTGAAATGTAGAAAGAACATATAGTTTTACTTGCCTTTTCCCTTTCTGGAAAAGCCCATTTTGCTAAATGTAGCTATAATTAGAATTTATACTTGGGATGGCCAGTGGGGTATAAAGTTCGCGTCAAATTTTATTAGTGAGCTTGTGAGAGTAGCCAACTTAAAATTGATTGCTTAAGTGGGGAGTCCTAACTTGTTAATATTTGCCTCTTACCAAAGATGTGGCACTACTACCCTTTTTAATCTCTGCTGCTGAACCATTGTGGCTTTGGTAACATGTGAAGCAGAGAGGGCATGCGACTCAAAACCAATTGGCTTAAAAGAAAATTCCCAACCTATTCATTTGGAGATTCAAAATGTTGGATATTGACCTAACTAAATCATATTATAGAAAGGATGAAAAAATTGAACCTGTTGTATAGAATAATTTTTTAAATTTAATTTTTTACATGGTTTTGATAGCAAAAACCATTCAAAATCATTATATTTTTTTGTGAAAATGGAAAGGGATTGACTTGTTGGTTGAGTATCTCAACCAACACATTCCGATACTAGTAGCTTCCTGGTGTAATGGAATCTCAATACAAATATAATTAACATTGCATCATCTACAGGTTTCAATTGCGAAAGGCTCTATTGTCACAAACTCACAAATGAGATGACAGAGCTGTAGTAGAATTCATATTGTCACCTTTGTTAACTAAAAAAGATTTAAACTCATTTTCTTACTAGCTTCATCTAATTTAGATTTTGATCAAGTTATTCGATCTGAATTCACCAACTTTTATATATACTAGATTTCACTTGATCAGATAAGTTTTAATGAGGGGCATAAAGCTTGTTTGTTTTTAACTTTAAGTGTAATTGTATGATTGCTTTGTTTGCTTGAGTCTAAGTAACATTCAGAGGCATGGTTCAATTTGTATACTGTTGCAGTTTCAGTTTGAGTGCTATTTCAATCCTATAGTTTAGTTTGTTCCTATTATTTTAGCATCATTATTAGCAAGTGTTTTTGTAAAGAAGGAACATTACTTGTGGCAACATCATTTTCAGTTTCAATCCATCAATTTATGCAGTTTAGCAACATCAATTTATTTTCAGCAACTTACTCATAGATTAAAACTACCTTTTATTTGGTTCATAATGCCTAAGCTCAAACATGAGTAGACCTATAGGAACCATCTTGTTCATGCTTCCAAGTGTCATGCATTGGGATATAGTAAATTATGAGAGCTTATCCCTTCTTTATTTCTTTCTTTCAATGTTTCTCTGTTGTAGGAATGACCTTTTTTTTTGGTTGGTATTTCTAATCATGAAATGACCTTTTATTTTGTTATCTTCATAATCCTTTTGGATTATGAAACTAGCTGCTTGAATTCGATTAACTACTTGAGTGGATAGTGGTGAAAGAGGAGAAGGAAGCAAGAAGGCAGTTGCATTTGGCTAACAATTTTGTCAATCTACTTTACTCCACCAAGGTATTTGAATTTCATGTAAATATTCTACTTTCGCTTGCACTAGTTCATTTCTTCTGCTTTAGATGTTAGAATTGGTTGCAAAGGAAACCGATAGAACCTAACCCTATTTGGATGTTTTGTTTGTGGCATATCTTTTGTGCCCAAGAAATATTGAGGTTGTTAATGCATGTAATTCTTTTGGTGGTTGAACATTCAACCTTTTGCTCTATAGAATAACACTTAAATCTTATTGTTGTTCAAGAAAAATATGAACAATCTCTGGAAATTGTTAGGCATTTTTTTGCTATATCAGAGAAAGAGCCTGAACTTTGTTCAAGGCACACTGCCCTTTATGATAATTTGCAGGTTTTGATTGAAATAACTTCAATTCTACATTAGACATGTGGAATATGATAAGTTGGCTCTATACTTTAATTCATTGTTAGTGCTGACTCAGTTAGATGTCACTTTTACTGCTTGCTTGCAGCTGTGATAAGTAAGAGCATGTTCCTAGCCTGCTTGTACTAGTCTTTACTTTTGCGGTTTTGTTTACTTCACCCATCCGTTTGGTATTCTCAAGGGTACTCTTGAGTATTTGATTTTAGTAATTAAACTATTAATGTTGGAGTTTTGCAAGAGGATTTTTATAGGATTCTGAAATAAGATAAAGGCTCAAGAGTTAAAGGCCAAGGAGGTATCCTCTTTTTTAGTTTTGTTTTTTTTGCAATCATTTTAGCTCTAGTTATTTGCTGAATATTGTAGAAATAAAAAGAAAGCTACTGACATGCAGTTTATTTGATTTAGGTTGGTTCTTTCAAATTAGTGATTTGTTGGTGCATTATATTGACATAACCTAACTTTTTTGAAATAATAGTTTATGGAGAATGTGGATTTGACTAAGATTGTGGCTATGATATGTATAGATCATCATATAACATATTTTTAATAAAAGGACAATTGTAGAGGATCTTCAATATAACATTTTTTGTTGGGTCCAGTTATTTGAATTGTTGTTAAAAGTTGGAAGTAATAGAATTATACGCAACACATACTGACAAAAGGATCATCAAAGCATTAACCAAACCAAGCATCCAAGTTTGGAAGATTGAAGTTGCTTAGGATAGCAAGGATTTGAAGAGGTTGCTGCTTTTGGTGATTGAGTCTTCATGATTCATTGTATTTTAAATTTTTTTTGTATTTGTTATTTATTTATTTGTATCACCCTTAAGAGGGAAATATTTTGGTGTTGCGATTGTTGTAATTTTTTATGTTTTTCTTTTTTTGTGATGTATCCCCTTAAAGGGTTCTTATTGTACTTTATTACTTAGAGATCAATAAAATTAGGGTTGCCCTTATGTTTCGAGCTTATTAAAATAAAAATATTTCTTTCGAAAGAATAATAATAGTGGCAATTAAGTAGTATAACAAGGTGCATTAAAGTGAATCAATAGTGACAATTAAATGACAAACAAAAGTGTCATTAAAGTAAATCAATAGTGACAATTTAGAGATAAATAATTGTAACTAAAAAATATTAATCGTGGCAATTAAACGACAAAACAAAACATTATTAAAGCAAATCAATAATGACAATTTAGTGATATAATAAACAAAAGTCGTTAAACGAAGTATATAGCGACGTTAATAGTGTTAATTAAATTGTCACAAATATAATTTAACAATGGAAAAATAGTGGAAAATAAATGGCCACTAAAGAAGATCATTAGCGGCGGTAATTGCGGTAATTAAAGTGTCACTAATACTGATGATTTAGTGGCAATTATACAATTGCCGCTAACCATTTAGTGATGCCAATGATGGCGGCAACTATTTTAAGTGTCACTAATTACATATAATGGCAAATAGAAGGTCCATAGTGGCAAATATTAAATGTCACTAAAGGCTATATTTTTTTTGTAGTGCCATCACCACTTGGCCTCAGCTTAAAGTGCATTTCTAAAAGAATTCTTTCCCATAGGTGGCACTAATTCCTTGAGAAGATCCATTACGACCTTCCAACAAAAATCTGGTGAGTCTCTTCATGAAGCTTAGGAAAGATCTCAGGAACTCCTAAGTTGTCCACATCATGAGGTATCACTAGAGCAGCTAGTGTAGATCTTCTATCATGGATTAGAAGATCAATTGAGATGATTTGTGGATGCCTCATGTGGTGGCAACTTCTTAAACAAAGATGTCGAGAGTGCCTATGATTTATTTAAGGAGATGAGTGAAAACTCATTCAACCATGCTTCTATGAACACCTTTGGAAGAAACCCTAACCCTTCATTTGGCATTCATGAGATAGGCACCCATGGTCAATTGGTTCCTACCACTCGAGATGATATTCAAATAATTGCCCAGCGACTGGATCAAATACAGATTTAACCAGAAGAAGACTGAGGAAAGAATGAACTTCCAAAAACTTACTCCACCCTCACCTACACCTGATGCATATGCATCTGAATAGCCTAAAATGTCTATTTATGCATGTTCTTAGTATTATAGTTGCATCATATATTATAAATATTGCATAACATGCATCATCTTGCATTTAGGTTAGGTTGTGTAAATTTTAGGTTAATTTTCCCTTTTTGTGGTCAGGTAACAAGGTGACTTTTAATCAGGGCTTCAGATCGAAGATCCAACTATACAGATCTGATCAGGGCGACGATTGGAGTTCAATGACTCCAAGATCGCCCTGATCGAACTTCTATAGCATCAGATATTATCTGAGGAAGGTCAGAGATCAAGGACCAAGATGGTGTAAATCCCACTTTAGATGGCAAATACGACTGCACGGATGGATTCAGATTGACAATCGCAGCCCAACGACGTGAAAATCGGTCCAATCAAACATCCGTGGCACCATCTGCAACACACAGAAGATGGACGACAATGATGGTGCCACGTGGTGCCATCATAGCTACCTGAACCGGCTGCAGCACCACTTCTCAACCTCTGAAGGCGTAGGTGAGGCAAGATCTAGGCTGTTGGATCTTGATCGAATGGCCACGAGCACGCACGCTTATAACATCCGCGCGACCAAGAGTCGGCTACGGTGCAGCAGTCGAGCGCTCTTTTGCGAGTGCAAGGCACGGGTTCGATCCCTGCTGCACCTCAAATTAGGCACAGGCATAGGAGCAAGATCAACTGAGTCGTTGGTTGGTGAACAAGCGGTGAGGATGCAAGCAACGTGATGCGCCTAGATGCGAGGAATGCGAACGCGCCATCAGATGTGTTTTTGTGAAGGTGAGCGAGCACACAACCTGAGCCGTTGATCAATGATCCAACGACGATGAAGGAGGCCAGGTTGCCTCTTAGCAAGCATTGAGCGAGATTGGGCACAGCGTGTTTAAGCCATCCGATCTCACGATTGGACAACTGAGAAGGCACGTACATGCACGTGCCTTGAGGTGTGGGGAGAGGAGGGGGCATGTGCGCGGATCTTCAGCCCAGGTTCAATTGTTTAGTGATGGATAAATCCGTCACTGAAGACCTAACATTAATGTTTTGATGACAAAAGACCTTTTTGCCCCTTCCAAACTACACCTATATATAGCCCTACGATCAACACATTTTCTTCATCCCTTCCTTCACCTCTCTCCCTCTCCAAAGCTCAAGAGAAGCCTGTCCCACACCCGGGAGGCTACCCTAGAGCCAAATCCAAGTTTTCTCGCCCTCGTTCCAGAAGTGGATCCCTCGACAACGATGACGTGCTGCCTCATTCCCGCTTCTTCCTACTTCATCCTCCTTCCTACTCCGTCCTCCCTCTTCTAGGCATCACTCCATTCGGCTCATCCTCCAAGCATTTGCCAAGGAGGATAACATCTCTCTCCCTTCTTTTTATCACTTTCTAGAATAGAATTTCCCACTTTCTAGTTGGAATCATTTCCCGCTTTCTAGTTGTAAAAATAGTATTATTTTATCAAGTGATTGTTCTCTCTCTCTATCTCTCTCTCTCTTATTGTTTATATCAATTCCAATGTAATTATCTTACTTTCAAACAAAAATATAAAAAAAATATAATCGCAGATTTAAGATCAATGTAGCCTCCCTGTGTTCGACCCAGAATTTCTTTACAAATTTTAGTAAAATTCTATCTGTTGTCAGATTGCTTCGCAAATCGAACAACGACGAGTTTTTCAAATCCATCTTCGATTGCGTAGTTTTCCGCTACCAACATTTTGGTGCTGTTGCCGGGGAGGTGACGATCTTTGATTTTTCGCATTTTCCCACCTTACTTATCTTTTACCTCACTTCTCTCCTTTCTTATTGTGATTGCAGGTACTCTCTTGAGAAAGGCAAAAGCGGTAAATTGGAGTAAAGTGCTGTTGAAGGGTCTGTAAGTTTACCCCCATGATGTAAACACATTTACACTACTTAAAATGTCTATATATGCATGTTCTTAAGCATAGGATTGCATTTCATGATATAAATATTGCATAACATGCATCATCTTGCATTTACAGTAGTTTGAATAAAATGGAGGTTAATTGTCTCCTTTTATGTGCTTGGACAGGGCAAATATTTTATCGGGGCCTCGGATCAAAGATCCAACCGTATGGATGTGATCAGGGCGACGATTGGAGTTCAACGACTCCAAGATCGCCCTAATCAGGCATCCGTAGCATCAGATAGAGACCGGGGAACCCTAGAAGATCAAGGGCCAGGATGGTGTAAATCTGCACTTCAGATGGCAAATCCGACCACACGGATGAATTCGGATCGACGATCGCAGCCCAACGACACAAAAATCGAGTCAATCCGACATCCGTGGCACCATCTACAACTTCAAGAAGATGGACGGCCAAGATGGCACCACGTGGCACCATCCCGGCCGCCCAAACAGCCGCCTACACTATGAAGACCGCGCACCCATCCCCTCTCCGCCGTTGGATCTCAATCCAACGGCTGTGGACGCATCGTGTTAAAAGCATCCGCGCGACCATTTAGGCGAGGCAGCGTAGCGGTCCAGCGCCTTATCGCGAGGCGCTGGCGCGCGTTCGAGCCTCGCCAAGCAATTTCTGAGGCGAGCGGGCACGCTCCAATTGACTGCACGATCGCGATCCAGCGGCCGCGCGTGCCCGATAGCGCCGACGTGCGATTGGACGCGCGCGTGAACGCGAGATCGCACGCGCAGGCGGGCCGGCGGCAGCGGTGAAGGCGTGATTTTAAGCCGTTCGATCTCGCGATCGGACGGCTGAAAATCAAGCGACGTGCGTAGGCGTTACGCGCGGGCAGCCGAGCGGGCGCACGTTGGTGAGGAGGCTACGCCCACGTTGAGGGCTTTAGCGACGGTTTTATCCGTCACTAAAGACCCCTTATTTATTATTTTGAAGATGTAATGTCCATTTTGCCCCCACTCCTTGCAACTATAAAAGGAGACCCCCTCCATACGAAATTTTCATCCCTTCCTTCTCCTCTCTACCTCTCCAAAGCTCAAGAGAAGTTTGTCCCACACCCGGGATGCTTCTCGCGAGATAAAGTCCAAATTTTCGTCCCCCTTCGGAAGTGGATCCCGCGAAGACGACGGCGTGCTGCTTCGTTCCCGTTTTTCTGCTTCATCCACCTTCGTCCAGGCGTCGTCCCGTCCGGCTCGTCCTCCAAGCGACCGTCGAGGAGGATTCTCTCTCCCTATTCATTTTACTGCTTCCTAGTATAGATTTACTGCTTTCTAGAGTAGTCTATTCGTCCTCCGAGCGATCGTCGAGGAGGACATTTCTCCCTCCATTCTTTTAATGCTTTCTAGAGTAATTATTTTATGTTTTCTAGTTGTAACGAACGAACTCTTTTATGATAAATTCCTTGTCTATTCTACATCTCATTTTGATTTCCATGTGTAGTATTCTTTCTCTCTCTCTTACTCCCTCTCTCTCATTTATTTGTTGTAGATACTTAGATAGTTTAAATTGAATTTCTTCGTGACAAAATAAAAAGAAACGCGAAGTTTTTAAATCAAACGTTCGCCTCCCTGTGTTCGACCCGAAATTTTAATTTCGGTATAAATTTTATTTGTTGAAGTCGAATCCTTCGCTTTCGAACTACAACGACGTGTTTTTCAAAATCGAACACGTTAGCGTAGGTTCGTAAATCGTTCAACATTTTGGCGCCGTTGCCGGGGAGGCAACGATCTTTGATTTCTCTTCACGTTTTGTAACTTACAAATCATTTACCTCACTTTTCTCCTTTCTTATTGTAATTGCAGGTACTCTTTTGAGGCAAGCAAAAGCGGTAGATTGGAGTAAAGTGCTGTGAAAGGTTTTGTAAGTTATCCCCCATTCTTTCCCCCTCCATAGATTTCATTCACCACATTGAATCCAAATTCCAATTAACCTAGGTGTTTGCATAAATCCTAGGAATAGTTTGGTTGTTTGGATTCTCACTCACATTCATTCCACCTTCATTTATATAAAAAAAAGTAAAAAGATAATTTTGTGGGGTAATTTTCAACAAATACACAATGTACACCCACATTTAAAGGCACTTAACCGAATTGATTTGTTTCTACTCAACTGGGTTCTGATCTGTGGGACCAGTACACATAAAGCAACACATAAAAGAGTAGAAATCATTCTAAGTTAACCATCTTTGCGTGCCTAACTTAGTGGTGCATTTGAGGCCAATTGTTTGAGTTGATTGGGCCACACCACTTCAAATAAAATCAACTCATCAAGTAGCTGCCAATTAGGTTCAACTCTTAGGGATTTACCAGGCACTCCACATTCTTTTTAAACTTTAAAGGAAAACATCTTCACCTGTGCTTGTAAAACTTGGTGTGCCAACGAAACTTGATTGAAAACACCTAAAGTTGAATCCTAAAAGCTACTAAGCAAGATTTGAATCTTAAAATTCACCACATCAAAAAACAATCTTGCTTGAAAATCACTGGTTGTGCACTCACACACAAATCAATCAATTATTAAGGGCACAACCCATTTAAAGGGCCCATCACATTCCAAAGCACATTCAAACCTAGCCCTAAATAAAACAAAGTAGGCGTTGTCCTTAAGGATTGGACTTGCTCTTCAGAACCCAGAACGAGATTATTTTCGATTAGTCTGTTTCTACTGTTCAATCTGATGTCTAGCTAGGGGAGCAGAGTCAAACGATCGCGGCTGGGGGGTACACTAAGAACCGGAGGCGTAAGCCGAAGGAAGAACCTTCTCCCCAGTCCCTCCTTTTAACTGGTTGGATTGAACAGACGGAAGTAGATCAAATCGTTCCTTTATCTCAAGACGGGTTTTGAGAGTCTGTAGGTCTTTAGGCTAACATATTTAAGGACAGGTTTGATTGTTTGTATTGCAGGGCACCTTTCTTCCTCCCGTGTATCATGAATCCTTCCACATATTTCACGCATTCCCGCTCTTTCCCTCCTGTTGTAAATTATCCTCAACATGACGATTATCCCAACTCGTATTGTAATCGACCATCAGTTAGTTGGGATAATTCGGATTGGGGATACAATTCCGGACCCCCGTGTTTAGGGTCTAACCCTGAACACTTTGATTCTCAATTCTATCCTTCTCAGAGCTACATCGATTATAGATCGTCCTCCTTTCATGAACAACCTAATATGATCTACAATCAAGAAGGATACACCGATCCTAACCCATCCTCTGATTTCATTGCCTTTAGGTCATCACCATCCTTTGAACATTCTGAAATGACCTATTTTCAGGAAGGGTATAACGAATCTCAATTCGTTAATTTCTCTGCTTTGATGTCAAACCCGCCCAATCCTGAACCAACTCATTTGGTTCAGATTAATCAGGTTCAAGATAAGGTTCTGGCTAACTTGAGAAATATCATACAATCTTTAGAAGATCAGCCAATACCTTGCATTGAGAGATTGGAGCCCTTGATTGAAATGATTGATGATTTAAACAAGTCTTTGTTGGATTGGCTCCAGGACGTTAATGATAAGAACCCGGGTGAGTTTCTACTTGGGAAATTAGCGAAATTGAGGATGAGGTTCGTGGTTGCTTTGGTTCAATCTTGGGATGATTCCCAGGATGAACCCTCTTCAGGAAAGCCAAAGACAGAACCCGCTCAGGCACCTGTTGGGGGGAACACGTATTACGAGGCTGACCAGATTGAATTAAAGCAACCAATTAAGGATGATCTGATTTCTTCACCTGAGATCCCTGAGCTAGGTTACGAGAAAACGTATGTCTCCTGGGAACACAAAGTGACAACTGATTTTGGGACATACATTGATACGGATCCTGATTTCTTTGATGGTGAAGATTCAAGTTGCGAAGTCTCACACGAGTTTTCAGAACACGATTTTTGTGAGACGATTGGGCCTGAGGAATCTGATAGATCATTTGGTAGCCCAATAATTGAGGAAACTGATCTTATTAGGGCACACATTACGGATCCAGAATCGCATTTTCTGGAAGAATCAGTTCAATGCCTTGATTATCAATTACACCTTGTTGAGCTTATTGATGATTCTAATTTTGAGATAATTAGACCCAAGTCAATTTTGATTTTGCCACATCATCTAGACTTGGAGATTTCAGACGGGGTGATGAATATACAAGAGGTCATGGAATTTGATATGCCGAATGAGGAGGATAGGAGCTGGGAAATTCTGATTTGGGAAGTCAATTTTGGAGGAAATAGAAGATTGAGTCGAAGGGTTCCTTTTAAGCTGAAACCATCAAATCAGAACCCTTACGACATTTGTTTCGAGGATGTCAAACTCAAGCACACATTTAACGATTATCCTTTTGAGCTTCAATTCTCTGTAACCCGACATTTTGGCCTTGGGTTGCATCCTCATAAATCGCAGGCCCGACCCCGCTTGCATTCTGATTTTAGGTTTTGGGTAATTTTTATCCAAAACCTAAGATATTGTCGATTATGGGGGATGGGTCTGCACCACAATCTGGTCCACATCTGTGGACCACTGTTGACAGGTCGGAAGATTCTTCTGTTTTTATTAATTCTGACCTGCACTTGTGAATTCCTCATTTCTTTTCTTTGTATAGTGTGCCTAGCTGAAGGCACTAAACTCAGCACATATACAGTTCTTTTTCGTTTTCATCTCGGAGCGGACCTGACATTCACGCAATTCAGGTGCTTTCTACGCTTTTCCACTCTATTTTATGTCTTTTTAATACAATGAGGACATTGCATTAGATAGGCATGGGGGGTGGATATTTATCTCTGAATTCATTTGTCAACTCCGTAGATTTGTTTTATTTTATATATATAAAAAAAAATCAGAATTAGGAAAGAATTTGGGTTTAAGAAAATTTTTGATCTTAAGAAATACTATATTATGTTCTGAACACAAAGACCCTTCAGGTCTTTGGACTTAATCAGCCCGTGTATCCACTAAAATGTGGATTTATTTTTCGAGTTCTCGCCAACTTGAATTTTATTTTAATTGGAGTAAATAAGTTTGGGTGATAAGTACACGACTTATCAACCCGCCCTCTGATGTGAGGGAATTTTGAGTCTTAAGCATCTACACACTTTCTTTGCACTGACTCGTTATTTGGCGATTTTAATGGAAATTGGGTAGTTAATGAACCTTCTAGGGTGATATGGCTGGCAAGTTATCGTGGGTAACAGCCCATAGGTAGGTTGTCCAGAGCCCAGTCACTGGACCTTTCTCTTTTTGCTGCCTTTAGGTAAATCTTAGACCAGGGAAGCCACCTACTTAAAAAAAAGAAAAAAAAAAAAATCAAAAAGGAGAAAAGAATAAAAAGAAATAAGCCACACTTCGCCGCACGAGTATGGCTGGCAAGTTGTCGGTGGTAACAGCTCATCGACCGGTTGTCCAGAACCCAGCTCAGAAAATGCACTAAAAATTCCCAAAACACTCAGGAAGAAGCGGAGAAGTAGAATAAACCGGGGAGATATACACTGGATTCACCCTTGTGTTGACCCCGTTAAAAAATAAAAGTAGGGAGAAAGCTACCGGTTGTAAAGATACACCTTTAGGAAGAATTCTTTTTGAGGTCACCTAGAGGCGTAGAAATCTGAAGTCCGTTCTAATTGCCGGTCAATGAGTCTATCACAATCACAATAAGATGCTTAAAACTTAGGGTTCTCATCAAATCTTGGGTGAGTTGAATGGCCGTAGAAAGCCACTCTTAAACCCTAAAATTTGAAAAAAAAAAAAAAATTAGAAAAGAGTAAAAAGAGAAAAAGAAATTTTTCTTTGAATAAGGCGAGGCTTGAGGCGGTTTGCATTTTGGCTGATACCCGGGCACTGTTGTGTCTTTGAAAGTTCAGTTCTTAAGTAGACAATTTCTTAATGATTGAAAATAACTCAAGTCCAAATAATCTAACCTGATTCTTTTATAAATAGCATATAGTTTTTGCTAGGGACTAGCAAAAGATAGGCATGGGGGTATGATGTAAACACATTTACACTACTTAAAATGTCTATATATGCATGTTCTTAAGCATAGGATTGCATTTCATGATATAAATATTGCATAACATGCATCATCTTGCATTTAGAGTAGTTTGAATAAAATGGAGGTTAACTGTCTCCTTTTATGTGCTTGGACAGGGCAAATATTTTATTGGGGCCTCAGATCAAAGATCCAACCGTATGGATGTGATCAGGGCGACGATTGGAGTTCAACGACTCCAAGATCGCCCTAATCAGGCATCCGTAGCATCAGATAGAGACCGGGGAACCCTAGAAGATCAAGGGCCAGGATGGTGTAAATCTGCACTTCAGATGGCAAATCCGACCACATGGATGAATTCGGATCGACGATCGCAGCCCAACGACACAAAAATCGAGTCAATCCGACATCCGTGGCACCATCTACAACTTCCAGAAGATGGACGGCCAAGATGGCGCTACGTGGCACCATCCCGGCCGCCCAAACGGCCGCCTACACTCTATGAAGACCGCGCACCCATCCCCTCTCCGTCGTTGGATCTCAATCCAACGACTGTGGACGCATCGTGTTAAAAGCATCCGCGCGACCATTTGGGCGAGGCAGCTCAGCGGTCCAGCGCCTTATCGCGAGGCACTGGCGCGCGTTCGAGCCTCGCCAAGCAATTTCTGAGGCGAGCGGGCGTGCTCCAATTGACCGCACGATCGCGATCCAGCGGCCGCGCGCGCCCGATAGCGCCGACGCGCGATTGGGCGCGCGCGTGTACGCGAGATCGCACGCGCAGGCGGGCCGGCGGCAGCGGTGAAGGCGTGATTTTAAGCCGTCCGATCTCGCGATCGGATGGCTGAAAATCAAGCGACGTGCGTAGGCGTTACGCGCGGGCAGCCGAGCGGGCGCGCGTGGGCGCGGAGGCTACGCCCATGTTGAGGGCTTTAGCGACGGTTTTATCCGTCACTAAAGACCCCTTATTTATTATTTTCAAGATGTAATGTCCATTTTGCCCCCACTCCTTGCAACTATAAAAGGAGACCCCCTCCATACGAAATTTTCATCCCTTCCTTCTCCTCTCTACCTCTCCAAAGCTCAAGAGAAGCTTGTCCCACACCCGGGATGCTTCTCGCGAGATAAAGTCCAAATTTTCGTCCCCCATCGGAAGTGGATCCCGCGACGACGACGGCGTGCTGCTTCGTTCCCGTTCTTCTGCTTCGTCCTCCTTCGTCCCGCTTCGTTCTCCTTCGTCCAGGCGTCGTCCCGTCCGGCTCGTCCTCCAAGCGACCGTCGAGAAGGATTCTCTCTCCCTATTCTTTTTACTGCTTTCTAGTATAGATTTACTGCTTTCTAGAGTAGTCTATTCGTCCTCCGAGCGATCGTCGAGGAGGACATTTCTCCCTCCATTCTTTTAATGCTTTCTAGAGTAATTGTTTTATGTTTTCTAGTTGTAACGAACGAACTCTTTTATGATAAATTCCTTCTCTATTCTACATCTCATTTTGATTTCCATGTGTAGTATTCTTTCTCTCTCTCTTACTCCCTCTCTCTCTTTTATTTGTTGTAGATACTTAGATAGTTTAAATTGAATTTCTTCGTGACAAAATAAAAAGAAATGCGAAGTTTTTAAATCAAACGTTCACCTCCTTGTGTTTGACCCGGAATTTTAATTTCGGTATAAATTTTATTTGTTGAACTCGAATCCTTCGCTTTCGAACTACAACGACGGGTTTTTCAAAATCGAACACGTTAGCGTAGGTTCGTAAATCGTTCAACACCCCACCTCCTACCCACTAGTTTTCATTCCACCACGTAATAACACAAACAAAAATCAACCTATGTGTTCTTATAAACTCTAAGGTTAGCTTTGATTGTTTGTTTGATACCTACACTCGCCTCACCCTCTGCATATAAAAGAAAAATAAAAAAATTTTCTCACAGAGGTACACAACCTCTTTTAATTTTCAAACTCAACCGGTAAACTGGTCGTTGGAACCAGTACATACACCTAAACACATAATCGAGTAAAAATCAGATTAGATAATTACTGTTGTGCCTAATTAAGTGGTGCAACAGGTCAATTGTTTGAGTTGATTGGGCCACACCACTTCAACTAAAATCAACTTATCAAGTAGCTACCACATAGGTGCAACTTTTAGTGATTTACCAGGCACTCCACATTCTTTTAAGTTTCAAAGGAAAACATCTTCACTTGTGCTTTCGAAACCTGGTGTGCTAACTGAACTTGATTGGATACACATAAAGTTGAATCCTAAAAGCTACTAAGTAAGATTTAAACGCTAAAATTCACCACATCCAAAAATAATATTGCTTGAAAACCATTGGTTGTGCATGCACACACATATCAATCAATCATTAAAGGCACAACCCAGATAAAGGACCCATTACATTCCAAAGCACATTAAAACCTAACCCTAATTAAAACAGAGGAGACATTGGCCTTAAGGATTGGACTCGCTCTTTGGAGCCCAGACCAAGATTATTTTTTATTAGTCTTTTTCTACCATTCAATCTGATGTCAAGCTAGGGGAGCAGAATCAAATGATCACGGCTGGGGGGTACACTAGGAACCTGAGGTGCAAGCCAAAGGAAGAACCTTCTCCCCTGTCCCTCCCTCTAACTGGTTGGATTGATCGGAAAGAAGTAGATGAAATCGATTCTTTATCTCAAGATGGGTTCTTGGAGTCTGTAGGTCTTTAGGCTAGCCCACTTAAGGATAGGTTTGTTTGTTTGTATTGCAGGGCACCTTTCTTCTTCCTGTTCTATCATGGATCCCTCCACAACTTATTCGCACTTCCACTCCTACCCTCCTACCACTACTTATTCCCAAAATGATTATTATTCCAACCAAACTTATTCTCATCCATCTTCTAGTTGGGATAATTTTGATTGGGGATACAATTCTGGACCTCTGTGTTTAAGGTTTAACCCTGGACACCATGATCTTGATTCTTATCCTTCTCCAAGCTACACCACTTGTAGATCATCACCCTCATTTGAACAACCCAATATGATCTACAATCAAGAAGGATACACTGATCCTTACCCCTCCCCATAATACAATGCCTTTAGGTCATCACCACCTTATGGACAACCTGAAATGACCTATTATCAGCGAGGGTATCAAGATCCTCAATTTGTTAACTCCCCTGCATTGAACCCAAACCCGCCCAACCCTAAACCAAACCATGTGGTTCAGGTTAACCTGCTCCAAGAAAAGGTGTTGGCTAACTTGGGGAACACCACACAATCTTTAGAAGCTTAGCCAACACCTTGCATTGAAGAATTGGAGCCCCTGATTGAAATGATTAATGAACTGAACAAGTATTTGTTAGATTGGCTACATGATGTTAAGGATAAGGGCCTGGGTGAGTTTTTACTTTGTAAGTTATCGAACTTGAGGATGAGATTTGTGATGCTCTAGTCCAATCTTGAGAGGATTCCCAAGATGAACCTCTGACAGGAGAGCCGATGTCAGAACCCGCTCAAGCACCTGTTAGGGGGGACACATGTTACGAGATCAGGATTGACCAAATTGGTCTAAAGCAACCGATTAAGGATGAACTGATTTCTTCACCTGAGATCTCTGAGCCAGGGTATGAGGAAACGTATGTCTCCATGGAACAGAAAGTGATTGATAATTTTGAGACATACATTAATGCTGATTCAGATATCTTTGATTCTGAAGGTGAAGAATCATTATGCGAAGTCTTACATGAGTTTACAAAACACAATTTTAGTGAGACAACTAGGCCTGAGGAATTCAATAAATCATTTGATGGCCGTGAAATTGAGGAACTTGATCTTGTTGGGGCTCGCATGGTGGATTCAGATCCTGATTTCATGAAGGATTTAATTCAAAGCCCCATTCCTCAATTACACCCCTTTGAGTTTACTGACGATTTTGATTTTGAAATCACTAAACCCAAGTCCATTCTGATTCAGTCACATCTTTTATACTTGGAAAATTTAGATGGGGTGATTAATATGCAGGAGGTCCCAGAATTTGAAATCCTGATTGTGGAGGATAGAAAGTGGGAAATGTTGATTAGGGAAGTCGATTCTGGAGGAAGCAGAAAATCAAGTCTAAGGGTTCCAATTTGTCTAAAACTCCCAACCTTCTACTAGGACCCTTATGACATATTTTCAAAGGATGTCCAACCCAAGCACACATTGATCGATTATCCTTTCGAGCTTGATTTCCCTGTAACCCAACTTTTTGGTCTTGGGTTGCATCCTCACAAATCGCAAGCCCGACCCTACTTGCATACTGATCTCAGATTCTGGGTAATTTTTATCCAGAACGTTAGATATACTCGACCATGGGGTATGGATCTACACCGCAATCTAGTCCACATCTGTGGACATCTGCTGGCAGGTCTTGAGGTGAATCCTTTTATTCTGATTCTGACCTACACCTCTGAATTCTTTATTTCTTCTTCTTTGTATAGTGTGCCTAGCTGAAGGACTAAATTCAGCATGTATACAGTTTCTTTTCATCTCGGAGTAGACCTTTTATTCACGCAATTCAGGTGCTTTCTACTTTATTCCACTCTGTTTCATGTCTTTTTAATACAATGATGACATTGCATTAAATAGGCATGGGGGTGTGGATATTCATCACTGAATTATTTTGTCAGCTCCGTAGATTCTTTATTTAAAAAATTTGAAAAAAAATGAGAATTTGGAGAGAATACTTGGGCATTAGGACTTTCCAATCTTAGGAAATAATATAGTAGGATCTGAACACTAAGACCCTTCAGGTCTTTGGGCTTAATCAGCATATGTATCTACTAAAATGTGGATTTGTTTATCGAGTCCTCGCCATCTTGAATTCTACTTCAATTTGGTTAAATAAGTTGGGGTTATAAGTACACCACTTATCAACCTGCCCTCAGATTTGAGGGGATTTTAAGTCTAAGCATCTACACACTATTTGCACTGACTCATTGTTCGACAATTTTAACAGAAATTGGGTAGCTAATGAACCTTCTAGGGTGGTATGGTTAGCAAGTTATCATGGGTAATAGCCTATTGGTAGGTTGTCCAGAGCCCAGCCACAGGACCATTCTTTTCTTGCTGCCTTTAGGTAAATCTTAGACCAGGGAACCCACCTACTTAAAGAAAGAAAAAGAAAGTCCAAAAAGAAAAGAAAGAGAAAAGGAGAAACGTACAAACAAAAAAAAAAATAAAAGAAATAAGCCACACTTCACCACACGAGTATGGCTGGCAAGTTATCGTGGGTAACAGCCTATTGGTAGGTTGTCCAGATCCTAGCTCAAGAAATGCACGTTTAATTCCTAAAACAATTAGAAAGAAGCGAAGAAGTAAAATAAGCCAGTGAGATATACACTGAATTCACCCTTGTGTTGACCCCATAAAAATATAAGTAGGGGGAAAGCTACTGGTCATATACATACACCTTTAGGTAGAATTCTTTTTAAGGTAACCTAGGGGTGTAGAAATCCAAAGTTCATCCTGATTGCCGATCAACGAGTCTATCACATTCACAAAAAGATGCTTAGAACTTAGGATTCTCATCAAGTCTTGTGTGGATTGAGTGGCTATAGAAAGCTGCTCTGTAACCCTAAAATCAAAAATCCAAAAAAAATTAGAAAAGGAAAAAAAACAGAGAAAAAGAGGTCCTTCTTTGAATAAGGCGAGGGCTTGAGGCGATCTGCATTTTGGCAGATGATTAGCCCATATTGTGGGCTATTTAAGTATTTAAGTGCCTAGACATTAAGTTAATTCTAACATTTATTTAGCATAAATTAGGATGTAAATAGATTAATTCATATTTCTAATTTAATTACATAATTCATGCATTGCATTCATATTTAAATGCATTTAGAATTAACTTAGAATTGCATTCATTTAATTAGTTAACCAATTAGGTGCATTGCATGCATTATTTTAAGTTAACCTAAAAGTTGAGGGTTTGTATATAAATAACCATAATATTTTATTATTATTTTATTCCTCTTCTATGAGCAACTGCTGCATTTCTTCCTCTAGCTGCCACAGTGAAGAACCCAATCAAGGAGTAGCGGCAAAAGTGTATCTGGTCTCGTCGACGGGGATAAGGAAGAGAGGGAGGATGCCATGCACCGGGAGACACCGCCCCACTCCACCGTGTACTCCATTCCACCACCGTGGTCTCCAAGGTCGAGCTCCACCACACCGTGGGTCGGCGAGGTGACAGCTCGCCCGCCAAGCCGGTGGACTCGTGCCAACACCGTGAGTGTGTGTCCCTGATGGCCACGCTTCCATCACCGTGCCTCACCAAAATCAACATCACCATGCCTCACCAAAATCAACATCACCACCTTCATTGCCATCACCAGCAACCACCACCGCAGCCATCGCAACTCCATGCCCTACATCTTCATCTCCCCCATCAGTTAAGATGTCCGAGAAGTTTCCCGGACGTCTGAAGCTTGGCCCCATATCTTCTTCTTCTTTCTTCTTCTTCCTCTATTTCTCTTCACCTTTAAACCAAACCCAACAACAAGCCATCCCCATGTGCAGCAGCAGCCTCTGCGTCCTCCTCCTAGCAACTGCGTATCCATCAGCCTGCGACCAATGCCTCCAACCAAGCAAGCAGAGCGCAGGTCACTCGCAGCAACACGTGCCCTCAAGTTATTCCACCCGCACGCCCTCTAGCGGCGTACGTAGGGCACGTTGCACTTTCGCCCGCACTCCCTACAGTGCGTCGTCGACGCTTGCAGCGTGCGGCCAGCAGCATGTAGCAGCAGTAGTAGCTGCGGCCTTCAGCGCTTCCCCGCGTGTGGCCTACAACGCGCAGCAGCAGCAACTACGACTGAGCTCAGTTGGCCCGCACGGCCTACGTGTCTACCGCATGAAGCCCTCCACGCACACTGTGCGTGCCTCCTCGCTGCCATCCTCCCCATCTTCGTGCACCTCCACTATGCTCGCAGTAGCACGTGTCCTCCAGCAGCGCCACACTCCGCACGTGTGTAGTCTAGTGCGTGCGCCCCCTCACTAGGATCCCACCGCATGCTACCTCCGCCATGCCTGTCCACTCCCCTTGCCAGGAGCCTTCCTGTGCTCCATGCACGGCCAGCAGCCACCAGAATCCCCCTCCACCGTAGCTCCGTCCGGCCACCTCAGGGTGCCTTGCACTTCACCGCAACTGCCATCAAGGAGCCCTCAGCCTAGAAATCCTCCTCAGAGCTTCACACCTCCGGCCATTCCCTCCAGCTCGCGTACGGACAAGGGGAAGAATTTCCCCTATTTTGCTACAGTAAAGCCCCTATTAATAATTACATTTTGTGCCATTGTCGACTTTTACTATTATTTTATTAAGCTGCATTGCAAAATATATCCTTTAGTTGTGCAAAATTGCTATTTCAACATTTACTCTTATTGTTTACCTAATCTGAAAGTGATTTTGAGTCGGTTTCTTGACTAAATTAATAGTGAACATCGATTTTTTACCCTTGTGAGTTCAAATAGGCCATTGCCTCCCTGTGGACATGACTCGCTCCTAATTGAGTGGTTATATTAATTGTTGATTACTCAATTTTTCGACCACATAGAACTATAAACGACGAGTCATTTTATCTGAAAAATGACTTTAAAAGCGAAGAATCGACTCGTCAAATGGCACCGTTGCCGGGGAGGCAACAGGCTTAATTGATTCACAATTATTCATTCATTCAAATTGATTTTTAATTGAGGCATATTTTACCTGTTTTATCTGATTTAGTGCAAGGTACACATATTACGCATGAATTGTCGCATCGGCCTCAGAAATGCCGTGGTGGACCTTGTTTTCATCACTTTGGAGGAGGAATCGAGTTTCACATGTACGAGGAAGGGCTTGAACATTGGTGAACTTTGTTGTCACCAACTAGGAGGACATCTGAAGTAATCATCTTCATCTCCGTCGATTTGTCAAGTAGATAGAATCTAGGTTTTAGAACTTTACTTTTCTATATTTTCTTGCACTTACATTTGGTTTGAGACCCTTGTTCTGGGATACATTTTTAGGGGTTTGTTCCCCAATTTTATTTGAGGGCCGTGTTGGGTAATTTTTGGGAGCCTGTTCCCTTTTCTTTAGATTTAGGTTTTTAATTTATTTTGTGGATTGTTTACCCTTTATTTGCTTATGCATAAGTAGCTAAGAAAAACAAAAACAAAAAAAAAATGAGCTGTCTGGTAGAAGTTGCCTACCCCTAGGATGAACCATTTAGGTCTGTATGAACAGCCTCTAGATTTATTTCTCTGCATTGCGTGCATTCTCTCATCATTGATTGCTGGAAGCAAGGTACTCATTCTCTTACTTTGCATCTTATTCTTGATCATGCATTGCATTTGGGCTAATTTTAAGACCACCTAATCTGTATTGAATAAATCTAACAAGTGGTCACATATTTTCTGGAAAAAGGACTAATTAAAGGAGGGACATTTTAAAAACCAAGGATTTAATTTTCAAACTTGGCGTGTGATTCAAAATTCAAAATCTTTTGCGGTGTATGCACACTTATTTCTCTTGCACCACGGCATGCTTTTAGACACTCCTTAGATTTGGAAATACTAGGACAAGAGCCCTCCTATCGTTGGATTCTGAATTGTTTAGAACTTGAGATCAAAGGTTTTGTAACTCCAAGGAGGGCGATACCCTGTCACAGATTTTTGGGGGTAGTTGAGAAGCACCACGAAAGCATAGCTTCAAAGGAAGGCTTAGGCCTACTTGCGTCCCTCGATCTTCCATATTTGGATTTGCTCTACCATTTGAGATTTAAGGAAGAACACCTAAGCTCCAACTAGGTCTTCTTAGGTGAGCTGTAGGTCAACAATAAGTGTGTAAATTGATTGAACAAATTGTATTGTCACCTACAATCTGACTTAAAATCACAAGCCTAAATTGGGAAGGACCTAAAAAATCCTTTTTGAATTGTATTTTGCTTGGGGAATTCTGATTGAGGTGTGAGTTAGAATGGACCACATTGATTTTCATCCTTTCACATCTTGCCCACACCCTCACCCCCACTCTGCACTCTTCGATCCCATACGTCGAGATGGTCCATCCTTTGATGGACATAATGACAATCATTGGGATCCATTTTACTCATATTATAGGAGTATTGGCCTGGTTAAGCTCCAAATCAATGAGCCGAACCTAGGAGTGGGATTTGCTTTGCCCAATACCCCACACACCATAGAAATACCCAATCCACCCTCCTTGAATAATTATAATGGTTGGATAGACACTCCTAGGTACTATAAGCCTGAGCCTGACTTCTCTCATGATAGAAATGACCTCTCCTCCTTGAAGATGGAAATACAGAAAATGCAAGATGAAATGATTGAATTGTTAGGAGAATCTTCGAGAGCAGGCCAACGAGAAAGAGATGAAATTAGCCACCCAATCTACCCCATTGATGATGACGTACACCCATCTACAATTGATGCATCTCCCGTGGGAGAGCTACACTTTAAGTTGGAGGGAGATTTTTGGGATTATGTAAGGGAGCATAACTGCTTTTCGAGGTTCAATTTTGAAACCTCCCCATTAGATTACACTTCCTTGAGAGATCCACGCCTTAAGTGGGAGGAAGATACATATGAAAGTAGCTATGCATTGGATGAAGAAAGGTGGAAACCCGAGGAAGATGATGATAAGGTTGAGTATTCACCTGAGTTATATTGGAGTCAAAAGAAGGGAATGATGGTATCATTAGAAGACCTCGACCTAGATGATAGTATTTTCATGACATTTGATGAAGTGGGTCGAAGTCAAGTTGTTAATCCTACCCTCCCTTCTGATCACGAGATGGAACTCAATCCCACCCTTAGGGAACCTAACCCTGAAGAAATTGACCTATCTGAGAAGTCTGATTTACCAATATAAACCATTTACCTCAGATAGAGTACCCTAGGGGATCTACTGAGATATTAAATGATTCTAGACCTCGGGTATATGATGAATCAAATGATGAGGAGAAAGACGAATTATATGAGGAAACTACATGCAAGATTTGGAGTGACACTAAGGGTGATTATGTCTTATTTGAAGAGTTAGCCCCTGAGGATGTCACAAACTTGACCAAATTAGGTTTCCTTAGCACACCCATTGATGATATTTCTCCTCATGATGAAATGATGGCAAATTTGGAAGCAACTTCTAAGATATATGTGGATTCACATATAGACTCCGAGGAAGATTTGAGTAAGGAACGAGAACCCGGAGATGACATTGATTGGGTAATCCCTAGATCTGTTGCTTCCAACCTACCTTCATTTGTTTCAAAGTCATCCTCTGATTCTCTTATGTCTGATGGCGAAATTTTGACTCCTAATGAAGTGCAGGAAGATACTGGCGATAGTGCAAGGAATGCTAGGGATGCAATTGAGGATTTGGAAAGAGTGTTAGGGATGGACACTGAACTAATTAAACCCAACCTATATCTTATGGCCATCCCACAACCGCGAAACTTGGACATCCTAGACGATCCTTGCCTTAGAGATTTTCTCGCTTTTTTTCTAACCAGGGGGCTTAACAAACCAATATTTGCTGTAATGGAGTATCGAGTATGGATTGATGATTTCTTTAGTCAGTCCATTGCCCTGGGGGTTTATCTCTGCACCATTCCTTCCCCATTCCTTTTGGAGGATCCTTGTCATCCTCCTCCTACCCCTTTGGAGGTTGTTATGCCAGTTTATCCTTTAGAACCTCTTATGGTGACCTAGGAAGATTTTATTCCCATCCTTGTTGGGTGAGCATTTGCTATCGGGATTCATCATTAGCTTGCCAACATCCTAGGTTACCTGCTTTCTAGGCCAGCATTACTTTGCTCATTTTTAGGGCCTATTTTTGCAATCCTTGAACCTGATTTGCAGGTTCTTTGGCTACTCGACTACTAACAAAAGAACGACAACCCATCTCTAACCCAAGTAATATCCTTCTATGCAATGAGGACATTGCAGATTTTAGGCACAGGGGGGTGTACTTGGGCATATACATAGCATAGTGCATTCATGCGTTTAATTAAAGCATTCTGCATTGCATACATTTGCATTGAAAAAAAAAAACTATAATTATTGAGCTTAACTAGCTAGGCCCTGCATTCTTAAGTAAATCAGAACTCTGGCTAGGCCTGGATCCTAGGGTTAGAATGGACCTATGCTCTTCACATTTTACTGCTTTATTCCTACTTAATAGAATAGAAAACCTTTAACTCCCTTACATTATTATTCCTACATCTCAACTAAGCCTTCTACTCCAGCTCTGCTGCAACTCCCATTATTCCTAATCTAGCTTCAAATCCTACTCCAGATCAGCTTCTTGCCTATAATTGACATAATGTACTTAATCAGCACATTATAACATTATTTCATGCCTAGCTAAAGAAAAGCAGTAAAGATGCAGATAATGTGTATGCATGCATGAATAACCCTAACTTATGCTAAGTCCTAGCTTAATCTAGGTCAATTAAGACTTATGATTGCTGCGCAATCATTAACCTAGCATTGCATACATTTAATTAGTTAATTAATTAGGTGCACTATTTTAATTAACATAGAAGTTAAGGAGTTATGTATAAATAACCTAATTATTTTATTCCTTTTTTCTTCTTCTTCTTCTCCTTTGCAGGTAACCCCTCCATCTCCACCTCCTCCTCCTACACATCAGCATTGATTCTACAGTGGCTTTTGAATTTCAAATCTTTGTAGCCGTGGCTACAAAAGAGAAGGAAGGGCTGTCGTTCAAAGGGAGGCCACCACCCCTTTGTTCCTTACTATGCGTAGAGAACTTTGCTTCTCATCCATTCCATACCATCGGCCTCCCACCGCGGTAGTGCGACTCCACCACCGTGGGCATGTGGGGTGACAACCCACACAGCCAAGAGTCCCTGCAACTTCTCCTACCTATGCCTCAACCGTGCCAAGCATGCCTGCCCACCGCGCACCGTCACCTCAGCCAGTAACCCACGCCAGCCCCTTCATGCCTACGCCTTCATCTCCAGCACATCCACGCTTCCTCGTGCCATCTGCCCACCACGCGCCTTCACCAGCACCTCCAGCACCCTCGCCTAGCCACCTGCCCACCATGCTCTCTCACCCCAGCCAGCACGCCCAAGCCTCCTTGCCTTCACCACTTTGCTGCACCCGTGCTCCAGCACCTCCCTGCAGCACCTGCAGCCGACTCCAACAGACCCCACATGCGTGCCTATGCATCCTGTAGAGCGTCGCCCCTCCACGCACCCACGCCCCATGCGCCTGCAACGCCTGCAGTGCCCACGGGTTGCCCCTCCTCGCGCCTGCAGCACACGCGGCCAGTGGCAGCTAACGCCACCTACCGCCAACCTTTCCTCCGTCAGGCCGGCATTGACCACCATCCATCAAGCCACCACCACCATCAGGAGTGGATCGGAGAGGGCTACCTCTGGTCGCCAACTCGCCATCCATCTCTCCTTCATCCGTGCACAAGCTCTACCCAAAGATAATCCCCTATTTCATCTTCAAGTAATAATTACATTTCATGACATTGGCATAAAAATGCATTTTGATTTATCATTATTTATCGTGGTGAATTTATGCCTTCATGCTCATACTTCTAGAGAATTGTTAAACCTTGTTATTCATATCAATGTGCATTGAATTTAATTTTGGATGACATTTTCTTATGCATGCAAGTGAATAATACATGGCATACCCTTGCACATGGATAATATTATGATGTAAAAATTACATTCACACCGCTTGACTTGTCCATAATTTAAGGTTTACTTTCAGAGCTACATAGGCATTGTTTGATCTGACGAATATTTCAGCGAACTTGATTTTGACCTAATTGCAAGTTTAACTAAGTCATTGCCTTCCTGTGGACATAACCCGCTTTCCTGTGAGTGGTTTAATTTTAATTATAATTGTTTTGTTAAATAGTTTTCCACCACTTTGATCCTACAACGACAAATCATCATAATAACATAATTCGAAAGCAAAAACCATCTTATCAAATGGCGCCGTTGCCGGGGAGGCAACAACTTATTAGACTTGCATTTATTTAATTATTTGTTCACATTTTATTTGAGGCATATTTAAATTCAATTTTTTGTTTGGTGCGAGGTACACGTATTTGCAGACATCTTGTCGCACCAGCCTCAAAGATCAGGCGATCCTTGACATCGTCGGTGGAGTTGCAACATTGGGAGAAGGAGCATCACACCTACTTCAGCAACGCCTTGGTGGACCTTGTTTCCATCGTTGGAGGAGATATCCAGAGGACCACATCTTCATCTCATCCATTTAGCTATATATAGATTTTATTTTCTTTCTTTTCTTTATTTTAGTACATTCATTTGGAAAACCCTTGTTCTGAGGTACAGTTGAAGGGTTTGTTCCATGATTTTGTTTTAGGTCCATGTTGGGTAATTTTTGGGAGCCTGTTCCCTTTTTCTTTAGATCTAGGTTTTCTTTTGTGAATTGATTTTATTTTTCTTGGTTGTGTGAAAGCGTTGGTAGGTATAACCGGGTTTTATTGTTATAGCGTTGTAGTATAGCCAGTTATTACCAACATTTCAAATATATAAATTTTTTACTCGGAAAATAAAAGAGTTCCCGAGGTCGAACTCAGGGAGCAAGTTGTATTCTAGGGGTACAAGTTTCTTTTACAAAAATAAAGAAAGAGAGAGAAAGAATTTGTTGTCTTTTCTTCTTTTCTCTTTGCTTCTCCTCGTCTCAGATCTTCTGTTATCTTCTTCTTCTTTATCTGCAGCGATGATGTTCTTCTTCTTTCTTTCAGCTGTTCCTGCTCTTCCTTTTTCTTCTGCAGAGCAGGTCCTATTCTTCTTCTTTTCCTTTCTTTCTTCTTTTCCTTTTTTCAGATCTTCTTCTCGTGCTATTCTTCTTTCAGTTCCTCCCTTGTTCTTTTGTGTTCTCCTCTGCCTCGCCTTCTTCTGTTGTTCTTCAGATCTCCTTCTTTCTTCTTTTCTTTTTCCTGTCAGGACGTCGTCTGATTTTCCAATCAGACGACTTAACCCGCTTGTTGCTACAGTGTCTCCCTCAGCTTCCTTCTTCTTCCGCGGTCCTTCTTCTTCACCTGTGCCTGCACACTTCAGAGTTTTACGTCAGAGGCAAAACCTACTCTACCCTCCCCCCCCCGCGTCTCTCTCTCTCAGAAACCGCTCATGGGATAGCTCTCCCAGAGCTGCCGGGTAGTCGGGTACGGGTCGCGCCCGGGTCCAGGCCCACCGACGTGCGTGGTGGGCGAGGAGTGCAGGTCAGTCTAAGTCGGGTCGGGTCAGGTCCGCGGGGCGTGAGAGCGGACGAGACCGGGTAACCGGGCGGGTGAAGGGGACCTCACCCCGTGTGCTGAGGCAGTAAGGCTTATTCACAAAATCAATTTAAACGGTGAAAGAGTTGTGAGGCTTACCGATGTGGGACTAAACAGAGGCCTCTCCTCGCGTGCGCCTGCTGGAAGACCGCGGCTTTGCTTCTGCAGCTGCAGCTTCGATTTGCGTCGGTTGCTGGCTGGCTACCTTTGCAGGAATCACCGTAATCCGCAGCAGCTGGAGACCTGGAGTCCTCAAGCCTGGAGCGCGGGAGAAGCTGCTTCAATGTGGCGTTAATGGCGGTCGAGCCTCAGAACCTGTCGGACACGAATATGGCCTCTCGGCCTGATCAAACTACTGGGGAACCTTCGCTGTGGCACGGCGAAGGTGTTGAGCTGTGCGGCAAGCCGCAAGGTGGTGTCTGGCGGCAGCCCTAGGTCGGACTGCAACCGGAGAAATGGGTTTGTTTGGGGGAGCGTTACGGAGGTGTGGAGTGGCAGTGAAAGGGTGGGGGGTACTCAGTGTGATGAGGCGGATGTTCGGTGAGGGTCGGCGAGGCGTGTGAGGCTGTGGAGCGATGGGGGCATCTCGCCGGAGGGTGGCCGGAGACGAAGGGGGTGACGATGGTCAGGGTCGGTCGAGGGCTTAATTGAACAGATTGAAACCGGGGAAAGAAAGAGGAGAGGAAGGGAAGTAGTTCTAACTTACTTGCAGGGACGAAGGGGGAGCAGCAGGGCGACAGTCGTATCGACAGTCGCCGGAGAAGAAGATGCCCAGGGGAAGGGGCGGCGGCGAGTAGAGGGCTGGAGAGGCGCCAGCTGGGTACGGCGTGGCGCGGGAAGAGCAGGGGAGGAAGTCTCTGCTGCTGGTATTGCGGCAGAGCGAAGAGGAGGAGGGGGAGGAACCACCGAAGCTGGTGGGCGTCTGCCGGAGTGAGAGGAGACGAAAGTTGGGGGTTTTCTCCGTCAGATCCGAGCTGCCGAGGTCGGTGGAGCGACGGGGGTATTTATAGGGATCAAAACAGGGAGGAAGGCGGAGGGAGACGACGTGTCTCCCTCGCCGGAGGACGCCGGAGATGGAAACCCATACCGTCGTGGGTTACAGCGACCAGGGGGGTGTCCCTGCGACGGCTGACGACGCAGGGCACCCCCGGTTTACTTGCCAGGCTCTCCCCCTCACCCTGCGCGGCGCCATGCTCCGCGCAAGGTCGCCGGAGCATGGTGCTGGTAGGTTTTGCAGGGGGGACCTGAACGCAAAGAACGAAGGAGAGTTAGGGGCCAAAATGCGAGGGTTCAAAAGTTGAGGGCCAAAAAGTAAATATATGAGGACCAAAGTGTAAAGTCGGTCAAGGAGGTTTCTTCTTAGGCTCAAGTTTTTATACATGATTAATTAGGACCTAAGGAATCTGATGGTGAACTTAATTTCTATATTAAACCTTGTTTGACCGGTCAATTTATGCGAAAACCCAAATTAAGTTATTAATTGGGCATGGTTCTCAATGTAGTTCAAAATGGGTTCTGAAGGCCAAATTGAAGGTTCTAAACCCTAGAGATTATTTTTCTATGAATTTTAGAGGGTTTATTCTATTTTTACTTTGCCTCGAACCTCGTGAATTGAAGTGGGTTGTTTTAGGGTTACAGATTATCATTTAGTTTCTTGGAATTGCTGTAGTCCTTGCTAGATCATTTCATCCCACTTTTATTCTTATTAAGTTGCTTTGACCTATGTTTGGGCCCTGAATTACCCTATATGCAGATTATACTGGTAAAATTGCATTTTTACCCCTTATGACTTATTTTCTCCTTAAACTCAGAATTTCTCTGAGTTAAGCCTTTCCTTGAGTTATGTAGGAGCTTTTATCCTTTGTATTAGGTCAAACTGAGCTAGTTATGGCTCATGATGAGGTTCTCATCATACCCCCATGCCTAGCTTTTGCTAGTCCCTTAGCAAAAACTTAAGGTTTCAACCCTTGTTCTAGACCATGAAGTTTTTAATAGTTTTAAATAAGTGCCCTTTTTTATTTGAGCATAGATTAGGTTAGAATGCTAACCATAGGCCTAAAAGGTACTCTAGTATCAATCAAGATCCAAATCTGTCTAGCCTTAGCCTCAGTCTTTAGCAAAGGTTTTTAAGGTCCACAAGAACTAACCTAAGGTTTATTGGACTTTGTGGTTAAAGCACCCGTGCTTGAAATGATTTTAGCCCTGGCTCAGTTCGCAGTGCGTTTTGTAAGAGAGAGATAGAAAGTTTTTCTGTTTGGAGAGTTTTCTCTCTCTTTTTCTTTTTAGTTCTAGCCTAGGATTGGCTTTTCAACACGGTCTGTATCAGATTCCTTGCTCCCATCATCAATCCTCAAGGGTTCCTGGCGATCGATGCTTCGAGATAGCACCGCCCATGGCAACCCCCGGAACCCTGGCTATTGAGATTTTGAGATAATCCCATCCATGGTGTTCCGTGGCCGAATCCAGACCCTGGCAATTGACACTTCGGGATAATGCCATCCATGGAATCTGAACCAGCAGAGTGCTTACATGCCCCCAGTAGGATATGTAAATATCCTAAGAGACAAGCACCGAGGAGATGATATTTTGTTACGCATCTTCGAGGGGATTTCCCGCCTCTCCGCGCTGGGAACTCGTCCAAATCAACTTGTGTTGATCGGCCGCTCCTATTCTAGGTGTTCTTTTCAGAATTTTGTGACGCTTCTGCGTGATTCTGAATTTTACGCTTACTGAACCAGGCTGTGTGTGAGGTTAGGGTGCTTAGGTTACTGAGTCCCGTAAACCAAAAATTAGTTAACGAGGCCAAATACTCCCTAAGCCTTAGACCTAATACTTCAGCTTTTCATTTTCCTCAACCTCTTGAGTGTCCAGATCTTAATGGGTACTAAGAGTCTATTCAAGAATGCCTAAGGTTTGCATTCTTACTAATCTCATTGTGCACTTTTCAGTTATTTTCTTGAATGAGGTCTAGAACTTAGGTTAATTCCTTAGTTCCTTACTAATGACTATCACCTTTTCTCATAATTTTGTGCTCCTTTTTCATTTTGTTTCTTTTCTCCTTCACAAAATTTCCTTCTCCTTTTATTCTTTTTCGAAATTTTTTTTTTTAATTTTTATGGTGTTTTAGGCATATGTGAATTTTTTTGTTTGAAACCTTTTCTTACAAGTTTTGCACTTTCATACCCCCCCCCCCATGCCTAAGATTTGCAATGTCCTCATTGTAACCTAGGGGGTTTTTTATTTAACTTAGTTCATTCCTTAAGACAGAAATTTGGATGAGTGAATGGGTCGGGGTGACTGTTGCGGACGATTTCTAATCTCAGATGCACGCACCTGAGGTGGAGTCGGCTGTCTTAAAGTGTGAACTTCAAGTGCAACAAGGTGTCAGAACAAGTTTCAGGTTTTCAAAGAGAATGACGGGCTGCCTCCCGTTAAGCGCTGAGTTTTACGCCATCGGCTGGGCGCAATAAGCTCAAGGGGAAAGGAGGATATAAGATGCTTCAGCCAAATCAGTAGAAGTTACATCAATGAACGGCTTGAGTCTCTAACCGTTCACGATGAAAGGTTCAGAATCGTGGCTGAGTGGACTGATTTCGATTGCTCCATTTCCAAAAACCTGTCGGACCAAATATGGTCCGACCCACTTGGATCTCAGTTTTCCTGGGAAGAGTTTAAGTCGGGCATCAAAGAGTAGGACCTTTTGACCAGGATGAAAGATCTTTCTCGAGATGTGTTTGTCGTGGAAGGCTTTAACCCGCTCCTTGTAGATTTTCGAGTTCTCGTACGCATCTAGGCGTAATTCATCGATCTCGCTGATTTGGAGTTTTCTGTGGGTCCCAGCCTTGGAAAGATCTAGATTACAGTTCCGTACTGCCCAATAGGCTTTATGCTCCAGTTCTACGGGAAGGTGGCATGCCTTTCCGTACACCAGTCTAAAGGGAGACATGCCCAATTGGGTCTTGTGGGCAGTCCTATAGGCCACAATGCTTCCGGAAGTCGGGACGACCAGTCCTTCCTGTCAGGTCGAACAGTGACTTGCAGGATTTTCTTGATCTCCCGATTAGACAGCTCAGCTAGACCATTAGTTTGGGGGTGGTAAGGAGTAGAGATTCGGTGAGACACCCCGTATTTGGTCATCAGTGACCTAAACTGAGCATTTGTGAAATGGGTCCCCCCATCAGAGATTATTGCACGAGGAATCCCGAACCTTGAGAAAATGTGTTGATGAATGAATTTGAGAACGATTTTTTGATCACAGGTTCGGGTCGGTATGGCTTCGATCCATTTGGACACGTAGTCCACAGCCAACAGAATGTATTCGAAACCATCCGAAACAGGAAAGGGGCCCATAAAATCAATCCCCCAAACATCAAAGATTTCGCATACTAGAATCGGTTGCATAGGCATCATGTCGCGATGGCTCATGTTGCCCAAAGTCTGGCAACGACTACATGCCTTGCAGTGATTGTGTGCGTCTTTGAACAGTGTGGACCAGTAAAAGCCGCACTGGAGGACTTTTGATGCGGTTTTATGCCCGGCGAAATGGCCACCGCATGCCTGGTCATGGCAGAAAGAGAGGATTTTGTTGAATTCCTCTTCCGGGACACATCTCCGGATGATCTGATCGGCACCTATGCGGAAGAGGTACGGGTCTTCCCAAATGTAATACTTGGCATCGGAGCGTAATTTGTCTTTCTTGGCCTTCGGCCAATCGGACGGGATCTGATGAGATGCCAAGTAATTTACTATATTAGCAAACCATGGAAGGCTCGTACCAATAGTCAGCAGGTGCTCATCGGGAAAATGCTCAGTGATGGGTCCGGAAGGGTCAATTATTTCAGGAGGAAGACGGGACAAGTGATCAGCTACCACATTTTGCTTTCCCGCTTTGTCGCGAATCTCAAGGTCAAATTCTTGCAACAGCAAGATCCATCGGATTAATCGAGGTTTCGCGTCCTTCTTTGCAAGGAGATGCCTCACAGCTGTGTGATCCGAGTATATGATGACACGGGAACCCAGAAGGTACGATCTGAACTTTTCTAGGGCAAATACTACAGCTAGCAGCTCTTTCTCAGTAACCGTATAGTTACGCTGAGCCTCATCGAGTGTTTTGCTGGCGTAGTAAATGACCACAGGTTTCTTGTCAATTTTCTGTCCCAAAACCGCTCCTACAGCGAAGTCGGATGCATCGCACATGATCTCAAAGGGTTGAGACCAATCAGGGGGCTGTAGGATCGGGGCTTGGGTGACTTGGTCACGCAGGATTTCAAATGCTTGAGTGCATTCCTTGGAAATTTCAAAAGGAACATCCTTGGAGAGAAGAGTGGTTAGGGGGCGCACGATTTTTGAAAAATCAGGGATAAATCGTCGATAAAAACCGACATGCCCTAAAAAAGAACAGATGTCCCTGATCGAGCTAGGCATAGGAAGGTGAGAAATCAGATTAACCTTAGCTCGATCCACTTGGATACCTTTCTCCGAAATTGAGTGTCCCAGGACAATTCCCTCAGGCACCATGAAATGGCTCTTTTCCCAAGAAAGAACCAAATTCACATCGATGCACCGCCTGAGTATCTGGACCAAGTGCTGGAGGCAATCGTCGAATGATGCTCCGAAAACTGAAAAGTCATCCATGAAGACTTCCAGATAATCACCTACCATATCTGAGAATATGGCAAGCATGCATTGCTGAAAAGTAGCGGGTGCATTGCAAAGACCGAAAGGCATCCTTCGGAAAGCGTATGTTCCGAAGGGGCAGGTGAACGTGGTCTTTTCTTGGTCCTCAGGATGGATTGCCACCTGGTTATAACCGGAGTACCCGTCAAGAAAGCAGAAGAACCTATTTCCCGTAAGTTTATCGAGAATTTGATCAATGAAGGGTAGTGGGAAATGATCCTTCTTCGTGGAGGAATTTAGTCGGCGGTAATCTATACTGACTCTCCACGAGTTGGCTAATCGGGTAGGAATGATTTCTCCGGTCTCAGTCGTTATAGTGGTGAGTCCTGCCTTCTTGGGCACGACCTGAATTGGGCTCACCCAACGACTATCGGAGATCGGGTAGATGATCCCGGCATCTAACCACTTGATGATCTCCTTTTTCACGACCTCCTGCAGATTGGGGTTTAAGCGTCTCTGCATTTCACGAGAAGGTCGTGTGCCCTCTTCTGAATAGATATGATGAGTACAATAAGAGGGACTTATTCCAGTCAAAGCATCGAGAGTCCATCCGATGGCTCTGCGATGTTGCTGGAGGACAACAATCAGACGGGATTCCTATTCAGGACTGAGGTTGGAATTGATAATCACAGGAAGGTTCTGATTAGGACCCAAAAAGACGTATTTCAAGTGAGCAGGAAGGGGTTTCAGTTCGAGGATGGGGTTTTCAGCAGCAGCGGGTGGTTCAGTATAGATGTGAGGTTCAAGGGTGGGAGTTACTGGGTTGTTCATATCTGGATTCGACTCCTCTGTTTGCGGGTCAAGATCCTTCTGTGGTTGATGAGGCATAATCGAGTCATTCTGGAGGTGTGATTCATCAACCAAAGTCTTGATGTCACAAATTTGTTCGATGACGCCGCAATTAATTCCTTGTTGGGCCTTAAATATATCAATTTTTAGTGTTTGATCTCCAAACTTAAGCTCTATTTGGCCCTCCTCACAGCTGATGTTGGCTCTAGCAGTAGCCAAGAAAGGTCTCCCTAGAATGATTGGTGTATCCCTAGGGTTCTCAGGTGCGGCCATATCTAAGACTATAAAGTCCACTGGAAAATAGAAATCCCGCACTCTTACGATAACATCCTCGAGAATCCCTTTTGGTGACTTTATAGATCGATCTGCTAATTGTAATGTCACCGCGGTTGGTTTTAGCTCAGATTCCTCTAGATGGTCAAGTAAGGATGTGGGTATCAGGTTTATGGATGCACCCAAGTCTAACAATGCTCTATCAAATTGGGTACCACCTATCTTACAGGAAATCAGGGGAGTCCCAGGATCTTTTGCCTTGGGTGGGAGTCTACTAAGGATTACAGAGCTGGCTTGCTCTGACAGAACAATTGGGCTCCCTCCCTTGGTTCGCGGCTTACGCTGGGGTGTACATATATTCTTTAGAAATCGTGCGTAAGCTGGTACGTGGCGGATTGCATCCATCAAGGGGATGTTTATGTGGACCTGCTCAAAGAGCTTGACCAGGTCCTCCTCAAGGGCCACGGGTTTGGTGGTCTTCTTTCCCTTGGTCAGGGCCTCGGGAAATGGGATCTTGGTTGGTTCTTCTAGGATAGGTCCAGGTTGTGGATCCGGAACAGCGATATCTTGGATAACTATCCTAGGGTCATGGTTATCAGGCTTGGAGTGGTTTGGATAATGCGGGTCTTGAGTTGTTTTACCACTACGTGTTGTTACAGAATTTAATCCGGCCTGATTTTGGTTTGGGTTTGGTAAGAGGGGTGGCTGCTGCTGAAATCCCGCATAAGAAGTTGAGGCTTCCATCTCGTCTGGAGATGGAGCAGTAGGGGCCTGATAAATCCATTGGGCGTGGCCTAAATTTGGATTCATAACGCGCTTCTGGGTTGGCACGTTATTTGGGTTAGGAAGAGGTTGGGAAGGGAGTGTGCCTGGCTGGCGAGAATTTGCCAACTGGGCCAGTTGAGTTTTAACTTCTGTAAGCTCGTCCTTGTGCTGTTTTTGAATAGCCGCATTCGTTTTTTGAATGTCAGCCAGAGTCTGAAGGATTAGGGACATTTGATCCTGATTTGGCCCTGATGGATAAGTAGGGTTGGGCCGAGGCTGAGGCGGCTGGTAATGACGAGAGGGCTGTGGGCGGGACTGAAAAGGTGGTCTTTGGGTTTGGGAATTTCCTGCCCACTGAAAATTGGGATGGTTTCGCCATCCAGGATTGTAAGTGTCGGAGAATGGGTCGATCTGGATGGCGTTGAGGTCCTCGCAGGTCTGAGGAACCTCTTGAGAATCAGGGAAAGGGGAAATGGAGTTCCCCGGGCTGGTGTAGAAAGGATCGGATGGTCCTCCGATCCGAGAATCAGATGGGGATGGATATGGATCCATCCTAGGGGAAGATCGGTGAAGGATGTTTTGCACAGTCTCCTGTGTGGAAGGAGGTTGTGCAAAGGAGTTACGCGCGGAGGTGGCTCGCTGCAAGTGCTGAGTCAGCTCATCCACCTTCTTTTCAATGATTGAGACCTTGTCCAATCGACTGGCCATTAATTCCAGGTCGACTGATGCGGACAGGCCCTGCGTCTCATGTGCTTCCTTAAGATTCGTCGCTGCGCGGGTATTCGTCCTGTCGAATAATCCCATGGAGTCATTGTTGATGGAGTTCTCGCACATGTTTTCGAGAATCTCCCATATGGTGTCTTCATGTTGACCCATGATGTTTCCTCCGCAAGTTGCATTGACGAAAAGGCGGATGTCCTCATGGAGTCCCTGGTAAAAAGATTGGATTTGTTCCCATTTAGGAACTCCGTGATGGCGGCACTTTCTCATGAGATCCTGAAAACGATCCCATGCCTCATGGAGAGGTTCTCCTGATTGTTGAGTGAAGTGTGTAATCTGATGGCGCAAGGCGTTGGTCCGACCAATGGGAAAAAACTTTTTCAAAAACTCGGATTGAAGTTCTTCCCAAGTGTTGATCGGACGGGTCTGAGTTTGATACCAATGGGCGGCCTTGTCCATAAGAGAAAAGGAGAACATCTTCATGAGAAGAATATCCCGATTTTGCGCATCTGATCCAAAAGTGTGGGCCAGATGCTTTAGCTGTTTGATGTGCTGGAAGGGATCTTCAGAATTAAGCCCATGGAATTTAGGTATAGCATGAATCATGTTGGGCTTTAATTCAGAATCAGGTCCTCCAGTCGGGATTCTGACTCGAGGCTCAATGGCCACCGCAGCAGGATTGTAGTGGTCCCGCATCATAGGACGCTGTGGTGGGTGCACGAAGTTTTGGAAGAGGTCATTGAGTCGCTGGAGCTGGTGTTCCAGATTATTTTCTTCCTCAACTGGCTGAGCCATGATGGGGGAAGAAGAAGAACTTGGTTCTGAATCAGAAGAGAGAATAATGTGAGGGTGTTGCTGCACAAACACGGGCGTCGAGGCTTGGCCTTGACGAGAGCGAATTTCTAAAGGAGGTCTTAAGGGTGGTCTTAGGGACCTCCTTCCGTACATGCACTGTTGGAAGAGGTAAGTTTAGAAGGTGCTGGACCCAATCAAGACACCCAAAAATGTGCTGGGTGACTATAGAGGTGCGGGACAGATGGACCCCTTGATCAGAAAGATCGTCCACCTGAGAATTACCTGGGCAGCTAGAGAGGGAGAGTCCCGCGAAGACCCCTACACGGTAGAGCGTCCCCACGGGTTACAGGGTTTCCCCCACCCGACCTCTCTTGTCACTGCGGTTCCAGGTAGACCAGAATGGGGATCTTGACCTCTTAAGTCTACCAATTTTAAGATCAGGGTGCTTAAGGTTTCATTTGAACTTTAGTCTTTTAAGTGCAAAGAGTGACCTAATTTAAGGTTGGTTGACCCAAGGGGTCAACTTTACCTCTTGTTTTCTTTAAGAGCTTTTAGGTCTTGTCTTTTAGGGTTCAAGTGTTTAGAGAGCCAATTGTTTTAGGTTTTCTTTTGAATAGGTATTTTCAATCAATGGTTTAGGCACACTTCTTTTGGATTTTCTCCATTCTTGATTTAAGTAGTGTGTCTCTAAAACCCTAATGTTGAATCTTATGTTGGCTCTACTTGGTCCAGTTAGTTCTTTGTTGGGTAATTAGGGCTCAAGCAAGAATGTGTTAGCCCTTAAATACCCTTAATAGTGTGCAGGACTAATGAGTTGAAAACATGCAACTCTTTATGGTTACTAAGTATGGAAGACAGGTTAGCCCTATATTGCTTGTTCTTTTCTTTTCTTCCTCTTTAGAGTTTAGGGGTTAATAGCGAGAGGAAAAATTTACCTGTCCTCGGAGTGGTTGTCGTGCGGTTGCTTGTCTTCTTGATTTCCTGTAGTTTTTTTCTGCACAAAAGAGAGGAGATTATCAGAAATTAAAAAGAAACAGGAATGTTTACCTCTAGAATAGCCGTTGCTCCCCGGCAACGGTGCCAAAAATGAAAGCGTTGGTAGGTATAACCGGGTTTTATTGTTATAGCGTTGTAGTATAGCCAGTTATTACCAACATTTCAAATATATAAATTTTTTACTCGGAAAATAAAAGAGTTCCCGAGGTCGAACTCAGGGAGCAAGTTGTATTCTAGGGGTACAAGTTTCTTTTACAAAAATAAAGAAAGAGAGAGAGAAAGAATTTGTTGTCTTTTCTTCTTTTCTCTTTGCTTCTCCTCGTCTCAGATCTTCTGTTATCTTCTTCTTCTTTATCTGCAGTGATGATGTTCTTCTTCTTTCTTTCAGCTGTTCCTGCTCTTCCTTTTTCTTCTGCAGAGCGGGTCCTGTTCTTCTTCTTTTCCTTTCTTTCTTCTTTTCCTTTCTTCAGATCTTCTTCTCGTGCTATTCTTCTTTCAGTTCCTCCCTTGTTCTTTTGTGTTCTCCTCTGCCTCGCCTTCTTCTGTTGTTCTTCAGATCTCCTTCTTTCTTCTTTTCTTTTTCCTGTCAGGACGTCGTCTGATTTTCCAATCAGACGACTTAACCCGCTTGTTGCTATAGTGTCTCCCTCAGCTTCCTTCTTCTTCCGCGGTCCTTCTTCTTCACCTGTGCCTGCACACTTCAGAGTTTTACGTCAGAGGCAAAACCTACTCTACCCTCCCCCCCCGCGTCTCTCTCTCTCAGAAACCGCTCATGGGATAGCTCTCCCAGAGCTACCGGGTAGTCGGGTACGGGTCGCGCCCGGGTCCTGGCCCACCGGCGTGCATGGTGGGCGAGGAGTGCAGGTCAGTCTAAGTCGGGTCGGGTCAGGTCCGCGGGGCGTGAGCGCGGACGAGACCGGGTAACCGGGCGAGTGAAGGGGACCTCACCCCGTGTGCTGAGGCAGTAAGGCTTATTCACAAAATCAATTTAAACGGTGAAAGAGTTGTGAGGCTTACCGATGTGGGACTAAACGGAGGCCTCTCCTCGCGTGCGCCTGCTGGAAGACCGCGGCTTTGCTTCTGCAGCTGCAGCTTCGATTTGCGTCGGTTGCTGGCTGGCTACCTTTGCAGGAATCCCCGTAATCCGCAGCAGCTGGAGACCTGGAGTCCTCAAGCCTGGAGCGCGGGAGAAGCTGCTTCAATGTGGCGTTAATGGCGGTCGAGCCTCAGAACCTGTCGGACATGAATATGGCCCCTCGGCCTGATCAAACTACTGGGGAACCTTCGCCGTGGCACGGCGAAGGTGTTGAGCTGTGCGGCAAGCCACAAGGTGGTGTCTGGCGGCAGCCCTAGGTTGGACTGCAACCGGAGAAATGGGTTTGTTTGGGGGAGCGTTACGGAGGTGTGGAGTGGCAGTGAAGGGGTGGGGGGTGCTCAGTGTGATGAGGCGGAGGTTCGGTGAGGGTCGGCGAGGCGTGTGAGGCTGTGGAGCGATGGGGGCATCTCGCCGGAGGGTGGCCGGAGACGAAGCGGGTGACGTTGGTCAGGGTCGGTCGAGGGCTTAATTGAACAGATTGAAACCGGGGAAAGAAAGAGGAGAGGAAGGGAAGTAGTTCTAACTTACTTGCAGGGACGAAGGGGGAGTAGCAGGGCGACAGTCGTATCGACTGTCGCCGGAGAAGAAGATGCCCAGGGGAAGGGGCGGCGGCGAGGAGAGGGCTGGAGAGGCGCCAGCTGGGTACGGCGTGGCGCGGGAAGAGCAGGGGAGGAAGTCTCTGCTGCTGGTATTGCGGCAGAGCGAAGAGGAGGAGGGGGAGGAACCGCCGGAGCTGGTGGGCGTCTGCCGGAGTGAGAGGAGACGAAAGTTGGGGGTTTTCTCCGTCAGATCCGAGCTGCCGAGGTCGGTGGAGCGACGGGGGTATTTATAGGGATCAAAACAGGGAGGAAGGCGGAGGGAGACGACGTGTCTCCCTCGCTGGAGGACGCCGGAGATGGAAACCCATACCGTCCGTGCATTCGCACGGCCGGTATGGTGGGTTACAGCGACCAGGGGGGTGTCCCTGCGACGGCTGACGACGCAGGGCACCCCCGGTTTACTTGCCAGGCTCTCCCCCTCACCCTGCGCGGCGCCATGCTCCGCGCAAGGTCGCCGGAGCATGGTGCTGGCAGGTTTTGCAGGGGGGACCTGAACGCAAAGAACGAAGGAGAGTTAGGGGCCAAAATGCGAGGGTTCAAAAGTTGAGGGCCAAAAAGTAAATATATGAGGACCAAAGTGTAAAGTCGGTCAAGGAGGTTTCTTCTTAGGCTCAAGTTTTTATACATGATTAATTAGGACCTAAGGAATCTGATGGTGAATTTCATTTCTATATTAAACCTTGTTTGACCGATCAATTTATGCGAAAACCCAAATTAAGTTATTAATTGGACATGGTTCTCAATGTAGGTCAAAATGGGTTCTGAAGGCCAAATTGAAGGTTCTAAACCCTAGAGATTATTTTTCTATGAATTTTAGAGGGTTTATTCTATTTTTACTTTGCCTTGAACCTCGTGAATTGAAGTGGGTTGTTTTAGGGTTACAGATTATCATTTAGTTTCTTGGAATTGCTGTAGCCCTTACTAGATCATTTCATCCCACTTTTATTCTTATTAAGTTGCTTTGACCTATGTTTGGGCCCTGAATTACCCTGTATGCAGATTATACTGGTAAAATTGCATTTTTACCCCTTATGACTTGTTTTCTCCTTAAACTCAGAATTTCTCTGAGTTAAGCCTTTCCTTGAGTTATGTAGGAGCTTTTATCCTTTGTATTAGGTCAAACTGAGCTAGTTATGGCTCATGATGAGTTTCTCATCATTGTGCATAAAAGAAAATAAAAACACGAGCTACCTACTAGAAGCTACCTACCGCTAGGTCGTATCATTTAGGATTGAATGAGCAGCATCTTGATCTCATTTCCTGTCCTGCATATTGTGTGAAGAATGCTGGAATCAGGTATTAACTTCTAACTTTGCATTTATACCTATCATGCAAATGCATTTGGATTAATTTAAAGATCACCTAATCTGTATTGAATAGATCTAACAAGTGGTCACATATTTTCTGGAAAAAAGGACTAATTAAAGGAGGGACATTTAGAAACCAAGGATTTGATTTTCAAACTTGGCGTACGATTCAAAATTCAAAATCTTTTGCAGTGCATGCACACTTATATCTCTTGCACCACAGCACGCTTTTGGACACTCCTTAGGTTTGGAACCGTTAGGACTAGAGCCTCCTATTACTGAGGTCTAAAGTGACCCAAAGTTAAGTTCTGAGGTGAAGTTGCCTCTAAACCTTGCAGATTGAGGGTAGTTAAGAGGCACCGCAAAAGCAACACTTCAAAGGAAGGGTTTAACCCTACTTGCATCCTTCTTTGCCGTGATTGGTGGTGACTAAACTTGTTGGGCTTTAGGGAGGATCACCTAAGTCCCAGTTTGGTATTCTTAGGAAATTTGTAGGTCAACAATAAGTGCATAAATTGATTGAACAAATTGTACTGCCACCTACAATCTGACTTAAAATTAAAAGCCAAAATTGGGAAATACCTAAAAAAGTCCTCTTTGAATTGTGTTTTGCTTGGGGAATTCTGATTGAGGTGTGAGTTAGAATGGACCACATTGATTTTCATCCTTTCACATCTTGCCCACACCCTTACCCCCACTTTGCACTCTTCGATCCCATACACCAAGATGGTCTATCCTTTGGACATAGTGGCAATCATTGGGATTCGTTTTACTCCTATTATAGGAGTATTGGCCTGGTTAAGCCCCAAATCAGTGAGGAGAACCTAGGAGCGGGATTTGCTTTGCCCAATATCCCACACACCATAGAAATACCCAACCCACCCTCCCTGAATAATTATAATGGTTGGACAGACACTCCTAGGTACTATAATCCTGTGCCTGACTTCTCTCATGATAGAAATTACCTTTCCTCCTTGAAGATGGAAATACAGAAAATACAAGACAAAATGATTGAATTGTTAGGAGAGTCTACGAGAGTAGGCCAACAAGAAAGAGATGAAATTAGCCACCCAATCTACCCCATTAAGGATGACGTACACCCCTCTACAATAGATGCATCTCCCATGGGAGAGCTACACTTTAAGTTGGAGGGAAATTTTGGGGATTATGTAAAGGAGAATAGCTACTTTTTGAGGATTGATTTTGAAACCTCCCCATTAGATGACACTTCCTTGAGAGATCCACGCCATAAGTGGGAGGAAGATACATATGAAAGTAGCTATGCATTGGATGAAGAAAGGTGGCAACTCGAGGAAGATGATGATAAGGTTGAGTATCCACCTAAATTATATTGGAGTCAAAAGAAGGGAATGATGGTACCATTGGAAGACCTCGACCCAGATGATAGTATTTTCATGACATTTGATGAAGTGGGACGAAGTCAAGTTGTTAATCCTGCCCTCCCTTCTGATCACAAGATGGAACTCAAGCCCACCCTTAGGGAACCTAACCTTGAAGAAATTGACCTATCTGAGGAGTCTAATGTAACCAGTGTAAACCATTTACCTCAGATAGAGTACCCTAGGGGATCTGCTAAGATTTTAGATGATTCTAGACCTTACGTATATGATGAATCGTATGATGAGGAGAAGGATAAATTATATGAGGAACCTACATTCAAGATTTGGAGTGACACTAAGGGCTATCATGTCTTATTTGAAGAGTTAGCCCCTGACGATGTCACAAATTTGACCAAATTAGGTTTCCTTAGCACACCTGTCGATGATATTTCTCCTCATGATGAAATGATGGAAAATTTGGAAGCAACTTCTAAGATTTATGTGGATTCACATATATACTCCGGGGAAGATTTGAGTAAAGAACAAGAACTCGGGGATGACATTGATAGGATAATCCCTAGATCTGTTGCTTCCAACCTACCTTCATTTGATTCGAAGTCACCATCTGATTCGCTTATGTCTGAAGGTGAAATTTTGACTCCTGATGAAGTGTGGGAAGATACTTGTGATAGTGTAACGAATGCTAGGGATGCAATTGAGGATTTTGAAAGATTGTTAGGGTTGGACACCGAGCTGATTAAACCCAACCTAGATCTTATGGCTATCCCACAACCTCAATACTTGGACACCCTAGACAATCCTTGGCTTAGAGATATGCTCACTTTTGTTCTGACCAGGGGGCTTAACAGACTAATATTTTCTGTAATGGAGTATTGGGTATGGATTGATGATTTCTTTAGACAGTCCATTACCCTGGGGGTTTATCTCTACACCATTCCTTCCCCATTTCTTTTGGAGGATCCTTGTCATCCTCCACCTACCCCTTTGGAGGTTGTTATGCCAGTTTATTCTTTAGAACCTCCTCTGGTGACCTGGGAAGATTTCATTCCCATCTTAGTTGGGCGAGCATTTGCTATTGGGATTCATCATTAGCTCGCCAACATCCTAGGTTGCCTGTTTTCTAGGCCAGCATTACTTTGCTCATTTTTAGAGCCTATTTCTGCAATCCTTGAACCTAATTTGCAGGTTCTTTGGCTACTCGACTGTTAGCAAATTAACGGCGGCCCATCTTTGACCCAGGTAATATCCTTCCATGCAATGGGGACATTACAGATTTTAGGCATGGGGGGTTGTACTTGGGGATATACATAGCATTTACACATAGTACATTCATTCATTTAGTTAAAGCATTCTGCATTACATACATTTGCAATGAAAAAGAAAAAAGAAAACATTTTGTATTATTGAGCTTAACTGGCTGGCCCTGCATTCCTAGGCATAAGATCAGAACTTTATGTTAGACTAAGTTGATTCTAGGGTTGAACTTTAGAAGCTACATGAGCTACTAGCTTTAGACCTTTAGGGTCCTTTGTGGACTTAAAAACTTAAGTAGAAGTTAAGTTGCAGACCATTCCTTAAGAGCTTGAGGAAGGAAAGGTAGGGTTTGAGTTAAAAGGCTGGGTAGTGCCTGGAGTCTTGTTCTACCTTTTGGCTTACGGGTCCTTGTCACCTAAGCATCCAAATTTCACACACATTTGGTCTTGTGTAAGTAAGTAATCACCTTAATTCATTTCGTAAAAGAAATTTGGTTCTCTTAGTTTTGACTTAGGAGAGGCTTGAAAACACAATTTGATTGGAAGAATTCCTGCCGCAGGAGAGGTGGAGTATATACCCACCTTGAGGATGCGATGATAATATATTACCTCCTTGGTGCTTATCTCTTAGGATATCCATCCTATTGGGGGCATGTAAGCATATTGTGCGGTTCAGGTACCATGGGCGGCCCTATCTCGAAGTGTCAATTGCCACAGGACTGAATTCGCTTAAGAAATCCATGGGTGATACTATCTCAAAGTGTCGATTGCCAGGAGCTCTTGGGGTCGCTATGGGTGGTGCTATCTCGAAGCATTGAAAGCCAGACACCCTTCGAGGTACGATGATGGGGTCAATGAATTCGACACAGACTGTGTTGATAGCTAATCCAAAGTTAGACTTAGAGGAATCAAACAAAATATATATATATATTATTCAAAAAAAAAATCCTTTTTCCTTTAACTCAAATAACTCAGACCAATGCACATGCACGGATGCTTTAATATCAGGGATCAGGAGATACCCAGGCATTGTTGTGTCTTTGAAAGTTCAGGTCCTAAGTAAAAATTTCTTAATGTCGAAAATGACTTTTGCCTGAGTAATCCAATCCTAATTCTTTTATAAATAGCATGTAGTTTTTGCTAGGGACTAGCAAAAGATAGGCATGGGAGTGTGATGCATATCCATCTGAATAGCCTGAAATGTTTATTTATGCATGTTCTTAGTATTATAGTTGCATCATATATTATAAATATTTCATAACATGCATCATCTTGCATTTAGGTTAGGTTGTACAAATTTTAGGTTAATTTTCCCTTTTCGTGGTTAATTAATAGGGAAGCTTTTGATTGAGGCTTCGGATCGAAGATCCAACCGTATGGATTTGATCAGAGCGACGTTTGAAGTTCAATGGCTCCAAGATCGCCCTGGTCGGACTTTCGTAGCATCAGATATAATCTAAGGAAGGTCAAAGATCAAGGACCAAGATGGTGTAAATCCACACTTCAGATGGTAAATCTAACCGCATGGATGGATTCGAATCGATGATCGCAGTCCAATACGTGAAAATCGATCCAATCCGACATCCGTGGCACCATCTACAATACACAGTAGATGGATGACCATGATGGCACCATGTGGCACCATCACAATTGCACGAACCGACTGCAGCACTGTTTCTCAACCTTTGAAGGTGCGAGCAAGGTAAGAACCGGGCTGTTGGATCTTGATCCAACGCCCATGAGCGCACGCGCTTAAAACATCTGCATGACCAAGAGCCGGCCATAGTGCAATGGTCGAGCACTCTTTCGCTAGCGCGAGGTGCAGGTTCGATCCTCACTGCGCCTTAACTCAAGTGCGAGTGCAAAAGCAAGCTCAATTGAGCTGTTGTATTGCGAACGAGCAGTGCGGATGCAAGCAATGTGGCGTGCCATATACGAGGAACACGAACGTGCCATCAGACACGTTTTTGTGAAGGCGGGCAAGCACGCGTCCTGAGCCGTTGATCTTCGATCCAACGGCAATGAAGGAGGCCGCCTCACCTCTTAGCAGGCGTTGAGCAAGATTGGGTGTAGTCATTTAAGCCGTCCGATCTCGCAATCGAACGACTGAGAAGGAGTGCACATGCACGTGCATTGAGGCATGGGGAGAGGAGGAGGTGAGCATGCACGTGGATCTTCAGCCCACGTTCAACTCTTTAGTGACGGATAAATCCATCACTAAAGACCTAACATTAATGTTTTGATGACAAAAGACCTTTTTGCCCCCTCTAAACTACACCTATATATAGCCCTACGACCACTATATTTTCTTCATCCCTTCTTTCACCTCTCTCCCTCTCCAAAGCTCAAGAGAAGCTTGTCCCACACCCAGGATGCTACTCTAGAGCCAAATCCACATTTTCTCACCCCCATTCAGAAAGTAGATCTCGTGATGACGATGACATGCTGCCTCATTCCCGCTTCTTCCTGCTTCATCCTCCTTCCTGCTCCGTCCTCCCTCTTCCAGGCATCACTCCATCCGGCTCATCCTCCAAGCATTCGTCAAGGAGGATAACATCTCTCTCTCTTCTTTTTATCACTTTCTAGAATAGAATTTCCCACTTTCTAGTTGTAATCATTTCCTGCTTCCTAGTTGTAAAAACAGTATTATTTTATCAAGTGATTGTTCTCTCTCTATCTCTCTCTTATTGTTTATATCAATTCTATTGTAATTATCTCACTTTGAAACAAAAATATAAAAAAATATAATCGCAGATTTAAGATCAACATAGCCTCCCTGTGTTCAACCACGATTTCTTTACGAATTTCGGAAAAATTTTATTTGTTGATGGTTTGCTTCGCAAATCGAACTATAACGGCAGGTTTTTCAAATCCAACTTCGATCGCGTAGTTTTCCGCTCTCAACAACACCCAACTTGCTAAAGAGAGAAAACTTGCATCATATTGGTCTTCTCCCCACTGAGTATAGTCATTTTTCGAAGGATAAACCTAACTAGATTGAAACATTTGACAATGGACACCATAACATCCCCAACCCGGTTACCAAATACATTTCTGCCCTCCAGGAGTACTTTAAAAATCCCTCCAATGCAAATTAGGGGAATAGCCCAAACTTCTCCTGAAAAGCTCCTAATCAGGTTCCTTATCAAAGACTGAATCAACCCTGGGTACATGGACAAAATCAATATCAACCTAGAATTCCTCATGAAGATATTAATACCCAGGTTATGAAAACCCTGCAGGGTATGCAAAATCAAATGGTTGAAATAACCCATGCTGTTACAAATTTGTAAAATCAAATGTGGGTTACACCTAATCAAAGACCTGTAGGGAATTTACCTTCCCAACCCATGCCCAACCCGAACAACCAAAGGAACTAGTACCAAGGTAGAAATCCCTATTACTCTCACTAGCCTCCTATCCAACCAATCCCACAACATCCCCTAGGTTTTAACCAAAACCAACCACCTCGCCCTCCTCGCAGGAACAACCATACTACAAATGCAATTCAGTTGAGGAGCGGGAAAATAATTCAAAATCCTGGACCCTCTAATTCCACTCAAAAAACCCACCCATCCCAAATTCAAGTCAACTCTCCTCCCAACCTAACTCAGGAAGAACAAGATCAATCTAATTCACAAGGCAAGACTCCGATCCCTTTTCCTCAAGCTTTTCAATCCACTAACCCTAAAAGAAAGAAATCTGAGCCCACGACTGAAGAACTCATGGATTTATTCGGTCAAGTTCAGATCAATATTCGTCCCCTAGATTCAATCAAGCATATTCCTACCTCGCCAAGTTTCTTAAAGATATTTGTACTCCAAAGTGGTAGATGAAAAATCTAGGTAGAGTGCATCTTTCAGAGATAGCAAGCTTTGTCATACAGAGTAAGTTGCCTCCTAAGATGAAAGACCCAGGCACGCCTTTAATTTCTGTGATTATTGGTGATACTACATTCAGCCATGCCCTTCTCAATCTCAATGCCTCAGTCAATATCATCCCCGCTATTTTATTCGAGGAATTTAAGATCGGTGATTTAAAGCCTATTAAGGTTACTCTATAAGAAGTAGATTGGTCTTCAATCAACCTAGGTGGATTGTCGAGGATGTAATTGTCAAGGTCAAGAATTGCAACTTCCCTGTAGACTTTCTGGTCCTTCACATTGAGGTACTTGAAGCTCTAAAAATTGCCCCTCATCCGGGAACGACCTTTTCTGGCCACCGCAAAAGCTAATATTAATTGTCATTCAGGCAAAATGGGCATTACTTGTGGTGGCCACACTATTACCTTGAATATTTTCAAATCCTCCAGGAAATTACATGATAATTTTTTTGAGGACTCGATACTAAAATGCCTAATTTGGTGGGGGAGACAATGCTTTGTGGATTCCCTTCCCGACCATAATTTCTTTGAAGATTCTGACTTTGAATCAGTGATCAACAACCTCAATGACTGGGAGACTTGCCTTCAATCAAAACTTCTTCCTAACCCATTTCTTGATCCACACACTCAGATTTCACCTGACTCACAAACCCTAACTTCACCCACCCACCCTGATACCTTTTTGGACCTACCATCTGACCCCCCCCATGCTTGGCCCCCATCCTGAGCTAAAACCATAGCCAGGCTCGAGTACTTTTCCATATTATTTCAGTCCCCCTACTTCTACCACTTATCTTTTAGGGGACCCAGGGGAAGATTTCATTTTTAAGGGCATTCAAGTGTTCAATTATTTACATGATTGACCATCTTCCATGAATCGCTTCACTCTTGGCTAAATGACGTTACAGGTAGCACTGGATGGGAGGTAACACATCATATTTTTCCCGTTTTGCTTTTCCATTTTCTTTTCAGAGGTTTTGACTATCCTGAGCCCAACTACCTTCACTAAAGTGATATCTTTTCTATTCCACTACATGAGGACATTGTGTATCATAAGCATGGGGGGGTGCTTTAAATATTGACGATCATCTCATAATTTTCAAAACCTAAAAACATTCAAAAAAATTTTCCTTTTTGCATGCATATTCATAAAAACAAAATTCATGAAAACTTTTTAAGGAAACTCTGAAAAATTGGGACAAAGGCTAAACATTCATTTTAATGTACAATGGGATTTAATCTTTAACAAACTAGAGAATAGATGCGGATCTAATTGTTATAACTTCCGGGTCTACTTTTAGGCTAGATCAAGTATCTTTCGATAAATTCTACCTGAACTCATGATGATTCAGGTGACTTGATCTCATTTTACCACCTGGAAACTACTTAGCTTAGTTTCCAACCCAAAAACTTGTGTCTCTTTCGGAATCCAAAAATTTCACACACAAGCCAACATTACGCAAACCAAAAACATTTAGAAAATTAGAAAACCCCCTTGTTTAGCCTTAGTGAAAATCCAAGGCAGATGATTGGTGTAAGTTTCCACCACTAAGAAGGAGGAAAGACCTCCTTTGAGGATGCGATGTCAACATGTTATCACCTCGGCGCTATTCCATATCTACATTTCATATCTTTAGATGAAGCATTAAGGTACAATTTTGTGGCTCAAGTGTCTTGGATGGTGCTCTACCCATAACGTCGAAGCAAGAGCTTGAGTTCGCTTGGAGTGCCCCTTTGCACTGCATTTTATTTTCGGGTTGTGAGCTCCTGGGGTGTGTCTTGGATGGTACTATCATGAAGTGCCAACGCTAGAGCCCCCCTCAAGGATTGGTAATGGGAATGATGATCCTGACAAATCTATTGTATGATAGATCTAACGATAAGCATGGGGGAGTCAAAAAAAAAAATAGAGTTTCAATAACACCACCTTATAAATACCTTAATAATGTTGGCATTTTACAAGGCACTGACAGAAGATTTTAATGGTTATGCAAGTTGCGAGTCTGATTCAAGAGACAAGGAAATCCTAACTGTAAAAATGATATGGGGTCATTTGAATTAAAAGGGACTTTACTTGTGAATATCTAAGAGATAAATTGATCCTGATTTATTTAACTTTTGGATCCTTAAACGAATCCTGATGTTTTATCTCTAATAAATCTCGCACCTTCCTTGTTTTCAATCAACCAAACTCCCGTAATTTCATTCCCCTTAAAAGAAAAATAAAATTCATCTTTCCCTAAATCAAATTTTTGAAAATTAATTTTGCTAAGAGACTAGCAAAAGATAAGCATGGGGGTGTGATAAATGCCAGTTTATCATCATTCCTATACCCTAAAATAGTCCTATCTCTTAGGTTTTTAACTCTACAAATAGGTTCTAGGTTGCATTTTAGGCATTCACCTAGGTTAGGCATGCATCTCATTTTGTTGTCTTTTTAATACATTTACTTGGGTGTCAGGGATAAGCAAAAAGCCAGATCTCACAAAACCATGACACTCTAGAATGCAAAAGATGAAGAGGAAGCCCAATTCAATAGGATCATAGTTGAATCCAACTCATCATAGGTGGATTCCAGCTCCACTTAGTTGAGGCTAGCTCATTTCCGCTCCATTTTGCTCATCTCAACTGGATGGTAGCTCAAGCTAGCTAAACATAGTAAACATCAGCTCCATTCTAGCTCAACTTAGTTGACAGAAGCTCCCCTCTGCTCCATCCAACTCCTAGAAGCTCTATCTGACTAGGGTTAGCTACTACCATCAACTAGCTAAGCCCAATAAGTTGAAGAAGTTCTCAACTAGCTCAGGTCAGCTCAACTCCAGCTCCCAAAGACTAAGATCAGCTCAAATTCGTTGAGCTAAGATACTTGACCTAAGCTAGCACCTCAGCTTGCTAGGTATTCTTCAGGAAGACCAGCTCCACCTCACCTCAGCTCAGAAGAGAAGAAATCCAGCTTAGATTAGCTTGGCTTAGCTACTAGCAAAGAACTAGTTTGCTAAGCTAGCTACTGAGCTCCACTTTAGCTATCTTCAATAGCAATCTACTCTAGCCAGTTTCGAAGCAGCTCCTTCCATCTCCTCATCAACAAATCCTAGCTCCTCTACCTCCTCCACCACTACCCTATTAGCTAAGATAGCTTAACTCAGCTCCTACGCACCTACCATGGCCAACCCTAACCCTAAACTTCACCTAACTAGCTCCACCAAGTAGCCCTACTGATGTGAATACATCTGAATAGCCAAAAATGTCTACCAATGCATGTTCTTAGTATCATATAAGCATAATGCATTGTAAATACTACAAAACATGCATCATCATGCATTTAGTTCAAAGTGTACAAATTGTATAGTAAGTTCTTCTTCTTGGTCTCCAGGGACAAGACGACATTTAATTGCGACCTCGGATTGAAGATCCAATGGTATGAATCTACTCAGGGAGATGATCAGAGTTCAACGACTCCAAGATCACCTTACTCGGACTTCTGTGGCATCAGATATAATTCGAGGAAGATAAGAGATCAAGGCCAAGATGGTGTAAATCTGCACTTCAGATGACAAATCCTACCACATGGGTTGGTTTGGATCGACGATCGTAGCCCAACGGCATGAACATCGATCCAATCCAACATCCATGGCACCATCTACAAGACATAGAAAATGGACAACCAAGATGGCACCACGTGGCGCCATCCCAGCTGCCCAACCAGCCCAAGGACCTGCTACTACCCTCTCTCCTCAACCGTGCAGACGATCTCAACCGTTGGATCAAGATCCAATGACTGAGAGAGCTCGCACCTAAATTTGTAAACGTGCCTCAAATGTGTGTGTAGCGCATTGGTGAAGAGCACTACGAAGAAGCTAGCGGCATGCGTTCGAAGCCCCGCGTGCCTCAAATCAAGGGCACAAGCGAGTGTGGTCAAATTGGGTCGTGTGATGAAGCATGGGCGACGCAGATGTGAACGACATAGCACAAGGGATGGGAGTGGATTGTGTACGCACGCGATGACGTGCAATCGTACACGCATGCATTGAGGCGTTGAAGAGGAAGTAGGTGCGAGTGTCTCTTGGCCATCTGATCTCACGATCGGATAGCTAAGATCATCTAATTATGGGAAGGCATTGAAGCACGAGGAGAGGAGGCGCAGGCATGCGTGCTTCTTTAGCGATGTAGGGTCTTTAGTGACATTTATATCCATCACTAAAGACCCCCATTTAATGATTTTAACTTGAAATGACCATTTTGCCCCCAACCTCTACACCTATAAAATGGCCTACGCCCCCCACATTTCAATCATCCCTTCCTTCACCTCTCTCCCTCTCCAAAGCTCTAAAGAAGATTATCCTAAACCCGAGATGCACCTTTAGAGTTAAAATCAAAGTTTTTCTCGCCCCCATTCCAGTAGTGGATCCCGCGACAATGACACCCTACCTCGCCCCCGGCTCTTCCAGTCTTATTCTCCGTCTTCTGTCTTCACCCTCCGTCTTCCAGGCATCGCCCTGTCCAGCTCGTCCTCCAAGAAGCCGTCAAGGCGGATAACTTCTCACCTCCTTTCTCTTTACTGCTTTCTAGAGTAGATTTTACTTCTTTCTAATTGTAATATTTTCCACTTTCTAGCTGTAATATTTCCCGCTTTCTAGTTGTAAAACATTATCCATATTATAAAGTGTTTGTTCTCTCTCTCTCATCAAATTCATTGTGATTATCTCGCTTTCTAAACAACAACAACAGAAAAGATATAATCGTGAATTTCAAATCAATGTAGCCTCCCTGTGTTCGACCTAGAATTCTTTTCGAGTTTCGTTAAAATTTATTTGCTAATAGATTTCTTCGTAAATCACACTATAACGACAGGTTTTCAAAACTTAAATCTTTTTGCAACAATTTTCCAAACCAACAGTTTGGCACCATTGCCAGGGAGGCAACGAATCTTGACTTTCTTTCCGCATTTCATGCACTTAATTATTTTCGAACTTTCTTTTATTTCTCTTCTATTGTTCTGTAGGTACCTCAACAGGAAATCTTCAAGCGGTAGAAAGGAGTAAAGTGCAGTTGAAGACAATTGTAGGTGCTCCCCATTCTTCCCCCCTCCATAGATTTCATTCCACAACCCTAATTCAAACCCTAATTAATTTAGGTGTTCACATAAACCCTAGGATTAGTTTGGATGCTTTGATTTTCAACCCCACTCATCTCACCCTCGTAAAAAAAAAACAACAAACAAACAAAAAGATACATCTTGTGGAACAAATTAACATACACACTACATACACCCACATTCGTGGCACATAACCTAACTTAATTTTTATCTACTCAACTGGGATTCCAACCTATGGAATCATTACTCACACCCAAACACATAATGGAGTAGAAATCAAAATAGGTATCCACTTGTATGCCTAACTCAGTGGTGCATTATGACTAATTGTTTGAGTTGTTTGGGCCACACCACTTCATTTAAAATCAACTCATCAAGTAGCTTCCCCTTAGGATCTACAATTTAGGTCAATACCAGGCACTCCACTTTACTTTTGATTTCAAAAGGAAAAGATCTTCACCCGTGTTTTGAAAATCTAGTTTGCCTCTTGAACTTCATTGAATTTACCTAATTCTAAACTTAAAAGCTACTTAAGCAAGATTTGAACCTTAAAATCCACTCATCCAAATATTCTTGCTTGAAAACCCTAATTATGCACGCAGTCGCACATATCCAATCAATCATTAAGGGTACAACCCATTTAAGGGCCCACCACATTCCATAAGCACTACAATCCTAAGCCTAAGTTAAAATTGATTAGATGTTGGCCATAAGGAATGATTTGCTCTTCGGGGCCCAGATTGAGATTGTTTACGATTAACCTGCTTGTACTAGTCAATATGATGTCTACCTAGGGGAGTAGAATCAAACGATCGCAGCTAGGGGGTACACTAGGAACCAAAGGCGCAAGCCGAAGGAAGAACATTTTCCCCACCCCTCCTTCTAACTAGTTGGATTGACTGGATACAAGTAGAGTAAATCATCTATAATCTTAACACAGATTTTGAGAGTCTGTAGATCCTTAGGCTACCCAACTTAAGGACAGGCTTGTTTTGTTGTGCTGTTGGGTTCTTATCCCCAGTCCTTTCTACCTCTTCCTAGTTTATGCTTGGAAAGAGGTCAATGAATCTCGTATTGGAAGGGCCATTAGATCGTTCTAGGAGGTGTAGATTTAATTTTGGCCAAATTGATCCCATGGCCGATTAACAACCTCCTCTACCTCAAAATCAACAAGAGATGTTACAAAGGCAGCTGGAACAAATGCAGAGAATGCAAGAATGGTTCCAAAGAATGTAGGGCGCTCAACCCTTGAAGGATTTTTATGATCCTTCAAATTACAGGAAACGTCCCGGTGTCTAGATTCCAGCCAAAGACATTGAAATCAAGCCCCAGGTGTTAAGCCTAATAAAACATTTTCATGGGCTTGGCTCTGAAGACCCATTTCAGCATCTAGAGGACTTGACCACTTTGGTCCAGACCACCAAAGCACGAAATGTGAATGAAGAGCAAATGATCATGAGGCTCTTTCCCCACTCTCTTAGGGATAAGGCTACTCATTGGTACAGGACCATAGGAAGCCTGATAGCAACTTGGAACGATCTTAAATCGACTTTCTTAAAGAAATTCTTTCTAGTTGGGCGTACCAATGCACTGAGGCGGGCGATTACTACTTTCGCTCAGTAGTCGGGGGAGCAGTTGCATGTTGCCTAGGAGAGATTCCAGGACATATTGCGGAAGTGTCCACACCACGAGGTGTCGAAATGGCAACTCGTGCAGATCTTTTACCACGGATTGGCTAAGCAACTCAGAAATCACGTGGATGCTTCTTACAAAGGCAATTTCCTCAATAAAGATGCAGATAGTGCGCATGATTTGTTTGAGGAAATGAGTGAAAATTCAATCAATCATGCTTCCATGGATACATTTAACAGGTCCCAACAACCCAGATCGAATGTTAATGAGGTCCATGACTCTCATTCATTTGATATGGAGTTGATTTGTAATAAATTAGATAAAGTGAATTTGGTTACCAAAGGTATGGAGTGGATGGCAGGAAACTCTACAAATAATTCTCGATCCACTTAATACCAGAATTTGAGATTCCATTCTTCGCAAGCTCCGTCTGGATGGAAGTTCGTGAATCAACTGGATGCGGCTCAATCTGTGAGACAGCATTGCTCGGAATCCCACGAGTTCCAAATTGGGGCCTTTGATCACAATTTCTCTGATCCCTCTCTTTCTTTCTCTCCATCCTCACCTTATGAGGATGTCTATGCTATACAGGAGAACGTTAGGTCCAACCCATATTCCAATGCTTATAATTCAGGTTGGAGGAACCACCTTAACTTCTCCTTGAAAAATCCGAGGCAGCAGACCCAATTCTGACCCAACAACAATGCTCCACAAAGACCAATGGGTCAGGGTCATGTTTATACTCAACTACCCCCGAATCTGGTCAATTGGCTAAGTTGGAATCTTCGTCAACCCGTAAAGCAGGGTGATTTGAACTATCAGATAGTAGAGATGCAAGGATCTATGCTCCAACTCATGCAACAAATGAAAACCTCACTGGGCAACTTGCAAACCAGTCTCATTGCTAACACCCGTCAGCCAGGATCTTTGCCATCTAAACCCGTACCTAACCCGCGCAACATACAGAAATCTGGGTTGAGCAGAGGGATTAGAGGGACCAACATGCACATGCTCAAATGCTTGAGCAGGGTCCTTCCTCTTCTGCTTCTTCATCAAATCCGAGGTTTTTGGCTAATAAAGTCCCTCCGATCTCTCCTAACCCTACTGGTGTAGACTCGGATAGGTTGTGTTAATATGGTGATTTTATCATTGAAATGCGTATAGTGATTAACCTAAATCGATCCTAACCATCTCTTTACAAAAATTTTAACCTGGCCTACCTGATTTTATCTTGGTCACTTTTAGGCCAAGGGTCGAACTCAGGGAAGTGGGATTAGAAGTGAACAAGTTTCTACGCCTTTCCTACAATGAATCTCTTCCGTTTGTTTATTCTATTTTTGGTGTTTTTCTATTTAATATTTTTTTTCTGATAATTTTTGTCCTTGAGGTACACCCTCAAAATCAGGTTCTTGGCTTTGAGCCAAATTAGGGTTTCAAAACTAGCCTTTGCAAGACTGAGTACCTGCAAGTCAAGGATTATCTTTTCTCTTTTATATATTTTTTTATCTTTTTTAATTGCAGGAAAGAGAAACAAAAATAAAGTAAATATATATATATGTATATATTATATATGTATATAGGGGAGGGGGTGGAGGTGGAGATGGCGTGTAGCACAGTATCGAGTCGGTCGTCGTCTAGGAAGACGCAACCAACAGGACGAAGTGCCACGTGGAGTGTAGGGTGGACTGGTGGAAGATGAGTGCGAACAAGCCTTCTGTATGCATGTATCAGGGAATATCAGCAACTGGTGCGGATATTCCCGCGACACAACTTATGGTAGGTGATATGAAAATATATATATATGTAAATGTATATATATATATATATATATGTATATATGTATGTATGTATGTATATATATATATAGATATGTAAATATATGTATAGATAGATAGATGTATAGATATATATATATGTGTGTGTGTATATGTATGTAGATATAACTATATAGATGTATATATATATGTGTATATATATTTAGTAATATATGTATAAATATATGTATATATATGTATATGTATATGTATATATATATGTATCTATACTTACACTTAGTTATATAGGTAATAATATATATATATATATATTCATACGTATATAAATATATGCATCTATTTAAATATATATGTATATATATATATATATATAAGTATATAGATATATATATATATATGTATGTATGTATACTAAAACTTAAGTATATAGGTACTACTATATGTATAGATATAAGTATATATATATGTATAAATATATATATAAATATATATTTATATATATATATAAGTATATAGAAGTGTATAAGTGAGAGTGTGTGTGTGCGAGAGTGTGAGTGTGTGTGTGTATGTGTCTGCTGAGGAGTGAGAGAGTGCTATGAGAGAGAGAGAGAGAGAGAGAAAGAGCGCCTGCTATGAAGAAAAGGCGAGTTGAGACGTCTGATGCTTTAGGGCCGACGTCTAGTGTCAATGCTCACGCGTAGGCGCATAGGCGTGCAAAGAGGCGTGCGCTGGGCGAGTGTGAGAGCGAGGGAGAGATGCCGCAGCACACTGCGCTGCACGGTGAGGCGGGTGCGGGCAAACGCAGGCACTGGGAGCAGGCGCACGCAGACGCTGAAGCGGGCAGGCATACGCGGGCGAACGCAGACGCTTGGGTGGGCACTGGAGCGGGCACGGGGTAGGACGCGAGCGCAGGCTAGCGTATGTTACGGCGTGTCGGGTGACCGGATAAGTGAGAAACTTACTGGTCACTGCACTGTAGCCACAGTGTTCCGCTGACTAGCGTGAACAGTGGCTACAGTGCCGCTCAGCTTCGCGTGATCGGGTGTGCTCGGTTCTATGAGTGCGGGAGGTGTGGAGCGGCTGGCACGCGCACGGAGAAGCTGCGCCGGCTGCTGGCTTGCGGGTGGCACTTCGCGACAGGGTGCGCGAAGAGGGGCGAGGGTGGCCTACAGGCGCGTGCGGTGGCCTGCGTGCAGGCATGCGGTGGCCTACGCTGCTGCTGCCACCTTGCTACTGCTGTTGGGAAGCTTAAGCTTCAAATCTCGGCTCTGTGGTAATGGCGGAAATTTCTTGGAAAGGTGAAATCAGAGCGGGGAAGACCACCATGCCCACCGGCTCTTTGATGAGCTGGGCGGTCGTGGGACTCACAGTGGTGGTTGTGCACCACTATGAGTTGCTCCTGCCCGCAGCGTAGCTCCTCAGAAGGAGGAGAGGCTGCGTATGGAGGGGAGAGGGGAGGAGATGGCCGGGAGAAGAAGGTGTTGTTCATGTGGGTGGACCAGGCTCTCCGCAAAGAAGAGAGCCGAGCTCTTTTTATAGAGGAAGAAGGCATGCACAGCCATGCCCTGGCTGTGCATGCGGCTGCAGGGCAAGCTGCTGTAGGGAATGGCGCGAGGAGGAAGCTGCCATGCTTTGTAGCCGTGGGGATGAATTTCAAATTCAAATAGAAATAAAAATAAAGATGGAAATTTTGCGAGGTAGCACTTGAAGAATTTGTCAATTACAAGGCCATTTATTTCTCTCTCCTCCCCTCTCAAATAGATGCATGCATGCGTGTATTTTTACAAATGCAACTATGGATACCTAATATGCACTGGTAATGCTAGGAAATAGCACAAGACGGCATAATTGTCAGTGTATTTTTGCTGTGCAATCACCTCCCCAAGGCCCAAACCCATACGCATCTGCCAACTCTGTTCCTTTGAGGAGTGGAAGGCAAACCCAAGACCCACACCTACCCTGCTCTAGTCAAGAAAATCCTGGTGAGCCTGAGGAAAGAAAGGAGAATTCTGAAGAAGAAATCAAGGCTCAAGAACCTGATTCTGAAGATCTGACTCATGTTCCTTTTCCTGAGGCCTTGATTAAACTTAGGAAGAAGAAGCTTTTTGATGGTAACGAGGAGCTCTTGAATATATTCAAGAATGTTGAAATCAATATTCCCCCCCTCAATGCTATCAAACACATACTGGCTTATGCTAAATTCTTAAAGGATTTATGCACCCCGAAGCATAAGCCAAGGGAATCTGTTCCGAGGAAGGTGATACTCTCTGAGTAGGCTAGTTCTGTTATCCTACATCACCATCCTCCGAAAAAGAGAGATCCAGGTGCCCCTTTGATTTCATGTGTTATCGAAGATTACACCTTTGATAGGGCACTCCTAGATCTAGGTGCATCCATTAACCTAATTCCGACTTCTCTTTATGAGAAGTTCAAATTAGGTGAACTTCGGCCGACCTCAGTAACGTTGTAGTTAGCGGACCGTTCGGTCACAAATTCGAGAGGCGTTATTGAGGATGTTATTGCCAAGGTTAAAGATTTCTATTTTCCTGTAGATTTCCTTGTACTTGACATGGATGTACCTGAGAATTTGAGGTACACACCCATCATTTTGGGGCATCCATTCCTGGCTACCACTAAGGCCAATATCAACTGAGAGCAGTAGCATGGAATCGCCTTTGGGGATCAAAAATTGAAACTAGATATTTTTAAGGTGATTAACAAATTTGACGATTGTGGATATGTTGAGGAACTCGAGGAAGATAACTTGAATATTGAGACATGTATGGTTTTTTCTACAGTTGAAAGTTCCTCCTATCCCGATGAATCCAACCTGCAACCCTCTGTGGCAAACTCGCCACATTCTAAGGAGGTTATTGATTTTGTTCACTTTCAACCTCTTCCCCCTGATGAATCTTCATCAGCATCATCCTTACCTTCCATGTTAGCCCTGCCCTAGCTTGAATTGAAACCATTGCTTGAGAGTTTGAAATAGCAGTTTTTAGGACCTAAAAAGATGCTCCCTATAATTATTAGTACTAGATTGACTAAGGAGTAGGAGATTAAACTGACCAAGGTCCTAAAGGAACACAAGGAGGTAATTGGTTGGACCATCCATGACCTTAAGGGGATTGAGCCATCTTATCGCAATCACAGAATTTTCATGGAAGATGGATCCTACCCTTCTCGCCAGATGCAGAGGAGACTAAACCCTAATATGAGAGAAGTGGTCAAGAAAGAAATAATTAAGTGGCTCAACACAGGAATCATTTATCCAATCTCAGATAGTCCTTGAGTAAGTCCCGTGCAAATTGTTCCCAAGAATCTATCACAGCTCGTTCAGCTTCCCCTTGGAGAGTTTGTATCGATTATAGGAAGCTGAACACAGCCACCAAAAAGGATCATTTCCCTCTGCCCTTCATCAATCAGATCCTTGAAAGATTAGCTGGGCAAAAGTACTTCTGTTTCCTAGATAGTTTCTCGGGATACAATTAAGTCCCTGTCCATCCCAAGGATCAGGAAAAAATAACTTTCACCTATCCCTATGGAACCTTTGCTTTCCATAGAATGCCATTCAGCTTATGCAATGCACCTGCAACTTTACAAAAGTGTATGCTAGCCATATTCTCTGACTTGGTGGGAGAGTTTATGGAAGTCTTCATGGCTGATTTCTCTATTTTCAGAGAATCGTTTGATTCTTTCCTGGCTAATCTTGAATTGATCCTTAAAAGATGCATCAAAACAAGATTAGTCCTTAGCTGGGAAAAGAGCCATTTCATGACACAAGAAAGTATCATCTTGGGTCATGTAATCTCTGAATGTGGAATTGAAGTTGACAAAGCTAAGGTTGATGCTATTTCCAAACTTCCTCCTCGCACATTTGTCAAACAAATTAGATCATTTCTTGGTCATGTGGGATTCTATCGGAGGTTCATCAAGGATTTCTCTAAGGTTGCTCACCCTCTGAGCAACCTTCTTGCCAAAGATACACTATTTGAATTCAATGAATCGTGCCACAAGGCATTCGATTTTCTTAAAACGACAGTCACTTATGCTCCGGTGCTGCAACCAGCAGTCTAGACAGCCCCATTTGAGAGCATGACCGATGCTTCTATGTGGTCGGGGCTGTTTTGGATCAAAAGATCGATAGAAAGCCCTCTGTCATCTACTATGCTAGCAAAAATCAGGATGAGGCCTAGAGGAATTATACCATTACTAAGAAGGAGTTGCTAGCTGTAGTATTTACTTTGGAGAAATTCAGGGCTTATCTCTTAGGGTCTCACATCATAATTTACATCGACCACTCAGCCTTGAGACATCTCTTGGCCAGAAAGGATGCCAAACCTCGGCTCATTCGATGGATTCTTCTTCTTCAAGAATTCGATCTTGAAATCAAAGATAAATCCAGGGCACAAATGTGGTGACGGATCATCTTTTGAGACTTCTAAGTGATTCTCCTCGTCTGGATATTCCAATTGCTGATACTTTTCCAAACGAGACTATTCTTGCAGTGTCAGGTGTCCAAACCCCATGGTTTGCAGACATAGTAAACTATTTGGCCGTTGGTCAATTCCCTCAGGATTGGACCAAGCAACAATGAGATAGACTTAAATCTGAGGCCAAATATTACTTCTGGGAGGACCTTGAACTATACCGCATCAGCTCTGATCAGATTATTCACCAATGTGTTCCAGAGAATGAATTCCAAAGTATACTTGAGTTCTGCCATGCACTGCGTGTGGTGGACATTTCTCCGGGAAAAAGACGGCTACAAAAACATTGCAATTTGGATTCTATTGGCCGTCTTTATTCAAGGATGCCCAGGAATTCTCGAGGTCGTGTTCCCGATGCCAGGCACTTGGGAGCATAACTAAGCGAGATATGATGCCTCTAAACCCAATCCTTCCTGTCGACATCTTCGACATTTGGGGCATCGATTTCATGGGACCCTTCCTCCCTTCATTTGGACACCAGTACATTCTTTTTACTGTTGATTACATGTCCAAGTGGATCGAGGCTATTCCCACCCGAACCAATGACCACAAAGAGGTCATCGATTTCGTCAAAAAGAACACCTACAGTCGATTCTGGATTCCGAGGGCTATCATCAGTGATGGTGAACTCACTTCACAAATGCCCAATTCCATAGTTTACTGGCAGAATATGGGGTAAATCATAGAATCTTCACACCTTACCACCCTCAAACGAACGGACAGGCTGAGATCTCTAATCAGGAGATCAAGAACATCCTGCAAAAGATAGTTAGGCTTGATCGAAAAGATTGGACTTAAAAGCTTAAGGATGCTCTTTGGGCCTACTGTACAATGTACAAAATGTCTATCAGGATGTCACCATTTCGCCTGGTGTATGGAAAGGTGTGCCATTTACCCATAGAGATTGAACATCAGGCATTCTTGGCAATCAAGAAATGCAACTTTGATCTAAGTTTAGCCGGAAAGACCAGGAAGCTCCAACTATCTGAGTTGGAGGAGCTTAGAAATGATGCATACAAGAATTCCAAGATCTATAAGGCTCGAGCCAAAGCTCTTCATGACCAATTGATTTCCCACAAGAGCTTTGAGTCGAACCAGAAGGTCTGGCTCTTTCATTCTTGACTTAAGCTCTTTCCCGGCAAGCTTAGGTCAAAGTGGGACAGCCTGTTCATCATCGATTGAATACTTCACAATGGAGCCATTGAGATCTCTGACCTAAAGATGGATAAATCTTTTAAGGTCAACGAACAACGTCTGAAACCTTATGTTGACCTTGTTATTCCAAAACCAGTCTATGATAAGGTTGCTTTAACCTTAATGTGACTTCTTTGGCTCGACTTCGCCTAGCTGATGGCATTAAACTCAACACTTGTACAGTCTGACTCAAAGTTGCCCCAAGCATCATGGAATACAGGTGATATTTTCTTCATTCTACCATGCTTCTCATGCATTTTATTTTCAATGAGAACATTGCATCAAGTAGGCATGGGAGGGTGGATTCATTTCTAAATCATTTTGTCAGCTCTGTGGAATTCCTGTAAATTCTACTTATTTGTTTCTCTTTTGCAAAAAAAAAAGAATTAGGAAAGAATAATTGGGTATTAGGATTTTTCAGCCTTAGGGAATAATGCAGTAGGATCTGAACACTTAGACCCTTCATGTCTTCAGGGTTAATTAGCCCAGGTTTCCACTAAAATGTGGATTTGTTTATCGAGTCCTTGCCATTCTAAATTTACTTCAATTTGATTAAATAAGTTGGGGTGATAAGTACATGACTTATCAACCTGCCCTCCGATTTGACGGGATGTTAAGTCTAAGCATCTACACACTATTTGCACTGACTCGCTTTTCGACGATTTTAATGGAAATTGGGTAGCTAATGAACCTTTTATGGTGGTATGGCTGGCAAGTTATCATGAATAACAATCCATTGGTAGGTTGTCCAGAGCCCAGCCACACGACCATTCTTTTCCTATTGCCTTTAAGTAAATCTTAGATCAGAGAAGCCACCTACTTAGAAAAAATAGAAAAAATATCCAAAAAGAAAAAAAGAAGAAAAAAAAATAGAAAAGGAGAAAAGAAAAGGAAAAAAAAGAAATAAGCCACTTTTCACAGCACAAGTATGGCTGGCAAGTTATCGTGGGTAACAACCCATTGATAGGTTGTCCAGAACCCAGCTCAAGAAATGTACGTATAATTCCAAAAACACTTAGAAAGAAGCAGAGAAGTAGAATAAGCCGGGGAGATATACACATGGTTTGCCCTTGTGTTGACCCCATAAAAATAAAAGTAGGGAGAAAGCTACCGGTCGAATAGATACACCTTTAGGTGGAATTTCTTTTCAAGGCCACCTAGGGGCGTAAAAATCCGAAGTCCATTCTAATCGTCGATCAGTGAGTCTATCACATTTCATACATAAAGATGCTTAGAACTCAGGGTTCTCTTAGAGTCTCAGGTGGGTTGAGTGGCTGTAGAAAGCTGCTCTAAAACCCTAAACTCAAAAATCCAACAAAATTAGAAAAGAAGAAAAGAAGAAAAAGATCCTTCTTTGAATAAGGAGAGGGCTTGAGGTGGTCTGCATTTTGGCAGACACCCGTGAGTTGTTATATCTTCATAGTTCAGGTCCTTAGTAAAAATCTCCTAGTGTTGAAGAATAACTATTGCCGAAGAAATCTGACCTAATTCTTTTATAAATAGCATATAGTTCTTACTAGGGACTAGCAAAAGATAGGCATGGGGGTGTGATGTGTATACATCTAAATAGCCAAAAAAGTCTATTAATGCATGCTCTTAGTATCATATAAGCATCATACATTGTAAATATTGCATAACATGCATCATCATGCATTTAGGTCAAACTATACAAATTGTATAATAATTTCTTCTTCTTAGTGGCCAGGGACAGGGTGACATTTAATCGGAGCCTCAAATTGAAGATCCAACCATACAAATCTGATTAGGACAACGATCGGAGTTCAACGACTCCAAGATCGTCCTGATCGAACTTCCATTGCATCAGATATAATTCGAGGAAGATCAGAGATCAAGGGCCAAGATGGTGTAAATCTGAACTTCATATGACAAATTCGACCACACAGATGGCTTCAGATCGACGATCGCAGCCCAACGACGTGAAAATCCATCCAATCCGACATCCGTGGCACCATCTACAAGACATAGAAGATGGATAGCCAAGATGGTGCTATGTGGCTCCATCCTAGCCGCCCAACCGACCCAAGGACCCGCTGCTACCCTCTCTCTCCTCAACCACGCAGACGATCTCAGCTGTTGGATCAAGATCCAATGGCTAAGTGAGCTCGCACCTAAATTCGTAAATGCGCCTCAAATGCATGTGTAGCACGCTATTGAAGAGCGCTACAAAGAAGCTAGCGACGCGCGTTTGAAGCCCCATGTGCCTCAAATCGAGGGTGCAAGTGGGCACAATCAAATTGGGTCGTGCGATGAAGCATGGGCAGTGCAGATGCGAGCGACGTGGCGTGAGGGACAGGTGCGGATTGTACACGTGCATGATGATGCGCATTTATACGTGCGATCATACGCTCATGCGTTGAGGCATTGAAGAGGAAGCGGGCACGAGCGTCTCTTAGCCATCTGATCTCGCGATCTGACGACTGAGATCATCTGATCATGGGAAGGCATTGAAGCGCAAGGAGAGGAGGAGGTGCAGGTGCGCATGCACGTTCAACGACGTGGGGTCTTTAGTGACATTTATATCCGTCACTAAAGACCCCCATTTAATTTTTTAACTTGAAATGACCTTTTTGCCCCCAACCTCTACACCTATAAAAAGGCCTACGCACCCCACATTTCAATCATCCCTTCCTTCACCACTCTCCCTCTCCAAAGCTCTAAAGAACATTATCCCAAATCCAGGATTCTCCTTTAGAGTTAAAATCAAAGTTTTTCTCGCCCCCATTCTAGAATGGATCCCACGACGACGACACCCTGCCTCACCCCCAGCTCTTCCAATCTTGTTCTCCGTCTTCCGTCTTCACCCTCCATCTTCCAGGCATCACCCCGTCCGACTCGTCCTCCAAGAAGCTGTCGAGGAGGATAACTTCTCACCTCCTTTCTCTTACTGCTTTCTAGAGTAGATTTTACTGCTTTCTAATAGTAATATTTCCCACTTTCTAGCTGTAATATTTCCTGCTTTGTAGTTGTAAAACATTATCCATATTATAAAGTATTTGTTCTCTCTCTCTCTCTTTCTCTCTTTCTCTCATCAAATTCATTGTGATTATCTCGCTTTCTAAACAAAAACAACAAAAACAAATATAATCACAGATTTCAAATTGACGTAGCCTCCATGTGTTCGACTCGGAATTCTTTTTCAGTTTCGGTAAAATTTATTTGTTGACGGATTTCTTCGCAAATCACACTATAACGATGGGTTTTCAAAACTCAAATCTTTTTGCAATGATTTTTCGAACAAACACCTACCTAAAGTCCACCTAAGCTACCACCTACTCCTACTCCTTTTAGCGCAACCTAGACCTACCCTTTCAACCCACCACCACCAAAAGCCACCACAAAAGTGGCACCAAAACCCTCCATAACTACCCCATACTTGGCACCACTTTTTCCCTCCAAAAATCCTTTAATCTCAACCCTACACCTAAGCCTTAAACCCATCACCACCCTTCCTTTCTTCCCTCCAGAACCTACCCTTTTAGAAGCCATATTCTAGGCACCAAAATGGAGGCATCCCTTCACCATGGCGACCACCATGGGGTGCCTCCATGGCCATAACCACCACCTACACAACCACCCTTGTGTGCCAAGAAATCTCCCCCTTTGGATCCCCTAACTACCCTCCTAAAGCCATCTTGGCCATCCACATAACCCACTCCAAACCTCCATCCTTCCATCCTATTTATACCTCCCAACTTACCACCAAATACCTCATCCTTGGATGCCACTTTTACTCTATCATATTCCACCAACCCACGACCAAGGAAGGAGAAGAAGAGAAGAAGATTAAGGGGGCATCCTACCCATCCTCTTGGTGCCTTCTTCCTCTTCTCTCTTCTTCCTTGAGCCACACTAAGGAGCACACTTAGAGGATGGCCAAGTAGAGGAGAAACAAGGTGGAGAACATCCACCATTGGAGGACTTGGAGGAGAATCAATGGAGGATACCAAGAGCTTGAAGAGTTCTCTTCATAGTGCAGGAGCAGCCGCAGTTGGAGCGAGAGCAGTTCACTACTTGGAGGGCTTTTTCTTCTTCTTTATCTCTCTTTTTATTAGCTAGTATTTTTTGTATATTTCTTGTAAGAAGCATTCAGCTACTTGTCTTCTATTTTGCTAATAATACAAATATTTTAATTACCTTTCAGTTCCCTATTTCCATTTCTTGTGTTGATTAAGTTTGAAGCCTTTTCCATTATCTCTTAGTGCACAGACTCTTCTCTTCTAATTATCCTAGGCACCCTTACCTAGGGTGAGCTTAGAAGAGAGGATTCTTTCTTGTCACTTAGGGCATAGTCCTACCCTCATAGTTTCGCTATTACATCTTTGTATCACTCGATTATTTTAAGATCACAAAAACTCAAAATTACAAAACAACAAAAATATAAGTGTTGATTTGAAAGAGCGAGAGAGAGAATTTGATAATCAATTAACAAATTGCCTCCTTGGAAAACCCTAGATACCACCACTATCTAGGTTTATAAATTGTAAAAGTTGATTGCAAGATACGCATCTCAATGACTTAATTCACAAACTTAACAAATCGCATATTTTCTCTATCATTGCTTTGTAGCTTATGATGTAATGCTTTACTTGCACACCAATTCCAACAAGCCAATGTGATTTCCAGCCATGTTTAAGAGCTAATTAAGGGGTTAAATAATAAATTATTTTATAATTAAATTATATGGTTATGAAGCTAATATCAAGGGATTTCAATTGGTATAATTTATTTATATTAATTATATGTATAAATATATTTAGAAACTGGTTAAAGTTAGTGAAAAATGCACATTGATTTTACACTTATTTCCTTAATTATGGTATAAATTAATAAATTAATTGTACAATTGATTAGTTAATTTACCTTATTATATAATTAATATAGATTTTTAACATACTTTTTTTGATTTATTTATATTTATACACATTTAAATACATAGCTATACATATATATATACAGTATAAATACTATTTTACAGTATAAATAAGCTGTAAACATATTGAAAATACTTTAAACTATTATATACAAAAATACAAAATAACTTATTTCATTAGCTTATTAATTTACTAAGTTAAATTACATTAACTTAATAATATACCTAATTAAGTTATAAATATAAATATGTACAATATTTGAGTAAATAAGTAAATTTAGGGCTATAGTACTTCTACATTATAGTTACTTTAAATTATATCTACAATTATAACTATGATTCTAAGTGCATACCTATCTATTTATAAAAATATATCGATTATGTACATATAATATAACTTGATTGAGATTCTTTCAAAACATTAGGCCCAATTGTTGGAAATATATGGATTATATTTGTCCAGATTATGGAAAATATAATTTGGACAGATATTAGGCCCAATTGTTGCTGACAAAACATTATAGAAGCTTTTACAATGTTTACAAATTGAATTAAAACCCAACAATAGTACATGAATGCTTCTTAAGAGTTGATTGAACCTCAGAATAGCTTAGGAAACACCATTGAGCTCTAATGCATCAGGATTTAGAAGCAAACTCTTATCAGGCCCTGATAGATTTCCAAACTCCATCTACTGTTAAATAAGACATCATACAAATCTAGCATCTGATTCTTTCATTTCAAGGCTTTTTTACTATCTGAAATGTCAATATATGCTGTGTATACTCCATAAGACAACTCCAAGATCATCAACACTCAACTAAAATATGTGATTAAATCATTGAAAGTCTCTATTCAGCATAGAACTGATGTAGCCGCTATTGCAGTAGTTGATGTTATCACATTGACTCGTAATGCTCAAGGAATAAATGAGAGTACTCAACTATATCATGCAATTATCTAAGAAATATCCTCAAATCTTGATCAAGACATTATAGCACTAATTGAACACTTAAAGCCCAAGTCTCATTTCAAGCATGGGTGATTGAAGATACATCCCAGATTTGATATATGCTAGTAAAAATCCATATTAAATCATAGCAACCATTTTTTGAAATATCTAGAACCCTATGAAAATCAATTCAATGCTCGATGAATTTTAAAACCCTAGATTGATCTCATTCTTTTGCTATAAATAGCATAAAGGACATAGATGAAATCAGATGTTCAAATCCTTTACAAATTGATCCCAAGCCTTCTTTTAAACCTTTCAAACTTCATTTAAACCCCAATTAATGGATTAAAACCAATGTGAAGAAATCAAACTGTTGCCCCAGGTGGGCTTTTGATGTGTGATCGCCTCAGTGACTTGGTCACTTAGAATCCCTACACACCACTATTTGGTGTTCAAGAATCTATTATGATCCTAAAGGAATGCTTAGGTCATTTCAAAGGCCTCAATTCAGTGCATCTAATTTCATTGGCCCCTGCTACTAGGCGAAGAGGGAAGACAGTATCCATGGTTGAAATTGGGCATAATGAGAATATTTGATAAAAATCAAATCTAAAAGACTTAATCCCTTAGCCTTCAATCCAATAAAACTCCTATCAACTCAATTTGCACAATTAAACTCAAATCACATATAATTGCTCAAGGAATCACTCAATCAAGCACAATATTCAAATCTAATTCAATTGATTAACTCAATCCAATTCAGAGTATAGGGAGGGTCCTTGTGATCCAATGAGATGAATGGGCAAACCCTTACGTGCAATTTGGCACGCCATTAGATCTAGGATCTAGGAAGCTTCAGATCTGATGGCTACCAAGATGGAATGGTGAATTATGATTAAATTGTCTTAAACTCAAGTCAAGGTAATTGTGATATGAAGAGGGAGGCTTGTGGATTGAAGTGGGCAGGTGATTAAGCTTCTCTGATCTAAATTGATCAAAGTAGGCATACTGAGGGAGAAGAACGACTAACACTACTCTACTCCTAATTTAATGAAATCTGACCATGAATTATGATCTAAACTATCTACTCTACTCTAATTCTATCTAGAAAGCAGGTAAATCTTGCTAGAAAGCATTAAAATCCTAATCTAATAGAGGAATGGGATCTGAGGATCCACGATTGGTGGCCAAGGTGATGAACGAAGGGAGGTGCTTCCAAAGATGAAGTACTCACTTAGAGGAGCTCTAGAGATGCCCTCAAGTGTTGTGAGACCCTTAACGGCATGGTTAAAGGGAGAAAAGGATGTTCCACCTCTATCACAGACACTAGATTATGAGAGAGGAGAAGCTGGAATGGGAAGAAGATGACCGAGCTCAAGGAAGTAGGGGGAGCTAGGTAAAGGATCAAAGGTTGGCTACGAAGCTCCTTATATAGGCTTTGAGGGACTGTGTGACCAGGATTAATGGGTAGTAGGCCGTTAGGCATCTACGGCTAGGAGTGGAGCTAAGGCGCGCGAGAAGGATTAGAGTGAAATCTAATCATAAGATGTGATCTATACACCGACATGAGGATGTGTACACCGTCGTTAAGTAGGAGAAAGAAGATCAGGTATTAGATCGAAGGTAAGAGGAATGGATGTCCCAAGATGCACATGTTCTTCACGTGCTACAATATCAGGTGCTGGAGCTCGTGCAAGCGTTTTGATGCTTTTGCACAGAGACCCAAAAGATGAAATGGTAGGAATTTTATAAAGTAGCCCATAAGTGACTAAAGTTAATGGAAAGTGGTCCTTGAGAGCTTGTAAATACGTCCTTGAAGGTTTTTTTAAGTGAATAAAATGTAAAGGTTTAAGGACCCTACGTGTAATGCACATATTTCAAGGTCTAAATGATGCCCAAATGCAATATAATTTTTATAGCATGTTAATTGAATAATTTAAAATATAATCCAACTATTGATTTATCTATTCAAGATCAAATTGTGTTCAATTGGCATTTAGAACATAATTAATAGAAAATCTCCCAATAATGACTTAATTATGCAATTTTAGCATAGAATTGATGTTTTAGGTAATTTTCCTTTTCCTACACTTAACCCATTTCTTGTGTTAAATGATAGTGTTTTAAACTTGTTTCTATCTTAACTTGGGCATTTTAGCTATGATTAGTCACACCTCATTACCTAGTGTTGTGAAGAAGAGCTTAAGTGTTATACTTAACACTTAGTGAGAATTGAAAGAGGTTGATTTGTGCTTGAGCTTTACTTGTGCTTAATTGAAGATTAAAGATTCATTAGTTTGTATAAACAAACACTTTGGCATTTCTTTTATGCAATCACTATTCATCATTTTAAATTTTTTGCAATGCATTATTCTGAATCTAATGGAATTAGTTGCCATGTTATATTGTTTATTTCTTGCAATTGATGCATATGCTTAAAGTAAGCTAATGAAGTAATTAATCTAATTATATAACTTAGGTACTCTAATTAAGCTAAGTATTTACATAATGTAATTAATTCAACTAATTAAGTAATTTAATTAAGTTAAGTAATTAAGTTAAGTTAGCTATCTGTTTATAGTAAAATATAAGTAATGTCGGTTAGGTAGTAACTATTCTTGTCAATAAGCTAAGTAGGTAACTTATTTCTACATTATAACCTAAGCTTATGTATATATTATAAGATAAGTAATAAATATAACATATTAATTAATAGAACTTAGTATTATTAAGTATAGATAACTTAATTAAGTGAATAATGAATAACTAAAAGAATAATTGGTAAATTATGCAAAATAAGCCTCCCAGCGAACGATTTGGACTCAACCAGTATAAATTTTAAAATATGTTGGTTCTCTTTCTCACTATACTACGACACAAATGACAAATATTATTAATGCAAGAAAACCTAACATCACTTTTTGGCACCATTGCTAGGGAAGCAGCTCGCGTAATTATTCACCATTATCATTTTTAATTATTTTGTATTATTCTTGCATTTATTATGTATTCTTTTTTTCTAACTTAATCTTTTTGTCTTCTTTCAGGAGATCTATCTGAGAGACTCCTAGGTGGAGAGAAGAACGACATTTTCTCATTTTTCTTTCACATTTTTTTGTTTAGTGAGAGAGAGACTTTTTACTTCAGTTTATAATTAGTTAAATTTCCCTCTTTTTGATCTTTACATATAGATAGAAATAAGATAAAAAAATAGAAATACAACCTATTTGACTAGTAGTTGTATGTCTAGCAATCCATTCTAGGCTGCATCTTTTTTTGCTAGATTTCATATTTGTCTTTGCATCTGGTAGATTGCTGGAGGTAGGTATGTGTTTCCCATTTTAGTTCCTATTATATTTGCATATACACATTTAAGCAAGACCATTTGTTTTTAAAAAAACTAAAAAGTGAGACATAAATTTTTCTTTAGAAGACAATTTATAAAGAGGAATATCCTTAATAACTCATGACGTAATATTTTGCTTGCAAACTTGTATGTGGGTTTTTCTATCGAGTATTTGTTGCTTGCTATTGCACACACAACTCAATCACAGAGGACACTTTTATCTCTCCTCATTTCACCTCTTAGGGCTTTAGTCGAAGATCAACAAGTTTGTCTCACTATCTGAGCCTCGAGGCTCTAGTAGTGTGTTGTCTCGAACCTAAACTTTAGACTTTTGGGATTATAGGGTCAAGCACCTTGTAGACACTTAGGATGTGTATTTGTACTAATACAGTATCTATCTGCATCTTCTATTTTGTGTGTACCCTAGGTCTTCTTTTCGTTAGAAAAGAAGAAAATATGTTTTTCTTATTTTTTTTAGGATTTGGTTTGTCATAGTTTCTCGATGTGGTGTTGAGTATGCCTTTGCACATTTTTTGTTGTTTATGCATTGGAGACGATCTTGAAGACCATCTCTTATCCCTCCTTTGACAGGTACTCCTAGACCTACTACCTCAATTCCATATTCTGTTTCTTTTCCTTCTTCTACGACTAATCCGATGGTAATTAGCCTCTGCAGAATCCTCTTGAGAAACTTTGGGTTAGGATGTGATGCCTCTTTTGGATATCCATCAAGCTCTCCTACCCCAGAATCTCTAGATGCTCTAGCAAAATCGACTAATCAATCTGCTGATGGCTACTCTTCAAAACCTCCAATCTCACCAACTTGAGGCAAGACCTAGACCTCAACCTCCACTTAGGCCACCTCTTAGAGACTACTACAATCCAACCAATGCACAAGTGGAGCCCAATGTTAGGATTCCCATTAGGGAAAACGATCTCAAGATCAAACCGAATATCATTAACTTGATCCCCCACTTTAACGATAACAGTTCTGAGGACCCGTTTCAACACATCGAGGATTTGAAGAATCTCTCCTAAGGTGAAGTTTCTAGATGAAGATGAAACTTAAGGGCATGGAAGAGGAAGAAAACCTAGAGAGGAAGTTTAGATGGAAGTGGAGATGGATGAAGGGGGTATTTATAGAGGGTGTTGCAATTACCTATTAGGGTTTTCCTAATATGTTTTGAATTTTTGGCCTCTTTATGTTCTGAATTTCAAATTTCACAGAAAAAGAAAAGTTGTAGCCCTTGAAATTAGCTTTCAAATCCTACTTGAATCACACAATTTGGATTTAAAATGAAAAGGTTATGGTCAAAATACTAATGTTTGAATATGATCAGCTAAATAAGGAAGGTTTTGACAAGAGTTAAGTTTAGGGTTTCAGGGAGATAGGTGGCATGGTTTCTTCTGATATCCTCTCATGCAGTTTGAATCACACTGACCTAACCTAACAGATACAATCTACACAGAAAAGAGAGCCGCAATTTGTAATCATGGAATAAATAGGCGATTACATCGAATTCACACGCGAAAAGGGTTGGATTTTGGAAAGCCCGTCATCGTAGTTCGATTCGCGAGAAAATCCATTAATCAGAAAAAATTCATAACCAAAACTCGAAAAGTGATTCCCGGGTCAAACATAGGGAGGCAAACGTTTGGTTTTGAATATCCGCGTTTCACTTTTTATTTGTTTTTGTCATTTTTATCTTTGCTAATTTTTTTGGTATTTTTAATAGGGTAAGAGATCAGGTCGATGGAATATAGCTAATCTACTTGCAAAATAAAGAGAGAGAGAGAGAGAGAGAAACAATCATGTATTTTATAATGAAATGTTTATTACAACTAGGAAAGTAGGAAAACTATACTACGAAAGTAATAAAGATAGAGATAGGTGAGAGAAATCCCCCTCGACCATCGCTTACAGGATGACTCGCTCTAACGTCGCCTGGTGATGAGTCCATTTTAATGGACTAATATTAAGCCTAAGTATCTTTAATCGTACCTTGTAGGTGTGTTAATAATTGCAATTAAGTTATAGAAGAATTGTACCAATCATGATTTACTTTTATAAAATTCTATAACTTAATATGTGATGATTTTGTTGTTTTTATGTGCAGGTATTATATTGAGAAAGAGCAATGGTTGGGGAGCAAATTTCCCCAACAATCGCTGAACTTTTCCCTTTCCTCCAGCCGCCTCCTCCAACACCCGCCGGCCAAAAATAGAAAAGGGATTTGAAAATCCCTTGATTGGCGCATGCGGGGAGAGAGAGGAGTTAAAAGAGAGGAGGGGGGTGCACTAAAAGAGGAGAGATCTTAATCTTCCCCCTACAGGGAATTGCTCTCTCTTCTCCACTGTGGAGAGGGCGAGCACTGTGCCACTCCTTCTCTACCTTGCGTAGCCGCACCCACGGACCCATCAGCTGCCTGCATCCAATGCCGCACCTGCCAAGCGCCCACTACAGTGCGCCTACACCTTCAGGCACAGCACCATCACAGCACCTACACCAAACGCCTGCATCCTCCACCAGCCGTCCCTGCAGCACCCGCTCCATCACCTCCGCATGCTCCTCTCCAGTGCCTCAGCACGCCCATCTTCCAGTGCACCCCCTCCTTCCTGCAAGCACAGCATCTCCCTCCTCTTTCCCGCTCCTGCGTGCCCGCACGCCAACAACCATAGGCGCTGCATGCAAGGCACCCGCGCGCCACCAACCACAACGCTGCATGCAGGGCACCCGCACGCCCCACCGCTCACCCGCCGGTGCCTTCCACCTCTCTGCAGGCGCACCCGCAGCGCCCATTTCGCCCATCTGCAAACCGTAGCACCTGCATGCTCGCCTTTGCATCCTACCTGTAGAGCGTCGTCTCACCTCAGCCGCCCATCTGCAAGTGCCCGCACGCCCATCAGCAGGTGCAGCACCGCTCGCCCGCACACCAAACCCACAGGAAAGAACTGCAGATCGCCGCGCCCGCACGAGCAGACCCGCGCCACAACTGCGGCCACAGCAGCAGCCTTCGCCGGTCCTCATCTCCTTTGTCGGCCAGCTGCCTCAGGCCATCTCCGTCGACGTTGCGGCCTCCATCAGATAGCCCTCATCCTCGCCGTCCTCCTGAGCCTCGCGACAGCCCCGCCAGTGCTCTCTCTCTCTCGCGAGGAGGAGAGAGAGCAAATGCTCTGTTTCCTCAACCATTAAAATTTACAGAAAATGCCATTGTCAAGTTACTGTTTGTTTATTTTCTGAATTAATATATTGCTGCACAATTTGCGTGGACACCCCTTGCTTAATTCGAAATCACATATAATTGATTTCTCCTACTGAATGACATACAATATGAGATATTAATTATAGTGTCATTAGTTAGGAGATTAATATTAACATTGTTTGCCATTACCAAGGTCAGTATTTAGAATATTATATTATGGTAATTTTGCATATGCACCCTCATCTTCTTGATTAATTATCTATATTGCAAATTTGTGCTGGAAATGAGAGAACTAGTTAGCATGCATCTCTATTAATATTCCCGATTCATTTATGCATTATTACTCTTTTTTTTTAGGCTAATTCTTCCCTGTGGAGATGACCTAACTCTTCGTGGTTAGTTTTGAAAATTTAAATGTTTTGAAAGGCGATTTTCTACCACGCGATTAAATACAACGACACATCATTTTATTATAAAGTTTTCAACGAAAATGAAGACCACTCTTTCACCTGGATGAAGGTGGTGAGGAACGAGATGAATGAGGACGGAGCCAGAGGACGAAGGGCAGGGTGGATGGCATCGCGGCGAGGATCTTCTTCCCGAAGGGAGGTGAGAAGACGACCACTGGATGCTCCACGAATGGGGATGAGAGGCAGGAATAAATGTTTGTTTCCTACTCTAGAGGAGCATCCCAGACTTGGGACAAGCTCTCTCTAAAGCCTTGGAGGCGGTGAGAGGAAGAAAGGAAGAGATGAAGAAAAATGGGAGGCGTAGGGGTCCTTTTATAGTGGAGGAAAGAATCGAATTCATATTCAGGACATTTAGTGACGGTCATAAACGTTGCTGAAGATTACCCATGCACCCACCCACCTCTACATTGGCGCGCGCACCGCACTCCCACTGTGCTACTACGAGTGCACGTGCATGCCTGCACTACTGTGCGCGTGTGGTGGCACGTGTGTGCGCATGGGTGGCCTGGGTTGCGCCACGTAACGCAATCTGGGCCATCCATCTTCTTTTTGTTGTAGGGGCTTCTACAAAGGTAGGATTGAGTCGATTATCATGCCGTTAGGCTGCGATCATCGACCCAAATCCATCCACGCTATCGGATTTTTCATTTGATGGTCTGAATTACGTCACCTAGTCCCTTGGTTGTTGATCTTCCTCAGACTGCAAATGGTGCTACGGGACTCCAATCAAGGCGATTTCGGAGGCGTTGGACTCCGATCATCATCCTGATCAGATCCATACGATCATATCGTCAATCCAAGGCTCTAAAATAAATCTCCTCTCCTAACCACACAAGGGGCACAATTAACCTAAAATATGCACAACTACTCTAAATGTAGAATGATGCATGCTATGTAATATTTGTAATATGGAATGAAAATCTAAGCCTAGGAACAAGTATAAATAGGTATTTTAACCTAAATGGGTGTGGCTACATCAATAGGCTCAATTATGCAATCCTAAAATCTAATATATATGCATGCATGCAGATATTTATAAAATGCCCTAAATGTATTGCAACTAATGCTACAAAACCAGGATAATTAACCATGTTAACATATAAATATGCATACTTGATGTAGACACATCTATATCACATAAACTGTCTATTTATGCATGTTCATAGGCATATAATTGCATCATACATTATAAATATTGCATAACATGCATCATCATGCATTTAGATTAGTTTGTACAAATTTTAGGTTAATTTTCCCTTTTTATGGTCAGGAGAATGGACGATATTTATAGAGACCTCGAACCATACGAATCTAATCAAGGTGACGATTGGAGCTCAACGACTCTGTAATCGCCCCGATTGGACTTCCGTAGTATCAGATGTAATTCGAGGAAGATCAGAGGTCAAGGGGTAAGGTAGTGCAAATCCATACGTCAGATGACAAATCCAATTGCACGAATGGGTTCGAATCGACGATCGCAACCCAACAACGAGAAAATTGACCCAATCCGACAATTGTGGCATCTCCTACAAGCAAAAGAAGTTGGGTGACCCAGATGGCACCACGTGGCGCCATCCAAGCCACCCGAAGGCACTAGCTCTCCTCGCCTTAACTAAGAAGCCCTTATCTTAGTCGTTGGATGTTGATCCAACGACTGAGAACGCACCATGTTGCTCCCCAAGCCACACTTTAGATCTCCTGAAGGCAAGGGCTTAGGTGATCTCAACTGTTGGATCGCCATCCAACGGTTGTGAGCACCTGACCCTTAAAATGAAAACACGACAAATAATCTAGTGCAGCGCAGTGGTCATGCACCTTACACACGTGCGATGTATGCTCAAATCATGGCGAGGAGGTGGTTGCGTTGAAGGCATGCCCAATCAAAATTCGGCCGCATGATGATGATCGAACAGCAGCAACGACGATGACGCGGAGCCATCTCTAGCGTCGAATGGAGTTTCACACCCCACGTGCGTGATGAGGCATGATCGCACGCTGACATTGTGTGCGTGGTAAGGCTAGAGGGCTTGCGTAATCTAAGCCGTCCGATCAAATGATTGAACGGCTAAGATTATTTGAGCGTAATAAGGCGCACGAACGTACAAAGGCAAGGAGTCGACGTGGCTCGATCTGAGCCATGAGATCGGTGATGAGCGACCCTCCTTGCATGCAGGCCAACAGCAACATGTACCATTAGTATTACTTACATGCATCACTAAAGGCTGCTTAATCATTTTAAATTCTTTTAAAAAAGGACTTTTATGCCCTTTGTCCTCAACTATAAAAGGGACCTCACACCTCTTATTTTATCCATTCCTTCCATTCTTCTCTCACCTCCTCCAAAGCTCTACAGCTCATCCCAAACCAAGGATGCTCCATTAGAGTCTTAAATACAATTTTTTCCATCTTCTCATCCCTGTTCGTGGAGCGCTCGCAGTTGTCCTCTCATCGCCGTTCGAGAAGCAGATCCCATTGCCACATCGCTTTACTCTATCCTCCGTCCTCCGTCTTCGTACTTTTTCGTTCAACATCTCATCACCCTGGTCCGAGCGCCTCGTCAACGTGGCTCACCCTCCAAGCAGCCATCGAGGAAGATAATTTCTCATCCCCTTCTCTTTTATTGCTTTCTAATGTAGATTTCATGCTTTCTAGTGTAGCACATACTTGTAATGGACGTGCACCTATTGTTTTAAAATTATTATTCATTCTCTCTCTATTTTCTCTTTATTTGTATTATTCTCTCTCTTCTATTAATTATTCTTCAAGTAGAATAGCTTGTAGATTAATTTCAACTAGCTAATCTGCTTCGTGACAATAATTACAACACAATTTTTGATAAACGTTCCCCTCCCCATGTTCGACTTGGGACTCACTAGAGTTTCAGTTAAATTATCTGTTTGACAGATTTTTACACGAGTACAATGATAGGGTTTTCAAACTTAAAACTTTTAGCGGAGAAATCACATTCAACATTTTGACGCGTTGCCGAGGAGGCAAAGCTCTTTGATTTCCCACATTTCTCTCCTTACTTATCTTTTACCTCACTTGTCTCCATTCTTATTGTGATTGTAGGTACTCTCTCGAGGAGAGCAAAAGTGGTAGATTAGAGTAAAGTGCTATTCAATGGTCATTAAGTTTACCCCCATCCCTCCCACCCCCTAGATTTCATTCCATCACATCAATAACACAAACCTTAATTAACGTAGGAGTTTGCATAAACCCTAGGCTTAGTTTGGTTGTTTGGTTGCCACCTTCACCCACCTCATCCTCCATATATATATATATATATAATATCTGATTGTGGGATTTACTTAAACCTACGCATCACATACACCCACAGAGGTACACGGCCTCTTCTGATTTCAATCACTTAACTGGGAATCCAACCTAAGGACCTAGTACACCTGCACGACTTATACAAATAAGTGATTAGAAATCTAATTAGGATAACCATTTTGTGTGCCTTAGTTAGTGGTGCATTAGGCCACTTGTCTGATTTGTATGGGTCGCACCACTTAACATAAAATTGATTCGTCAAGCAACTTGCCACATAGGATTCAACTTTTAGGGCTTAAATCGGCACTCCACATTCCTTTAAGTTTTAAAGGAAGACATCTTCACCTGTGCTTTCAAAACCTAGTTTGCCAACTAAACATGATTGAATGCACCTAAAGTTGAACCCTAAAAACTATTAACAAGGTTGAACCATAAAAGACAAATCATCAATTAACCTTGCTTGAAAACTGATGACTCTACAATTATTAGTGTTAATAACATCAAATTGAGTCAATTTTGAGGGTACTTGTGCGATAATGACATATTATAATGGACTTGGGAGCATTGCATGCATATTGCGTGATCTCTACATTTTAATCACTTGGAATCAATGTTTAATGACCATGTACACAAGTCCATTTTGAAATAGGTCTCATATGAGTAATCGAACCATACGAATGGATATGAATCGATGAATGGAGTCCAATGGACTCAAAATCACTTCAATCCAACCCTCGTAGCTCCCACAACAAGCTTGAGAAAGATCAATGGCTAGGGGGCAATGTGACATCCTTACTGGCTTCGGATGAAAAATCCGACCATATAGATGGATCTGGAGCGATGATCGCAATCCGGCAACACAGGAATCATCGCGATCCAAGCATCGTGGCATCTCCTACAATAGAAAGAAGATGGACGACCCAGATAGCTTCACATGGTGCCATCTAGGCTGCCCAATGCAGGCCATGAATGCCTAGCACTGGCTCCTCTTCATACTCATCATCAAATCTCAAACATTGGATCAAGATCCAACGGCCAAGAAGCCACCTCCACCGCATGCCTTTGGATCCTCCTCGCAGCCATGCCAAGGGCATGGCGTAGTGGTCTTAAGAGGCGATCTCAAGGAGAAGGCACGAGTTCTAATCCCAGCGACCCCCCCCTCAAGCTCAATTGAAGCAACATCAGCATGTGCATGCACGTGCATACGCAGAGAGCAGCATTGCTCAGTGTAGTGCCAACACGTGCGTGCGGCACAACGCGTGCGGGCCAACGTGTGCGTTGAAGGCACAATGGAGGGTATACGATGACGCATGTGGCAGGTCTTCAGCGATGCTTTGAATGTCACTATTGACCTGAGGATGATTTTTGGCCTTTATAAAAGGGCCTACCCCCCTCCACCTTTGCCAAGCTTACATCTAAGAGCTACCACCACCTTCTAGAGCTTCGAGCAAGGTCTTGAAGCCGTCGAGCTACCAACGGAAGCTCCTCCACCGCCGTGGCTGCCTCGATGCCATCTTCTTAGTTATCTTAGTTTTATTTTATGTCATAATGTAGTACATGTTTTTTTCATTTGAAGCACTCATTTATATTTTGTTCATCATAACATTTGATAATTAATAGAATACATCTTTGATATATTGTTCGCATCATGATTCTCTAACCCTATTCCCCTCCTCTCCTCTTGCCCTCACTCTCTCCTCATCTCTCTCTTTCTCATTCTCTCCTTTTTGCAAGTGAATCAAAAGCGATATTTTGTGACACGAAAGTGACTAAGTGACTCCTATTATTGCCTCCTTGTGTTTGACACTCAGACTCACATCTGATTCTTTATTTAAATTTGACGTCATAAATGCGCTACAACAAACATTTTTATGCAAACTCATCCGTGAATGTTAGTTTTTGGCACCGTTACCGAGGAGGCAATGGATCTCTTATTCACTTTCATTTTCTTTATCATTATTCATATTTGTGTTATCTAACATTCTCTTCTCTCTCTTCTTATGGTTGCAAGAACCTCGTTCATCAACAATGGGAGGAGAACGAGCCAGGTTGGATCAAAGGAAGCACAAGAAGAAGATCGCCATCGACCCGAAGGTTTGATCTTGTCTTCCCATAATCCAAGGGTAACTTCTCATCTTTAGACCAAGAAGAATGGTGGTGTGTTAAAAAAAAACCCTCCCATTTGTTTGTCAAAGAAAAACACCACCATTAAGTCTGCAACCCGTTAATTTTGCAATATGATTTTCTGGATTTGGGTTGAGGACACAATTTAATGACACTAAACACCTCTAAAAATTTTGATAAAAATCTCAAAGGTGATCCTTCCAGTAGGCAAATGCCCCTTTAAATTTTAGTGCCAAAATCTTTGTGGTTTGTCTGTGAGAAATTCTCTACTGGAAGTGTGCAAGGTTTTCCTAAGTTCTGGAGATTTGTAGATTGTTCTTACTATTGAGAACTCCACACAGCTCAGATTTTTGGGAAATTTATAGTTTTGGTAAGATCTCAAAATTTTCTACACTTCTTTTGGAGATCACTTTTGAATTTGAAATTGATTAGTGCTTGTTCTGATCAAGATACTAAACTTGCACACTAACCTAGAAGTTCTAGACAAATTGACAACCTCTTGGAAAAGCATGAATTTGGGTAATCTATCATCCACAAAATATTCTGAAATTAATTTTTTTGAAAAGCTCACTCGATTTTGGTTAGCATAATGTCATTGATTGTTTTGATTAGACCCTTCTTGACAAAATCTTAAAAAATTCATTGAGTAGAAGCTTCACACCCTAGGATTTTCCACACTAGGGAGTTTTTTATTTTATAGCCACACAAAAGGGCTTAAAGAAAATCAATCTTCATCAACCGTGTGACTATACAATTGTGCCATGTTTGAATGTGCGAAGAAGTGGAATTTTTAAAATCCATTAAAGCAAGATTCAAACCCTAAAAGTCACACATCTCAATCTTGCTTGTTAATGAACACTTGTTTTGGCATTGGGTCCTTGCACCCAATTGTGCATGAACATGGCCTAGAGAGGACCAATCTAAGTCCTGAAAGTGTGATTGGGTTTGTAAGTGCTTGGCCTTAATTCCAATTATGGAATCCAGTGTCTAGGCTATGGGGAAGTGTCAAACGACCATGGTTGTGGGGTACAAAGGAACCGATGGTGCGAGCCAAAGGAAGAACCTTCCCTTCAATCCCCTCGTAATCAACCTGGCCAGATTAACTTTTGGAAAAGAGATTTAAGTGCTTGCAGATTTAATCACTCTCTTCAGGACTTCTAGGTCACCTAGGTCTACACTGTAGGGCCAAGATTTGTTTGCTTGATTGTGCAAATAATTCTCTTGTTTGTACTTTCCTCATCCATCCATGGATTTTAATGCTTATCCATCCTACCCAAACTATCCCAAACATGATTTGTATTCTAACCCAAGTAGATCGTATCAACAGTTTACTTGGGATAACCAGCCACCTAGTTGGGGATACAATCGAAGGTATGATTATCTTGAAGTCCCTTCTTATCCCAACTATCCCAATTTCACTCAACCCGCACCAACTTCCTATTAGGATACATCCAACCCAACAACCTAGGGTTATGATCCAAACCTTGGGGATCCTTATCTTGATTCTCCTTATGATTAGTCTTCTTTTAGGTCCTACCCACCCACCAATCAATTTGATAGGACCTACACTATAGGAGAACATCAAGGGCCCTACCCTTCCCAGGACCATAACCAAGATAGGTCATCTGAATTCGAGGATCTCTCCTACTTGACCAATTGATTGGAAGGGATTTTAGAAAAGTGGAAATCAAAGGATGATCATAAAACTAAAAAAATCAGGAATGATCAAACCCTGCTTTGGACCCTTAACAAAGAATCCCACTAGGAGGAGGACTTAGAACCTCAATTATTCTAGAGTAGGACTAGATAGAAAATGGTTCCTCTTGAAGAATTGGACCCTGAAAATGATAGAATAGAGGACCCACCCAAGAACATAAACCCTAGTACGAACTCTAACACACATCCTCAACCATACCCTCCCAACTTTGATTTAAATACTAAGGAGGAAATCCAAGGGAAACCTAATGACACCCAGTCAGTTGTTGATAGCCTTCAGTTGGAGTTACATTGATAAAATCAAGAATTGATTGAAGGGCAATAGGCCATGATTGATATGTTCCAACAATTGGAGGAAGAGGGCCAAAGAAATTGTTGAAAACAACTCCGTTTATGGAATCCATGAAGCAAGGCCCTACAATGATAGATTGGACTACACCTATTTACCCAAAATTGGTTCAGTCCACCATTGATACTCCCTAGGAGTTAGACAACTCAACAGAAAATGCCATTAAGGATTCCTCAAAACATGATTTAGGGAGAGTTGAGGAAAAACACCAGGAGGAAATTGAGAATTTGGGGGATGATGTCTTTGAATCCAAATCTAATCTTCCCAAGGAAAGTGATTTGGTGGACGAGACATCCAAAATTGAAGATGAGGAGTGGGATTACAATTCCGAAATAATCAATTTTGAATCATTTGAAACCCCCATCACAAGTTTAGAGGAGGGCCAAGGGAAAGAATCTGAGCTAGAGGATGAAATTATCCCTACTAATCGTGCTTTTGCACTATTTGTTAAATTAGGGTTTTAAGTCGTTGCAATGCACAAAAATGGATTCGCTTTTAAAATTTGTAAGACCTAGATAGGGGAGTATCTAGGGTCGTCCAAGGAGGCAATATGCTTGCAATCAAATCTCTTGCTTAGAAAATAGATCTCAACTTTCTTTTTTTGGTTTTTCAATATATCATTTTTTTTCTGGTTTGTAATTGAAATAACGAGGATTCTGAATTAATGAAAACTACTCCTAATAGTAACCCTAGGTGACAAGAGCTACCTTCCTTCTAAGCTCACCCTAGGCATGTGAAGGCCTAGGGTAATTAGAGAGGGAGGGAAGTGAGTGCACGAAAGGGAAATGTAAATTGCAATCAAGACAAACAAATCTAATGAAGGCAACTTGTATAAAATTTAGGAATTGTTTAACAAGGATCTAGTAGAAGAATGCCTAAACTACTAGAATTGAAAATGCATGTAATGAAAACACAAAAATCCTTTGAAATGATGGTGAAGATGGCGAGGCTCTTGCTCTAATTGTGGCTGCTCCCACAATCAAAAAGAGCTCCTCCTTCTCCTTGCAAAATTCTTCAAGGTGTAGTTTCCTTGGCAAACCTTGAAGTAGGGGGGCGTGCCAAGGCTTTCCTCCAAGGTGGCGTGGACCACCTCTTAGCTCTCCTCCAAGGTGGCATGGACCACCTTCAAGTCCTCCTCCAAAGGTCTTCCTTACTTGGCTTCTCCTTTGGTTGGTGTGGGCACAAGAGAGAAGGGAAGAGGGGAAGGCACCAAGGGGACAGAGTATCCCCTTAATCTTCTTCTTCTTCTTCTCTCTTGGGAGTCAGATATAGGTATGAGAGGTATTTTGCTAGCCAAGGATGGGTTGTAAGGTAGTTGGTGTTGGTCTTTTTATAGGGTAGGATGAGAGGGTTAAGGTGACTCTTGAAATGGATGGCTAAGATGGGAAGATGGGGGTGGGTAGGTAATCTTATGGTGAAGAATAGTTGGCGCCAAGTAGGGGGCTGCGAAGGTGGTGGTTAAGGTGGTGAAGAGCCACCTAAAGGTGGTGCCAGCCATGAAGGGATGCCTTGGTTTTGTGGCCACCATGAGGGCTTCTAGAAGGGGGGTTAGGTGGATGGTGCAGATGGGTTTAATGGAAGATATGTGGTGGAGATGAAGGAGGTTTTGGAGGGAAAAAGTGGCACCAATTGGTGGGTGATTATGAGAGGTTTTGGCACAACTTTGTAGTGTCCTTTGGAGGTAGTGGGTAGGCTAGGTTGGCGCCAAGGTGAGGTGGAACTAGGGTTAGCTTATGTGGAGCTTAGGTGGAGCTAGTTGGTGGAGTTGTTAGGTAGGGTTTTTAGGTGGTAAAAGCCAAGGGAGCTGGAGCATAGATAAGCTAAGCTAAGCTAAGCTAGCTTAGCTAGTAGTGGAGTAGAGGAGGAGGTATTGGAGCTAGGGTTTGAAGAGAGGAGTTGAGGAGAAGTCTAGAGCTTGAACTGGAGCTGGTAGCTGCTGAAGAGGGTGGCATGGAGCTACTCTAGCTATCTTAGCTTGCTAGTTCTTTGCTAGCTGCTAAGCCAAGCTAAAGCGAGCTGGCTTCTACCATAATGAGTTGAGGTGAGCTGGGTCTGGTGCAACCGAGGAGGATCAAGCTGGTTGAGGCAGCTAAGGTAGCTTAGCTCAACTGAGTTGAGCTAAGATGAGTCCTTGGGAGCTGGACTTGAGCTTCTTGAGCTGGAATGAAGTCATGTTCAGCTGGCTAGAGTTGAGTGGAGCTGGATGTAGCTGGACCTGAGTTGGGGTAAACTCCAGTCAACTCAGCTGAGCTAGCTAGAGCTCCCTGTGAACTCACGGGAGATGAGATGAGCTAGACTCAGCTAAGTTGAGCTGGATCTGAGCTGACCAGAGCTAGGGTGAGCTGAGATGAGCTCTCTTGAGCTGCCATTCAGCTAAGATGAGCTGAATGGAGCTAGGATGAGCTAACCCTGGTCCAAGTGAGATGGATTCTAGCTATGGTGAGCTGGATCAAGCTGAGTTCCATCTAGTTTGAGCTTCTTCTTCACCTGTTACCTTCCTGAGTGCTAGGGTTCTAGGGATCTGTTAATCTGTTCATCCCTAACACTCACAAAAACACATTAAAAAGACAAGAAAAAATGCAATGCGTGCCTAACCTAATATATGACTAAATGCAACCCAAAAACCCATTTGCGAAGCAAAACCCTAAGAGCTAAGATTGTTTTAATGCAAAAGAATGATGATAAACTGGCATTTATCACCTACCTCTAATGCAACCTCGGAAATTGAGTCTAATATGAAAGAGGTTGAAGATAATATTCTTGGGGTCAAGGAATTGGAGGGAATAAGCAATGAAACTCTAATTGAAGAAGGGATGGATTTTTCTTTGGAGAACGAAATCAAGCTTAGGGCCTATTGTGAAACTCTTGATTTTGTTACGTGCCCTATTAGAATTGAAATCCCGCAACATGAATGCACTGGAATTAGTATACCTTTGGGGATTACAACTTTAAAGGGACACAAGTTGATTACAAAACCTACGTCTTTAGTTTCTACCATTTTAGATTTGGGTTGCGCTCATCCAAATCAACTTCTCTACATACCTATAGACTAAGAGAGGAACAAACATGAGCATGCATGTTACACCAGTTGCAGAGTTCCCGTCCCTTAGGGATGGAACTCCACCACAACCTAGTCTGCATCTATGGACTTCTAATTTTGGGTCTATCTAATTTTGTCTACACCTTCTTGACCCAGACCATTAACTAATTTATCCTTTATTGTCTGTGCATTATGCCCAGCTGAAGGCACTAAACTCAGACCTTCCTGGGAGGCAACCCAGAGGTTTCAAGTTGACCTGGTTCACGATTACAACTCAGGTGATTTCTTTCCCTACTACCTTGCATACATTTATTTTTCCAATGAGGACATTGTCCAACTTAGGCATGGGTGGGTAATAATTCATAAGATCTGAGTACAAAATTGTCAGCTTGAACTAATTTTATTTCTTTTTATAAAAATAATTAAAATTAAAATTAGTAAAAGAAAACTTAAGTATTAGAAGCTTGTCTACATTAGGAAATGATACGTTAGGGACTTAATCGCTTAGACCCTTCAGGTCTTCGGACTTAATCAGTCCAAGTGTCCACTAAAATGTGGACTTGGTTTTGAGTCCTTGCCACCTTAATTTATCTTAATCTGGTCAAAAAAGTAAGGTGATAAGTATACGACTTATCAACCCACCCTCTAATTTGGGGGAATTTTTAGTTTAAGCATCTACACACATTTTGCACTGACTCACTCATCAGCGATTCTAACAGAAATTGGGCAGCTAATGAACCTTCTAGGATGGTATGGCTGGCAAGGTGTCATGGGTAACAGCCCATTGGCCAGTTATCCAGAGCCCAACCACTGGACCAGACTCTTTTAGTGCCTTTAGGTAAATCTTAGATCAGGGAAGCCACCTAGTGAGTGAAAGAAGAAAAGAAAATGATGTACCCAAAAAGATAGAAAAAAATAGAAAAAGGAGAAAATAAAGAAAAAAATATAACAATAAAGTCACACTTCACCGCACAAGTATGGCTGGCAAGTGGCAGTGGTAACAGCTCATCAGTCGGTTGTCCAGAACCCAACTTAGGAAATGCAAAAAAATTCCAACACTTAAGAAAGAAGTGGGGAAGTAGAATAAAATTGGGGAGATATACACTGGATCCACCCTTATGTTGACCCCATAAAAGATATAAAAGGTAGGGAGAAAGCTACCGATTGAAAAGATAAACCCTAAGGTAGAATTTTTAGGTCACCTAAAGGCGTAGAAAGTCGAAGTCCATTTAAATTGCCATTGAGTGGGTCTTTCATAATTTTCACACAAGATGCTTAGTACTAAGAGTCCTTTTCAAATTTTGGGTGAGTTGGGTAGCCGTAAAAAGTTATCCCAAAATCCTCAACTCCAAAAATCCAAAAAAAATTAGAAAAGATGCAAAAGAAAAAATATATATATTTTTTTCTTGCATATAAAATAAAGCAAGGACTCGGGCGGTTGGCATTTTGCCAGAAAACCCGAGCACTATTGAGTCTTAGTGAGTTAGGTTCTTAGTAGAAATTTACTCCAGTCAACAAGCAACTTCTACCTAAGCGATCAACTCCTAATTTTAGTTGTAAATAGCATTTAGGTCAAACCTTGCTAGGGACTAGCAAGGGGTGGGCATGGGGGTATGATGACTCTACAATTATTAGTGTTAATAAAATCAATTAGAGTCAATTTCGAGGGTACTTGTGCAATAATGACATATTATAATAGGCTTGGGAGCATTGCATTTATATTGCGTGATCTTTACATTTTAATCGCTTAGCAAGGGGTGGGCATGGGGGTATGATGACTCTACAATTATTAGTGTTAATAAAATCAATTAGAGTCAATTTCGAGGGTACTTGTGTGATAATGACATATTATAATGGGCTTGGGAGCATTGCATGCATATTGCGTGATCCTTACATTTTAATCGCTTAGAATCAATGTTTAATGACCATGTGCACAAGTCCATTTTGAAACAGGTCTCATATGAGTGATCGGATTATACGAATGGATCCAGATCGACGAACGGAGTCCAACAGACTCGAAATCACTTTGATCTGACCGTCGTAGCTCCCACAACAAGCTTAGGAAAGATCAATGGCCAGGTGGCAATGCGACATCCTTATGGGCTTCGGATGAAAAATCCAACCATACAGATGGATTCAGAGTGACGATCGTAGTCCGACAATGTGGGAATCATCGTGATTTGAGCATTGTGGCATCTCCTACAATAGAAAGAAGATGGACTGCCCAAATGGCACCACATGGCGACATTTAAGTCACCCAATGCCGGCAATGAATGCCCAGCACTAGCTCCTCTCCATCCTCATCATTAAATCTTAACCGTTGGATCAAGATCCAATGGCCGAGAAGCCACTTCCACCTCATGCCTTTGGATCCTCCTTGCGACCATGTCAAGGGCATGGTGAGGTGGTCCTGAGAGGAGATCTCAAGGAGAAGGCGCGGGTTCAAATCCCCACGACCCCCCCTCAAGCTCAATTGACGCAGCGAGAGCACAGCAGCAGCATGTGCACGCATGCACGTGCTTGGAGAGTAGCGATGCACAGCACAGCGCCAGTGCGTGCATGTGGCACGACACGAGCAGTGTAGCACGGGGTGCGTGGGCCAGCGTGTGCATTGAAGGAGCTAGGGAGGGGGCTGATAACGAATTTTACATGGTTTGTGAAATATGTTGTAACGCACAAAACTGATCAACTCTTAAATTTATAAACCTAGATAGTGGGGTATCTAGGGTCATCCAAGGAGGCCAAATGTTTGCAAAAATACGTCTCTTGCTTGGAAATGAAATTCACCTTTCTTTTTAGTCTTTTCAACTATATCATCTTTTTTAGGGTTTTGAAACAACAAGCATTTGCAAAGTTGTTGACGAAGAAAAAGGCGATGTAAGCCTAATCCACTAAACTATTGCTAGAGTGAAAAGAAAGGCCTCTCCCTAAGCTCACATTAGTCACATGTGGACCTAGAGTAATTAGGGAGAGGGAGTGAAAAAGTACTAGATCAAGATAAGAAAAAAACAAATGCAATAAGAATTTAAAAGAAGTCAACTTGAATTAATTTGAACTTCTACACAAAGCATATAGAGGAAAGCTTCTAATCTACTTGAAATGCAAGAAGATAAAAACACAAATCCTTTAAATGAAATGGTGAGGAAGATGATGGCTTCTTGCTCCAAGCTTGGTAGCTCCCCAACTTGAAAAGAGTCCTCCAACTCCTTCCTTGCTATGCTCCTCCAAGATGGTGTCCACCAAGGTGGAAGCTTCCACCTTAACTTTCCTCCTCCAAGGGTGGGCATGCACCACCCTTGCTCCTCCTTGCCTGGCCGTCCTCCTAGTGGGGGAGTGCTCCTCCTCCTTGGCATGTCACAAAGGAGAAGAAAAAGGGGAAGAACGCACCAAGGGGGCAGGTAGGATGCCCCCTTAATATTCTTTACTTCTTCTTCTTCTTCTTTCTTGGCCTTGAATTATGGTGGGTATATGGTAGACTAAACTAATGGAGGATGATTTTTATGTGGTGATATGGTGGGTTTAGATAGAGGTGGAGAAGGGGGTAGTTGGCGTGAATAGGTGGAGGGCTAGGATGGAGTTTGGTGGAGGTTATCGGTGGTTAGAATGATCCTAGGGCTAGGGTTAGTTGGTGCCAACTAAAGGGGTGCCATGGGGTGGTTATGGTGGTGAAAGGACACCTATATTTGGTGCCAACTATGGGGCTTCCAGAAAGTAGGTGAGGTGGATGGTGGAGATGATTTTAAGGAGAGGTGTATGGTGGAGATGAAGGGAATTTTTGAGGGAATGTTGGCATGAAAAGGGAAGGGTTCTAGAAGGTTATTTTGGAGGGAAATTAGGTGGCTTTTGGTAATGGTGATGGGGTGAAGGGGTGTGATGGTGGTGGTGCCAACTTGGAGTTGGATAGCTAGCTTAGGTGAGCTTAGTTGGTGGAGCTAGCAAGGGTTGAGTTGAAGGTGGTGGATGGCCAAGGAGCTGGATGCTAGCTAAGCTAAGATAAGCTAAGCTAGCTTAGCAAGTTATGGAGTAGAGGAGTAGGTAATGTGAGCTAGGGTTTGAAGAGAGGAGCTGAGGAGGAGAAGTCTGGAGCTTGAAATGGAGTTGGTAGCTGCTGAAGAGGCTAGATGGGGCTACTCTAACTGGCTTAGCTTGCTAGTTCTTTGCTAGCTGCTAAGCCAAACTAAAGTGAGCTGGCTTCTGCTAAAGTGAGCTGAGGTGAGCTGGGTCTGGTGCTCCCAGGGAGGATAGAGCTAGTTGAGGTAGCTAAGGTATCTTAGCTAAACTCAGCTGAGCTAAGTTGAGTCCCCGGGAGCTGGACTTAAGCTTCCTGAGCTGGAATGAGGTCATCTTCAGTTGGCTAGAGTTGAGTAGAGCTAGATGCAGCTGGATCTGAGCTAGGGTGAACTCCAGTCAACTCAGCTAAGCTAGCTAAAGCTCCTTGTCGACTAATGGGAGCTGAGATGAGCTAGACTCAACTAGGTTGAGCTAGATCTAGTCTGACCTGAGCTAGGGTGAGCTAAGATGAGCTCTCTTGAGCTGCCATTTAGCTAAAATGAGCTAAGTGGAGCTAGGATGAGCTAACCCTAGTTCAAGTGAGCTGAATTTCAGTTATGGTGAGCTGGATCAAGCTGAGTTCCAGTTGGTAAGAGCTTCTCCTTCACCAATTGCCTTCTTGAGTGATAGAGTTCTAGGGATCTGGCAATTTGTATATCCCAAACACTCACAAAAACACATCAAAAACATAATAAAAAATGCAATGCATGCCTAACCTAATTAATGCCTAAATGCAACCCAAAAACCTGTTTACGGAGTAAAATCCTAAGAGCTAGGCTTGTTTTAATGCATAAAAATGATGATAAACCAACGTTTATCAAGGGCTACGGCAACGCATGCAACGGGTCTTCAGCGACACTTTGAATGTCGCTGTTGACCTGAGGACGACTTTTAGCCTTTATAAAAGGGCCTACCCCCCTCCACTTTTTCCAAGCTTTCACCCAAGAGATACCACCACCTTCTAAAGCTTCAAGAAAGGCCTTGAAGCCATCTAGCTACCGATGAAAGCTCCTCCATCGCTGTGTCTATCACGATGCCGTCTACTTCTTTGTCTTAGCTTTATTTTATGTGATAGTATAATACATGTTTTTTTCATTTGAAGCATTCATCTATATTTTGTTCATCACAAAATTTTATAATTAATAGAATATATCTTTGATATATTATTCACATCATGATTCTCTAACCCTATTCCCCCCTCTCTCTCTCTCCCTCTCCCTCTCTCTTCCTATCTCTCTCTTTCTTATTCTCTCCTTTTTGTAAACGAATCAAAAGTGATATTTTTTGACATGAATGCGACTAAGTGATTCCGATTATTTCCTTCTTGTGTTTGACACTTGGACTTGTTGGTGCTAGAGCACCACGATCATTTGTTTTGATGATAACAAAACACGTGTTATTTAACATTTGCAATTTGAGTCCTAGATTTCAGGTCAATTGCAAATGTGGACGTGTTTAGACGGAGTTCGAGCTCGCATCCAGGACGGATTGGAGGAGCTTGACGGAAAACAGAGGAGGTTCGCGTGGAGCGACAGATTGAAGATAGAAGACAAGAAGAATAGGATAGATTCTTTTTAATCCTTTCATGTACTTTTATCTTTATTTTTCTTGCTCTTTATTTTCCTTATATTTTCATGTTAAAGAGCCTCAAAGAACCCTAACAGTAGTCCTAGGAACACCGGCACAACCCTAGGATACTTAGGTTTTCTGTATAATACTTAGAAAACCAATATAGGGTTCAAACAGCACTTCCAGACGTCTAATTCCCAAATCAGACGTCTGATAAAGCATTTTAAGACGTCTGACTGTTGTTTCAGACGTCTGATAACTGTTAGGCTGGACATAGCTATTTCTATCTGATGAAATCAGACATCCAGACCATAGTCCAGACGTCTTAGAAGACGTCTGATGAATTTGCCAGACGTCCAATTAGTGGACCGTTGGCTGGCTTAGCAAACAGTCAAGAATATGACCGTTAGAGCCTTATCAGACATCCTTAGGTCTTTCCAGACGTCTGATAAATGACCGTTTTGCCTCGGCTGACCCAAAATCTCTTCTCAGAGATTTTCTAGCCGTTGCAACGTTTGGAAATCAATTCCCACAGTAAAAGTAGGTTTCCAGACGTCCTGTATGTCATCTGATGTACTTGCACAAAAACCCTGTTTAGATCTGATCCAAGTCAGGGAGAGACCCGCCCAAAATCAGACGTCTGACCATTTAATCAGACGTCTTAAAGTGAACTTCCAGACGTCTGATGCTAGAATTAGACGTCAGATAAGCCTGTCAGAACAATGATACCAGATTTTCTGCATTATTATTTACGGTTTTGTCATCATCAAAAAGGGGGAGATTGTTGGTGCTAGAGCACCACGATCATTTGTTTTGATGATAACAAAACACGTGTTATTTAACATTTGCAATTTGAGTCCTAGATTTCAGGTCAATTGCAAATGTGGACGTGTTTAGACGGAGTTCGAGATCGCATCCAGGACGGATTGGAGGAGCTTGACGGAAAACAGAGGAGGTTCGCGTGGAGCGACAGATTGAAGATAGAAGACAAGAAGAATAGGATAGATTCTTTTTAATCCTTTCATGTACTTTTATCTTTATTTTTCTTGCTCTTTATTTTCCTTAGATTTTCATGTTAAAGAGCCTCAAAGAACCCTAACAGTAGTCCTAGGAACACCGGCACAACCCTAGGATACTTAGGTTTTCTGTATAATACTTAGAAAACCAATATAGGGTTCAAACAGCACTTCCAGACGTCTAATTCCCAAATCAGACGTCTGATAAAGCATTTTAAGACGTCTGACTGTTGTTTCAGACGTCTGATAACTGTTAGGCTGGGCATAGCTATTTCTGTCTGATGAAATCAGACATCCAGACCATAGTCCAGACGTCTTAGAAGACGTCTGATGAATTTGCCAGACGTCCAATTAGTGGACCGTTGGCTGGCTTAGCAAACAGTCAAGAATATGACCGTTAGAGCCTTATCAGATGTCCTTAGGTCTTTCCAGACGTCTGATAAATGACCGTTTTGCCTCGGCAGACCCAAAATCTCTTCTCAGAGATTTTCTAGCCGTTGCAACGTTTGGAAATCAATTCCCACAGTAAAAGTAGGTTTCCAGACGTCCAGACTTAGTGCCAGACGTCCTGTATGTCGTCTGATGTACTTGCACAAAAACCCTGTTTAGATCTGATCCAAGTCAGGGAGAGACCTGCCCAAAATCAGATGTCTGACCGTTTAATCAGACGTCTTAAAGTGAACTTCCAGACGTCTGATGCTAGAATTAGACGTCTGATAAGCCTGTCAGAACAATGATTGTTCCTGATTTCGGGCTGATTCACTTGGGCTTTGTACCCAACGGTTATGGAAGCCTTTCCAAGCCTTCCAAAGCCTTCCTAAGGCCTCTATAAATAGAGGGGAGCCTTTGACACATAATATACACTTAGAAAAACACAAGACACACTTAAGCAACATACTTCCACTCTCTTGTGTCCTAGCTAGCTCTTGCTCTCCAAGCTCAAGCACCATTCTCTTGAGAGCATCAAACCGTTGCGCACCCGCTCTCCCGCCGTTGTCTACGAGAGCAAAGTTGCGCCGTTGCGTGGCTCACGCACCCGCGTCATCGTCGACGCACTCCTTGTAAAGGGGAGTTTCCTAAATCCTATAGAAGCTTAGGTTTATTACTTTGTTGGCTCTATAGGTTTGTTGTTTTATTTTACCTTTGTAATTTGGTTGGGTATTCGCTTTGCGAATTCCCGTCTCCTTCGTGGGACAAAATCCTTCTCGTGGAGAGAAGGGGTTGAGGAATGCTACCCTCGTACTTGTAGCGTGGTTGTATTGAGGTTTAATCACCCTCGTTTTAAGTGATTCGGTTTAGTGGATTTTGATCAACTAGGTTGATCGGAAAATCCTAACTCGAGAGGGTTAGGTGGTGGTTTTCACCTGATTTGGGTTTCCACCTAAAAATACCTGTGTACATTTTGTGATTGCTTATTTTGTGAGATTGCTTTATATTTTTTATTTCCGCAATTATTACGTCACCCCCTCTTCGAAGGGAACTACAGGACTCACATCGGATTCTTTATTTAAAATTGACGTCGTAAACGCGCTACAATGAATGTTTTTACGCAAACGCATCCTCGAATGTCAGAAACCATTGGTTGTGCACGCACACACATATTAATCAATCTTTAAGGGCACAACCCAGATAAAGGGCCCATCACATTCCCAAGCACATTCAAACCTAAGCCTAATTAAAACAGAGTAGACGTTGGCCTTAAGGATTGAACTCGCTCTTCGGGGCCCAGATCGAGATTATTTTTTATTAATCTACTTCTACTGGTCAATCTGATGTCTAGCTATGGGAGTAGAGTCAAACAACTACCATTGGTGGATATCAAAGGAACTTGAGGCGAAAGCCAATAGAAGAACCTTCTCCCCAACCCCTCCCTCTAACTAGTTGGATTGATTGGAAAGAAGTTGATCAAATCATTCTTTTCATCTCAAGACAAGTTCTAGGAGTCTGTAGATCTTTAGGCTATCCCACTTAAGGATAGGTTTGATTGTTTGTATTGCAGGGAACCTTTCTTCCTCCTATTTTGTCATGAATCCTTCCATATCCTGCAAACATTTTCACTCCTACCCTCCTGACATTTGTTATCCCTAATATGATGATTATTATCTCGACTTGTGCTGTAATCAACCATCTACTAGTTGGGATAACTCAGATTGGGGATACAATTCCAGATCTCTGTGTTCAGGGTCTAACCCTGGACACCATGATTTTGATTTCTATCCTTCTCCGAACTATAATGATTATAGATCTCCACCTCTATATGATCAACACAGCTCGATCTACAATCAAGAAGGATATCCTGGTTACAACTCTTACCCTCCCCCAGATTACATTGCACATAGGTCACCGCCCCTCTTTGAACAACTCGAAGTGACCTATTATCAAGGAGGGCACTAAGAACCTCAATTCTTTGACTCCCCTGGACTAAGCCCAAAACCTCCCAACCCTGAACCAAACCATTGGGTTTAGGTGAACCAAGTCTAAGATAGGGTGTTGGCTAGCTTAAGGAATACCATTCAATCTTTAGAAGCTCAGTCAACACCCAACACTGAAGAATTTGAGCCTCTGATTCAAATGATTGATGATCTTAACAAGTATTTGTTGGATTGGCTCCAAGATGTTAAGAATAAGGACTCGGGTGAGTTTTTACTTGGGAACTTGTCAAAATTGAGGATGAGATTTGTAATTGCTCTAGTCCAATCTTCGGATGATTCCTAGAATGAACCCCCTTCAGGAGAGCCAACGTCAGAATCAGTTCAGGCACCTGTAGGGGGCACACATCTTACGAGACAAGGGTGTTTCTCACTTGAAATCAGGTTTTAAATCATTATGTTATAGTATAGTTGAAATCTCGTGAAAAGCAAATAAAATTTATACTCGAAAAAGTTCAAGGTCATTCGCTTGGAGCAAAGAGGAATTCAGTTCTCAAAATTGCAATTTAAAATAATAAAGATATGAAATTTTAATTAGAAATTGATTCAGAGTAATGTAGCAATAAGATCAAGTATCAGACTACAAAAAGAATGGAGTAAAATGGTGATTTGAATCACCAATTACTCCCTACAATGATGGCAAATAGGACTCAATAGTTATATATGAAATGATCTCAATCGTTTGAATATTTTATGAGACATCTTAAATGTCTGATGATCTGATTTCTTCTTCTGCTGTGGCTCTTCTTCTTCTTCTTTTGTTGCTCTCTTTCTTCCTTCTTTTTCATTCTCTGTTGTTCTTGTACAGCACCTCTTCTTTTCTTCTTCTTTTTTTCTCTGCTCTTCTATTCTTCTGCTCTTCTTCACGCAGAGGGGGAAGGATCCTCAATTTTGTCTAAGTGTCAATGAATCCTTCTCAGAGCAAAACCTCACTGCCCTATGCACTATCCTCTCTTTCTCTCCTTGGGTCACGCTCTCCCAGAGCCTCCAACAGTAATAGGTTATCGGGTTTTCGGACCTAGAGCGCACCCGAGTCCAAGGCTATGGACGTGGGTCGCAACTGAGGAGTGGTTTGGTTAGGCAGGTTATCGGGTTGGCCAGACCCGCGTGTGAGGTGTCGTAGGCGAGGTGCGTGAGGGCACGTGTAGGGACCTCACCCTCTATGCGTGCTGAGGCGAACAGCTAATGCGACAAATTCACTTTATGTAGGTGCAGTCACTCTTCAACATTTGAGGTGGGACTAAAGTCCCACCTTTCCTTTGCGTAGCATAGTAGCAAGGTCTCTCCATCTAATTGCGCCTGCTGCTGGGGGTATTCCCTCCAATTGGAGTCCTGGGCGTGTTCCTTGAGCAAAGCCGCAGTGCATGGGACTTCACCTAGGTCTCGCAACACCTAGAGCAAGGCTTCAAGCTTCTCTCGAAGCTTCGGCAATGGCAGCGATGACATGTTACCTAAAACTCAAGAATAAGGGCCTTACAGCCACATCAGATGGTTCAGCAGGATTGTCGTGGCACGGCGAGTGTGACGGTGGCGGTGGCATGCCGTGAGAGGGTGTATGATTATGTGTGGAGGTCGAAGATCTTGGTGTGGCAGTGGGTAGGTCGACGGGGTGTTAGGACGGGTAATAGGAGAGGAGATGTTAGGGTTTTTGTGTGGTGGAGCATAGCGGAGCTTAGGGAGATGATAGCGGAGTGATTCGTGCAGTGTGGTGGTGAGTAGGCATCGCCAGAGCTTCGTTGGAGACGGAGAAGATGAAGTACGGGGGGGTGGCTGTTGGCGGTTATGCGTGTGTTCTAAGGGTGTAAAAATAGTATAGAGAGGGAAAGGGAGAGATAGAGGGACTTAAGGATGCGGTTGAGAGGCAAAAGGCTCCGGTGTTGGTTGACCGAAGCTGGAGGAGGAAGAAGCGACGAGGCTGCAACGGTGATGTAGACGGAGGAATGCCTTCCCTTTGGCTGAGGACGGTCGTGACAAAGAGAGGAAGAGTTTAGGCCATCCAATTTGATGGTTGGACGGTCGGAGGAGGGAGATCCGGAGAGGTCACCGAACTAGGGATTTTTGGTGGCTGAAGGAGGGGAATTGAGGTGATTTGGCTCCCAAAAACTTGCTGAAAAATTGTGCAAGGCCTCGGAGGTGCCTATTTAGGGCTTAAGAGGAGGTTCCAAGCTTGGAAACATTTGAGATTACGTAAATGAATGATACCCATTCCTTCTAAAGGATCACATGAGCTTTTGGGAAGGAGTTGGGATCCCTGGATGGGCTCATTTGAAAGGAAATTTCCCAAGAAATCTATGTTTCAAATCTGGGATTGATTGATTGAGAATCGAGCAAGAAATCCACACTCAAAACTCGACGGTGAAGGTTTAACCTTCCAAAAATGGCACGGGGACCTGCTTGTGAAGAAGACAAAGAAGTTGGGGGTTATTTGTAAGAGAATTCAAAGTCAAGGGTCTGAATGAGATAGAAAGAGTCTGATTAGACCAAAATGCAAACTTAGTCAAGATGATCTCAGATTGAGCCCAAATTTTAGTACAAACCTAATTTAAACTCAAGGAATCCAATGGTGAAGTTAGATTTAGTTTTTGACCACGTTTGAATGGGTAATTTATGCAAAAGTTGAAATTAGGGCAAATGTCTGTCTGAGACTATTTTGGGTCAAGACGGGTTCTGATGGTCAAATTAAAGATTCCAAACTGTAAAGAATATTTTTTTACGAATTTTAGAGGGTTTAGGTGAATTTTATCTAGACCAAAACCTCAGTTAGTTAAGCAGGTCTGTTTTTAGAGTTTCAAAAGTCATTTAATTCTCAAAACACGTAAAAACCCTTTTCTATCTGTTCTAACCCACTTGTTAGCCTTTTAGGACCATTTGACCCTTAATTAACCCCTGAGAAAACTCGTGGTTGTTCAGCAATTGAGATATGCTATTAAAACTACAGTTTTACTCCTGTTTCCTTGTCTTTCTATCTGAATGATTATGCAATGAATTACAATCCTCTGGCAATTATGTAGGAGCATTTAGTAACTTAAATAGATCAAACTGATCTAGTTATGGCTTATGATGGTATCTCCATCATACCCCCATGCCTAGCTTTTTCTAGTCCATTAGCAAAATCTTATGGAATTAACTTTACTTCTAGACCATATGCCTTTGAATGCTCAAAATTCTGATGTGTGCTTTCTTTTGTACTTTAGGTCAGAATGCCGATAGTAGGCCTAGAGGTATTCAAGTACAAACCAAGATTCAGACCTAACCAGCTCTAGTCTTCGTCCACCGTGAAAGTTTCTAAGGCCCACATGAACTAACCTAAGGTTCGTTGAACTTCGCGGTTAAAGCACCTATGCTTGTAACATCTTTTAGCCCAGGTTCAATTTGCAGTGCATTTTTGTAAGAGAGTGACAAAAGAATTTTTCTTTATTTTTGGAGAGTTTTCTCTCTCTTTTCTTTTTATTTCTAGCCTGGGATTAGCTTTACAACACGGTCTATATCGGATTCCTAGTTCCCACCATCAATCCTCGCAGGGTCCTTGGCAATCGATGCTTCAAGGTAGCACCGCCCATGGCAATCCCCAGAACCTTGGCTTTCGAGATTTTGAGATAATCCCACCCATGGCGTTCTGTAGCTAAATTCAGACCCTGGCAAATGACATTTCGTGATAATGCCACCCATGGCATCTGAACCAGTACAAGGTGCCTACATGCCCCCGATAGGATATTTAGATATCCTAGGAGACAAGCACCAAGGAGACAATATGTTATTGTGCATCTTCGGGGGGAATTTCCTGCCCCTCCGCACCGGGAACTCGTCAAAATCAACTTGTGTTGATCAGCCGCTCCTAATCTAGGTAACTTTTTCTGAATAAATTTAATGTATTTACATGATTTTGATAATTAAGCACACTGAACCAGACTGTTGTGGATTGGGGTGCTTAGGTTACCGAGTCTCGCAAACCAGTGGTCAGTTAACGAGGTCGAATAATCTCTAAGCCTAGAATCATAGCCCAAGAGGCCTAAGGTCAGCGTTCATACTAATCTCTTTTGTCACTTTGCACTTTTGTCTTCCATTTTCTTTCTTTTTGATTTTGGTCTAGAACTAAGTCGATTCCTTAATCTTTTACTAATGACTATATCTTTTTTCTTTTCTTTTCAAATTGTGCTCCTTTTTGACATTTTTATCACCTCCCTTTTTCTCCTAAAAAATGATATGCAATTGATTCATTCAAAATTTCCTCCCTTCCACATTTTTTTCTCTTTTTCAATTTTTTTTTTTTTTTGGTCTTTTTTTGGAATATGTAATTTTTTGATGAAATCCCTTTCTTTTGAAGTGATTTTCATGGCATTTTGCACTTTAATACCCCCCATGCCTTTGATTTGCAATGTCCTCATTGTAAATTAGGTGGGTTCAAGTTCAGCTTAGATCGTACATTAGAACAAGTTTTTGGGTGAGTGGACGAGTCGAGGTGATTGTTGCAGATGATTTCAAGCTCAAGTATGGGTACCGAGGTGGAGTCAGCTATTCTAATGGACGAACCCTAAAGTGCAATGTCAATTCAGCAAAAGATGTGTCAAAAAGGGTTTCAGGTTTTTCAAAAAGATGATGGGTTGCCTCCCGTTAAGCACTGAGTTTAATGCCATCAGCCAGGCGCAATGAGCTCAAGGAGAATGGAGATCAAAAGATACCTTAGCCCTATTCATATCAATGAGTTCAATGAATAGGTTAAGTCGCTAACCATTCACAAGAAAGGGTTCTGAATCATGGCTGGGTTAGCTGATTTCAATAGCTTCATTTTCAAAGATTCATCTCACCAAGAATGGTCCAATCCATTTTGATCTGAGTTTTCCTGGGAAAAGTTTGAGTTTAGCATCAAAGAGTAGAACTTTCTGACTAGGGTGGAAAGATTTTCGTACAATGTGCCTATCATGGAAGGCTTTAACCTGCTCTTTGTAGATATGCGAGTTCTCATACACATCATTACGTAGTTCCCCGATCTCGCTTAATTGCAACCAGTGGTGTATTCCAGCCTTCACTAGATCCAAATTGCATTTTCGTACTGCCTAATAAGTGTTGTGCTCCATCTCGATGAGAAGGTGACATGCCTTACTGTACACTAATATGAAGGGAGACATGCCTAATTGGGTTTTGTGGGCGGTCCTATAGGCCCACAAGGCTTCCGGAAGTCGGGACGACCAATCTTTTCTATCAGGCCAAACAGTGACCTGAAGGATCTTTTTGATCTCTCGATTTGACAGTTTTGTCAGTCCATTAGTCTGGGGGTGGTAAGGAGTCGAGATATGATGCGACACCCCATACTTTTTCATTAGGGACAGGAAGTGCACATTGGTAAAATGAGACCTGCCATTGCTGACGATGGCCTTAGGAACCCCAAATCTAGTAAAGATGTTCTCCTGGATAAATCGGAGGACAACTTTATGATTGCTAATTCTCGTGAGGATGACTTCGATCCATTTAGAGACATAATTAACAACGAGTAGAATGTATTCGATGCCATTAGATCTAGGAAAGGGTCCCATGAAATCAATTCCCCATATGTCAAAGATTTTGCACACAATAATCGGGTTCAATGGCATCATATCCCATTGGCCCATGTTGCCGAGGGTCTGACAACGAGCACATGCCCTACAATACGTCTGTGTGTCTTTGAACAAAGTGGGCCAAAAGAACCCAACTGGAGAATTTTCGCTATGGTTTTATGCCCAGAGAAATGGCCACCGCAGGCATGGTCATGGCAGAATGACACAACGCCATTGACCTTGTCGCCAAGAATGCATCTCTGAATCACCTGATCATTGCCAATGTGGAAAAGGTATGGTTCCTCCCAAATATAGTACTTGGACTCAGTAATCAATTTGACCCACCTAGAAGTCGCCCAATCTAGCGAAACTTTCCCCGTAACCAAGTAGTTTGCAATATCAGCAAACCATGGGAGATTGTGAATGGCTAGTAGGTGCTCATTCGGAAAATGCTCGATGATTGGACCAGATAGGTCGATGACGGAAGAAGGAAGATGAGATAAGCGGTCAGTTACCACGTTCTGTTTTCCCGCTTTATCACGAGTCTCGAGATCGAATTCTTACAATAGCAAGATCCAATGGATTAGTCGAGGTTTCACGTCCTTCTTTGCAAGGAGGTGCCTCACTGTAGTGTGATCTGAGTATATGATAACATGGGAACCCAAAAGATATGATCTGAATTTTTCTAGGGCAAATGCTATGGCTAGCAGCTCTTTCTCAGTAACTGTATAGTTACGTTGAGCCTCGTCAAGTGTCATGCTAGCGTAGTAGATGACCACAGGTTCCCATCTATTTTCTACCCAAGTACTGCCCCTACAACATAATCAGATGCATCGCACATTATCTCAAAGGATTGAGACCAATCAAGGGACTGCATGATGGGTGCTTGGGTAACTCGATCACGTAGGATCTCAAATGCCTGAGCACACTCCTTGGAGATTTCAAATGGGACATCCTTAGATAGAAGATTAGTCAGGTAGCATGAGATTTTCAAAAAATCCAAAATGAATCGATGGTAAAAACCAATGTGCCCCAGAAAGGATTGGATGTCTTTGACTGAGCTAGGCATAGGTGATGAACACACATAAATTTATGATAAACTGCTTATTTATGATAGTTCCTAGGTTTAGCGTTGCATATCATGTTATAAATATTGCATAACATCTATTGCATGACATTTAGGATAGTCGTATGTTTTGTATATTAATTCCTTCATTTTATATGGCCAGGGGGCAATGCGACATCCATATGGGTTTCGGATGGAAAATGCAACTGTACGGATGGATCCGGAGCGACAATCGTAGTTCAACATTGCGAGTATCATCTCGATCTGAGCACTGTGGCACCCTCTACAAGAAGAAGAAGATGGGCGGCCCAGATGGTGCCACGTGGTGCCATCCAGACCACCCACCACCGACCAGCAACCACCGCCCACTCCATTCATCATCCACGCCCTTGAATCCTAGCCATCGGATCAAGATCCAACAGCTGGGGAGCATCTATACCAAGCTCCTCTGCATGACACAAAGGGCGGCCTAGCACAATGGTGGGAGAGACGGTTCTCAAGGGAAAGGTGCGGGTTCAAATCCCCGCAACCCCCCCAATCCTCAAATCAGCCACATGCATAGCAGCAGCAGCAGCGCAGCGTGAGCGCACACGCGCATGCTAGCGCTTGGTAGCACGCGCATAGCAGGGCGCCGCACGATCAGCACGCATGATGGGCGGTAGCGCAGCACGGGCACAAGCGCGATTAGTGACAGCTTTCAGCGACAACTGGGCTGACCTACAGCGATGTTTACAGCCGTTGCTACTTCATTGCAGGACAATAGAGCTAGCTAAGGGCGCCAGCAGATGTGAGCTGCCCATAGGGACATTTCCAGTGATGGTCTGGAGGTTGTTAAAGGTCCTTCACCCATTTTTAGCCTCTTCTCCTCCACTATAAAAGGACATACACCCCCTCCCTTCCAAGCCATCTCTACCTACTCTACTCCCACCTATGCCTAAGCTCTAGCATGCCTACCAACGCTCCATTAGAGCTTATTCTCAAGCTCCCAAGGTGCCTATTAGTGTAGCGAACCTCTGCCCCACCAAATACTCCTCCAACTTCCCATCCCCCTTCATAGGTGACCTTGGAGCCATCCTCCCACCTCCATTCCGATAGCAGATCATCTCTGTCTTCTCACCTCCATTCCGAAGCCACGCCAAAGCTTTCCTCAACACGACGTCCTCCTGCATCTCACCTCCGTCATCCTACTCATGTCCTTCATCTAAGCTTTCGCCAGGCACTGTCGTCTCGTCGAACAACCGATTCGAGAGATTTCCACTCATCCCCCTCTCTTTTTATGCTTTCATAGTTTCTTGTAATTGAAATTGGAAGTAATATATATCAGATTTGTTCCACATCTCTATCTTGTGATTCGTTTGCTTGTTTTCTTCTTACAAAAATATAAAAAAATAACAAAAATCCTAAAATACCAAAAAGAAACAAATCAATGCACAGTTTTCAGTTAAAGTAAACGTCGCCTCCCTGTGTTCGACCCGGGACTCACTTTTCGAGTTTCAGTATAAATTTTATCTGATCGACGTGTTTTGCAACTACGATGATGAGTTACTTGTAACCCCAATTTCTAACACGTGAAACACCCACGACCATTTTGGAGCCATTGCCGGGGAACCCAAAAGCGTAAGCCGAGAGAACCCACTCCGAGGAAGGTGATTCTCTCTGAGCAAGCAAGTTCTGTGATCCTGCACCACCTTCCTCAAAAGAAGAAAGATCCAGGTGCCCCTTTATTCTCATGCATGATTGGGGAATACACTTTTGATAGGGCACTATTGGACCTAGGTGCATCCATCAGCCTAATCCCAACTTTTGTTTATGAGAGGTTTGGGTAGGTGAACTCAGGCCAACCTCAGTAACGCTACAATTAGCGGACCGATCAGTCACCACATTGATAGGTGTTATTGAGGATGTAATTATAAAGGTCAAGGATTTCTATTTTCCTATAGACTTCCTCGTCCTTGACATGGATGTACCCAATGATCTGAGGAACACGCCAATCATTCTATGGCATCCGTTCCTAGCTACCGCCAAGGCCAACATAAACTATGAAAGCGGTAGTATGGAGATCGCCTTTGGGGATAAGAAATTAACTTTGGATATTTTTAAGGCTATAAGAGGATTTGAGGATTGTGGATTCATTGAGGAACTCGAGGATCAGGATCTTGAGACGTGTATGACAATCAATGCACTCGAGGACTCCATTAGCTTTAGCGAACCCATCCCACAACCCTCCTCTATGGTAGACCTACCACATCTTGAAGAGGCTGTTGATTTTGTTCATTCCCAGCCTTTTCCACTAGATCATCCTGATGAATCTTCATCAGCATCCTCCCGTTCTTCTATTCTAAACCCACCCCAGCTGGAATTACAACCATTGCCCAAAAATTTGAAATATGAGTTCTTAGGACCTGAAAACATGCTCCCTGTGATTATTAGTGTTGATTTGATTAAGGAGCAAGAATTGAGGTTAATTAAGGTCCTTAGGAACAAAAAGGAGGCAATTGGTTGGACCATCCACGACCTTAAGGGGATCGAGCCATCTTATTGTAATCATCATATTTCATGGAAAATGGATCTCGCCCTTCACGCGAAATGAAAAGGATACTAAACCCGAATATGCGAGAAGTGGTCAAGAAGGAGATAATCAAGTGGCTCGATGCTAGGATTATTTGCCCAATCTCAGATAGTCCATGGGTTAGCCCAGTTCATATTGTACCCAAGAAGGCAGGAATAACCGTTACGACTAATGAGAAAGGGGAAACCTTCACCACTCATTTAGCTTCTACTTGGAGAGTCTGTATTGACTGTAGGAAGCTGAACACAGCCACTAAAAGGGATCACTTTCCCTTGCCATTCATCAATCAAATCCTCAAAAGGATAGCTGGGCAAAAATACTTTTGCTTCTTGGATGGTTATTTGGGATATAACCAAGTCCCTATCCATCCCGAAGACCAGGAAAAGACAACTTTCACATGTCCCTACGGAACCTTTGCATTCCGTAGAATGCTGTTCGGGCTTTGCAATGCACCTACAACTTTTCAAAGTGCATGCCGGCCATCTTTTCTAACATGGTGGGAGATTGTCTTGAGGTGTTCATGGATGGTTTCTCCATTTTTGGAGATTCTTTTAAGTCTTGCCTAGCTAACTTGGAATTGATCCTTCAGAGATGCATCAAAAAATGGCTGGTCCTTAGCTGGGAAAAAAGCCACTTTATGACTCAGGAAGGCATCGTCCTGGGTCACGTGGTCTCTTGTCGGGGAATTGAAGTTGAAAGAGCTAAGGTGGATGCTATCTCTAGACTTCCTCCACCCACATCCGTAAAATAGATTCGCTTTTTCCTTGGGCATGTGGGTTTTTACAGAAGATTCATTAAGGATCTTTCAAAGGTTGCTCGGACCTTGAGTAACCTTCTGGCCAAAGATGCGCCATTCGAATTTGATGAATCATGCCGTAAGGCATTTGATTTATTGAAAATGGTAGTCACCGGTGCCGCGATATTGCAACTACCAGTTTGGATAGCCCCATTTGAGATTATGGCTGACGCATCTGTTTATGCCGTCGGGCTATCTTGGGTCCAAAGATTGAGAAAAAGCCCCCTGTGATTTACTACGCTAGCAAAACTCTGGACGAAGCCCAGAGGAACTACACCGTTATTGAAAAAGAATTGCTGGCCATAGTTTTCGCTTTAGAAAAATTTAGGGCTTATCTGTTAGGTTCTCATGTCATCATCTATATTGACCACTCGACCTCAAAACATTTCTTGGGCAAAAAGGATGCCAAAACCAGGCTTATTCACTAGATTCTGCTTCTTCAAGAGTTCGATCTTGAAATCAGGGATAAAGTCGGGGCATAAAATGTAGTGGCGGATCACCTCTCGAGAATCCTAATTGATTCTCCTCATCCAAATGTCCCAATCTCTGACACTTTTCCAGATGAGACTATCCTCACAGTCTCTGGTATTCGAACCCCCTGGTTTGCGGATATTGTCAATTATTTGGCCATTGGTCAAATCCCCCAGGATTTGACCAAACAACAATGGGATAGAGTTGTGTCTGAGGCCAAATATTATTTTTGGGACGATCCCGAGCTGTACCGCATTGGTGCAAACCAGATTATTCGCCGATGCATCCTAGAAGTCGAGTTCCATAGCATACTTGAGTTCTGTCACACATCTGCGTGTGGTGGACAATTTTTTGGGAAAAAGACGGCCGCAAAAATTTTGAAATATGGATTCTATTGGCCGTCATTGTTTAAGGATGCCCAGGAATTCTCTAAGTCATGCACCCGATGACAGACACTCAGGAACATAGATAAGAGAGATACGATGCTCCTGAACCCAATTCTTTCCATTGAAATTTTTGACATTTGGGGCATCGACTTTATGGGACCCTTCCCTCCTTCATTTGGACGCCAGTATATTCTAGTCGCTGTTGATTATGTGTCCAAGTGGATTGAGGCAATTCCCACCTGGACCAATGACCACAAGGTGGTCATCGATTTTGCGAAGAGAAATATCTTTAGTTGGTTCAGGGTTCCTAGGGCAATTATCAGTGATGGTGGCACACCTTTCACTCATGCCTAGTTTTGAAATTTACTAGGGAAATTCGGGGTGAGCCATCAGATTTCCACACCTTACCACCCTCAGAGGAACATACAGGTCGAGGTCTCCAATCGAGAGATCAAGAACATTTTGCAGAAACTGTTAGGCCTGATAGGAAGGACTGGACCCAAAAGCTAGATGATGCTCTTTGGGCTTACCGTACGGCATACAAAACGCCTATCGGTATGTCTCCGTTCTGTCTAGTGTTTGGTAAGGCATGTCACTTACCCGTAGAACTTGAACACCGGCCATTTTGGGCCATCAAGAAATGTAATATGGACCTTGAATTGGCTGGGAAAACTAGGAAACTCCAACATCTGAGTTGGAGGAGCTTCAAAATGATGCTTATGAAAATGCCAAAATCTATAAGGCAAGGACCAAAGCTCTCCATGACTAGATGATTTCACGTAAGAGCTTTGACTCGAACCAGAAGGTCTGGCTTTTCAATTCTCAATTGAAGCTTTTCCTTGGTAAACTCAGGTCTAAGTAGGGCGGCCCATTTGTTATTGAGCGAATTTTCCCTAACGGGGCAGTCAAAATCTCTAACCTAAAGATGGGTAACATTTTCAAGGTCAATGGACAGCATCTCAAACCCTTTGTTGACCATGTGCTCCCTGAACCCATCTCGGACAAGGTTTCTCTTACCTTGCCGTAACCACAGCGGGCTGATCATCACCCAGTTGAAGGCACTAAATTCAGCACATGCAAAGATTGTTCCAAGCTGACTAGAGTATCGTGGAAACCAGGTGTTGTTCTTCCACTTCTACTCTCTTGCATGCTTTCATTTTTTTTCACAATGAGGACATTGTAATAGCTAAGAATGGGGGGAAAGACATATTTGATAATTTTGTCAGCCATAACAGTGATTTCCTGTTATTTGATTCTTGTTAAAAAAATGAAAATTTGAAAAAGATAAAAAAAAATTGGAATTAGGAGATGAGAACTTAGGCATTAGGAGTTGTAAACTTTAGGAATTGATACTTTGAGACCTGAATACTTAGACTCTTTAGGTCTTCGGGTTTAATTAGCCCGAGTGTCCACTCGAATGTAGATTTAGTCTCGTGTCCTCACCAATTAAAATTTATTTTAATTTGGTAAATAATTTGGGATGATAAGTATGCGACTTATCAACCCACCCTCTAATTTTGGGGGACTTTAAGCCTAAGCATCTACACACATTCTTTTGCACTAACTCACTTTCCGGTGGATTTTACGGAAATTGGGTAGCTAATGGACCAACTTGAGTGGTATGGCTAGCAAGTTGTCGGTTGTAATAGCTCATTGGCTGGTTGTCCAGAGCCTAGCCACAAGACAATTTTCGTTGTATTGCCTTTAGGTAAATCTTAGATTAGAGAAGCCACTTACTTAGAAAAAAAAAAAGAGAAACACTCAAAAAGAAAATAAAAAAAGAGTAGAAAAAGGAGAAAATAAAAAAAACAAATAAAACCACACTTCACCGCACGAGTATGGCTGGCAAGTTGTCAGTGATAACAGCTCATCGGCCGGTTGTCCAGAACCCAACTCACAAAAAAAAAGCATAATAATTCCCAAAACACTTAGGGAAGAAGCGGGGAAGTAGAATAAACCAGGGAGATATACACTGGGTTCGCCCTTGTGTTGACCCTATAAATAAAAGAAGTAGGGAGAAAGTTACTGATCGTAAAGATAAACCTTTAGGTAAGGTCACCTAGGGTCGTAGAAACTCGAAGTCCATCTTAACGGTCGTTTTGTGAGTCTATCACTTTTTCACAAAGATGCTTAGTACTTAGAGTCCTTTTCAAGTCTTGGGCGGGTTGGGTTGCCGTAAAAAGTTATCCCAGAACTCTCAAACTCCAAAAGTACAAAAAAAAAATTAGAAAAGAAGAAAAACAAGAAAAAAAAATTTTTATAAGGTGAGGGCTTAGATGATTTGCATTCTAGTAGACAACCAAGCACTGATAAGTCTTTGTAATTAGGTCTTGGGGTTGAGATTTTCTAAAGCAATTGACGAATTTTGCCTAAATAATCGAATCCTGATTCTACTTTTATACATAGCATTTAGGTTAATTTTGCAAGGGACTAGCAAAAAGTAAGCATGGAGGCATGTGAACACACATAAATTTATGATAAACTGCTTATTTATGATAATTCCTAGGTTTAGCATTGCATATCATGTTATAAATATTGCATAACAACCATTGCATGGCATTTAGGATAGTTGTATGTTTTGTATATTAATTCCTTCATTTTATATGGCCAGGGGGCAATGCGACATCCATACGGGTTTCGGATGGAAAATCCGACTGTACGGATGGATCTGAAGCGACGATAGCAGTTTAGCAATGCGGGAATTATCTCAATCTAAGCACCGTGGCACCCTCTACAAGAAGAAGAATATGGGCGACCCAGATGGCGCCATGTGGTGCCATCCAAACCTCCCACCACCGGCCAGCAGCCACCGCCCACTCCCTTCATCATCTGCACCCTTGAATCCTAGCTGTTGGATCAAGATCCAATGGCTGGGGAGCATCTGCACCAAGCTCCTCTGCGCAACAAAAAGGGTATCCTAGCACAATGGTGGGAGTGGCGATTCTCAAGGGAGGGGCACGGGTTCGAATCCCCGCAGCCCCCCCAATCCTCAAATCAGTCACATGCATAGCAGTAGCAACAATGCATGCAAAGCAACAGCGGCAGCACAGTGCACGCGCACGAGCACACCAGCGCTTGGCAATGTGCGCATAGCAGGGCGCCACGCAATCAACATGCGTGATGGGCTGCAGCACAGCGTGAGTGCAAGTGTGGTTAGTGCCAACTTTCAGCAACAGTTGGGCTGACCTACAGCGACGCTTACAGCCATTGCTACTTCATTGCAAGCTAGCAGAAATAGCTAATGGCGCCAGCAGATGTGAGCTGCCTACAGTGACGTTTCCAGCAACAGTCTAGAAGTCGCTAAAGGTCCTGTACCCATTTTTAGCCTCTTCTCCTCAACTATAAAAGGACCTATACCCCCTCCCTTCCAAGCCATCTCTACCTACTCTACTCCCACCTACTCCTAAGCTCTAGCAAGCCTACCAACGCTCCATTAGAGCTTGTTCTCAAGCTCCCAAGGTGCCTATTAGTGTAGCGAACCTCTGCCCTACCAAATACTCCTCCAACTTCCCATCCCCCTTCATAGGTCACCTTGGAGCCATCCTCCCACCTCCATTCCGGTAGCAGATCATCTCCGTCTTCTCACCTCCATTCCAGAGCTACGCCGAGGCTTTCCTCAACACAACATCCTCCTGCATTTCACCTCTGTCGTCCCTCTCCTCACCTCCTTCGTCTGAGCTTCCGCCAAGTGTCGTCGTCTCCCCGAACAGCTGATTCGGAAGATTTCCTCTCACCCCCCCTTTCTTTTTATGCTTTCATAGTTTCTTGTAATTGACATTGGAAGTAATATATATCAGATTTGTTCCACATCTCTATCTTGTGATTCGTTTGCTTGTTTTCTTCTTACAAAAATACAAAATAATAACAAAACCCGAAAATACCAAAAAGAAACAAATTGAAGCGTAGTTTTCAATTAAAGTAAATGTCGCCTCCCTGTGTTCGACCCGGGACTCACTTTTCGAGTTTCGGTATAAATTTTATCTGATCGACGTGTTTTGCAACTACGACAACGGGTTACTTGTAACCCCAATTTCTAACATGCGAAACACGCGCTACCAATAGGGAGTTTGGAAATCAGATTCACCTTGGCTCGATCAACCTGGATGTCTTTTTCAGATATGAGATGTCCCAGTACAATTCCCTCAGGTACATGAAGTGGCTCTTTTCCCAGGAAAGAACCAAGTTCACGTCAATGCACCGCCTGAGGATTTTGACCAAGTGCAAGAGGCAATCATCAATTGATTCACCAAATACGGAGAAGTCATCCATGATGACTTCAAGGTATTCACCTACCATATCTGAGAATATGGCAAGCATGCACCGCTGAAAAGTGACAGGTGCATTGCAGAGACCAAACGGCATCCTTTGAAATGCGTATGTTCCAAAGGGGCAGGTGAATCGATTTTCGTCTAGTATGGCAGAGTACCCATCCAAAAAGCAGAAGAATCGATTTCCTACTAGTTTCTCGAGAATCTAATCAATGAACGGTAGTGGGAAATGATCCCTCTTTGTGGAGGAATTGAGTCTTCTGTAATCAATGCAGACTCTCCGCGAGTTCGCTATATGGGTTAGTATGGTTTCTCTAGTTTTAGTTGTGATGACAGTGAGCCCTACCATCTTAGGCACAACTTGGATTGGGCTCACCCATCGACTATCGGAGATCGGGTAGATGATCCCTGCATCTAACTAATGAGTCCATTTTAATGGACTAATATTACACCTAAGTAACTTTAATATTAACTTTTAGGTTTGTTAATAACTACATTAAGTTATAGAATGTTTACATGCATCATGATTTACGTTTATATCTATTTTATAGCATTCTATAACTTAATATGTAATGATTTTATGTTTTTATGTGCAGGAATGATATTTGGAAAGAGTAGGGGGTGAAGGAAATTTCCCAAACAACCGACTTCACCTCGCCCAATCTCCAGTGGCCTCAACACCCTCAACAGCCATCAGCCAAAAATAGCAAAGGGATTTGAAAATCCCTTAACTCACGCACGCAGGGAGAGGAGATAAGAAGGTTGGGAAAAGTTGGATCAAGGATAATCATCTTCTTCCTCCCCCTGGTGGCGAATTATCTCCACCTTCCCACCGTGGAGAGGGCGGACCCTGTGAACCAAGTGTGCACTGAAGCCACCATCACCGCCTCCCAATGCCTCCAACCAATACTCAACACAAGAGTACACCCCTTTCCAGCCTCACCGCCCTTCAAGCCTACGCCTGCGCCATCGCTTGTGTCCAACCAACGCTCTTCTCAACCTTCTGCCTGCAAGCACCGCACCCTCTCCACTGCAAGCACCCCATAGGTGCTGCACGCCAAGCACCCGCAGGCGCTCCCCCCCTTTCCAGTGCCATCACCACCGCAGTGTGCCCTCTCCTCCAATGCCCTTCACCGCAAGCGCTGCCCCGCCTGCAGCACGCCTTCGCCACCCGCGCTCCCACCTGCAGCGTGCCCACGCCACTAGCCTCACACTGCCCTGCGCGACCGCAGGCGTTACCTTCATGCAAGCGCCCAAGCCAGCAATCGGCCGCAGGCACTAAGCGCCCTCCAGCGTTCACACCGCCCTGCACCTTGTGTGATCTCCATCACCTACAGGCTTGTTCAGGCACTCCACCCCACCCGCGCCCGCACCAGTGCCATCACCCGACCAAATGCTTCACTGCAGGCAGCAAAGGCCACGACTTGCACGCTCGTCCAGCGCACAGCCATCCAAGAAACTACAGCAGTGGCCATCCTCCTCCAACAAGCCGGTGGCCATCCTCCTCCGTCCGGCCGCCGCCGGCCACCACCGACCGTCACGTCACCGCCGTTGCATAGCCCTCGTCGAGGCGCACCTCCTCGCCAACTCTCGCGGCCATCCGTGCACGGCCACACACGCAAGGAGGAGAGAGGAGAAATCCTCTATTTTTTTTCTCCATTAATAATTACATTCAATTCCATTACCAATTTTATAATAATATTTTATTCAGGCCACATTGCATTGATGCACTCAAACTTTCCTGAAATTATTTTACTTGTATTATGTGCATGATTCTACCTTGAATTTCAAATCAGAATTGCATGAAAGTTGAATTTACATGATAAGCCATTACACATGCATCATGCACATGTTTTTGGAGATTAATTCGTGATGTGAAAACTACATAAATACCCCTGAACCTTTAAGGAAATTGCAAGCTTCATTTAAAATAGCATATTCCTCGCATTAAAGTTGCATGTCTGCGAACTATGTATTCCTTGACTCATGAATTTATTGGTCTATTCCTCCCTGTGGATACGACATCCTTTATTGTGGTTTAAATTCATATCTATGTTAATTTTTTATTGAGAGATTTCCACCACATTAATTACAACGACATATTCTTCTATTGCTATCATAAGTGAAAATCTCTCTTTCAAATTGGTGCAGTTGCTGGGGAGGCAACAGACGCAATAGATTCACGTTATTTTTTTTTTTTGAATATTCTGAGTTGCACAATCATCTGATCATTTTTTTTATTATGCGAGGATTCTGACATGGCGAGAGGCACAGCAGAGCGACGACATTGAACCTAAACGACGCACACGGCGAAGACGATGTTTTTGGTGGACCTTGATGCCACCGGGAGGCCAGCAACAGGAACACGTGGGCCTTGATCCCACGCACATTGGCTTACGGAGAAGCCTATTTCTGATTTAGTCAATAGATCTTAGTTAGATTTAGTTTAGATAGACATTAGAATTTAATTTCTGTCTTTTGGACCCTCGTCGGGTATTTTTGGGAATGTGTTCCCAGTGCCACTTTATTTTTTATCGCTCTTGTATGCAGGAGCGTATTTTTGGGAGCATGTTCCCATTTATTTCGATTATAGGATTATTTGCATTATTTGAACTGTATTTTGGTTAGTTAGTAGATTAGGTCTGTTTGTTTATTATTTTTATTAAAAAAAAAATATCGAACTGCCTGCTAGAAGCTGCATATCTATAGGATGACCATCTAGGACTGAATGAGCAGCATCTAGTTTATTTTTATTGCATTGCATACATTGCACGAAGAAAGCTAGAGTAAGGTACATCTTCTCTTGAGCATCAATTACCTGTCATGCATATGCATTGAACCTAAATCTAAGACCACTAAAGTGCTTGAATCAAATTAATTCAGTGGTCACTTTAAGAATTAGGATTGTTAAGAGGTTGGACTTTAAAATCTGTGACTGAAAATTGTGTGCAAAAGGATCTTGTTTGCGAAATTTCAAAAATCAAAACACAATTATATGTTTGCACACTTGAGACACTGTGCATCTCACACATAAGGTCACTAGATAAATTTCTACCTCTCCTCTTTTGCACCACAAGGGAAGTTAGTCAGAAATCAATAAGCCTATCCACCAAGTTACTTCGGTTCCTCGTGTGTGGGCTCAATTCGAGACTTCCATCCCTTGCGAGTAGGTTATAGGCACCAGCGAAGGTTGGCCTAAGAAGCGTAATCTTTTGCAGAGCATGTTTGGCCATCAACTGAACATATAATTCTAAGACCTACAATCTACTAAAAATAGATCCCATTGAATTTGCATTTGCTTTGACAGTAGAACTCTCTAGGAAGTTTCTGCTTGTACTCTGAACTCTCTAGGAACTCTAAATTGTTTTGCTTAAAGAAATAGATCACCCTTACTCCTATCATTTAGATTATCAGAGTCAATACTTCCCATCTTTAATCAGGATCCCATGCCCCAAGCGTATCCATCCTTTGATGGGTACATTGACAATTCATGGGATCATTCTTATTCTTATCCTGGGAGTGCTGGCTTGATAACTCCCACTTTTGAGCAAAGCCTAGGAGCGGGATTTTCCAACCCTGAAATCCCTAGTTCCATGCAAACTCCCAACCCTCCCACCCTTCATGATTTTCCGTATCGAGGTTGGACCGATAACCCTAGGCAACCAGAGCCTGAAATTGACTATCCTCCCTAACCTGATAATAGTAGCCTCTCCTCTTTTATGATAAAAATGCAAAAATGGCAAAAGGAAATGATGGAATCAATGGAAGAGATGTTGAGGAATACTCAACAGTTAAATGAAGAAATAAAACAGCTTAGCTACATGCTTCCCAATAATTCTGATCCCTACCCATACGGCTATGATCATGGAAATAATTCTGAGGAAACTATTGACAATAGGGATCCAGTTTTATGTAACTATCACTTAGACTCTCCTAGTGAGACATGGCCACTAGAGGACAACGACCATAGTGATTGTCCACCCGAGCTTTATTGGAGTCAGAAGCAAGGATAGTACCTCTTGAAGACCTTGACCCCAATGACAGTATTCTCCTTACCCCTACCAACCCGGGTCAAGGTTGTATTGTTCCTATCACTTCCCCTATTGATTATTTGGTGGAATCTCATTCTTCCCTTAGTGGCCTACTCCTAACCCTCCACTTAGGGAATCAACACCTACCATTCAATATCGTGAGAATTTAAATGCACCCAATGAAGGTGACCCTAAGGGAATGGAGGATGAATTAGATCAATTTTGGTCTCAGGGATATGAAGAGTCTATTTCAGAAAATGAGGATGCCCCAATAGAAGAACCTGGACTGAAAATCTGGAGTTTATCACAAGGGAATTATTTATTATTTGAGGATTTACCTCCAGAGGATATAAAGAATATGGTGAAATCCAGATTCCTCCCTTCTTTTGAGAGTCATCCTCCATCAAAATAGGAGTTGCTATTAGAGGAGAAAAACAAAATAGTGAGAAGTCTATGGGAGACTCTCGGGGCCAAAACATGTCAATTGAGGATTTATACCCCGAGAAGAATAACAAATTCAGTAATATAGGCTTGCTTCAAAACATTAAGACTGATCCTCCTTTGGGAATAATTGAGGATACTGATCCAACTCCTAATGAATCACATATACACCCCAACAAAATTTTGAGTGAACCAAACGAATCCGGGGATGAGCTTAATGATAATGATTCTAATATTTTGACCCTGCCATCAAAGAGTTGTAATTTGGAGTCTACCCTTGATTCAAATATGACTCCGATCATTAATTCTAGGTAGGGTAATGTGAAGTTGTCTACAACTATTAGGGAGTATACACAATTTGAATCATTGTTGGAATTGGACCTGACACCGACTAAGCCCTCATTGGACTTAACCATTACCTTCCAACACTACAAACAACCCTTATACTCCCTAACCAATCCTTGGCTCAGATCTCTGCTCATGCTCATTCTTTCTAGAGAACATATCACGCCAGTACATCCTCAGGTAGAATGGCGAGTGTGGATTGATGCTTGTACTTTTACTCTCGCCATTCAAGGGTTTAAACTAATAATGTTTATATCTTTTAAAACCCATCCTGCTCTGGAGGATCCTTGTTATCCTCCACTTATTCCATTTCGGGAGGTCCCTTTTTATATTCCATTTATTATTCCTAGACCTCCCAAGGTAGCCAAAGAGGTTTTCTCTTTCATATCTTCTGGCGAGCATTTGGTATTACGTTGCATCATCAACTCACCAACATCCGTGGCTACCTATTTTCTAGGCTCGCACTGTTACGCGTATTTTTAGGGCCTAACTTTTTCTGTTTGGAACCAAACTTACAGGTTCCTTCTAAGTCTGGCTGCTGACAGAAAATGCAACGCTTGTTGGGAGGCAACCCAGCGGTCGGAATAACACCATTGTCAGGTGATGTTTTTCCTTTCTCCTCCTATTTTAATTTTATAATGGGGACATTGTAGGATTTAGGCATGGGGGGTGCATTTACATTTTAGGAAGTATTCATGCATTTAGGTTAGCATATAAAAAAAAAATCCTCTTTTCTTGAACTGAATGGGTTAGTCCCTAGCAGAATACCTTTATCATTGGAGGTTTTTCTTCTTGAATTATTTCTTAAGTTTAGAATCCAATACATTAATTTTACGTGCATGTAGACTGGGTAATGAATCCTTGAGGAAAACCAATAAGCATTTGTAGTCTACTGAACCCTTGGACAGTTAATAGGGAGTCAGGCATACTATCTTCTAGTAGATCCACCTCATATTTGTGAGATGAAAGTAGAGAGATTACTGGTGCGCTAAGTCTAGTGCAAGGACTCTTAAGTTTTGGACAATTAGATGATGACACTTCAGAATTAGGCATAGTTTTCGCTCTTTGTTCCTATGTGCATACTTTGTGTGAATTCCTAAGAATCATCAAATAAGGCAGATACACAGAGATTGAGTTTTAATAAAGCTATGACTATGGTGGATGGTTATGACTGTCCTTCATATAGTCCTCGGCTGAAGGAGGGTAATAGTTTCAAAGGTCAGAAATACTCCTGTCTTATCCATTCCTTCCCAGTGCTGAGAAGAGGCACTTCCACCAAATAAGCCACACAATATCCTCTTGACCATCATCATCCTTAATAATGCCTCATAAATAAAAATCTGTATTGTGTTGTGTTGATTAATAATAAGAAAAAAAAAAGAGAGAAAAAAAAACAGAGAGAAAGAAAAGAGAAAGAAAATAGTCTAGGGTTATCGTTGTAACACTGTTTCTGAGGCAACAAAACACTTATCGCGTTCCACCAAATATGACCCATACCTACCTTTCAGTATTTCTGATCACCCGAATACTGGTTGAGGACTCTAACTTAGTTGTAGAGTTATTGAGACTTTAATTGAAATGTGGATGCCATGTGAGGCCACCAAACAGTGAGTACAATTACTAAATATGGTGAGATTTGTGATCTCAGAAAGAAAAAAAAAAAAGAAAATAAAAGAGCGAGTGCCCAGGAACATTAAGAGAGCACAGTTGTTTAGCCTCTCTCTGAGTTAACTTTTCTAATAGTCTAGAGATCTAAAGTCTGTAGTACTAGACTACATGTAGCACCAGATGAGTGTGTGCCACCAAATACAAATCCATTCAACTCGATATCTCCTACCTAATCCAAATGTCGGGGTCAAATTATAGATTATCGTCTGCTTTATCCCCGAGGGAAGTAGTTTCCTATCTCGACAGCAATATTTACCAAGGGTGAAGTACAAACTCCCAATGCAAATTGACTTTTTCACTTGGATCTGTTACCTAGGCTATCATCACTTCACATTTGTCTGGATCTCTAAAGTTTTAAAATAAGAAAAGAAGAAATCTTCTAATTACTTCTATTATTTTTCATTTTTGCTAAGGACTAGCAAATCTTAGGCATAGGGGTATTTGATGAGTCCATTTTAATGGACTAATATTATGCTTAAGCAACTTTAATCTTACCTTTTATGTTTGTTAATAACTACATTAAGTTATAAAATGTTTGCATGCATCATGATTTAAGTTTACATCTATTTTATAGCATTCTATAACTTAATATGTAATGATTTTATGTTTTTATGTGCAGGAATGATATTTGGAAAGAGTAGGGGGTGAAAGAAATTTCTCAAACAACCGACTTCACCTCACCCAATCTTCGACGGCCTCAACACCCTCAACAGCCACCAGCCAAAAATAGCAAAGGGATTTGAAAATCCCTTAACTCACGCACGCAGGGAGAGGAGATAAAAAGGTTGGGAAAAGTTGGATCAAGGATAATCATCTTCTTCCTCCACCTGGCAAGGAATTATCTCCACCTTCTCCACCGTGGAGAGGGCGGACCCTGTGAACCAAGTGCGCATTGAAGCCACCATCACCGCCTCCCAATGCCTCCAACCAATACTCAACACAAGCACACACCCCATTCCAACCTCACTGCCCTTCAAGCCTGCGCCCGCACCATTGCCTGTGTCCAACCAACACTCTTCTCAGCCTTCTGCCCACAGGCACCACGCCCGTAGGCACCGTGTTCACAGGCACCGCGCCCTCTCCACTACAGGCGCCCTGCAGGCATTACACGCCAAGCGCCTGCAGGTGCTACCCCCCTCTCCAGCGCCATCACCACTGCAGCGCGCCCCCTCCTCCAACACCCTTCACCACAAGCACTGCCCCACCTGCAACGCACCTTCACCACCCGTGCTCCCACCGGCAGCGCGCCTTCGCCACCACCGCTCCCGCCTACAGCGTGCCTTCGCCACTCATGCTCCCACCTGCAGTGCACCCTCTTCACCAGCGCTCACACCGCCCTACTTCCAATGCCCTCACGTGACCGCAGGTGCTGCCTTCATGTAGGCATCCAAGCCAGCAATCAGCCGCAAGCGCTAAGTGCCCTCCAACACTCACACTGTCCTACACCTTGCACTATCTCCATCGCCTGCAGGCTTGTTCAGGCGCTCTGCCCCACCCGCAACCGCACTAGTGCCATCACCCCACCAGGCACTGCACTGCAAGTAGCAAAGGCCATGCCGGCAACCATCCTCTTCCGTCCGGCCACCACCGGCCACCACCGGTCATCGCATCATCGCCGTTGCGTAGCCCTCGTCGAGGCACACCTCCCTGCTGACTCTCGCGGCCAACCGTGCACGGCCGCACATGTGAGGAGGAGAGAGGAGAAATCCTTTATTTTTGTCTCCATTAATAATTACATTCAATGCCATTGCCAATTTTATATTAATATTTTATTCAGGCCACATTGCATTGATGCAGTCAGACTTTCCTGAAATTATTTTACTTGTGTTATGTGCATGATTCTACCTTGAATTTCAAATCAGAATTGCATGAAAGTTGAATTTACATGATAAGCCATTACACATGCATCATACACATGTTTTTGGAGCTTAATTCCTGACATGAAAACTACATAAATACCCCTAAACCTTTAAGGAAATTGCAAGCTCCATTTAAAATAGCATATTCCTCACATTAAAGTTGCAAAAGAGTCTGCGAATTGTGTATTCCTTGACTCATGAATTTATTGGTCTATTCCTCCCTGTGGATACGACATCCTTTATTGTGGTTTAAATTCATAACTATGTTAATTTTTAATTGAGAGATTTCCACCACATTAATTACAATGGCATATTCTTCTATTGTTATCATAAGCGAAAATCTCTCTTTCACTAACCACTTTATGATCTCCTTTTTCATGACATCCCACAGATTTGGATTTAGGCATCTCTGCATTTCACAGGATGGTCATGAGCCCTCTTCAGTGTATATGTGATGTGTGCAGTATGAAGGGCTAATACCAGTCAGATCATTGAGAGTCCCTCCAATGGCTCTCCGATGCTGCTGGAGAACAAAAATCAGGTGTGCTTCCTGATCAAGTGTGAGTCGAGAGTTGATAATCACAGGAAATGTTTGATTGGAACCCAAAAAGACGTATTTGAGATGATTGGGAAGAGGCTTTGATTCGATTACTGGGTTGTCCGCAGTAGTGGGTGGTTCAGGGTGGGTGTCGGGGGCAAAGGAAGGAGCTATGGGTGTGTTTAGGTTGAGTTCGGACTCCTCTAATTGCAGGTTTTGATCCTCTTGTGGTTGATCAGAAATAGTTAGGTTTTCCTTAATACATAAGTCATCAACCATAGCCTTGATATCGCAAATCTATTTTATAACTCCACAATTAATTCCTTATTGGGCGTTGAAGATGTCGATATTTAGTGTCTTGCTCCCAAATTTTAATTAAATTTTGCCCTTACAATTGATATTGGCCCTAGCAGTGGCTAGAAAGGGTCTCCCTAGTATGATCGGTGTATTCTTCACATTCTCTGGAGCATCCATGTCTAAGACAATAAAATCCACTGGAAAATAGAAATCATGTACCCTAATTATGACATCCTCGAGAATTCCTTTTGGTGACTTAATTGATCGATCAGCTAATTGCAAGGTCATCTCTATCGGTTTAAGTTCAGATTCCTCGAAGTAGTCTAGTAGGGATGTAGGTATCAAATTTATGGAAGCTCCTAGGTGTAGTAAAGCTCGATCAAATTGTATATCACCAATTGCATAGGAGATCAGAGGGGTGCCCGGGTCTTTTGCCTTAGGCGGGAGTGTGATCAGAATGACGGAGTTGGCTTGCTCCGACAGTACAATCGGGTTCCTGCCTTTAGTTCGCGGCTTACGCTTAGGTGTACACACGTCTTTCAGAAATCATGTATAAGCTGGTACGTGGCATATTGCATCCATCAAGGGGATGTTTATATGGACCTACTCAAAGAGCTTAACTAGGTCCTCCTCAGGTGCCACGGGTTTGGCTATCCTTTTTCCCTTGGTTAAGGCCTCGGGAAATGGAACCTTAGATGGTTCTTCTAGAATGGGTCCAGGTTCTTGATCAGGGGTAGGGGTGTCCTAGATGACTATCCTAGGGTTTGAGTTTGCATTACCAGGCTGGGACTGGTTTGGATAAGGTGGGTCCTATGTTGCTTTGCCACTACAGGTAGTAATAGAATTTAATCCCACCTGGTTCTAGTTTGGTGTTGGTAAAAGAGGTGCTTGCTGCTGGTAACGCGCATATGATGTTGAAACCTCCATCCCATCAGGTGATGGAGTAGAAGGGGCCTGATAAAAAAATTGAGCTTGGCCTTGATTTGGGTTCATAACGTGCCTCTGGTTTGGCATGTTATTCAGATTAGGCAGAGGTTGTGAAGGAAGTGCACCAGGTTGGCGGGGATTTGCCATCTAGGTGAGTTGATTGTGAACCTCTGTAATCTCGTCTTTGTGCTATTTTTGCATAGCCGCATTCGTCTTCTGAATGTCAACCAGAGTCTGAAGGATAAGAGTCATTTAATCTGCATGAGTTGGCCTAGATTGATAAGTTGGGTTAGGCCGAGGTTGAGGCAGCTGATATGGATGAGGAGCTTGTGGTCGAGGTTGATATTGAGGTCTATGATTTTGATTATTTCCTGACCATGTGAAATTAGGATGATTACTCCATTCAAGGTTGTAGGTGTTTGAGAATGGATCATTCTACTTGGCATTGAGGTCCTCGCAAGTCTGAGGAACCTTGAAAAAGTCAGAATACAAGGGTTCAGAGTTCCCCCAACTAGAGTAGGTGCATCCAGAGTTTCCTCCGAAACCAGAATCAGATGAGGGTAGATACGGGTCCATCCCCTGAGAAGATCAATGATAGATGTTATGCACAGCCTCCTTGCTAGAGGGTGGTTGCGCAAACGGGTTTTGTGTAGAGGTGGCTCGCTGCAAGTGTCGAGTTAGCTCGTCCACCTTCTTCTCAATAATAGAGACCTTGTCCAAATGACTGGCCATCAGTTCCAAGTAGACAGAAGAGGATAGGCTCTGCATCTCATGTGCTCCCTTTGGATTCATCAATGCACGAGCATTCGTCCGGTCGACCATGCCCATGGATTCATTATTGATGGAGTTCTCACACATATTCTCAAGAATCTCCCACACGGTGTCTTCATGTTGACCCATGATGTTTCCTCCATAGGTTGCATTGACGAATAATCGAATATCCTCAAGGAGTCCCTGGTAAAAGGACTGGACTTGTTCCCATTTAGGAACTCCGTGGTGGGGGCACTTTCACATGAGATCCAGAAAATGATCCCATGCCTCGTGAAGCGGTTCTCCTACTTGCTGCATGAAATGCATGATCTGGTGCTGTAAAGCATTTGTCCGATCAACAAGGAAGAACTTTCTCAAAAACTCGGATTGAAGTTTCGCCTAGGTGTTGATTAAAGGCATTTAGGTTTGGTACCAGTGAGCAGCCTTATCCATGAGAGAAAAGGAGAACATTTTCATGAGTAGGACATCCTGATTTTGAGCTTCTAACCTGAAGGTCTAGGCCAGATGCTTGAGTTGCTTGATATGCTGAACAGGATCCTCGGAATTACACCCATGGAATTTAGGAATAACATGAATCATGTTGGGTTTGAGTTCAGTATCAGGTCCTCCAACAAGGATTTTTACTCGAGGTTCAATTACCAACACAGCGAGATTATAGTGATCTCGCATCATTGGACACTGCGGTGGGTTCACAAAGGCTTGGAATAGATCATTGAGGCACTGAAGCTGATTTTCAAGATTATTTTCTTCTGCTGGTTGTGCCATGATGATGGATGAAGGAGAATTAGGTTCAGATGAATCAGAAGAGATATTGATCGGATTGGTTTGTTGCTCAAACAAGGAGGTCGAGGCTTGGCCTCGATGGGAATGAGTAGCTAATGGAGGACTCAAGGATGGTCTTAGAGACCTCCTCCCAAACATGCACCGATGGAGTAGATGAGAGGTAGAATGTGATGGACCCAATCAAGACACCCAAAAAGAATTTTTGGATGATTCTAGAGGTGCGGGGCGGATGATACCCCTTAGTCAGAAAGTCATCCACCTGAGAATTACTTGGGCAGCCAAAGAGGGACAGTCCCGCAAAGACCCCTACACGGTAGAACCCCCCTACAAGTAACACGATTTCCCCCACCCGACCTCTCTTGTCACTGATGATCCAGCTAGACCAAAATGGGGACTTGACCTCTTAAGTCACTAGTTTTAATTAAGAGCAAGGGTGCTTATGATTTCACTTGAACTTTTAAAGTGTTTTTGTGCAAAGTGACCCAATTTGAAGATTGGTTAACCCAAACAAGGTGGGTCAACTTTACCTGGCCAAAATGTTTCTTACTTGAAATCAGGTTTTAAATCATTACGTTGTAGTATAGTTGAAATCTCACGAAAAACAGATAAAATTTATACTCGAAAACGTCCAAGGTTGTTCGCTGGGAGCAAATAGGAATTCAGTTCTCAAAATTTCAATTTAAAATAATAGAGATACGAAATTGTAATCAGAAATTGATTCAGAGTAATGTAGCAATAAGATCAAGTATCAGACTACAAAAAGAATGGAGTAAAATGGTGATTTGAATCACCAATTACTCCCTACAATGATGGCAAATAGAACTCAATAGTTATATATGAAATGATCTCAGCCATCTGAATATTTAATGAGATGTCTTAAACATCTGATGATCTGATTTCTTCTTCTACTGTGGCTCTTCTCATCTTCCTCTTCTTTTGCTGCTCTCTCTCTTCCTTCTTTTTCTTTCTCTACTCTTCTTGTGCGACTCCTCTTCTTTTCTTCTTCTTCTTTCTTTCTCTACTCTTCTGTTCTTCTGCTCTTCTTCTTCTCATAGAGGGGGAAGGATCCTCAATTTTGTCTAAGTGTCAACCAATCCTTCTTAGAGCAAAACCCCCCCTTGCCCCGTGCACTATCCTCTCTTTCTCTCCTTGGGTCACACTCTCCCAGAGCCTCCAAAAGTACCGAGTTATCGAGTTTTCGGACTTAGAGCGCACCCAGGTCCATGGCTGCAGGCGTGGGTCACAATCAAGGAGTGCTTAGGTTAGACAGGTTATCAGGTCGACCATCGTTACCGGGTTATCGCCTTCTACCCTTCCTCGTCACCATCCTTTCTTAAGGAGACTTCTCTTCTCCAACGCCGGCCAATCAAAGTCGGAGCCTCCCTCACCCCCATCATCCTTAAATAGGTTCTAAATCTCTCTCTTTCTCTTTGTTGTTTAGATTAGGACCCTTCCTACCCAAATTCGATCACCGACATGCCCTTAACGCCACCGTCTTCCCCACATCCGATGTATCTCCGACGTGACCTTCCGGACTCAACACAGCACCAAACCCCACACGACCACCTCCAAAACCTCTGCCAACACACCACAACCAAAACCCCTCTACCTATTTTCCATTTCAGCCACTCAATTACCCCACCAAACTCCATCTCCTCTGCACCACCTCATCGACTCCGTTCAACCTCACCCGACCATGAAACACCAACTCGACACCATCATTGCACTCCACGTGACTCGGCAATCCTCCTGAGCTCTTTAATTGGGGCTTTTGAGCCCTTGTTCATCATTTTAGGTGTTCACCATCTCCGCTTGTCACAGCCATCATCTCTGACTCTGTCCACCAAACTTCGACTGCCATCGTCACCATCATCACCCTCAGCTGGAGCGGGATACATTCACAAAGCCATCCAGGTTCCCATTTGAAGAGAAGAGCACCAACAACAACTCAATCAAAGCGAAGAGCTGTAGCTGCATTTGCGCGAGGAAGATGGGGACGTTTAGTCCCACATCATTAACTGATGTGCTGCTGATAGTACATATAAGTGTTTAGTGCATTAGCCTTATCGCCCAAGACACTAAGGGGTCAGGTCCCCCGCGCACATGCCCGAGCATGCCTCGTCCGCGATACATGCATGTGGGTTTAGCCACTATTCATGACCTAATAACCCAAATACTTGATTAGCCATGGGTTTAAGAGAGAAGAAGAGGAGAGATTTGTGAGAGGAGGGGGGAGGGTTTTGCTTCCCAGATAAATGCCTCGAGGCACGTACTAAAGGAAGAGGCTTTACACTTAGCTTATGAGGAGAGTTGGCCTTGTGTTGTGCTTGAGAAGGCTGAAGAAGAGAAGGCCTTGAGAAGCTTTCGCACCCTTGTGTGCCTTCTGTGGTGTTGTGCCTCTTCTGATAAGGTGTCTGGAAGCTTGTCCTATCGTCTGAGATTGATTCTGCTGGTTACAGTCAGAATATTTGAGTACTTGATTGGCATGGCTTAATGGTTGTGGTTTACTGTTCATTTATTTGATTATTTGTAGCTTAAACTTAAGGGTTAATTTGGTAATTCAAATCACCATTTTAACCCAATCTTTTTGCATTGTTCTATTGAAATATCATTTTGAGCATCTTGTTTATTTCAATTGTATATTCTCTTGATAAATTGTGATTGGTGAATTAAATTGCACAATTACTCCCTGTGAACTATCTCGGACTCACTTTTGATTCTGAACTTTATAAATTTAAGTATTTATTATGCAATTTAGGAGTGTACTACAACAACCATATCATAAATCTCCTAATTTGCCCTACAACATTTGGTGCCATTGCCAGGGAGCAGTGTACAATTCACCGTTAGTCTTATCGTTCTTGATTGATTTGAGCACTAACTTTCCCTATTTACTTTGCTTGTGATCTTACGAGGTACATCACGAAGATCTTTTGCACAATCAATCACTCTTGGGGCAGGTAAAATTTCTCTTCTTCTCTAATCAACCTCCTAATCTTGGGAAAGAGAAAGGAAACAAATCAATTAGGATTCACTTGCCTTATTTTCTAAGTAATTATCATTCACAGGAAAAGTTTCCTGATTTGCAAAATTAACTTGATATCTGATTGAAGTGAGACGATTTGATTAAAGATTTCCCTATCTTGATTTCCTATACCTATTAGGGATTTGCACTTAAATTGTAAACATCTTGGACTACTCACTTTCTTCTTTGAGTCCAAGGTGTTACTCTTGAGATTAAATTGGACTTGAAATAGAGCCAATTAGGGTTTCTACTTTAGAGTTTTGAAGTGCTAGTACACACTTGCATGCGTTAAAGGAAATTGATCTCCCCACATTCATGTGCTACCCAAGCCCTTGTTTGAAAAGTTCTATTCAAGGAAAACCCTAAAATTCAAGGCTATAAATTCACTTGAATCCTAACACTTTGGACCTAATAATCTGATAGTCAATTCAGGGTGATTTTGGATCTTGATCTAAATTTCATCCTCCATCTCTAGGGCAGGTCAAGTGAAATTGGTCTACTTTGTGGGCCAATCAACCTCCAAATTAGGTCACAAATTGAATCAACTTCTAATCAAGTGAAATTCAAGGCACAAATTAGGACTAAAATTGGTAGACTTAAGATCTCAATTCATACATTCTGATCTACTCGTAACCACAATGACAAGGAAGGTCAAGTGGGGGAAACCCTGTAACCCTTGGGGATGCTCTACCGTGTAGGGGTCTTTGCAAGGTTCTCCCTTCCTGGCTATCCAAATACTTCTCAGGTGTGTGGATTTCTAATTCAGAGGTATTATCCACCTCAAAATAGCCTTAGTCATCCAAAAATATTTGGGTGTCTTGATTGGGTCCAATTCATATCCAGTCCCTCATCTATTATTAAAATCACATACACAAAAAGGTCCCTAGGTTTTTGACCTAGAGGCCTTCATTAGAGTTGATCTTCTTGGGGACTTCTAATATGATCTGATCAATTCAATCTAAACCTGAATTTGATTCTACATCTTGGTCCACCACCTAATTTGAAAATGCAACCTGACAATTTAGGAAGAATATTTAGGAATCCTGAATCTCAAATGAGCATGAAAAGAAAGATAATTGAGAATGCTCAAAACCTCTGATCCATTTAGGCACATTCAGGTTAATATACCAGAAATAACAACCCACATTATGAACCGTGTGGCAATGATTTTGACACAAATGATACAAGGTTCAACCTGGGATGATATCTTATTAGAACATATTGAATTGGGGAAATTACATAATAATGAGTATCTACAATGTTGGTCAAATCTCCCACTTTTGGAAAAACACCAAGGTCTCATGGAGAAATGTGGAAAATTGCTAAATATGGTGTATGAAGCCATCAATAAAAAATATGCATATATCCCCTTAGAAACTAATGAGACATCTTGGAACAACAGTGAGGATCAACATGATTTCCCAGAACCTGGGTTCAAAAATCGAGGTTGTTGTGGACCCCCAACTCAAATGGAATCAAATTCAAACTTTGTGCAGGTTGACATATCTGATCTTGATGTGGGTTGGGAGGATCCAACTGTAGGTGTTCTTGATTTTGAGCTAGCCTTAGAGAGCCATGAAGCTAGTCCATCATGCCTTGATTTCCCAAACACCTGTAGAAAGCTTGAGTCAGAAACTCTCGAGGATGTAATTCTCAAAACTTATCCTATTAAGGTAATCCTCGAGAGTGATTCTGACATCCCAATAGAACCATGTCTAGATTCTAGTGACCCGATTCCTAACCTGACCTAGAATCTAGATTTGAGCCTATTTGGGATATCATGAGGCCTAATGTGATGAGAATCAGATTTTAGATCTAGATCATGATTCTGGACCCATATTTAATGATTACACATCTCCAAACTCCTCAGAGATACAAATTGATTTTTTGCAAGTCACACTGATTTATGATACAAAAATAGAGGAGTTGAAAGAGTTGGGATTTGATTGGGTCAACCCTAAGAGCCAAGAACCTGAGCCTATGCCTAATAAGGACACTTCTTTGAGCTCAAAATTTGAGATTAGCTTAGATCCAAGTCAAGTTGTTGATTCTACACATCATGATTCATTCTATGGTGGAAATCCCGATCTGGAATCAGGTTCAGAAATTGATTTTCATAGATTCTCTAATGATTTTGAATCATACTCTAATTTCGGAGAACCTTTGTTTCCTGATGATTACGAACCAGTTTACGACCTCAACATCCATGATGCGTTCTTTGATTCTAATGCTGAGGCCAATGATTTTGACCTCAAAGAAGCCACACCTTCCGATCCACATACAGAGCCTTCCTAAATCCAATCCCAACCCTGACTCGCCATCAGAATCAACTTCTACTCTGGTTCACCTCTCTCTAATCCAGTTGCATATGATTCTCCTCCATCTTTTGATCGAGTATCAGACATTGATCAAATCGAGAATCACTTCTTATCCTTCTCTAATCTCACCTGTAGGGTTCTACATCCTCTACAGATCCATTTTCTTTTAAGGACCCCTACTCTGATTAGGCTGAGCCAGTTCAACTAAACCCTAGATTTTCATTTCCACATCCTTTTGAGCCTCAAAGTATCTGGTGGGTTCCACATTTACTTATACACATCCATCAACCTACCAGACTAATTGGGTTTGGACTGCATCATCAGCCTGTTGATTTTAACAAGCACCTGGTTGGCCCAACCAGGCTTTTGATTAAGGTGCTTATTAAACAAAATTCCTCTAATTTGACCACCCCTTCTCCTTGATCACCTTTTGCTCGACTGAAGGCATTGAATTTAGCGCTTAACGGGAGGCAACCCATCATTCCAAAAACTTGAGACACTTCTAATCATTTATTTTAAGCTAACTCCTACTGCACTTTTGAGTTCAACTTTAGAACAGCCGACTCCACCTTTGGTACTTGTATCAAAGCTTAAAATTGTTCGCAACAGTCATCTCGACCCATTCACCCACCCTTTGACCCTATTCTAAACTTTGAACCATTCTGAATTTATACCCTCCTAGTTTACGATAAGGACATTGCAAAACTTAGTCATGGGGGGTGTTAAAGTGCAAACATATGAAAATTCAATTCTCTGAGGGGTTCTCACAAAAAAATACATATTCAAAAATGATAAAAAAAATAAAATAAAATGAAAAATAAAAAAATTTGGAGAAAGGGGAGAAAATTTTGTGAATTGATTGTAAATCTTTCTTAAGGAGCAAAAGTGGAGGAAATTCAAATGTCAAAAAGGAGCAAAATCAAGAAAAAATGATACTCATAGCAATTAATTATGAGATTTACCTAAGTTCTAGACCTAGCCAAAAGAAAGATTAAGTCCTAAAATACTAGAGACAAGGAGATTAGTATAAGTGTTGATCTTAGGCCTCTTGGGCATGTTTTGGGGTTTGAAGACTCACGTATTCATTAAGATTCGATTAAATCCTCAAGAGGTTGAGGAAAGTAAGAAGCTGATGTAGTAGGTTTAAGGCTTAGGGATTATTTGGCCCCATTGCCTGCCCTTTGGTTTGCGGGACTTGGTAACCTAAGTACCCAAAATCACACACTAAGTCTGGTTCGGTGAATTTAATAAAGAAAAATCATGCCAAAAGTATTCTGTTCTGAAAAGCCATCTCAAAGATCTACCTTAGGAGCTACTCGGCAACATAAGTTGATTGGATTAGTTCCTGGCACAGAGAAGTGGGAAATTCCCCTTGAAGATGCATATTAACATATCATCTCCTCGATGCTTGTCTCCTAAGATATCTAAATATCCTACCGGGGGCATGTAAGCACCTTGTGCTAGTTCAGGTTCCATGGGTGGGATTATCCCGAAATGTCGATTGCCAAGGCCTAAATTTAGATACAAAATGCCATGTGTGGCACTATCCCGAAGTGTTGAAAGGTAGGGTTCTAGGGGTTGCCATGGGCGGTGCTATCCTAAAGCATCGAAAGTTAAGGACCCTTCGAGAATTGATGGTGGGGACAAGGAATCCGATACATACCGTGTTTAGGGCCAATCTGAGGCTAGATTTAGGGAAAAATAAAAAGAAAAGAGAGAAAACTCTCCAAATGAAAAATCCTTCTATCTCTCTCTTACAAAAATGCATTAGCAAACTGAACCTATACATATTAAGTCTATGCACGGGTGCTTTAACTGCTAGGTTCAATGAACCTCTGGGCAGCTTTTGCAGGCCTTAGAAACCATCTCTGTAGACCCAGGCTGAAGTTGGTTAGGTATGGATCTTGAATGACACTTGAGTACCTCTAGGTCTATTGTTGGCATTTTGATCTGATTTCTAGAGAGTGGCATAATCAGACATTTGAACTTCAAAGCATCGTCTAGAGATCTAGTTCTTTCCACAAGATTTTGCTAGAGACTAGCAAATGCTAGGCTTGGGGGTATGATGGGAACACCATCATGATCCATAAATAACTTTATTTAGTCGTAATCAATTGACAAATGCTCCTATATAATCACCTGAGAGACATAATTTCATGCATATCCATTCTAAGAAGAAAACATTAAATTAGGGTTAATTCTACAGTTTTAACATCACATCATGAAAGTAGAATAACCACAGAGTTTTCCAGGGGTTAATCTATGGTTAAATGAGCATTAAAGTCTAACAAGTCGGTCCACACAGACAGAAACAGGGTTTCACACATTTCGAGAACCAATACAGCACCCAAAATCCTAATTTCAGACCTACTTGAATTACAAAGGTTTTGGTTAGGATAAAATTCATCTAAACCTCCTAAAATTCATAAAAAATATTCCTTGAGGTTTGATACCCTTGGTTTGACCATCTGAACCTATTTTTACCATGAATAGAGTCATAGATAGATTTCTACCCTAATTTAGATTTCTACGTAAATTACCTAGGCAAACTTGGTCAAAACTGAAATCTGACTTCACCACTAAATTCCTTGGGTCTAAATTAGCTTTCTCGCAAAATTTGGGCCCAATAAGAATCCATCTTCACCTAGTTTGCATTTTAGTCCATATAAAACTCTATTCCTCTAATTTAGCACCTCAACTTTCAAAATATTTGCAATCAAGTCCCTAACTTTGTCATCAATTTTACAAAGAGGTCCCTAACACCATTAGTATGAACAGAGCTCCTCCACCGAGATACGAGCGAGGTTTTCTCACTCGATACTCAGCCAAATCCTCCCAAAATTAGGAGAATCCTTGAGAGATCCTCTATCGATTGGACTAGGTCTTGGACCTTGATTTGTTCTAGAAAGCTCATGAGAATGCTCACAATCTTAGGGATCTTCTTCCCTAAGTTTTTGAGCTTGCCAAGCTTCATACCCTATTTGGAATACCTCCTGAGGCCTTTAAAAGGATCCCTCCTGCGATACCGTGCTCCTTAGCAAGGTTTCAGGCCAAAATCCCTCTTCAACTCCTTCATCAGCCTTCTCCAACCGAGCTCTAGCGACCCCTCCTCAATCTATTCCTACGGTCAGCCAATGGTCAAATTGGGTGGTCCTCTTTCTTCCATGACTTCATCCGCTCTTCGACAGCCAAATCAAGGGCACCTTCAACCCTTCCTCATCACCGTCCTTTCTTAAGGAGACTTCTCTTCTCTGGTGTCAGCCAATCAAAGCAAGCACCTCCCTCGCTCCCTTCATCCTCAAATAGGTTCTAAATCTTTCTCTCTCTCTCTCTCTCTCTCTCTCTCTTCATAGTTTAGATTAGGACCCTTCCTATCCCAATTTGACCGTCAACACACCCTTAACGCCACCATCTTTCCCACTTCCGACGTACCTCCAGCGTGACCTTCCGCACTCCACACCACACCAAACCCACGCAACCACCTCCAAAACCTCCACCAGCACACCATGACTAAAACCCCTCTACCTATTTTCCGTTCCATCGACTCAATCACCCCACCGAACTCTATCTCCTCCACACCACCTCATTGACTCCATCCGACCTCGCCCGACCATGAAACACCAACTCGACACCCCCGTTTCACTCCACGAAACTTGGTGATCCTTAAAGCACTTTAATTAGGGCTTTTGAGCCGGTGTTCACCATTTCCACCTGTCACTGCTGCCATCACTGACTCCATCCACCATACTCTGGCTACCATCGTCACCAACATCACCCACAGCTGGAGCGGGACACATTGACGAAGCCATCCAGGTTCATAATTGAAGAGAAGAGCACCAGCAGCAACTCAATCAAGGTGAAGAACTTCAGCTACATTGGCACGAGGTAGATGGGGACATTTAGTCCCACATCGTTAACTAATGTGCTACTGATAGCACATATAAGTGTTTAGTGCATTAGCCTTATCGCCCAAGACATTGGGGGGTCAGGAACCCCATGCACATGCTCGAGCACGACTCGCCCGCGATACACGCACATGGGTCTGGCCACTATTCATGACCTAATAACCTGAATACCCGATTAGCCCTGGGTGTGAGAGAGAAGAAGAGGAGAGATTTCTGAGAGGAGGGGGGAGGGTTTTGCTTCACAGATAAATGCCTCAGGGCACGTGCTAACGAAAGTGGCTTTACACTTAGCCCCTGAGGAGAGTTGGCCTTATGTTGTGCTTGAGAAGGCCTAAAGAAGTGAAGGCCTTAAGAAGCTTTCGCACCCTTGTGTGCCTTATGTGGTGTTGTAACTCTTCTGATAAGGCATCTGGATGCTTGCCCTATCGTCTGGGATTGATTCTGCTGGCTACTGTGGGAATATTTAAGTACTTGACTAACATCATTTAACGGTCGTGGTTTACTATTCATTTATTTAAGTATTTGTAGCTTAAACTTAAGGGTTAATTTGATGATTCAAATCACCATTTTATCTTATCCTTTTGCATTGTTCTTTTGAAATATCATTTTGAGCATCTTATTGATTTCAATTGCACATTCTCTTGATAAATTGTGATTGGCGAATTAAATTGCACAATTGCTCCTTGCAAATGATCTCGGACTCGCTTTTGATTCTGTGCTTTATAAATTTAAGTGTTTGTTGTGCGATTTAGGAGTGTACTACAATGATCATATCATAAATCTCCTAATTTGCCCTGCAACAATGGCTGGTAAGTTGTTAATGGAATAACTCATTGGCTGGTTGTCCAGAGCCCAGCCACATGACCATTTTCTTTCTATTGCCTTTAGGTAAATCTTAGATCAGGGAAGCCACCTACTTAAAGGAAAAAAAATAGAAAAATATTAAAAAAAAAAGAAAAAGAAATAGAAAAGAAGAAAAAGAAATAAATCACATTTCATCGCACGAGTATGACTGGCAAGTTGTCAGTGGTAACAGCTCATTGGCCGATTGTCCAGAACCCAGCTCACGAAATGCACGTTTAATTCCTAAACACTTAGGAAGAAGCGGAGAAGTAGAATAAGGCAGAGAGATATACACTGGGTTTGCCCTTGTTTTTTTTTAAAGTAACAAGTAAGGAGAAAGCTACCGGTCAGATAGATACACCTTTAGGCAAAATTTCTTTTCAAGGTCACCTAGGAAAGTAGAAACCCAAAATCCATTCTAATTGTCAATCAATGAGTCTATTACATCCACATGAAAAGATGCTTAGTACTTAGAGTTCTCTTCGGGTCTTGGGTAGGTTGGGTAGCCATTGAAATCTGCCCCAAAACTCTAAACTCAAAAGTCCAAAAAAAAAAAACAAGAAAAGAAGAAAAAGAAAAAGATGCTTTTGCTTTTGAATAAGGCGAGGGCTTGGGTAGTCTGTATTTTGGCAGACACCTAGACACTGTTGAGTTTTTGTAGTTTAGGTCCTTAGTAGAAATTTCTTAGTGTTGAGAAATAAATATGGCCCAAGTAATTTGATCCTAATTCTACTTATAAATAGCATCTAGTTTTGCTAGGAACTAGCAAAAGATAGGCATGGGGGTGTGATGTAGACACATCTATGTCACATAAGCTATCTATTTATGTGTGTTCTTAGGCATATAATTGCATTACGCATTATAAATATTGCATAACATGCGTCATCATGCATTTAGATTAGTTTGTACAAATTTTAGGTTAATTTACCCTTTTTATGGTTAAGAGAGAGGGTGATATTTATAAAGACCTTAGATTGAAGATCCAATCGTACGGATCTGATCAGAGCAACGATTAGAGTTCAACAACTCCGAAATCGCCCCATTTGGACTTCTGTAGTATCAAATGTAGCCTGAGGGAGATCAGATATCAAGGGGCAAGGTGATGCAAATCCATACTTCAGACAATAAATCCAACCGTACGGATGGGTTTATATCGACAATTGCAGCCCAATGGTGTGAAAATCAGTCTAATCCGACAACCGTGGCACCTCCTACAAGTAAAAGAAGTTAGACGACCCAGATGGTGCCACGTGGCACCATCCAAGCTACCCAAAGGCACCGACGCTCCTCTCCTCAACAAAGAAGCCTTGATCTCAACTGTTGGATCTTGATCCAACGGCTGAGAATGTGCCACGTCACTCCCCAAGCTGTGCTTCATCTCTTGAAAGCAAGGGCACGGTGATCTCGACTATTGGATCGCCATCCAACAGTTGCGAGCGCCCGTCCCTTAAAATGAAAATGCGATAAAGAATCGAGTGAAACACAGCGGTCGTACGACTTATGCACCATGCGTGACAAGCGCTCGAATTGCAGCAAAGAGGTAGATGCGTTGAAGGCTCGCCCAATCAAAATTCTATCACACAATGATGATCGAATAGCAGCGATGGCGGTGACGTGGAGCCATCTCTAGAGTCAAATGGAAGAGCGTACCCCACGAGCACGATGATGTGCGACTGCCCACGGGCGTTGCATGCGTGGTAAGGCAAAGGAGCTCGCACGATCTTAGCCGTCTGATCAAACGATCAAATAGTTAAGATGACTTGAGCACAATGGGGTGTGTGAACGTACGAAGGCAAGAAGGCATCGTCGTGGCCCGATCTGAGCCGTGCGATTGGCGATGAGCATCCCTCCTTGCATGCGTGCCAACAGCAACATGCGTCTTTAGTGTCACTTACATGCGTCACTAAAGGCTACATATTCATTTTAAAGGCTTTTAAAGAAAGACTTTTATGCCATTCTTCCTCAACTATAAAAGTGACCTGATACCTCTCATTTTATCCATCCCTTCCATTCTTCTCTCACCTCCTCCAAAGCTTTACGAGCTCGTCCCAAACCCGGGATGCTCTATTAGAGTCTTAAATATAATTTTTTCCATCTTCTCATCCCCGTTCGTGGAGCGGCCATAGTTGTCCTCTCACTGTTGTTCAAGAAGTAGATCTTGCTACGATGTCGCCTTGCCCCATCGTCCATCCTCCATCTTTGTCCTCTTTCGGTCAGCATCTCATCACCCTCTTCCAGGCCCCCCGTCAACGTGGCTCGTCCTCCAAGCAGCCATCAAGGAGAATAATTACTCATCCCCTTCTCTTTTATCGGTTTCTACTGTAGATTTCCTGCTTTCTAGTGTAGCATATAGTTGTAATGGACATGCACCTATTGCTATAAAATTCTTGTTCATTCTCTCCCTATTTTCTCTTTATTTGTATTATTTTTTCTCTCTGTTCTATTAATTATTCTTCAAGTAGAATAGCTAGTAGATTAATTTCAACCAGCTAATTGATGTAAACACATTTACACTACTGAAAATGTCTATTTATGCATGTTCTTAAGCATAGGATTGCATTTCATGATATAAATATTGCATAACATGCATCATCTAGCATTTAGAGTAGTTTGAATAAAATGGAGGTTAATTGTCTCCTTTTATGTGCTTGGATAGGGAAAACATTTTATCGGGGCCTCGGATCAAAGATCCAACCGTATGGATGTGATCAGGGCGACGATTGGAGTTCAACAACTCCAAGATCGCCCTAATCTGACTTTCGTAGCATCAGATAGTGATCAGGAAACCCTAGAAGATCAAGGGCCAGGATGGTGAAAATCCTCACTTCAGATGAAAAATCCGACCACACGGGTGAATTCGGATCAACGATCGCAGCCCAACGACGCAAAAATCGAGTCAATCCGACATCCGTAGCACCATCTACAACTTCTAGAAGATGGACGACCAAGATGGCGCACGTGACGCCATCTCGGCCGCACACATTCTACGAAGGTCCCGCAACCGCTCGTTCTCCGCCGTTGGATCAAGATCCAACGGCTGTGGATGCGGGTGGCTGATTCATCTGCACGACCATTTCGTCCGCGTAGCGCAGCGGAGACGAAGCGGCGGGCGAAGGAGAGGTCGCGGGATCGAGTCCCGCGAGCCTCAAATCATGCGCAAGAGAGCGGCGCGTGGAGCGTCAGATTGCGATCCGACGGCTGCGCGCGCCCAATAGCGCCGACGCACGATTGGACGCGCAGCATGGACGCGCGATCACACTCGGGTGGGCACGCAGCGTAGTGGGCGAAGATGCATTTTAAGCCGTCCGATCCGTCCGATCTCACGATCGGACGGCTGAGACTCAGCGTGCGTGCGATGGCGTTGAGCGCGCGGGCAGCTGAAGCGGCACACGTGGGCGCGGAAGCTACACCCACGTCGGGGCTTTAGTGATGGATTTATCTGTCACTAAAGACCCCTCATTTATTGTTTTGAAGTTGTAATGTCCATTTTGCCCCCACTCCTTGTAACTATAAAAGGAGACCCCCTCCACACGAAATTTTGATCCCTTCCTTCTCCTCTCTACCCGTCCAAAGCTCAAGAGAAGCTTGTCCCACACCCGGGATGCTTCTCGCGAGATAAAGTCCAATTTTCGTTCACCTTTGGAAGTGGATCCCGCGACGATGATGGCGTGCTGCTTCGTTCTCGTTCTTTTTCTTCGTCCTCCTTTGTCCTGCTTCGTTCTCCTTCGTCCAAGCGTCGTCCTGTCCGGCTCATCCTCCAAGCAACCGTCGACGAGGATTTCTCTCTCCCTATTCTTTTTACTACTTTCTAGTATAGATTTACTACTTTCTAGTGTAGTTTTGTTCGTCCACCAAGCAATCGTCGAGGAGGACATTTTTCCCTCCATTCTTTTAATGCTTTCTAGAGTAAATTTATCGCTTTCTAGAGTAATTATTTTATGCTTTCTAGTTGTAATGAATAATCTCCTCAATGAAAAATTCTTTGTTTATTGTACATCTCATTTTAATTTCTCTGTGTAATATTCTCTTTCTCTCTTACTCTCCCACTCTTCTTTTTATTGTAAATAATTAGATAGTTTTAAATTGAATTATTCTGTGACAAATAAAAAGAAACGCGTAGTTTTTAAATCAAACGTCTGCCTCCCTATGTTCGACCCGGAATTTTCAATTCGGTATAAATTTTATTTGTTGAACATGAATTCTTCGCTTTCGAACTACAACGACAGGTTTTCCAAAATCGAACACGTTAGCGTAGCATTCGTAACGTTCAACATTTTGGCGCCGTTGCCGGGGAGGCGACGCTCTTTGATTTCTCTTCGCGTTTTGTAACTTACAAATCATTTACCTCACTTTTCTACTTTCTTATTGTAATTGCAGGTACTCTTTTGAGACGAGCAAAAGCGGTAGATTGGAGTAAAGTGTTGTGGAAGGTTTTGTAAGTTATCCCCCATTCTTTCCCCCTCCATAGATTTCATTTGCCACATTAAATCCAAATTCCAATTAACCTAGGTGCTTGCATAAATCCTAGGAATAGTTTGGTTGTTTGGATTCTCACTCACATTCATTCCACCTTCATTTGAAAAAAAAAACAAAAATAAAAAGATAATTTTGTGGGGTAATTTTCAACAAACGCACAACATACACCCACATTCAAAGGCACTTAACCTAATTGAATTGTTTCTACTCAACCGGGTTTTGATCTGTGGAACCGGTACACATAAAGCAACACATAAAAGAGTAGAAATCATTCTAGGTTAACCATCTTTGTGTGCCTAACATAGTGGTGCATTTGTGGCCAGTTGTTTGAGTTGTTTGGGCTACACCACTTCAAATAAAATAAACTCATCAAGTAGCTGCCAATTAGGTTTAACTCTTAGGGATTTACCAGGCACTCCACATTCTTTTTAAACTTTAAAGGAAAACATCTTCACCTGTGCTTGCAAAACCTGGTGTGCCAACGAAACCTGTTTGAAAACACCTAAAGTTGAATCCTAAAAGTTACTAAGCAAGATTTGAACCTTAAAATTCACCACATCAAAAAATAATCTTGCTTGAAAACCACTGGTTGTGCACGCACACACAAATTAATCAATCATTAAGGACACAACTCATTTAAAGGGCCCATCACATTCCAAAGCAAATTCAAACCTAGCCCTAAATAAAACAGAGTAGACGTTGGCCTTAAGGATTGGACTTGCTCTTTAGAACCCAGAACGAGATTATTTTCGATTAGTCTGTTTCTACTATTCAATCTAATGTCTAGCTAGGGGAGCAGAGTCAAACGATCGCGGTTGGGGGGTACACTAGGAACCGGAGGCGTAAGCCGAACGAAGAACCTTCTCCCCAGTCCCTTCTTCTAACCGGTTGGATTGAACAGACAAAAGTAGATCAAATCGTTCCTTTATCTCAAGACGGGTTTTGGGAGTCTGTAGGTTTGTAGGCTAACCCATTTAAGGACAGGTTTGATTGTTTGTATTGCAGGGCACCTTTCTTCCCCCCATGCCTGGGTCGAACACAGGAAGGCTACGTTGATCTATATTCGCAATTATATTTTTTTAGGATTTTTGATAAGCAAGGCGATATAATTACAATGGAGCTATCAGACTAAAAGAGAGATTACACATTTGATAGAGCACTTTTAGATCTCGGTGCATCCATCAACCTAATTCCGACTTCTCTTTATGAGAAGTTTGGATTAGGTGAACTTCAGCCAACTTCAGTAATGCTACAGTTAGCAGACCGTTCGGTCACAAACTCGCGAGGCGTTATTGAAGATGTTATAGTTAAGGTCAAGGATTTCTATTTTCCTGTAGATTTCCTTGTCCTTGACATGGATGTACCAGATAATCTGAGGAACACGCCCATCATTCTGGGGCGTCCGTTCCTGGCTACTGCAAAGGCCAACATTAATTGTGAAAGCGGTAGCATGGAAATCACCTTTGGGGACCAACGAATGAAATTGGATATTTTTAAGGCGATCAATAAATTTGAGGATTTTAGATTTATTGAGGAACTTGATGAGGATAATGTTAATATTGAAACTTGTTTGATAGTTTCTTCAATTGAAAGTTCCTCTTTGGTTGATGAATTTGACCTGCAAACCTCTGACCTGACATCTTCAGAAGAGGTTACTGATTTTGTTCACTCAAAACCTCTTCCTCTTGTTGAATCTTCAGCATCTACCCTACCATCAATCATTACCCCACCCCAGCTTGAATTGAAACCATTGCCCGAGAATTTAAAATATCAATTTTTAGGATCGCAGAATACGCTCCCTGTGATTATTAGTGCTAAATTGACAAAGGAGCAAGAGATTAAATTGATTAAGGTCCTAAAGGAACATAAGGAGGCAATTGGTTGGACCATTCATGACCTCAGGGGGATCGAGCCATCTTACTGTAATCATAGAATATTTTTGGAAGATGGATCCCGCCCTTCTCGCCAGATGCAAAGGAGATTGAATCCAAATATGCGAGAAGTGGTCAAAAAGGAAATCATCAAGTGGCTCAATGCAGGAATTATTTATCCAATCTCTGATAGTCCCTGGGTAAGTCCCGTTCAGATTGTTCCAAAGAAAGCCGAGATTACTATTATGACTAATGAGAGAGGAGAATCTGTCACAACTCGTTCAGCTTCCTCTTGGAGAGTTTGTATTGATTACAGGAAGCTGAACACGGCCACTAAAAAGGATCATTTTCCCCTATCCTTCATTGATCAAATCTTGGAAAAATTAGCTGGGCAGAAGTACTTCTGTTTTCTTGATGGCTACTCGGGATACAACCAAGTTCCTATCCATCCTGAGGATCAGGAAAAAACTACTTCACCTGTCCCTACGAAACCTTTGCTTTTCGTAGGATGCCTTTCAGGTTATGCAATGCACTTGCGACTTTTCAAAGGTGTATGCTAGCCATATTTTCTGACATGGTGGGAGAGTTTATGGAAGTCTTCATGGATGATTTCTCTGTTTTCGGAGAATCATTTGACTCTTGTTTGGCTAATTTGGAAATGATTCTTAAGCGATGTATCAAGATGCGACTGGTCCTTAGCTGGGAAAAGAGTCATTTCATGACCCAAGAGGGCATCGTTTTGGGTCATGTAATCTCTGAACGGGGAATTGAAGTAGACAAAGCTAAGGTTGATGCTTGTTATGAATGCGTGCCCCAGACGTATTTTAAGACGTCTGGGAGGTGGGCCAGACGTCGGACCAGACGTCTGGAATCACTTCCAGACGTCGTATAAGACGTCTGGGATCGTTGACAGACGTCTGGAAATCTGTTATCTTTGACACGCGCGGGTCGTCTGCGCGCCTGAGCACGCAGACCCGCATATTCGCTTATTCCTTCTGCGGCTGCAGATTCCCCTGCCACGCTCCTTCTCTCTCCTCCTCGCGCGGCCTTAAAAGGCCACGCACTCTTTCGTCACCACCGCCTCCTTCCTCTTCTCCTTCAGCCAGTGAGCGAGCGCGAGGTTGCAGCGGCAGCGGTGGCCACAGTGAGCGCAGAGGAGGTGCTGCATGCGAGAGCGGCGCTCAGCCGTGAGGGCAAGCTCGCTGAGGCTGCTAGGGCCGGCCAGCAGGGAGCGCAGTGGGCGTGGGGCGACGCGGGGGGGACTGCTGCGGTTCGAGCAGCAGGCGCACGAGGTGCGACGAGGTGCGGCGTCGCGAGCGGAGGGCGAGTCGCGGCCTGATTCTGGAACATTTCCAGAATCAGACGTCTGGGCTGATAGCCAGATGGCGGGGGCGACGTCTGGAAGACCATCCAGACGTCTGAAAGGTGAGTTCTTCCGTCTTCATCCTTCCTGTCAACTGACCGTACTGAGAGAGAGAGAGTTGGGTGCGCGCAGGCTCGGTGATTCGCCATCCAACGCGAATCAGACGTCTGGCTGTAGTACCCGACGGTGGGAGCGACCTCCAGACGTCTGGGGTGACCATCGGACGTCTGGGAACTAGGCCAGACGTCCCCGCAGGCTTCTGGATGTCTGAAAAACCATGCAGAACAAGGTAATTCTCTGATCCACTTTTTAAGACGTCTGGAAAAAGTTCCAGACGTCTGATTTTGCACAGTGTCGTCGTTTTCGACCCATTGAGGGCCCGTTCGGGTTTCGTTTTCCGCGTTTCGAGTTGTCTTCTTTCCGAAATTAAATCCTCTACCTGTCTACAGTAGCTATACACTATTTTGAGACACTCCTTGTGTTTGATCCTTGCGATAGGACCTCGTTCCGTTGCAGCCTTGGGGGTCGCGGAGGCACACGGGATTCCCGATCACGCCCCCATTACTCCCGTCGTACCTGGTAGAGTGGCTTTTAAGTATAACCTGTTAAATTATGGAATCATAAATAGAACCTAGGACATTGCATGAATCCTAGGAATGAAAAACAGATTGAATGATAGATCCTAGGTGTTGCATGAATCCTAGGGCTAGAAAACTAGATTGTATGATAGATTCTAGGATACGGCATGAATCCTAGGACGGGAAAACTAGTGGAACAGATGAATACTGCAGTCTTGGAAAAATGGAATGGAACAAATAGCTGCCTGTAATTGAATTAACAGCTGCCTGTTGAATAAATAAACGTGTTTGAGAACATGGATTGTGATAACGTGAAACTGGAAGGTGAAACTTAGACGTTCTGAGCTGGAACCCTACGGGGAAGTAAGAGTAGAACTCCTGGAAAGTGAATGGAATAGAATTGGGGAAGTGAGCTGGCCCTTAAGTACGGAGTACCAAGGAGAGCGACTGTCCCCCTGTTTAGTGCAGAGCGGAGCCAGCCGCCCCAGGGACCCGGGGTTAGGACTGGCCACTCTGTACCGACTTGCTGGCCCTCATGTACGTAGTACCAAGGAGAGCTACTAGTGTAGGGAGGTACTAGCTACCCCACGGGCCCCAAGGTTCTGCTAGCCTCCCACATCGACTTGTTAGGCCCACTAGGGCAAACCAGGGTAGTCAGGCGAGGGTGCGCGGACTGTGGAGGGGCAAGGCCCCTGTTTGGTTACTGTGGAGGGGTTGGACCCCTATTACTGAGAGGGCTCTGCCCTGTACTGGTTCTGTGCTGTACTTTGGGCGCACCCGTTAACGGAAACGACTGACCGCGTGCCAGTGCGGGTTAGCTACCCGTGCGTTTACCGCACGTGCCGTAGTTACCGTTACGTCTGTCAGTGACCTTGGGGTGGTTGACTGAGAGTAGGATCACCACGGGGGACTCTCCCGACCAGGAGAGCACCACGTGCTACTTCTATTGTTCGGAAAAGACTGCAATCAAGATCATTCCCACGAGGAGCATTCGAGATCAAGTGAAAGATCTGAGAAATAGATAAATTGTGAGATAATTGAAAGACTTAAATAAAGAAAGTAACAGAACTTAACAACTACTGTACACTCTACTGTTTCTTTAGTTTTAGTTGCCACTCTACTCAGCGTTTTGCTGACGTGTTACACTCGTTACCTTTCAGGACCAGGTGTTGAGAAGCCAGGGTCAGTGGCTGCAGAGGACGCTGGGCCGAGTAGGGTCCAGTAGAGTTACCACTGTTTCTTGTACCTCTTTGTTCCGTTATAGTGAGTAGTTCTTGTTTCCGCTGTACTTTTCTTTACCTGCAGTTCATATTTAGTTATGAATGTTGTTCTACTGTTGTGGTGGTATATACTGTAGTAGTTTCTTTCCTTGCTGCTGTATTTTCTTACTGTTAGTTATATTCATGTTGAATGTGGTTTATTTTACTGCTCTTTTGGATTACTTCCTCGTTGGACGACTAGGTCTTGGGATTAGTTGAGTCGGTCCGGTTCTCGTGTCTCGTAGGGGCTCGAGAACCGGGTCGTTACAATGCTACCGCTAAACTTCCTCCTCCCACATCTGTTAAACAAATCCAATCATTTCTTGGCCATGTGGGATTTTATCGAAGATTCATCAAGGATTTCTCGAAGGTTGCTCATCCTTTGAGCAATCTTCTTGCCAAAGAAACGCCATTTGTTTTTGACGAATCATGCTGAAAGGCATTTGATTTCCTAAAAGCGGCAGTCACCCGTGCTCCAATTTTGCAACCACCAATTTGGACAGCCCCATTTGAGATCATGACCGACGCTTCTGATTACGCGGTCGGGGCTGTCCTGGGTCAGAAAATTGACCGAAAGCCCTCTGTCATTTACTACGCTAGTAAAACTCTGGATGAAGCCCAGAGGAATTACACTTTTACTGAAAAGGAATTACTAGCTATAGTATTTGCGTTGGAAAAATTCAGGGCTTATCTCTTGGGGTCTCATGTTATTGTTTATACCGACCACTCGGCCTTGAGACATCTCTTGGCTAAAAAGGATGCTAAACCTCGGCTTATTCGTTGGATTCTTCTTCTTCAAGAATTTGATCTTGAAATCAAGGATAAAGCCGGGGTACAAAATGTGGTAGCGGATTATTTGTCGAGACTCCTAGGTGATTCTTCTTGTCCGGACATTCCGATTACTGCCACTTTTTCGGACGAAACCATTCTTACAGTTTTAGGTGTCCACATCCCATGGTTTGCTGACATTGTTAACTATTTGGTCGTTGGTCAAATCCCCCAGGATTGGCCCAAGCAACAACGGGATAGACTCAAATCTGAGGCCAAATACTACTTTTGGGAGGACCCTGAACTGTATCGCATTGGCTCTGATCAGATTCTTCGCCGATGCATACCAGAGAATGAATTCAACAGTATACTCGAGTTCTGCCATGCATCTGGGTGTGGTGGACATTTCTCCGGGAGAAAGACGGCTGCAAAAATCTTGCAATCTGGCTTTTATTGGCTGTCTTTATTCAAGGATGCCCAGGATTTCTCAAGGTCATGTTCTCAATGCCAGGCACTTGGGAGCATAACTAAGAGAGACATGATGCCCCTAAACCCTATTCTTCCTGTAGAAATTTTCGATGTTTGGGGCATCGATTTCATGGGACCCTTTATCCCTTCATTTGGACATCAGTACATTCTTGTTGCTGTTGATTATGTGTCCAAATGGATTGAGACAATTCCCACCCGAACCAGTGACCACAAGGTGGTCATCAATTTTGTCAAGAAAAATATCTTCAGTAGGTTCGGGATTCCGAGGGCTATCATCAGTGATGGTGGCACTCATTTTACTAATGCCCAATTCCAGAATTTATTGGCCAAATAAGGGGTTAATCATCGTATTTCCACACCTTACCATCCCTAGACGAATGGACAAGCCGAGATCTCCAATCGAGAGATCAAGAACATTCTGCAAAAAACGGTTAGGCCTGATCGCAAGGATTGGACTCAAAAGCTTGAGGACGCTCTTTGGGCCTACCGTACGGCATATAAAATGCCCATGGGCATGTCTCCATTCTGTTTGGTGTATGGAAAGGCGTGCCATCTACCTGTAGAGATTGAACACAGGGCATTCTGGGCAATCAAACAATGCAATTTAGATCTGAATCTAGCTGGAAAGACCAGGAAAATCCAATTATCTGAGTTGGAGGAGCTTAGAAATGATGCTTATGAGAATGCCAAGATCTACGAGGCTCGGACCAAAGCTCTACATGATCAATTGATTTCCCGCAAGAGCTTTGAGCCAAACCAGAAGGTCTGGTTATTTGATTCTAAACTTAAGCTCTTTCCTGGTAAACTTAGATCTAAATGGAATGGCCCATTCATAATTGATCAGATTTTTCCTAATGGTGCCGTTCAGATTTCTGACCCAAAGACGGGTAACAACTTTAAAGTCAACGGTCAACGTCTGAAGCCTGTTGTTGACCGTAATCTCCCAGAACCCGTCTCAGACTCTGTTGCTCTAGCCATTCTGTGACTTCTTTGGATGGACTTCGCCTAGCTGACGGCATTAAACTCAGAAGTTGTACATATGACACAAGGCTGATACGAGCTTCATATCCAGGTGACATCTTTCATATTATACCCTTTCTTTCATGTCGCTTTTTCAATGAGGACATTGCATCAGCTAGGCATGGGGGGGTGGATTCATTCTTGAATTATTTGGTCAGCTTTGTGAAATCCATATAAATTATCTCTCTTCTTATTTAAAAAAAAAAAATAGGAAGGATTAGTTGGACATTAGGACTTTTTAATCCTAAGAAATTTTACATTAGGATCTGAACACAAAGACCTCTCAGGTCTTTGGACTTAATTAGCCTATGTATCCACTAAAATGTCGATTTGATTTTGAGTCCTCGCCATCTTAATTCTATTATAATTGGAATAAATAAGTTTGGGTGATAAGTACACGACTTATCAACCCGCCCTCTGATTTGAGGGAATTTTGAGTTTTAAGCATCTACATACTTCTTTGCACTGACTCGTTGTTCGGCGATTCTAACGGAAATTGGGTAGCTAATGAACCTTCTAGGGTGATATGACTGGCAAGTTATCGTGGGTAACAGCCCATAGGTAGGTTGTCCAGAGCCCAGTCACTGGACCTTTCTTTTTTTTGCTGCCTGTAGGTAAATCTTAGACCAGGGAAGCCACCTACTTAGAAAAGAAAAAATCAAAAAGAAAAGGAGAAAGAACAAAAAGAAATAAGCCACACTTCGCCGCACGAGTATGCCTGGCAAGTTGTCAGTGGTAACAGCTCATCTACCGACTATCCAAAACCCAGCTCAGAAAATGCACTAAAAATTTCCAAAACACTTAGGAAGAAGCGGAGAAGTAGAATAAACCGGGGAGATATACACTGGATTCACCCTTGTGTTGACCCCGTAAAAAAATAAAAGTAGGGAGAAAGCTACCGATTGTAAAAATACACCTTTAGGTAGAATTCTTTTTGAGGTCACCTAGAGGCGTAGAAATTCGAAGTCCATTTCAATTACCCGTCAATGAGTCTATCACAATCACAATAAGATGCTTAAAACTTAGGGTTCTCATTAAATCTTGGGTGAGTTGAATGGCCGTAGAAAGCCACTCTTAAACCCTAAAATCTGGAAATCTAAAAAAATTAGAAAAGAGAAAAAGAGAAAAAGAAATTTTTCTTTTAATAAGGCGAGGGCTTGAGTTGGTCTGCACTTTGGCTGATACCCGGGCACTGTTGTATCTTTGAAAGTTCAGTTCCTAAGTAGACAATTTCTTAATGATTGAAAAATAACTCAAGTTCAAATAATCCAACCTAATTCTTTTATAAATAGCATATAGTTTTTGCTAGGGACTAGTAAAAGATAAGCATGGGAGTATGATGTAAACACATTTACACTACTTAAAATATCTATTTATGCATGTTCTTAAGCATATGATTGCATTTCATGATATAAATATTGCATAACATTCATCATCTTGCATTTAGAGTAGTTTGAATAAAATGGAGTTTAATTGTCTCCTTTTATGTGCTTGGACAGGGCAAACATTTTATCGGGGCATCAGATCAAAGATCCAATCGTATGGATGTGATCAGGGCGACGATTGGAGTTTAACAACTCCAAGATCACCCTAATCAGACATCTGTAGCATCAGATAGTGATCGGGGAACCCTAGAAGATCAAGGGCCAGGATGGTGAAAATCCACACTTCAGATGACAAATCCGACTGCACGAGTGAATTCGAATCGACGATCGCAGCCCAACGATGCAAAAATCGAGTCAATCCGACATCCGTGGCACCATCTACAACTTCCAAAAGATGGATGGCCAAGATGGCGCCACGTGGCGCCATCTCAGCTGCCAAATGGCCGCACACATTCTATGAAGGTCCCGCACCCGCTCGTTCTCCGCCGTTAGATCAAGATCCAACGGCTGTGGATGCGGCTGGTTGATTCGTCTGCGCGACCATTTCGTCCGCGTAGCGCAGCGGAGACGAAGCGGCGGGCGAAGGAGAGGTCGCGGGATCGAGTCTCGCGAGCCTCAAATCAGGCGCAAGCGAGCAGCGCGTGGAGCGTCAGATTGCTATTCAATGGCTGCCCACGCCTAATAGCGTCGACGCGCGATTGGACGCGTAGCATGGACGCGCGATCACATGCAGTGAGTGCGCAGCGTAGCGGGCGAGGATGCGTTTTAAGCCGTCCGATCTCGCGATCGGACGGCTGAGACTCAGCGTGCGTGCGATGGCGTTGAGCACGCGGGCAGCTGAAGCGACGCATGTGGGCGCGGAAGCTACACCCACGTCGGGGCTTTAATGACGAATTTATCTGTCACTAAAGACCCCTCATTTATTGTTTTGAAGTTGTAATGTCCATTTTGCCCCCACTCCTTGCAACTATAAAAGGAGACCCCCTCCATATGAAATTTTGATCCCTTCCTTCTCCTCTCTACCCCTCCAAAGCTCAAGAGAAGCTTGTCCCACACCCGAGATGCTTCTCGCGAGATAAAGTCCAATTTTCGTTCCCCTTCGGAAGTGGATCCCATGACGACGACGGCGTGCTGCTTCGTTCCCGTTCTTCTACTTCGTCCTCCTTTGTCCTGCTTCGTTCTCCTTCGTCCAGGCATCGTCCCGTCCGGCTCGTCCTCTAAGCAACCGTCGAGGAGGATTTCTCTCTCCCTATTCTTTTTCTACTTTCTAGTATAGATTTACTACATTAATCTTAATTAAGGGGTTTAATATAGTGGTTCATAACAGAATAACATCGGTGATATTTTGTTCAGAATTGAAATATCACCGAAGATATTTGGTTCAAAACTAGGTTCAAAACATAATTAAAAACTAAATATCACTGATGATATTCAAACATCACATATGTATTTGAATTATTGCCAGTGACTACAATAAGTTGCAGAAATTAGGAATTTTGTTTAAAACATATATCAGGTCCAATGGATCCATCAGGTCCCAGACTCTTGTCTAAGACCTGCCTCGTTTATGTAATGTGTGTGATCCTACCCATTTAATTGACTTGCTTATCAGGTCGAGTCGAGGTCCAATTGACACCCCTAAGGCAACTTCTTTATTACAAGTGATTTTCATTCTGCATTATTGTTTCAGGAGACAACCATTTCAAGACTCCATAATGACGCTTACAGTATGGATGGCCACCTTCCAAATTGTTGTTACGTCATTCAAGCTGGATTCAACCAAGTTGTGAAAGTATGGTAAGTCATTGAATTTCAAGGTTACCATATGCTTTGAAGGAATGTCAGCTCTAGTATCTATGTTTCATTACTATAAAAAAACACTAGGTGTTCTTCACTGGTATATTGAGGGATTGATGTTTGCAAGTACAACAACTATAGTTAATTGATCAATCATTTTCACTGCTTCATTTATGGCAAATGATATCTTCATTTACCTTTTGAGGCAATGATTGCAAAGACGTATAGTTGTACTCAACTTAATGAAGTCATATTTAGATTGTTTGGTGTACCAATAAATAAAGGCTAGTTGTAATTTGGATGTAATGTATGAAACCTTTTAGTCATCAATGTAATGTGCACTTTTGATAGGTCATCAATTATGTACCACCCCTTAAAAAGGGCACCTCATGTGAACCTGGTTTCGCATCAATCTAAACTTTTACCTTCCCATTGCTTCAATATCATCAAGCAAAAGTCATACATGGATGGTATGATCTTCCCCTTATTAGGAATTACGAACATAGGTTCAAAATTTGAGGGCTCCCTTCCTTCTACAAAGTTGAATGATTATCTGAGTTTGTATAATGGTGTAGATGCCCTATAAGTGAGATATTTATTTACATTTTTCCAGTTATATATATCTACGCACGTTGTGTGAAGATGAGCAAATGTGGCAATAATACTTAGCCATATCCAACGTATAAGCAGCAATTGCTTTCCGTTCAATTCATTGTAAAGTTAAACATTCCTTATTTAACCATTTTAACAGCTTGTTCTAATGGGATATGGAAATATAATGTTAATGTTGACCTGAAATGATTAAGGGCAAATCCATCCTAAGTACACAAATTCATCATGCAGAATAAATCTATCCCTGTTATCCCCCCAAACAAGCAAGTATTTCAAAATAACCCCAATATAATTCTATGACAAGGCAAGTTCAACCATGAAGTAAGTTTAGGGCCCAATTTTGCCATCTATGTTCATTTAGTGCAATTCCAATCCCAATTCCAACATCCCAGTGCCACCTCTCTCTCTCTCTCTCTATATATATATATATATATATAAAGTATCATTTGACCCCTGCGCTCAAAAGATAAATAAAGAGCCCATAATCGTATCCGTTCAATGATGTTCTCCATTAATGAAAATGATTACATAATTTAAATGGTGATTTAGAAAATCACTCTTCTTATTTGGAATGTATTTAATCAATTATTATATTATTTCTGGAACATTCCTTTTCACATAAATACCGAGTTGTATTAAAAATTTATTTATATATCATTTTTGGAATATAATTAACCAAGTTTGTATTACAAATAGCTTTACATTATTACTTATATCAGAACTACACATGTAGTTGTAATAAAAGTCAATTTTCACTTCTATCATAGAGAATACTTTTAATACAAGTTTGTATTACAAGTAATTCTGAATTGTTACTTGTATTACAACTATACGTGTAGTTGTAATATAAGTCAATTTCACTTGTAGTAGAAATTTTAGCATTTCTATTACAAAGAATACTTATAATGCAAGTTTTTATTACAAGCAGTTCTAAGTTATTACTAGTATTACAACTACACATATAATCGTAATACAAGTCAATTTTCATTTGTAATACAAAGTTTAGTATTGTTATTATGAGAAATACTTGTAATACAAGTTTGTATTACAATCATTTCTAAGTAGTTACAATTACACATGTGATTTCCTTTTGTAGAAGCAATTAATATTTTGTCTTTGCATTTGAAATACTCCACTCAACGGAGACTTTTAATTGATTCGTATATTTAGAAAGCATCAATAATGATGAAAAATTTTCAATTATAAAAAAAGAAAGTTTGTTAATACATAGTGTGAAACTATCATGTTATTTTTTGCACTTTTTTATGGAACATTAGATTTTATTCGGATGGTGTAAATTTGGTGCTTTTTTATCTATTTTGAGTACTGTGGTCATAGGATCTATTCCATATATATATATATAGGGATCTTATCCTCTAAGCTTAGCACCTAAAAATTAATAAATGAGCACTATGTAAAAACCATTAAATGAAGATTGCACGATCAAAACTAAGACCACCTAAAATAACAAAAGTGGTTTTGTAATGCATCGATATTATTGAAAGTTGTCAGAAAGCAACTCCACAAATCATTCGTATAATAAAATATCCCTAAAAAGATGATGCAATTAGAATGAATCTAAAGATACAATCTAAAAATAGATAGTGAATTAATTAGTAATATAATGGTATTATTCATAATACAAAAATGATAAGCAGTAATTATTAATTACAAATTTAAATGTTATACAATTCACAAATATTAAAAACATTCGAAGAATTTTTACATTCTAATGTTAAAATTAATGAAAAAGTATTGTAACAACAAAGAACAAGTGTTTTAATGTGACAAAAATACATTCGTAATGTATATGCATGTGGATTATAAAAAATGTTAGGTATTTTGTCACAAAGTAGTAAACATATTATAACAGCGAGCATTAAATTTGCATTACACGTAATAACATAATGAAAATAAAAAACATGGCTAAATTTATAATACAAATATATTATACTTATAGCATGAATAATTAGTGTTTAACAGTAATGACATTTAATACAAATTATATTACTAATAGATCTTGTATTACAAATATTTATCATAAAAAAAGTGAAAAAACTTGTATTATAAGTAAAACAGATTTATATATATGAGATTAACTTATATTACAATTATTTAATTTAATGAAAATGCAAGAATTTATATTACAAGTGGAAAATTGAATTATAATACATGAGAAATGTTGTAATACAAATTCTTTTTGATTAAGAAAAGAGTAATAATGCGATTAAGTATTAAAGTGAAATAGTTACTTTCTAATCGTAATGCAATATTTCATTAATTGTATTCCAAATATGATTTATAAATATAGTTGTAATACACTTGATATTAATATGCAAAGATATTTTCTTGAAATAGTATTATGATTAATTGAGTGCATTTCATATACAAAGGTGATTTTCTAACATGTGCAATGATTTTCATTAACAAAAAATATCATCCAACGATCACAAGGATGTACTTTTTTATGGATTTAGTTCAATACTCAATGAATACTTTTCATATATATATATATATATATATATATATATGGAATTGGCGACAAGTAGAACAAAAACATTGAAGAATAATATTTGTTGAATTGAAAATAAGGGACTACTCCCGTAAATAAGCAATAATAGGATGGAGTTTTGAGTCCAATGTCTTCCAAGCGGTTTGTCTGCTCCCTCTTGCACCAGATGGCTCCCAACCCTCAACAAGCTCTCTTGCACCCACAGAAAACGAGAGAGTTGTGGCCTACTGCCAGCCGGTTCACACGCGCCGTCCACCATTTGAAACTCTTATATATGAAAGCACCACGCCACGGCACAGTACCAATAATTAGGATCAGGGCGCTGAAACCAAACATGGAGTCCTCCTCCTCCTCCTCCTCCACTGCCAATACAGTGCTCCTCCTCCTCCCTGCCATCCTGTACACCATCCCGTACCTCGTCATCCTCTCCTTCCTCCTCCAATGGGCCTCCAAATCTATCCTTTCCCGCCTCTGGCAGCTCTCCAGTTGCTGGTCCCTGCACCAAGTACATTACCCTCCATCCATGATCATCCACTCCTCTATCTGTTCTTCCTACACCCACCTGAACGTCTCCACCTACCAAGTCGCCAGCCTGCAGGAGGAGGCCGCCGACTGTGCAGTGTGCCTCTCCTCCCTGGATGGAGACGACGAGGTCCGGGAGCTTAGGTGTCACCACGTGTTCCACCGCACTTGCCTCGATTGCTGGGTACTCGTGCACGGTCACCCCACTTGTCCCCTTTGCCGAGAGCTCCTCCTATGTCCCTGCGACCGTGATCGGGAGGAAGAAGTAGAAGAAGAAGAGGAGAAACAGTGGCTTGCCTCTCTTCTTTCTTTACACGGTGTTCCCCCGCTACAGCTAGTCAATTATTTTAATTAATCAGCAGTACCAACCAATAGCTACGGTGTTTGTTAAGTTCCACGCCATCGTTCCGACTCCATTCATCCATCGGGTCACCACCTACACCACCAATTCTTGTCATTCTCGGCACGGACGTTAGTGGTTTTATCCTTATTGTTATTATTATTATTATTATATGAACATATGGTCCCTTGTGGAGCTCGTAAGGTTGCTCTCGATCGCTCGTATATTGTATTAATACGTGGAAATAGATTTTGCAGGGCTTTGATCATCGGGTAGCTACAAAGCTCCCGCTCTCTTCCCAAGTCCTTTCCCTTGAATCCATAAGCCCGCTGGCCGTCTTGAAATGAAGCAGTTTAACTGCATGCAAAGGTATCGCAGATTGCATCAGATGGAAGACCTTAAAATTTAATTCAGGACGAAAACCTACGTCAACCTTACCTGTTGAAGTAAAAGTGTACAGTTCCTTTTGAGTTTCGATTGTATTTTATTTTATTTTTATTTAAGTAAGGGATAATATATTACTTAAAAGTAGGGCACCGGCCCAATTTACAACAAAGACTATACAATCTGCAGAGATTAAAACAATCGGAATAGGGCATCAAATCTCAGAAATGAAGAGTAGGTTACATCTCACAGACCTTGTAAATGCGTGCTGTTAGAGAGTCCGGTAAGGAGGGGTCCCCACCATGTTTATTTTGATTTCTTTCTTTCCATACATTCCATATCAAGGTGACAAGAATCTTCGAGTATGATGAATGTAAATCCATAAATTGTTGGGCGTTCCAATTTGAAGAGAAAATGGAAGGCAGCATAGCATTTGGAGAGATTTTGTTCCATACCTCATTCCAAATATTCATGGTGAAATTTGAGTAGCGGACAAGATGATCGGTTGATTCAGCATCATTAGAGCAAAGAACGCAAGTTGTATCTATGGAGATGCCTCAAGCTTCCAGTCTTGTTAAGGTGAAGAGTCTGTCCATAAAGTATAACCATAAGCAACAGCTCCACTTAGGGGAAGCAGAGACCACCCAAACATATTTCCACAAGGGGATAATGTCTCTTTTTTCATGCAAGGCATTCCAGGCGGATCGCGAGCTGAGGTTTCCAATCGTAGAAAGAGGCCATAACCAATCATGAAATATATCCATTATCCAAGGTTGGGCAACAAGGAGAGCTGACCATATTTTTGACTGGTTGGCTGAAATCAACGAGTGCCTAAGATCACCATAACTACACCTGATCCATTTTGTCCATAGAGAATTTGAGGTAAAGTGCCTATGCATTAGTTTCACATAAGCATGCTTTCGTAGTTCTTCATAATCACAAAGCCCAAGACCTCCCTCTTCTATAGGCTTACAATTATCATTCCAAGCAACAAGATGGGGCTTCCAATCCCAAATAAAATGTATAAAATCAGTGACCCATCCCTTTATTTTTTGGATAGTAGATTTCTTCACAGAGTTTGAAAGCCAGAACAGTAGGAACCCTTCAATTGCCCATTTTATCCAACAAGCTCGACCCATTCTTGAAAGGTTATTTTTCCTCCATCCTTAGAGTAATTCTTGCACTTTATCTTCCAAAGCAGCATCTCAATTTCCTTCTCATCCTACAATGAGTTGGATTCCCAAATAACGGCAAGGCAAATGACCTTCAACAATGCCCAGCAAGAGGCAAATGTATAATTTCCTCTTACACCTTTTAGGTAGGTACACCCTGCTTTTTGCACCATTTAGGTTTAGGCTAGATAAAAGGGTCAAAACATTAACAGAATTGCGAATAGCTCTTGTGGAATCCAAATCAGCCTCACAACAAATTGGAATATCATCTGCAAAGAAAAGATGGGTAGGGAATGGGGTTCCCCTCACCGAGGCCTACTGCAATCTAGCTAAATTTGCTTGCTTGTCAATGAAGATTGATAATACATTCATGGCTAGGGCGAAGAGAAGGGGGGATAAGGGATCTCCCTGTCTCAAACCTTTCCCTGAAATGAAAAAGCTTGCAGGATAGCCATTCACAAGTGGAGAATAGGAGGGGTTCCAAATGCACTTAGAAATCCATGTGCACAACGATTCCTTTGCCTTCAATTTTCCTCTTCCTCGAGCCTTAGCCTCTGAATATTTTGCCTAATCTGTAGTTCCTCCTCCTGCAAAGGGAAGTTGTTTATGTCAAGGGAAAGCTTGGTGTGGATGGTTTCCAAATCCAATTGGAGATTGGCCAAGTCCAATTCCCTGGATCGATCTTTAGCAGCCCATAACTTAATCTTTACTTTAACATATTTTAATTTCTTAACACATCTATATAGAGGATTACCATCAATGTGAGAGTTCCCAAGCACCTTTTACAAGGTCCAGGAAACCATCTCTCTCTGCCTAGTAATTGAAAAATCTGAAAGGCATCTCTTTTGCTTAGAAGGGGCTAGGCACAAAATCAAGGCAGCATGGTCACTGAGATTAGAAGGAATATATTGGGTACAGATTGAAATGGCCATTCCTAAAGGTCATTTGGATTTTTTCTGAAATTTATGAAACTTATCGCAATTTCTACGTACCAAAAGGATCCCTTGTGGGGTATTTTAGTTTTGAAGGGGTTTAGTGCAATTTTTCTTGCACCCCCATACCCACACCTTACCCTCCATACACCTCACCCACACCACCATATCCCCTCCATGCCACCATACCCCACCATAACCCCCATCCCTCATGCACCCATAAAACACCCTCCCCTCCTCCACTCTCTCCAACCCACAACGCACACATTTTTCCCCCTCCACCTTCTCCTTCATTTTCCCTATAGTCGGCGTGAGTAAGGGAGAAGGAGAGGGAGAGCAAGGAGTAGGAGGAGCTCAGAGGAGAGGAAGGTGTGTAGGAGGAAGAGGAAGGATGGCAGCGGGTCTTGAAGCTGCCATTGTGGGGAGCTACTACAGCTCCAGGCTTGAGAGGAGGGCTCACGAGGAGGTTCTGTGGACATCATTTCCATAGTTTCAGACATTGCAACATTTGCCAGACGTCTGGAACGGACTTAAGACATCTAGTGAGCACGCAGAGTGCCGAGGTGCCAAAGACATTGGGAAGGCGCATTGGCATGATGTTCAAGGCACTTTAGGACTTCTAGAAGCAATGTCAAATGTTCAACTGCTTTCTTAAACGACTAGGAGCAGTGCCAAACATCTGGAAACACCCTCAGATGACTGTAAGGGGAAGCAGATGATAGGGACAGACGCAGGAACACAAGGTGAGATCCTGCACTTGTTTACGACATCTGGGACTCTCCCCAGACGTTTAATTTTGGTTAGGGTATGCGTGTTTGGGTTGGTTCAGGACCCAAACAAAGTCAATTTTGCGTAAACAAAGTACCGTTGGTTTTCTTTCGAAATTTCCTACGTATTAGAGTCGTATCCATACTGTTTTGAGCTTGTTTGATATAATGGTCAACAATGTTAATGGTGGGTGTGATCAACTATTCGGAATAGATCTTTAGTCCATAGTGCACACGGGACCCATGAATACATTGGAACCCACCGTTCATGCCCCCACATCTCCCATACACTTTGGTAGAGTGGTCCTCTCTACTCCTACAGTTTAAATCATTAAAGTGCATGCTGAATTGGAAATATCTACCTGAATCCTAGGACATGAGATGAACCCTAGTACTGAGAATGTGAATGTTTATGCCCGATGCATGAACCCCACTTGCTGTAAATTGAGAATGCATGTGGTTAAATTTCCTATTGTGAGAAATGAAATATTGGAAAATGATTGTGATAATTGCTTATCCTGCTAATTTACGAGCTGTCTGTTATATGAATAAGAAACCAGAATGTGAGACAGATACATACCATGTAATGAAATGAGACGGCTATTATGCATGAACCCTACGAGGAACTAGGAAAGGAATCAAAGTATAGAAATATGGATGTCTGATGTATGATGGGACACGTTGCCTATAGGCATGTTGGTTGGCTGTTCGAACTTGGGTATGGAAAGTGAGCTGGCCCTTGTATACGTGGTACGAAGGAGAGCTACTGTCACTTTCGTGTAAGGAGAGAGCTGGCCGTCCCTTGAGTTGAGACTTGGGGTTAGGATTGGCCTCCCTACACCAACTCCTATTAGGTCCACTGGCCAAATCGGGATAGTCAAACGAGGGTACGCAGACTTTTGAGGGATGTAACTCCTATTTTGTTCTGTGCTGTATGTTGAGTGTACCTGCTAGCGGAAAGAACTGTCCGTGTGCCAGTGCGGGGTAGCTACCCGTGCATTTATCGTGTGTGCCGTAATCACCACTACATCACGACGTGACCCTGGGGTGGTAGATCGGGTGTGGGACTACCGCAAGGTACTCTCTTGACTAGGAAAGTGCCATGTATGCATCCTGCATCGCAGGAAAACTGTACCATGATCGTTCTCTTATGGAATATGTCGATTAAATGATGATGTACACCTTTACTAGAATACACGAATAATTAAACACATTATTGAATATACTGGAAACTAGATGACAATGAGTAACTATAAGATGCATGAATGGTTATTGCTTTCTTTCTATTTTCAACGCATTAGATGTCTTATGTGCCACTCTACTCAGCATTAGCTGACAAAACATATATGTATATCTAGTCAGGTTAGGGAGTTGAGCAGCCAATACTACCGGCTGTAGTGGGTGTTGGGCCAAACCAGGCCTAGCAGTAGTCTGGTCCTTTTTCAAGTTTTATTTCAGAGGCTCTATTTACTGCAGTGAATACTTTTAGTATGTTGGAACCTGCTGATGTTTATGCCCCTTCTACTTTAATTGTAATGGCTAGCTTGCAAACTTTATTTTTCCACCTGTGGAGTATGGTTCTTTTTGCACTCTATTCTACTTTCCATTACTGCCTTTTTCTTATTTACTTAGTTACATTGCATACGTGGTTGTGAAAATGTTTATCCTTACATTTGGTTTGTCTCTCGTTGGATGATTGGGTCTTGGGGTTAATCGAGGTGAGTCATTCCCAAGTTCCACGAGAGGCCGAGTTCAGGTCATAACAAGATGGTATCAGAGCAAGATCATCCTGAGAAATGAACCAAATGGCTTGAAAGTAACCACTCATGTTCATGTAGCTAGGATAGCCATCATAACGTGTTGTCTTGATTTTCACTTCCAAGTCCTATTTCTTTCTGTAACCTGATATCATTGACAATCCCTATTCCCTTTCTTCCATCTCCTTGTAGGAGATGCACTGTTGAGGAGCTCATGCGACAGGCCGCAGATGTGGTCATGGGCATGGTACTTGGGGAAAACTTGCTGGACTCGAGGCAGCAATTGATCCACCCCTCCTCCTGGGCATCTAGGCCCAAGACCTCGCCCAGCTGATCTGGGATATAGTGCAGGAGGAGATTCAGTAGCCTCCTCCTCAACCACCTCCCCTTGAGGACGTGGAGGGGGAGTTCTCTGTGAGATAAGGGAGCTGCCGCAGTGCCAAGTGAGCTGGAGGGGGAAGGGGTGATCCTCAACCACCCCCACCACCCTCAGACACTACTGAACACCAGGGCTCCCTGCCGAAGAGGTGCACCCGTTCCCCTGTTGCGTCTCCACCACGAGCTTTTCACTCAGTTATGGAAGTTGAAGCTCCCTCTTTTAAGGGGTAGGAGAGCCTGTCTGAGGCAGAGGACTGGCTGGAGCAGATGGAGAAGATCTTCGATACACACCACCCTCCTACAGAGTGCCACATGGCCTTCTCCATGTACTGGCTAGAAAGTGATCCCACAGGTGGTGGAAGGCAGTCAGGGAACAGAAGGGGGGAGAGCTGATGTGGGACCATTTCGTGGCGTTGTTCTGCAAGCAGTACTTCCCACAGACCTGGAAGGACCAGAGGAGGTAGGAGTTCCACACTCTCCACCAGGGGATGATGATGGTTAGCGCGTCTCGTACACGTTTCCTGCAGTTGTCACGCTTTGCCCCGATGGCTACATCAACAGAGGAGGAGCACCTGTGGAGGTTCACTGAGGGCCTCTGGCTTGCTATTCGGGGGTATGTAAAGCCCCTGAAGCTATCTACTTTCTCTCGCGTGGTTGAGGTTGCCATGACCTACGAGGAGACCAACCCAACCATGTGAAACACTAACGAAGGACGGAAGAGGCCCTTCCAGCCAGAGCACTCACAGGGTCACCGGAAGAGGAGGCACACAGTGCCTGCAGGAGAGTCGTCTTGCTCTGTGGGGCCACCAATGGCCTCTGGGGGCCCCAGACTGGGGCCAGCTGACTGCACCAGACCCCTGCACAGTTACTAGTAGGGACAGACGGAGGGAGGAGGTCATGTCTCTCTCTGTTACCAGTGTGGCCAGCCAGGCCACATGAGGAGAGACTACCCATCTAGGGCTGGAGCACACCAGATGCTCCCAGCACCGAGTATTGGAGGCTGATCTAGTGGCCGTGGTTACCAGGCACAAGAGGGAGGACAGCAGTAGCGAGGAGGGTAACGACTAGCTGCTGCTCACCTGACCCACAGCCTAGCTGCTTCTTCTGCACCTAGGGCTGAGGAGCGTGTCAACGCCCTAAATCACAGAGATGCAGAGCTTCATGTTCTGTGGGGCAGTGAAGTGACTTGGCAAGCACGACCAGAGCTTTTAGACTGTATCATTACTGGACAGATGGCTAACCCGTATCCGCAGATGCTACGGGATAGGGTATTGACAGGGGACCCAGAAGATTTCACTTTTACTGACGAGATTCTGCGCATAAGGGGACGTTTATGCATTCCTAGGGATGAGGAGCTATTGAGAGAAATTCTGGGTTAGGCACATGGGTCTAAGTTCACCATACATCCCGGGAACACCAAGATGTACCACGATCTACGACATGACTTCTGGTGGAAGGAGATGAAGCGGGATGTTGGTGAGTTTGTTCAGCAATGTTTGGTATGCCAACTGGTGAAGGCTAAGCACCAGAGGCCTGCAAGGCCACTACAACCACTTCCTGTACTAGAGTGGAGGTGGGAGAGTATCACTATGAACCTGGTAGTGGGGTTACCAGTTACACAGCGGGGACACGATGTTGTCTGGGTAATAGTGGACAGATTGAAGAAGACGGCGTGATTTTTGCCCATTCGAATCACGTTTAGGCCAGCACAGTTAGTAGAGCATTACATCAAAGATGCAGTGCACCTTCATGGAGTCCCTTGTGAGATTATATCAGATTGAGACTCTCATTTCACTTCCCAGTTCTGGGTAGAGTTTTAGCAAGCCTTGGGGACTCATCTAATGTTCAGCACTGCCTACCACCCCCAGATCGACAGACAGTCAGAGTGCACCATTCAGACCCTTGAGGACCTGTTACACGCTTATGTACTAGACTGGAGAGTCTCCTGGTAGGAGCATTTGCCCCTGGCGGAGTTTGCATGCAATAACAGTTACCACTCGAGCATTGGCATGGCACCTTATGAGGCATTGTACAGGAGGAAGTGTACGGCTCCCTTGAGTTGGGTCAAGTTGAGGACCAAGTGGGAGGTTTGTCCCAGGTTGATCCGTTAGAGTCAGGAGGTGATGGAATAAATTCACAGATGACTCCATACCGTCAGGAGCAGACAAAAGAGATTTGCTGAGCGGAAGCGCCGAGAAGTGCAGTTTCAGGTTTAGGATCACGTCTTTCTTCGTGTTTCGCACATAAAGGGCTTGTAGCATTTTGGGGTGAAAGGGAAGCTCACACCAAGGTTTGTGAGACCTTTTGAGATCTTGGAGCGGGTCGGACCCATTGCTTACTGGCTTTCCCTTCCTCCCCAACTCTCTAGAGTGCACGACATGTTTCACGTGTACAACCTCAGGAGATACATCGTCAATCTCAACCACGTTTTGAGCTATGAGAGCATCAAAGTGGGAGATGACTTGACCTACCTTGAGAAGCCAGTACAAATACTGGATAGAGCCATCAAGAACTTGAGGTGGAAGGAGATGCTACTAGTGAAGGTCCTGTGGAGAAGCCAGCGGTAGGAACAGGTGACTTGGGAGCCCGAGGTGACGATGCGAGATCTGTACCCAGAGCTTTTTTAGGGTATATCTCTTCTGACTTACTTTGATCCTCTTTAAGTTTGTTATGCGTAGGGCTGTTTCTTCTCGCATCCTAGTTTAGCTTAAGTTTCGGAGGCGAAACTTCCTTTAAGTTTATTATGTTGAAATGGCCATTCCCAAAGGTTGTTTAGATTTTTTCCAAAATTTAGGGACCTTATCGCAATTTCTACACACTAAAAAGATCCCTTGCAGAGTATTTTAGTTTTGAAGGGGTTTAGCGCAATTTTTCTTACACCCCCACCATGCCCACACCTTATCCTCCATACACCTCACGTACGTCACCATACCCCACCAAAGCCCCCATCCCTCATGCACCCATAAAACACCCCCCACCCCTCCTCCACTCTCTCCAACCCACAACGCACACATATTTCCCCCTCCATCTTCTCCTTCGTTTTCCCTGTAGCCGACGTTAGTAAGGGAGAAGGAGAGGGAGAGCGGGGAGTAGGAGGAGCTTAGAGGAGAGGAGGGTGTGTGGGAGGAAGAGGGAGGGGGGCAGGGGGTCCTAAAGCTGGCATTGCGGGGAGCTACTACAGCTCCAGGTGCGAGAGGAGGGCTCTCGAGGAGGTTTTGCGGGCATCATTTCCACAGTTTCAGATGTCTGCAACATTCGCCAGACATTTGGAATGGACTCAAGACATCTAGTGAGCACGCAGAGTGCCGATGTGCCAAAGATGTTGGGAAGGCATGTTGGCATGGCGTTCGAGGCACTTTAGGACATCTGCAAGTAGCGTCAGATGTTCTACTACTCTCCCAGACAAGTAGGAGCAGTGCCTGACGTCTGGAGACACCCTCAGATGATTGTGAGGGGAAGCAGATGACAGGGAGTGACGTAGGAATGTAAGGTGAGATCCTACACTCATTTAAGATGTTTGAGACTCTCCCCAAACGTCTAATTTTGGTCAGGGTGTGCGTGTTTGGGCCAGTTGAAGGCCCAAACGAAGGTGGTTTTGCGCAAACAAAGTACCATTTTTTTCCTTTCGGAATTTCCTACGTATTAGGGTTGTATCCATACTATTTTGTGCTTATTTGACATAATGGTCAACAATGTTAAAGATGGGTGTGATCAATTTTTAGAATAGGTCTCCAGTCTGTAGTACATACGGGACCCGCGGATACATCGGGATCCACCGTTCGTGCCCCCATATCTTCCGTATACTTTGATAGAATGGTCCTCTCTACTCTTGTGGTTTAAATAACTAAAGTACATGCCGAATTAGAAATAGCTGCTTGAATCCTAGGATATGCGGTGAACCTTAGGACTAAGAATGTGAATGTTTATGTTCGATGCATGAACCCCGCTCGTTGTAAATTGAGAATGCATGTGGTTAAATTTCCTACTGTGAGAAATGAAATATTGGAAAATGATTGTGATAATTGCTTATCCTGTTAATTTATGACCTACCTGTTATATGAATAAGAAATCAGAATGTGAGACAGATACATGCCATGTAATGAAATGAGACGAATACTATGCATGAACCCTATGGGGAACTAGGAAAGGAATCAAAGTATAGAAATATGGATGTCTGATGTATGATGGGACATGTTGCCTACGAGCATGTATGTTGGCTGTTTGGATTGGGTATGGAAAGTGAGTTGGCCCTCGTGTATGTGGTACCGAGGAGAGCTACTGTTACTTTCGTATAGGGAGAGAGCTGGCCGCCCCTTGGGTTGGGACCCGAGGTTAGGATTGGCCTTCATACACTGACTCCTATTAGGTCCACTAGGCAAACTGGGATAGTCGGGCAAGGGTACGTAGACTGTTGAGGGGTGTGGCCCTTGTTTTATTTTGTGTTGTATGTTGAGCGTACCCATTAGCGAAAAGGATTGACTAAGTGCTAGCGCGGGGTAGCTACCCGTACATTTATGACGTGTGCCGTAGTCACTGCTACATCGCAACTATGACCCCAGGGTGGTAGACCGAGTGTAGGACCATAGCGGGGTACTCTCCCGACCAGGAGAGTGCCACGTGTACATCCTGCATCGCGGGAAAACTACATTAAGATCGTTCCCTTATGAAACATGTGGATTAAATGATGATGTAAACCTTTACTAGAATACACGAATAATTAAACACAGTTGAATATGCAGGAAACTAGATGTCAATGAGTAACTATAAGATACATGAATGATTATTGCTTTCATTCTATTTTAAATGCGTTAAATGTCTTGTGTGTCACTCTACTCAGCATTAATTGACAAAACATATATGTATATCTAGTTAGGTCAAGGAGTTGAGCAGATAGCACCACTGGCTGTAGAGGGTGCTGGACCTAGCCGAGCTCAACAGTAGTCCGATCATTTTTTAGTTTTTGTTTCAGAAGCCCTGCTTGCTGTAGTGGGTACTTTTAATATGTTGGAACCTATTGATGTTTATGTCCCTTTTACTTTAGTTGTGATAGCTAGCTAACAAACTTTATTTTTCCACCTATGGAGTATGGTTCTTTTTGCACTGTATTCTACTTTCCATTGTTACCTTGTTCTTATTTGCTTGATTACATTACATGTGTGGCTGTGGAAATGTTTATCCTTACATTTGATTTGTCTCTCGTTGTACGATTGAATCTTAAGGTTAGTCAAAGTGAATCGTTGCCAAATTTCATGAGGAACTAGGTTAAAGTCGTAACACAAACCAAAGGAAAAACATTGCTCCAATCAAGATTGGCTAAGGGGCGATCTAATTTACAAGCAATGCACACTTCTCCGGTTCCCATATTTGACTAGGATAAAGGATTTCCATGATTGGCAAGCTCGTGAAGATCACATCTGCAAGATAATTACTGAAACATTCCAAACTAGGCTAGGGAGAGGAAGCACCAGCGCCCTTTTCATTACCGAATCCGATGGCATTAAAGTCTCCAATCACGATCCAAGGCTCGCTTACAAACAGTCGATGCGAACGTAGATCAACCCAAAGTGATGAGCATTGAGTGGCAGTATTTCTGGCATAAACTAAGGATAGAAAAATTAATTATCCTCCCGAATTCTGACATCTGAACAGAATGGTCTAGTATGAGAAGTGAAGCACGCGTGCATCCCATATACCATGTTATCAAATAAGAACAATACATCCACTGCATCCATGATCGGAGGTAATGAGTAACACTCCATGCGGCAGGAATACATTTCTCAAAGTATCCCCATTTATTGTCAAAGTTTGAACATCAAAATGTCCAAGGAAGATCTCGACCTCCTAGCGCTGCAATCTGTATCCTTGTTTCTTGTTTTAACGTGGTGCCCCCGACGTTCACAATCGGTCATACGTAGTGTTCACCGTTTTACGAGGATCGTTGCTTGGTTCGCAACTATTTTTACGTTAAATATGTGCTTATTTGTCGGGCGTGGATTGGGAGCCGGCATCATCATTTATGCAGCATTAAATGTGTGAAAGGCCCCAAGGCTACGTTCGACAGCGAAATAAATTTTCTATCCGGATAAAGTACCATTGGATAAACGGAGGAAAATATTTATTCCAACGGTGGAACAAGTAATAGGATAAAGTTTGCTTGATATTAGAAAGTGGGAGTTAAGGGTTGTGTGATTGAATGGAGTAGGAAAATGTGAATGATAATGTATTTCGTAATGTAAATTTTGTTGTTTAATAAATTATATTGATATATTTTGATATTTAATTGATATATTTTTATTTTTTATTATTGAGAAATAAAAATGTATTAATTGAAAATAAAAATATATTATATATTATAATTTTTAATCTATTTTTATGGATGTAAAGTGATTTTTTATTAATAAAAAATAATTTTTCACTTAAAAGATAATTTTTTATCTTTTAATTTAAAATTTACGATTTAGTGTTTAGATCGAAAATCTAAAGATAAAAAATTACTTTTTAAATAAAAAATCAATTTTCATAAATCCTAAATTTTAAATTTAAATCTTAAATCATAAATCCTAGACCTAAAAGTCATAGATAAAAATTACTTTCTACTTTTCAAGTGAAAATCATTTTTCACCTATTTTTTATTGGTGGAAAGTTAAAATATATTGATAAATTTTTATTTTCAATTAATATATTTTAATTTTTAATCATTATATTCCAATAAAAATTTAAGATATATCATTTAAAAATAAAAATAAATAAATATACTTTATTAAAGTAGAGACGTAGCTTACAAAATATATTAGATTTCATTACTTTTTTAACTTTATGATTTGATGCAAGAGATCGGGAGATATTGCGTAGGAGTTGACCGGGCCACTTGCTTAATATAAGAAAGTCTATAATTGTTTTATTATATCGAGTGGATTTGATATTATTTTATAAGTTTAATTATCTAGAATTATCTTTATAATTCTATGTACATATGTCATATAGTACGTATCAAGTAATCAAACTATCTGTATAGCATGTTTTTTTTTTTTCTCATTTATATAGAATCGAAGTATGTGGTATTAGTTGTTCGGACTTAGTTGTTCGTTCCACTATCTTTACTTCATACCAGCAAAGTATCAAGTTAAGAAACGCCATTAATATTAGTTTGGCTATACACAAATACAGCTTGTTGAAGTAGCGTTTTTTTTAAAAAGAAGTAGTTGTCTATGATTTTTTTTGACTCCCCACCTTTTGGGAACTTTCTAACCACACCCAATCACGCTATCTTTATTTCGAGAAAATAAGACTATGTGGTAACACCTTCCAAACTTCCTTTAGTTAAAGTAACAAATAAATGCATCCCATACAATTATTTACATTATACACATTTGAAAATATATAGGAGTAGTGCTTATTGCTTCTTTCCTTTGCACGTCGTCCACTACCACAAATTTTTTAAAATTTGCGTGGAAACCAAAGCCCGCTTTTCTTTTTTCTTGGTTAATGGAAAGAGGAGTATGTGGTGATGGTTATTTGAAGTCAGTTTGTTGTACCGCTAAAGTGACATTCTCACGGGAAAAAAAAAATTGAGCCCATCCCATAGACGTATTTATGTTACACACATTTGAAGTTGTGTTTGAGTAGATACACAAAAACATGTGTTTCAAATTTATGTATAACAGAAGTATGCACATGTTGTTTAAATGAGTATTTGTGACGCTACATATGCGACGATTATTCTTAACTAAAATTATGGCCTATAGCCCATCTTCTGCAACCTCGCTCGACCAGGGAATTATCTTATATATGATAGTTTCAACACTTTCATGTATTAAATGTTTGTGACAATTAAAATGAAAATCGTCACAAAATTAATTAAATTAAAAAAAGTGACGTTAAGCAAATGCCTAGAGTAAAGGCATCATGATATCCGCCGTAGATGATGATTTTTAAAAATCGATGTATTATTTGGTTGGAGTCAGGTATTGCTTAAACCATCGTAAATATCATTTCCGAAATTTTCTCTCTAACGTTTAAGGCATCGATCATCTAGTCGATCTCCTTCTCCCCTTACTTTCCCCCTCCTGTCATCAGTCGTGCCTCCTCCTCCTCCCTAACTGCCCCCAACTCCCCCGGTTGTCCCCTCCGCCTAGTCCTCCTCCATCGGGGGCCTCCAACACGACCGGGGGCCCCCAACACCACCCCACACCCCCTCAACTCACCCTACCAACCCTTATCCTCCTCATCCACCCCTCCTCCCCCATCCTCTTGTTTAATTTTTTAAATTATTTTTATTATAAATTTATATTTAATATATTTGATTTTTTTGTAATTTGACTTAGGTTACTCTTATCATCGAACACTTTCTCTCCAATTCACGTAATTCATCAAGATATAAATGTGTGCATGTAATTTTATTTTTGTATGTATGTAAATAAATGTAAGGTGTACTCACTTAATTTTGTTAAATTATGTTGTGTGTGTAAATGCATGTATGATATGCCCACATAATTTTATTTAATTATATTACTTTTGTGAATGAATATGGGGTGTATCAACTTAATTCAGTTTAATTATGTTTTGTATCACTGCAATAGTTTGTACCTACATCGACAATCAAAAATTGTTGGTATAGGTCAAAAATACCATCATTGTTTCTCCAAGAACTTATTTTGACAGTTAATTTTGATGGTGTTAAGAGGCGTTGCTGTAGGATACTTCAACGATAAAAACTGTTGGTGTTGCACTAGGTGTTACAATGACAGTCAATATTGAAAGGCTACAAATTTTATGTTTATAGCAAAACGACAGTTTTGGCTATCGATGTAGATGTTGTCACTGACAATTGTTTATATTGGTGTAACTCTATATGTTCACTTGTGAGTAGAATTGACAATTTTATCTGTTACTACAATCGTCAGAATAGATCTTTCATGTAATATTCATTAGTATCCCTACTACTTGAATGACCTATTCCTTATTAACATCAAATATATATTATACATAAATGAAATTTCCAATATAAATACCTAAATGTAATCTAACATAACTAATACAAATTAACCAAACAATATCCTACAATAATTTTTAAATGTAAATATTGAAACCAAAAGAATTTAACATTTGTATAATAATTCAACGTAACTAAAAGGTGATCCACCTTGAAAGTATGACCACGTTTCAAACACCGATAATATCAAACACCCAACGCCTTAATTACCCATAAAAAGAAAAAAAAAAAATCTAAGTATTTTTTTAATCCCAAGGCACTAGGAAATTTATATTTGGATTGAAGTCTCACACCTACTACAAAGCTTATGCTTAGTTCTCTTTCATGTGGTCAAATGCAATTCATATCCTATTATGATAATCAACACCTTAAGTACAATTAATATAAATATAAACTATGGTTCTAATATATCAACAGGCCAAAGAAAAGAAGATACTAATACATTGCACAGAGTACTTACACTGGCTTAGCCTTTTCATCATCACCCTTGAATTGCTTCATGATATAATTATTGTATCAATAAAACTCATCTCTTTGTATAAGTTTAACACTATTCCTTAATTTTGATTTAACTTGAACAAATAGCATGACCTATGAATGTTATTCTCTATATATCTTTTTTACACTTTATTCTCCTCCATGTCATTTTACCCCAAAAATATTTAACCAAACATCCTAGAATGAGCATAACATTCCCTTAAAATTCAAAATACAAGATGCGTGACTATCATGAAACTTGCAAGAAATTAACATCATGTAATTATTTATAATTCCATCACACTTCATGATTGCATCCTTGAACAACCTTCCATTTGTGTGTTTGTAATAAAGAAATTCATGAAACATAAAGATTAAAAAATAGATGCTTTAACATAAAACCAAAGAAAGATGCACTAGTCAGGAATCGAACCAGGGTCTATACCGTGGTAGGATATTATTCTACCACTAGACCATTGGTACTATTCATGTTTCATGAATCAAACAGCTAAATGTTTACCACAAAAATGAAATTGAGGAACTTTAAAAAAACAAAGAAATTGAAGATTAAGAGATAAGGAAACAAATATAAATCCAACTAAATGCAATACAGTGACATTCCAAGACCACACACAATCAAGATAGCATATCCATGAAAATAAAAGGTATTCATGTAGGTTATCCAAGGAAACTAATATGAAAATATTAGAAAAAGCCTTGGTCGCCTTATCCAGCGTTGGTGAGCTATAGCCATGACGTTCTTGTAGTTTCTAGATTTATGAATTCCGAGATCTATTTTGGTTACAGTTGTTATGGAAAAAAAGTTACTTTTTTAGGTTGTACTTTTATGGATGGCGTAGTCCTTGTGGGTTTTGAAAATAAAGATAGATATAACCCACTTATTTGGTCAGTTCAACCTCATACGTAGTTGACAACTGCAGTAACTAGGAAATAGATAAAGTACATACCTTGCATTGCTGAACCATATCATCAAAGTACTCCTATTGTCATAACGTTTGGAACTTTTCATGTCTATGTCAACCTTATGCTTAGTCTTTGGCTTAGATGGCTCAAATGGACAAGTTAAGTGATGTAAATATATTTATATCATATAAATCGTCTACTTTTATACGTTTCTAGACATAAAGTTATATCATATATTATAAATATTACATAAGATGCATCATCTTGCATTTAGGTTAGGTTATATAAAGTTTAGGTTAATTTTTCCTTTTTGTGGTTAGGTAACAGGACGACATTTAATCGGGGCCTCGGATTGAAGATCCAACTGTACGAATTTGATCAGCCCGACGATCGAAGTTCAACAACTCCAAGATCGTCCCGATTGTAATTCTGTAATATCAGATGCAGTCCAAGAAAGATCAGAGGTCAAGGGGCCAGGATGATGTAAATCCGTACATCAGATGACAAATCTGATTGCATGGATGGGTTTGGATGAACGATTACAGCCCAAAAGTGTGAAAATCGATCCAATCTGACATCCGTGGCACTATCGACAACTCACAGAAGATGGACAGTCATGATGGCACCACGTGGTGCCATCACAGCCACCTAAACTGACCATAGCATCTCTTCTCAACCTCTAAAGGCACGAGCGAGGCAAGATCTCAGCCGTTGGATCTTGATCCAACGGCCATGGATGCCCAGCCATTAAAATCTAAGCGTGACACAAAGGGGGGCATGGTGTGTTCGTCGTGTGCCTGTGGGCGAACCACAGGTCGCGAGATCGACCCCGCCTTAGATCAAGGGCGCAAGCGGGTGCAGTCAAAATTGAATTGTTGGATGTGCGATGGACGGCGATGGAATAGCCACGTGGCGTGCCTAGATGCGAGGAGTGCTGCATGCGCGATCAGACATGCATGCGAATGACCGATCGCACGCACAGACATGATGAAGGCACGGGCGCGATGGCTTTTAAGCCATCCGATCGCAAGATCAGACGACTAATATTGCACGTACATGGGAAGAGCATTTTTTGCACAAAAGGAGAGGAGGCAAGGGTGTGTGCACATCCTTCGGCAACGTGGTTTCTTTAGTGACGTTTAAATCCATCACTAAAGACCCCCATTTAATGTTTTAAGATAAAATGACCTATTTTCCCATTCAAACTTCACCTATAAATAGCCCTACGACCCCTACACTTTCATGATCCCTTCCTCTCTTCTCTCACCCCCTCCAAAGCTCTAAGAGCTTGTCTCAAACCCGGGATGCTCCATTAGAGTTAAAAATATAAATTTTCCACCTTCTCACCTCCTTCGTGGAGCACCCCACGATTGTCCTCTCACTGCCGTTCGGGAAGCGGATCCCGCTACGATGTTGTCCTGCCCCGTTCTCCATCGTCCCTCATCGTTCTCCTTAGTCACGCATCTCACCACCTTTGTTCGGGTGCTCCGTCGTTGTAGCTTATCCTCCAAGCAGCCGTCGAGGAGGATAACTTCTCTCCACCTTCTTTTATCGCTTTCTAGTGTAGATTTCCTGCTTTCTAGTGTAGCGAGTGGTTGTAGCAAGTAGTTGTAATGAACATTGCTCTATGGTAATGAAATCTATGTTTATTCTATCTCTATTTTCTCTTTATTTGTAATATTCTCTCTCTTTCTTCTATTATTTATTCTTTAAGTAGATAGCTAGTTTAGATTCAATTTGATCTGCTAATCTGCTTTGTGACAAATAAAACAAACGTAGTTTTTAATCAAACGTCTGCCTCCCTGTGTTCGATCTGGAATTCTTTTCAAGTTTTGGTTAAATTTATCTATTGGCGGTTTTTCTCGCAAATCGCACTACAATAATGGGTTTTCAAAACTCAACTTTTGTTTGAGAAGATCTTTCGATACAACATTTTGGCGTTGTTGCCGAGGATATTCTGCTACAACATTTTGGTGCCATTGCCAGGGAGGCGATGCTCTTTGATTTTTGTGTTTTCCTACCTTACTTATCTTTTACCTCACTTCTCTCCTTTCTTATTGTAATTGCAAGTACTCTCTCGCGATAAGCAAAAGTGGTAGATTGGAGTAAATTGCTGTTGAAGGGTTTGTAAGTTTACCCCCACCTTCCACTCACTAGTTTTCATTCCACCATGTAACACAAACACAAATCAACCTAGTATTTTTATAAACTCTAAGGTTAGTTTTTGATTGTTTGTTTGTCACCTCCACCCTCCTCACCCTTCACATATAAAAGAAAAATTAAAAAAATCTCACAGAGGTACACAACCTCTTCTGATTTTCAAACTCAACCAGTAACCCGATCTTTGGGATCGATATACTCACCAGCACATAATTGAGTAGAAATCAGAGTAGGTAATCACTTATGTGCCTAATTAAGTGGTACATCAGGCTAATTGTTTGAGTTGTTTGGGCTGCACTACTTCAACTAAAATTAACTTGTCAAGTAGCTGCCAAATAGGTTCAACTTCTAGGGATTTACCAGACACTCCACATTCTTTTAAGCTTTAAAGGAAAATATCTTTACCTGTACATTCAAAACTTGGTGTGCCAACTGAACTTATTTGAATACACCTAAAGTTGAATCCTAAAAGCTACTAAGCAAGATTTAAACCCTAAAATTCACCTCATCCAAAAATAATCTTTCTTGAAAACCATTGGTTGTGCACGCACACACATATCAATTAATCATTAAGGACACAACCTAGATAAATGGCCTATCATATTCCAAAGCACATTCAAACCTAACCCTAATTAAAACAGAGTAGACGTTGGCCCTAAGGATTGAACTCACTCTTCGGAGCACAGATCGGATTATTTGCAATTAGTCTATTTCTACCATTCAATTTGGTGTTTAGCTAGGGGAGCAGAATCAAACGATCGCGGCTAAGGGGTACACTAGGAGCTGGAGGTGCAAGCTAAAGGAAGAACCTTCTCCCCAGTCCCTCCCTCTAACTGGTTGGATTGCCCGGAAAGAAGTAGATCAAAGCATTTATTTATCTCAAGATGGGTTCAGGGAGTTTGTAGGTCTTTAGGCTACCCCACTTAAGGACAGGTTTGTTTGTTTGTATTGCAGGGCACTTTTCTTTCTCTTGTTCTATCATGGATCCTTCCACATCCTATTCGTACTTCTACTCCTACCCTCCTACCACTACTTATTCCCAAAATGATTATTATTCCAAATAGACTTATTCTCGTCCATCTTCTAGTTGGGATAATCCTGATTAGGGATACAGTTCCGGACCTCCGTACTCAGGGTCTTACCTTGGACACCATAATCTTGATTCTTATCCTTCTCTGAGCTACTTCGATTATAGATCACTGCCCTCGTTTGGACAACTTAATATGATCTACAATCAAGAAGGACATGCTGATCCTTACCCTTCCTCATATTACATTGCTTATATGTTATCACCTCCTTATGGACAACCCGAAATGACCTATTATCAGGGAGGGTATCAAGAACCTCAATTCGTTAACCCCCCTGCACTGAACCCAAACCCACCCAACCCTGAACCAAATCATTTGGTTCAGGTGAACCAGGTCCAAGATAAGGTGTTGGCTAATTTAAGGAATACAATACAATCTTTAGAAGCTCAGCAAACACCTTGCCCTGAAGAATTGGAGGCCTTGATTGAAATGATTGATGATCTTAACAAGTATCTGTTGGATTGGCTCTAGGATGTTAAGGATAAGGGCCCGGGTGAGTTTTACTTGGGAAGTTATCTAAATTGAGGATGAGATTTGTGATTGCTTTAGTCCAATCTTGGGAGGATTCCCAGGATGAACCCTTAATGGGAGAGCTGATGTCAGAATCTGCTCAAGCACCTATAGGGGGTGAACATGTTTTACGAGACCAGGGTCAACTAGGTTGTTCTAGAGCAATCTAATAAGGATGATTTGATTTCTTCACCTGAGATCCCTATGTCGGGGAATGAGGAAACGTATGCCTCCATGAATTAGAAAGTGATTGATTTTGAGACATACATCAATGCGGATTTAGATTTCTTTCATTCTTAAGGTGAAGAATCATTATGCGAAGTCTCACCTAAGTTTACAGCACACGATTTCTGTGAGATGACTGGTGACAAGTCCACTTTTGTGGATCATTATTTGGCTTAAGTATTCTTTAATTAGTTGTCCTTAATTATTAATTGAGTAGGAGTTAAATGGCAATTGACCTTAGCCTGCATTTAATTTTGTGCTCTAATTTTACATTTAATAACATATGTTATGATAATATAATTTATTTTATGAATGCAGCCTAGGTACAAGAGTTTATGTGACATTTCTACATTTATAAGACGTCTGGAGATTAATTTGTACATTTGAGAACCTCCATCGTGGACTCAATGCAATCCACACTTTTTAAGACGTCTAGACTATTTATTGGATGTCTGATAGAGTACGGCCAGAACTTATCTTCTGTTCCAGCCACTCACGATCTTCGCCAAGTGGTTGGAGAAGTTAGCGACTGAAGAGAAATAGACGGAGAGTTTTCTTTTAAAAAGCCATGCCATCCTCTCCACCGGATAATTTCCCATCCGGCCCCCTTATGGGGATCTCCTTTATCCTTCTCCATCGCTTGCACTGTGGAACCTACATAAGCTGTGTAACAAGCCTGCACCAAGGACTTCACATACTCTGCCATGCCCCCAATGCCTTCTCTTTAGCATCAAATACATGTCATGCATCTGCATTGGACTTAAATTCAAGACCACTAAAGTGTTTGAATTGAATTAATTAGTGGTAACTTTAAAAATTGGGATTGCTAAGAGGTTGGACCTTAAAATTTGTGACTTGAAATTTTGTGCAAAATGATATTATTTGCGAGATTTCAAAATTCAAAATGAGAATGTGTGTTGCACACTTGAGACATTGTGCACATCACACATAAGGTCACTAGATAAATTTCTGCCTCTCCTCTTTTACACCACAAGGGAAGTTAGTCGAAAATCAACAAGCCTATCCACCAAGTTACTTCAGTTCCTCGTGTGTGGACTCGATTCAAGACTTCCATCCCTTGCGAGTAGGTTGTAGGGACCAATGAAGGTTGGCTTAGGAAGCGTAATTCTTGTAAAACTTGTTTAGCCACCAACGAAGGTTGGCTTAGGAAGCGTAATTTTTGTAAAACTTGTTTGGCCACCAATTGAACTCCATTTCTACGACCTAGAATCTACTAAAAATAGATCCCACTGTATTTGCGTTTGTTCTGACAGTGGTAGAACTCTCTAGGAAGTTTCTGCTTTTATTCTGATTGCTTCTAAATCCCAAGAGAGTTTAACCTATTTAACTTAAAGAAATGGATCACCCTTACTCCTATCATTCAGATTATCAGAGTCAATACTTCCCATCTTTTAACTAGGATCCCATGCCCCTAGCGTATCCATCCTTTGATGGGTATAATGAAAATTCATGGGAACAATCATATTCCTATCTTGAAAGTATTGGCCCGATAGCTCCCACTTTTGAGTAGAGCCTAGGAGCAGGATTTTCCACCCATGGAATCCCCACTACTATGCAAACACCCAACCTTCCCACCCTTCATGATTTTCCTTATCAAGGTTGGACTGATACCCCTAGGCAACCAGAGCCTGAAATTGACTATCCTCCCCAATCTGATAGTAGTAGCCTCTCCTCCTTTATGATAGAAATGCAAAAACAACAAAAAGAAATGACGGAGTCTATGGGAGAGATGTTGAGGAATAGTCAACAATTGAAAAAGGAAATTAAATAGCTTAGCTATGCTTTTACTAGTGATTCTGATCTCTATCCATATAACTATGATCATGAAAATAATTATGAGGAAACCAATGACAATAGGGATCCCATTTTGAGTAGCTATCACTTAGACTCTCCCCATGAGACACAGCCACTAGAGGAGAATGATCCTAGTGACTATCCACCTGAGCTATATTGGAGTCAAAAGAAAGGGAAGATGCTACCTCTTGAGGACCTTGACCCTAATGACAGTATTTTCCTTACCCCTGATAACCTGAGTCAAAGTCGTATTGTTCATGTCACTTCCCCTATTAATCATTTGGTGGAACCCCATTCTACCCTTAGTGAACCTAATCCTGACCCTCCACTCAGGGGAATCAACACCTACCATTCAGCATTCTGAAGATTTAAATGCACCCAATGAAGGTGACCCTAAGGGAATGGGGGATGAATTGGATCAATTCTGGTCTCAGGGATATAAAGAGTCTATTTTAGAGGAGGATGATAACCCGATGGAGGAACCTGACCTTAGAATCTAGAGTGAATCACAGGGGGATTATGTGTTGTTCGAGGACTTACCCCCTGAGGATATAAATAATCTGGTGAAATTCGGATTACTCCCTTCTTTTGATTGTTAGAGTCATCCTCCGCAAAACCACGAGCTGATATTGGAGGAGAAGGAACACAATAGTGAGAAGCCTAGGAGAGACTCTTGGGGACAATACACATCAATTGAGGATTTATGCCCCGAGAAGAATAAAGAATTGAGTGATATATGCTTACTCCAAAACATTAAGACTGATTCTCCTTAAGAAATAATTAAGGATACTGAAGCAACTCTTTTCATTTCTAGTGAATCACATATACACCCCGACAAAATCTTGAGTGAGCCAAAAGAATTTAGGGATGAAATTAATGAAAAGGATTCTGTTGCTTCGACCCTACCATCAAAGGAATTTGATTTGGAGTCCACCATTGATTCACATATACTAGAAGGTGAAATATGACTCCGATCATTAATGATAGGCAAGGTGACGTGAAATTTTCTACAACTGTTAGGGAGAATAATATAGAATCTGAATTGTTGGACTTGATGTAAAGTAAGCCCTCCTTGGACTTAACCATTACCGCCCAACACCACAAACAACCCTTACACTCCCTAACCAGTCCTTGGCTTAGATCTCTGCTCATATACATTCTTTTTGGGGAGCATATCAAGCCAGTACATCCTCGGGTAGAATGGCGAGTGTGGATTGATGATTGTACTTTTAGTTTCGCCATTCAAGGGTTTGAAATTATTATGTTTATATCTTTTAAAACCCTTCCTGCTTCGGAGGACCCTTGTTATCCTCCAATTATTCTTTTTTGGGAGATCCCTTTTCATGTTCCTTTTGTTATTCATAGACATCCCCAGGTAGCCTATGAGGTTCTCTGCTTTCATGTCTTCTTGCGAGCATTTGGGATAACATTGCATCATCAGCTCGGCAACATCTGTAGCTACCTATTTTCTAGGCCTGCGTTGTTATGCATATTCTTAGGGCCTAGCTCTTTCTGTCTGGAACCGGACTTACAAGTTCCCTTTAAGTCTGGCTGCCGATAGAAAATGCAGCGCTTGTTGCGAGGCAACCCAGCGCTTAGAATAACACCATCATCAATTGATTTCCTTCCTTTCTCCCCTTATTTTAATTTTACAATGAGGACATTGCAGGATTTAGGCATGGGGAGGTGCATTTTGCATTTTTTTAGGCAGTATTCATGCATTTAGGTTAGGTGCATTAGCATAAAAATAAAAAACTAAAAATAAAAAAATAAAAAAATAAAAAATATCTCTTTTATTTTCTTAAGCTGAATTGGTTAGCCCTAGCAAAACAACTTTATCAAGGAGGTGTCATTAAAGATTTTCTTCTTAAAATTGTTTCTTAAGTTTAGAATTTAGTACAGTTACTTCACTTTCACATAGACTGGGTAATGGATCTTTGAAGAAAACTAATAAGCATTTCTTGTCTACTGAATCCGTGGACAATTTAAAGGGAGTTAGGAAAACTAACTTCTATTAAGATCCACCTAATATCTGTGAGAAGAAAGTAAAGAGATTACTGGTGCGCTAAATCTAGTGTAAGGACTCTGAAGTTCTGGATAATTATATGATGAAACCTCAGTGTTAGGCATAGTTTTCGCTCTCTGTTTTTGTGTGCATACATTGTGTGAATTCTCAAGAGTCACCAAATAAGGCAGATACATAGAGATTGAGTCCGAATAAAACTATGACTATGGTGGATTGTTACGACTATCCTTCATAGAGTCCTCGACTGAAGGAGGTGTCGAATGTCGGAAAGCTATGCTATCAGAGTTGGTTTTGAAAACCTATCATTGTAGTTTGAATAGTGAAGAACTCAGGTTCAACAAATAAAATTTATACCGGAATAGAAATCCTAGGTCAAACTCAGGGAGGCTACGTCGATCAAAATTCGCAATTATATTTTTTTTGTATTTTTGTTTAAAGAGTGGAGTAATTACAATGCAATGGAATCAATATAAATAATAAGAGAGAGGGAGAGAAAACATCCACTTGAAGTTGCAAAATGTTTGTACATCTAAGAAAGCGAGAAATTACACTAAAAAGCAGGAAAACTATTACAACTAGAAAGCAGGAAAATTCTACTCTAGAAAGTAGGAAAAAGGAATGGGAGAGAGAAGTTATCCTCCTCGACGATCGCTTGGAGGACGAGCCAGATGAGACAATGTCTGGAAGATGAGGAGCGGAGTGGGAAGAAGGTGGTCGAAGCAGGAGGAATAGGAATGACGCAGCACGTTGTCATCGTCGCAGGATCCGCTTCTAGAATGGGGGCGAAAAATTGATTTTATCTCTTGAGGAGCATCCCGGGTGTCGGACAAGCTTCTGTTGAGCTTTGGAGAGGGTGAGAAGAGAAGGAAGGGATGAGAAATTCGTATGGAGGGGTCTTCTTTTATAGTTGGAAGGAGTGGGGGTATTTTGGACATTTTGATTTGAAAAACATTAATATGGGACCTTTAGTGACTGACTTAAACGTCACTAAAGGTCCGTCATGGTCGATGTGTGCGCACATTGCACACGCTTACTCTTCTTCCCCACCTTTAACACTTATACGCGTACACGCAATATCAGCCGTCCGATCAAGAGATCGGACGGCTTAAACCATCCTCGCCCACGCCGCACGCCTACATGCGATCACGTGTTAGCACCGCGCGTCTGATCGTGTGTGGGTGCTATCGCTCGTGCAGCGTCGTTTGATCCTCATCGCACGGCCACGCTCGCTCGCGCGCCCGCTCTTCCACTCTCCAATTTGAGGTGCTGCAGGCTCGAATGTGTGCTTGCTCTTTTCACGAAGACGCTCGACCAATGCACTGTGGGCAGCTTTGTGTCGTGCATTTGTTTTGTTCGCACGGGCCTGTAGCCATTAGATGAGCATCCAACGGCGGAGAAGTGTCGATCAGATGAAGATGAAAGGTAGAGGTGGGTCCTTTGGGCCGGTTGGGCGGTTAAGATGGCGCCACATGGCGTCATCTTAGCCATCCATCTTTTGAGTAATGTAGATGGTGCCACAGGTGTTAGATTGGACTGATTTTCGCACCATTAGGCTGCGATCGTTGATTGGAATGCATCCGTGTGGTCGGATTTGTCGTCTGAGGTGTAGATTAACACTATCTTGGCCCTTGATCTTTAGGGTTCCTCGGTCACTATCTGGTGCTACAGATGTCCGATTAAGGTGATCTTGGAGTCGTTGAACTCCAATCGTCGCCCTGATCAGATCCTTATGGTTGGGTTTTCGATCCAAGGCTCTGATAAAAGGTCACCCTTTCCCTAACCATAAAAAGGAGACAATTACTGTACAATTTATACAACTTGATCTGAATGCATAATTATGCATGTTATGCATTATTTACAATGTATGATGCTAATGTGACACTAAGAACATGCATTAATAGACATTTTAGGTTCATCAGATGCATGCACATCACACCCCCATGCCTATCTTTTGCTAGTCCCTAGCAAAAACTACATGCTATTTATAAAAGAATTAGGTTGGATTACTTGGGCATAAGTTATTTTCAACATTAAGAAATTTTTTTACTCAGGATCTGAACTTTCAAGGACACAACAGTTCCCGTGTATCTACCAGAATGCAGATCGCCGCAAGCCCTCGCCTTATTCAAAGAAAATTTCTTTTTCTCTTTTTCTTCTTTTCTAATTTTTTTGGATTTTTGAGTTTAGGGTTAAAGAGTGGCTTTCTACGGCCATTCAACCCACCCAAGATTTGATGAGAACCCTAAGTTCTAAGCATATTATTGTAAATATGATAGAATCTTTGATCAGCAATTAGAACGGACTTTAGGTTTCTACGCCTCTAGGTGACCTTAAAAAGAGAGTTTTGTCTAAAGATGTATCTTTACGACCGGTAGCTTTCTCCTTACATATATTTTTATGGGGTCAACACAAGGGTGAATCCAGTGTATATCTCCCCAATTTATTCTACTTCTCTGCTTCTTCCTAAGTGTTTTGGAAATTTTTAGTGCATTTCTTGAGCTGGGTTCTGGACAACCAGTCGATGAGCTGTTACCACAGACAACATGCCAGCCCTAGTCGTGTAGCGAAGTGTGGCTTATTTCTTTTTTCTTTTTTTTCTTTCATTTCTCCTTTTCTTTTTCTTTTCTTTTTGACTTTCTTTTTTTCTTTTCTTTTTTTTTAAGTAGGTGGCTTCCCTAGTCTAAGATTTACCTAAAGGCAGCAAGAAGAGAATGGTCTAGTGACTGGGCTCTAGACAACCTACCTATGGGCTGTTACCCACGATAACTTGCCAGCCATATCACCCTAGAAGGTTCATTAGCTACCCAATTTTCATTAAAACCACCGATCAACAAGTCAGTGAAAAGATAGTGTATAGATGCTTTAGACTTAAAGTTCCCTCAAATTAGAGGGCAAGTTGATAAGTCGTGTACTTATCACCCAAACTTATTTAATCACATTATAATAGAATTCAAGATGGCAAGGACTCAAAAAACAAATCTACATTTTAGTGGATACCTGAGCTGATTAAGTGGATACCTGAGCTGATTAAGCCTAAAGACCTAAAGGGTCTTTGTGTTCAGATCCTAATGTAATATTTCCTAAGATTAAAAAGTCCTAATGTCCAAGTATTCCTTCCTAATTCAATTTTTTTTTATGTATATATAAGAAGAGAAATAGAATTACAAGAATTTCACAGAGCTGGCAAAATGATTAAAAAATGAATCCATCCACCCCCCCATGCCTAGCTGATGCAATGTCCACATTGAGAAAAAGAGACATGAAAGGAAGAGTAGAGTACGGAAGATATCACCTGAATATGAAGCTTAGGTCAGCTCTGAGTCATATGTACAACTGCAAAGTTTAATGCCGTTAGCTAGGCGAAGTCCAGCCAAAGAAGTCAAACATGGCTAGAGCAACCGTGTCTGAGATGGGTTCTGGAAGAGTACGGTCAATAACAGGCTTCAGACATTGACCGTTGACTTTGAATGAATTACCTGTCTTCGGGTCATAAATCTGAACGGCTCCATTTGGAAAAATTTGGTCAATAATGAACAAGCCGTTCCATTTCAACCTAAGTTTGCCAGGAAAGAGCTTAAGTCGAGAATCAAATAACCTGACCTTTTGGTTCAGCTCAAAGCTCTTGCGGGAAATCAATTGGTCATGTAGAGCTTTGGTATGAGCCTTGTAGATCTTGGCATTCTCATATCCATCATTTCTAAGCTCCTCCAAGTCAGATAGTTAGAGTTTCCTGGTCTTCCCAGCTAAACTTAGATCTAGATTGCACTGCTTGATTGCCAAGAATGCCCTATGTTCAATCTCTATGGGTAAATGGCATGCCTTTCCATACACCAGACGAAATAGAGACATGCCGATGGTCGTTTTATACACCGTACGGTAGGCCCAAAGAGCATCCTCAAGATTTTGAGTCCAGTCTTTGCGATCAGGCCTAACCATTTTCTGCAGAATATTCTTGATCTCCTGATTGGAGATCTCGGCCTGTCCATTCGTCCGGGGATGATAAGGTGTGGAGATTCGGTGATTAACCTCGTATTTAACCAGCAAATTACGGAACTTGGCATTAGTGAAATGAGTGCCACCATCACTGATGATGGCCCTCGGAATCCCGAACCTGCTGAAGATGTTCTTCTTGACAAAATCGATGACCACCTTGTGGTCATTGGTTCGGGTGAGAATTGCCTCAATCCATTTGGACACGTAATCAACAACGACGAGAATGTACTGATGTTCAAATGAAGGGAGGAAGGGTCCCATGAAATCGATGTCCCAAACGTTGAAGATTTCAATAGAAAGAATTGGGTTTAGGGGCATCGTATCTCTCTTAGTTATGCTCTTGAATGCCTGGCATTGGGAACACGACCTTGAGAAATCCTGGGCATCCTTGAATAAAGACAGCCAATAGAATCCAGATTGCAAAATTTTTGCAGTCGTCTTTTTTCCGAAGAAGTGTCCACCACACGCAGATGCATGGCAGAACTCGAGTATACTGTTGAATTCATTCTCAGGAACACATCGGTGAATAATCTGATCAGAGCCGATGCGATATAGTTCAAGGTCCTCCCAGAAGTAATATTTGGCCTCAGATTTGAGTCTATCCTATTGTTGCTTGGTCCAATCCTGGGGGATTTGACCAACGGCCAAATAATTAATAATGTTAGCAAACTACGAGGTTTGGACGCCTAAAACTGTAAGGATGGTTTCGTCCGGAAAAGTATCAGCAATCGGGATGTCTGGATGAGAAGAATCACTCAGAAGTCTCGACAAATGATTTGCCATCACATTCTGTACCCTGGATTTATCCTTGACTTCAAGATCAAATTCTTGAAGCAGAAGAATCCAACGAATAAGCCAGGGTTTGGCATTCTTTTTGGCCAAGAGATGTTTCAAGGCCGAGTGGTCGGTATAAATAATGACATGAGACCCTAAGAGATAGGCATTGAATTTCTCCAAAGCAAATACTATGGCTAGTAATTCCTTTGGGCCTTGTCCAGAGTTTTACTAGCGTAGTAGATGACAGAGGGTTTCCTTTTTTTTTTGAAAAACAAAGGAAAGTTATCGTCTTATGATAGCAATCCGGGAGGACAATTTATTATAAAAAGTTAAGAGGATTTACAATTCAGATCCCCATGTATGTATAGGGGACCAGCACTCCTTTACAATTTGCTCACAGCAAACCAGTCTCTCTTGAAAAAGCCTCTCATTTATTGCCCTCCACACACACCAGAGAGTTGCAGCCATGCGCATATGTGGCCTTTCCATCACAGCAAAACCATGCCAAATGGAGTCCCATGATGGTAGTGGCTCCTGGCAAGTCCTCCTCTAAACTACATCAGTAATCAGGCAAGATGAGAAAATGTGGCAAAGGTTATCAGTGTGCATCCCACACAAGTGGCATTCATGAAGAGTAGCTCCCATTCTTTTGTGTCAAAGATCACCTGTTATCAAGCCCTCCCTCCTACACAACAAAAGAAAAATTTGCACTTTGAGGGGAATCTTCAAGAGCCATATTTTTTTGTCAATGTGATCATAGCCCCCACCTCTATCACCCTCCATAATCTTTCTATATCCACATTGCACTGTATAGATTCCATCCCATACATAATTATCATCCATTCCAGGTTTGGGTTTAAAGCTTTCCAAGTCTGAAATCAGGTTCCTTCTTTCTTCCCACAGCCGGGTGCCCATTCTGCTGGAATCATCTTCACTCAAAAGCCAGTAGTTCCTGCTATTAGACCAGAAGCAGCTGACCGTGACATCTTTGTCTTTGGCTACAACAAAGTCCCTTGGGTAGACCTCCTTCAGAATACCCAGAAATTGAAGGTTCTGCCATCTCCTAGGATTGGCTGTAGCAAGTGCCAATTGTCTGCCAGAGCTTTAATCACAGAACTCTAGAAGGGTGAAGGTCTGTTGGGATGTAATCTCTTTATTGGACTGTTGGATGGACCATATCTGTCCTTAATTTGTTCAGTCCATGGTTTCACCTCCCCTTGTAGAAACTTGATGGCCCATTTGAGCAACAAGGCTTCATTGAATTCTTTCAAGGATTTGATTCCCAAGCCCCCACTTTCCTTTGGCTGACAGAGCTGTCCCCATTTCAGTGACTGCAGAAATCTGCCTTCATGCTTGGGGCTTCTCCAAAAGAACCTCTTCCTCAGTACATCCAAGCGCTTCCACACAGATTTTGGAGCTTTGAAGATAGAGAAATAGAAGACAGGGATGGAAGTAATAATAGAATTAAGCAAGATAAATCTGCCACCCTTGGAAAGAAATCTGCTATTCCATCAAGCCATCTTCACAGAGATCTTGTCAAATAGGCAATTCTAGTCTCTTTTCTTCATTCTTGAACATCTTAAGGGTAATCCCAGGTATCTGATGGGGAGGCAGATGTAAGGGGTCCCTAGAGAAGCAGAGATATCTCCTTGCTTAGCCTCAGCTAAACCAAAGCACACCAGATTGGATTTCTCTCTGTTCAGCCTGAGACTTGAGATGTCCCCAAAAATGTTAACCATATGGCCAAGTGCACGGGCTTCATCAATGGAACCTTCCACAAAAAAAATCATATCATCCACATATTGAAGTATAGGGGCCATTGCACTCCTGTTAGAGAGGGAATATCCTCTAATAATACCTGCCTCAGCAAGTTTACAAGCATACCATGCCAAGTTGTCAACTACAAGATTAAAGATTAAGGGTGCCAAAGGACAACCCTGCCTCACCCCACATTGAGGTTGTATCCAGGCACCACAGGGCTTCCCATTAATCAAGGGGGTGAAAGAAGCAGTTGTGATGCACCTTTTCATCCATTTAATCCAAAGAGGAGGAAATCCTCTCCTTTTAAAAACTTCCCATAGGTAGGGCCAAGAAATAGAGTCATAAGCTTTGTGGAAGTCAACTTTCCACATAAAAGCTCTACATTTCCCTTTTGCCATCCACACACCATCTCCTGGGCCATGATGAATGATTCTTGTAAAGACCTATTGGGGAGTAAAGCAGATTGAATTGGGTGGATGACCTCCTACAAGACTGGCCATAGTCTATTTGCCAAGACCTTATTAATCACCAGGTAGATGGAGTTTGAGAGGGCTATGGGTCTGAAGTCCTGAAATGACTTTGCACCTTGTGTCTTTGGCAATAAGAAGAGGAAGGACCTATTGATTTTTTCAAAGCCAAAGTTACCTTCCTCAAACTCCTTAATCACATCCATTACCTCTTTGCCCACAACACCCCACATCTCTTCGTAAAAGAGGACTTGGATGCCATCAGGACTAGGAGAGCCTTCATTGTTTAGGTCTTTGATGGCAGCCATAGTTTCATGCTCTGTAATGGCTACAATCAGGCTAGAGATCTATTCTCCAGATAGTTTAGGTAAATCACTTGCTGCCATTCTCCATTGGCCCCTCCCTGCAGCCCTTGAAGAGTCTCTAAAATACTTGATGGCCTCGGCTCTTATATATGAAATTGAAGAAATTCTCTGCCCATCTTTCATTATTGAAGAGATCAAGTTGACTCTTCTATGAGAGCTGGAAACCAAGTGGACAAACTTGGTATTAGCATCCCCCTCTTTAAGCCAAAGCTATCTAAGGCATTCCCTTCAGTCCATCTCCAACTTCAGGTCTTCTTCAGTCACCACCCCCTGCCACCATCTTCTGCTCTCAAGGTCCTGTTTTGTCATTAGACTAGTGGCCTCTTTTGAATCAAGGTTCTGAATTTCCCTTAAGGCCTCATTGCGTCTCTGGTGTCTCACAATAGATACAGCAGCTCCATATTCCTTTAGCATTTCTCTCATAGCTGTCAGCTTAGAAGCTAACCTGATAGTGGTAGTGCCATCTACATGCTTGGCTCTCCACCATCCTTCAAGCATCTCTTTAAACCCCAGTTCTCTCAACCAAGATTTTTTGAATTTAAAGTAGGAACCAGCAAGCACTTGCTCTCCACTATCCCAAACCAAGGGATTGTGATCAGAAAAGGGGCATTCCAAGCCACATACGGAAGATAATTGGAACAGATCCAAAAGCCCAGCATTGCCAAAGAATCTGTCAATTTTGGACATTTGGCCACTCCCATTCCTCCATGTAAATTTAGTGCCAGAAGATGGGTATTCACTCAAGCCTAAGGTTTGAACCAAAAATTGGAAACCAATGGTCGCACTATCAGCCACACCATTAGGTCTGTCACTCCCCATCAACACATAGTTGAAATCACCTCCTGACGAGTCGATTGTTCCCTTTAAAGTCGTTTCTAGTTTTATGTGGTGGAAAAATCGACTAATCAATATTTAAAAAGAAATAACCACTCGTAGAGGAGCGGGTCGTATCCACAGGGAGGTAATGATGTATTTAAATTCGCACCAGTTAAAAACGTTCATTCGTAGTTAGTTTGGACAAGAATCAAGCCAAAATTGCCTTCAGATTAAGGTTGAAGCAAGAAACAATGCTGAAATAGCAATTCTGAGTAACTAGAGGATATTTGTCGCAATGTATAATCAATAAAATATTATTAAAAATTGACAATGGCAGAAAATGTAATTTTTAATAGCCCGGTTACTGTAGCAAAACAGGGGATTTTTTCCCCTTTATCGTGTGCGACGAGGAGTGGACGGCCAGACGCGGGAAGCTCGGAGGAAGTTCCTTGGACAGAGGGCTTTGAAACAATGGTGGCGGCGTGTCGCGCGGCGGCCGGAGTCGGCTGGATGAGCTCCGGCGGAGGTGGCTGCAGCCGGTGTTGCAGCTGCTGTTGATGGTAAGCGTGCGTTGCAGGTGGGTGCGGGAGAGCTCATGTGAGGTTCTGCAGGCGTGAGAGGAGGGCGTGCATGGCCTGGAGGGCATGGAGATGGCGCTGGGTGTGCAGGAGGTTGCACGCTCTGTCGGCGTGCGGGCTGATGCTGCAACTGGCTGGAGGCATGGGTGTGCAGGCGGTGAGAGCGGGAAGGCGCTGCAGGCTGTGCTGGAGGCATGGGCATGCAGGCTGTGAGAGCGGGAAGGCGCTGCAGGCTATGCTTGTGTGCGCTGTTGGCGGGCGGTGCTTGCACGTGCTATTGGCAGGCGGTGCGCGCGTGGGCTTCAAAAGGCTGGAGGGCGTGCGGTGAAACGTGGCGACAACCGGGTTTGTGGGTTTTGTTATAACGTTGTAGTAAAGCCGGTTATGACCAACACTTCAAATAAAAATTTTTTACTCGGAAAATAAAAGAGTTCCCGAGGTCGAACTCAGGGAGCAAGTTGTATTCTAGAGATATACATGTTTCTTTTACAAAAATAAAGAGAGAGGGAAAGAATTTGTTGTTTTCTCTTTGTTCTGCAGAGGGGGATGCTCTTCTTTCTCTCTTTCTTTAGATCTCCTTCTTTCTTCTTCTTCTTTGGTTTTCTGCCTTGACCTCTCTTCTTCTTCTTCTGCAATCGTGGTGACGCTCGTCTTCTTCTTCCTGCTGTTCCTGCTTTGGTGATGTTCTTCTTTCTTCAGAGCTCCTTGTTCTTCTTCTTCCTCGGTTTCTGCCTTGACCGTTCTTCTTCTTCTTCTGCTTTGGCCGTTGCTCTTCCTTCTTCTTCAGCCTGCCTTCTTTCCTGCTCTGGCTGCTGACCTTCCGTCGTCTGACCCGGTGCTTAGACGACTTAACTATGCCTTTGCTACAGTGCAGCTCCTTCTTCTTCAGCGGGTCTTCTTCTTCGCCTGTGCCTGCACACTTCAGGGTTTTTTCGTCAAGAGGCAAAACCTACTCTACCCCCCTCCCTCGCGTCTCTCTTTCTCTCTGAAACCACTCTTGGGAAAGCTCTCCCAGAGCTACCGGGTAATCGGGTTCGGGTCACGCCCGGGTCCAGGCCCACCTGCGTGCGGTGGTGGGCGAGGAGTGCAGGTCGGTTTAATCGGGTCGGGCCAGGTCCGCGGAGCGTGGTCACGGACGAGGCCGGGTCGGGTGAGAGGGACCTCACCCCGTGGTCAGGAGGCAGACAGCATAAGGCACTTTTTGCCTTTATGCGTCCGCTCGCCTCCGAGAAGTTCCGAGGTGGGACTAAATGTCCCACCCCAATTGAGCGCCCGTCGCGGAGGGAGCAGTGGGCGATCGTGGCTTCACGTGCGGCCTTCGCCCCATCTGCGAGCCTGGGACGTTTCGCTGAGACTCCCCGCGCAACCTGGGAGTCGAACCTGGGCGAAGGCGTGCCTGCACCTGCAGGTGAAGGAGCTCTGCCTGCTCAGTAATGGCGACGGCGGGCGAGTCACCTGGTCACAGAAGAACGGCCTCTCGGCCAAATCAGACAGGCGGGGGACCTTCGCCGTGGCACGGCGAAGGTGGTCAGGGGGTCTGCAGGGGGCGTGATGGAGCCAACAGGTCGTCCTAGGTCAAACTGTGAGCGAAGAAGTGGGTGTGTTCGGTGGATCTGCAGAGGGCGTTTGGTGGGAAGTGGAGGGGCGGAAGAGGATCAGGGTGAGGAGGCGGAGGTTCTGCGGTGGTCGGCGAGCCGTGTGGGTCGCTGATGTGATGGGAGCGGCTCGCCGGAGGGTGGTCGGAGGCGGAGAGGGTGAGGGTGAACAGGAGCGGTCGAGGGTTTAATTGACTAAATTGAAAGCGGGGAAAGAAAGAGGAGAAGAAGGGGAGTAGTTCTAACTTACTTGCAGGGACGAAGGGCGAGGAACAGGGCGACAGTCGTATCGACTGTCGCCGGAGAAGACGATGCCCAGTGGGGGGAGGACGGTGGTGACGACGGGGCAGAGGCAGCGCGCGCCGGTATTGCGCGACGCGGGAAGAGCAGGGGAAGAAGTCTCTGCTGCTGGTATTGCGGCAGAGCGAAGAGGAGGAGGAGGAAGAACCGCCGGAGCTGGTGGGCGTCTGCCGGAGGGAGAGGAGAGGAAAGTTGGGGGTTTTCTCCGTCAGATCCAAGCTGCCCTGGTCGGTGGAGCAGCGGGGGGTATTTATAGGGATGAAACAGGGAGGAAGGCGGAGGGAGACGACGTGTCTCCCTCGCCGGAGAATGGTCGGAACACGAACCCATACCGTCCGTGCGTTCGCACGGCCGGTATGGTGGGCTACAATGACCAGGGGGGTGCTCCTGCGACGGCTGACGACGCAGGGCACCCCCGGTTTACTTGCCAGGTCCCCCACCTCACCCTGCGCGGCGCCATGCTCCGCGCAAGGTCGCCGGAGCATGGTGCTGGCAGGGTTTTGCAGGAGGGACCTGATTGCAAAGAACGAAGGAGAGTTAGGGGTCAAAATGCGAGGGTTCAAAAGTTGAGGGCCAAAGAGTAAATATATGAGGACCAAAGTGTGAAGTCGGTCAAGGGGGTTTCTTCTTAGGCTCAAGTTTTTATACATGACTAATTAAGACCTAAGGAATCTGATGGTGAATTTCATTTTCATATTAAACCTTGTTTGACCGGTCAATTTGCGCAAAAACCCAAATTAAGTTATTAATTGGGCATGGTTCTCAATGTAGGTCAAAATGGGTTCTAAAGGCCAAATTGAAGGTTCTAAACCCTAGATATTATTTTTCTATGAATTTTAGAGGGTTTATTCTATTTTTACTTTGCCTCGAACCTTGTGAATTGAAGTGGGTTGTTTTAGGGTTACAGATTATCATTTGGTTCCTTGGAAGTGCTGTAGCCCTTGCTAGATCATCTCATCCCACTTTTATTCTTATTAAGCTGTTTTGACCTGTGTTTGGGCCCTGAATTACCCTGTATGCAGATTATACTGGTAAAATTGCACTTTTACCCCTTATGACTGGTTTTCTTCTCAAACTCAGAATTCTCTGAGTTAAGCCTTTCCTTGAGATATGTAGGAGCTTTTATCCTTTGTATTGGGTCAAAATGAGCTAGTTATGGCTCATGATGAGGTTCTCATCATGCGGTTGAAGACTGCTGGCCGTGGGGGTGGCGTGGGTGTGCAGGCTGGAGGGAGTGGAGTGAGCGGGTGAGGTTGCAGGCGGAAGGTGAGCGGGTGAGTGTGGTTGTTGCAGGAGTGGGAGGTCGAAGCTTCAAACGCCCAGGAAATTTCCCGGACATCTTAACTGACTGAGAGGGTGATTTCACAGTGGCTGCGGCAGTGGTTGTTGGTGACGACGGCGAGGGAGATGCACGCTAAGTGACAGGTCGATCTTTTGCTTTTAAGTCGTTTGTAGTTTAATGTGGTGGAAAAATCGACTAATCAATTTTTAATAAGAAATAACCACTCGCAGAGGAGCGGGTCGTATCCACAGGGAGGCAATAATGTATTAAAATTCGCGCCACTTAAAAATGTTTGTTCGGAGTCAATTTGGACAAGAACCAAGCCAAGATTGCCTTTAGATTAAGGTTTAAGCAAGAAACAATGCTGAAATGGCAATTATGAGAAACTACAGGATATTTTTCGCAATGCAGAGTGAATAGAATATGATTAAAATGTGGCAATGGCAGAAAATGTAAATTTTAATTAACGTTTTACTGTAGCAAAACAGGGGAATTTTTCCCCGTTGTCTTGCGCGACGAGGAGCTGATGGCCGGGCGCGGGAAGCTCGGAGGAGGTCCCTTGGATCAAGGGCTTCGAAACGGTGGTGGCGGCGAGTCGCGCGGCGGTCGGAGGTGGCCGGACGAGCTTCGGCGGAGGTGCTGCAGCCGGCAGCTTGCGCAGCCTGTTGGCGTGAAGTCCGCCGCTTGCTGCTGCTGCGGGGGTGGCTGCTGCGGCTGGCGTGTGCGGCTGGCGTGCGCGGTGGTCGGTTGGGCGGTCTGCAGGCGGTTGTGTGTGGGTGCGCGGAGGGTCTGCAGGAGGGCGCGCGGTTGTGCGTGGGCGGTGGTCTGCAGGAGGGCGCTTGCACGGTGGTCTGCAGGCGGTTGGCGTGTGCGGTGGAAGCTGGCGTGGGCGGAGGGTCTGCGGAGGGTGCTGGCGCGGTGGAAGCTGCAGGCGGTTGGCGTGTGCGGTGGAAGCTGCAGGCGGCTGTTGGAGTATGCTGCAGGCTGGTCTGCAGGCGTTGGAGGAGAGCGCGGGCTGATCTACAGGCGTGCGCAGGTCTGCAGCCGGTGAGCGGTGGAGGGCGCAGGCGGTCTGGTGGCCGGTTGGAGAGTGCAGGCTGAGGAAGTGGAGGTGAGCGGGTAACTTCAGACGTCTGGGAAATTTCCCAGACGTCTTAAGTTACTGAGAGGGTGGCTGATCAGTAGCTCGGTGGTGGTGGTCTGCGACGACGGCGAGGGAGTTGCACGCTAAGGTGCTCACGGTAATGCAGGCGAGCTCCGGATGGCGGTGTGGCCTGTCACACCACACGCCCACGGTGGTGGAGACTCGCCGCCACGGTAGAGGCCGGCAGTATGGAGTGGAAGAGAGAGGTTCTCTCTCTGCACAGTGGTGGGTCGGTGGCGGAGGCCTCCTGAGCTCGGCTGCCTCCCTGCTCCTTTTGTAGTGTCTTGAACAAATTTGAAATCAGCTGCCGACCAGATCCACCACATCTGCTCCCCCTTGAATGGCTTCTTCACTGCATCAGCCGGGCGTTGGAGCGGCAGCCAGCCGTTCTAAAAGAAGACGAATAAAAAAAATATTATTAAAATATCAGGGTTATTTATGTATAGACCCTCAACTTCTATGTTAATAAAAACAATATACCTAATTGGTTATCTAATTAGATGAATGCTATTCTAAGCTAATTCTAAATGCACTTAAGATATGAATGCAATGTATGGATTATGTAATTAGATTAAAACTATGAATTAATCTATTTACATCCTAATTTATACTAAATAAATGTTAGAATTAACCTAATGTGTAGGCACTTAAATACTTAAATAGCCCAAAACTATGGGCTAATCACTAAGGTGCTCACGGTAATGCGGATGAGCTTCGGATGGCGGTGTGGCCTGTCACACCACGCACCCACGGTGGTGGAGACTCGCCGCCACGGTTGAGGTCGACGGTATGGAATGGAAGAGAGAAGATCTCTCTGCACAGTGGTGGGTCGGTGGTGGAGGCCTGCCTCGCTCAGCATCCTCTCTCCGTTTGTAGTGGCCTGCACAAATTTGAAATCAGCTGCCCAACCAGATCCAACACATCCGCTCCTCCTTGAATGGGTTCTTCACTGCGGCAGCTGGTGGCGTTGGAGCGGCAGCCAGCCGTTCCTGCAAGAAGAATAAAGAAAATAATGTTAAAATATTATGGTTATTTATACACAGATCCTCAACTTTTATGTTAACATAAATTAATGCATGCAATGTACCTAATTAGTTAACTAATGCAATTCTAAGTTATTCTAAATGCATTTAAATATGAATAAGATGCATGAATTATGTAATTGAATTAGAAATATGAATTAATCTATTTACATCCTAATTTATGCTAAATAAATGTTAGAATTAACCTAATGTCTAGGCACTTAAATACTTAAATTGCCCACAACTATCGGCTAATCACCTCCTACAACCCAAGCAGCCCCATTCACAAAGTCAGCAGCCACAGTCCAGTCCTCTCACAATTCATGCCTTTTGCAGGGGTCACAGGGGCCATAAACGCCTGTAACATAGAGTTCACACCCCCTAGGTTCGTTCAAACTTGCAGGTCAACAAGTGTCTAGCCAAAGAGACCTCAGCCATCTGTAGCACATTCTTCTTCCACCAGATAGCTACACCCCTAGATCTACCAGTTGAGTTAATCATCACAAAGTCATTTGCATCCCCAGCTTTCATATCAACCCATGCCCTATCATCTTCTTTTTCAATATGTGTTTCTTGGATAATGGCGCAATCAATTTCCCATTCTCTCATGTATCTCAGAAGAGAAGCCCTCTAACTTCTATCACGCAATCCACGCACATTCCATGAAAGGATCCTCATTTAGCATCTTGGACACCCCCTTCTTCACAGCAGAGATTCTGCTGACCTTCATCACAGCTGCAATGGCACACTCATCAATTTTTTGCGTAGAGCTATGTTTTCTCTGTCTGAGTTTATAGGGAGGTCTCCCCAAACAAGTCTTGGATGTAGACCCTGAGTCCATCTTCAAACCCTCAGCTACATGCGAGCAGTTTTGCAAACTCAAGGTATTTAAAGAAATCTCCTGTAGTGCACAGTTACCAGGAGAATTGGCTCTTGATTCCCCTGCTTTCATATCCTCTGCCATATCCTCATTTATCAGTGCCATATCCATTCCTTCCTTCTCTTCCTCTGCCATATCGCCTTCTATCACAGCTACATCCATCCCAGCCTCCAAGTTTTTTGCCAAAACCTCCTCTACCATCGCTACACCCAACACATCCTCTAGGTCCTTGCATTTATTAGGCTCAGGCACCTTCTCAGGTGTTCCACGATCAGGCTGTAGTGTTCCTTCCTTTGCTTGTAGCACCTCTGCATAGGAAAGGTTGTTAGGATATGAATTCCCATCCCTGCTAATCACAGAGAAGTTCAGAACCAGCAGCCAGGAACTCCCCCCACATCAGAGGATCAGCTTCTCTGGAATAGACCTTGCCTTGAAGACATCCACCCAGACATTCAACACGCTGGCATCTCCTTCAATCAGACCAACCTCCACATCTTCTGCCAATGTAGCAAACCCTGCTATCATAGCTGCCACCACCCCTTTTGATCTTAAATGCAATGGTAGACCCTTGATTCCAAGTTTGCCTGACCTTGAGGTTGTTCTCTGGGGTGGTCACTCAGACAGTGAACCATCAAAAAGGGAAACTAGCCTCCAAATCACCATCAGCTTGCCTAAATCACTCGATCGAAAATGCAGACGCTCAACATCCATCATCCCCAAATCGAAAAGCACAAAACATGTAGGGGATAGGACCGCAATCTTCCAAGCATTTGTCGATAGAGATAGAGATCTTACTAACTGATGAGCCTTCTCCAAGGATAGATTGCCCATCATCAATTCTCCAATCAAGGCCCCTTGCAGCACCAGCTCTGCCACCTTGATGTCCTCTCTCGTAGGTATCTTGATTATCCCATAGTTGTGGTCTATTTAAGTATTTAAATGCCTAAACATTAGGATAATTCTAACATTTATTTAGCATAAATTAGGATGTAAATAGATTAATTCATATTTTTAATTTAATTACATAATCCATGCATTGCATTTATATTTTAAGTGCATTTAGAATTAGCTTAGAATGCCATTCATCTAATTAGTTAACTAATTAAGTACATTATTTTAGTTAACATAAAACTTGAGGGTTTGTATATAAATAATCATAATATTTTAATAATATCCTTTATTCTTCTTCTTCTCAGCAACGGCTCGGCTGCCGCTGCAACGCCTCCGACCTCACTAAAAGTGCATTCATGGATCGGCGGAGAAGGTGGATCTGCTTCCGCCTCTCCATTCAAATTTGTGCAGGCCGCTACAAAAGGAGGAGAGAGGATGCTGAGCGAGGCAGGCCTCCGCCACCGACCCACCACTGTGCAGAGAGAACCTCTCTCTTCCACTCCACACTGCCGGCCTCTACTGTGGCGACGAGTCTCCATCACCGTGGGCGTGTGGTGTGACAGGCCACACCGCCATCCGGAGCTCGCCGCATCACCGTGAGCACCTTAGCGTGCATCCCCCTCGCCGTCATCGCCGACCACCATCACCGAGCTACTGATTCAGCCACCCTCTCAGTAACTTAAGACGTCTGGGGAATTTCCCAGACGTCTGAAGTTACCCACTCACTTCCACCGCACACGCCTGAAGTCGCCTGCAGACCCCTTCCCGCACCTGCAGAACCTTCTGCGCACCCACGTCCGTCAACCTTCAGCTCAAACGCGCCTCAAATCTCCAACAGCCACGCCTCCGCCCGCGCCTGCAGACCACCGCAACCATCTTCCACACGCCTGCAGACCACCACAATGCTTCCACACGCCTGCAGACCAACGCTTCACCGTGCCTGCAGACTAGCGCCCACCGTCTCCAACCACGCCTGCAGCACCCTCCACCCGCGCTTGCAGAAGCGCCCGTAACTTGCGCGCACATGCCAGCCGCCAGCAGCACCCTCTGCCCACGCACAACAGCCTGCGCGCCCTCATCAGCTGCAGCCGCACCGGCTCAACCGCCTGCAGCCGCCACTAGCAGCACCTCCGCCGGAGCTCGTCCGGCCACCTCCGGCCGCCGCGCGACTCGCCGCCACCACCGATTCGAAGCTCTTGGTCCAAGGGACCCCCTCCGAGCTTCCCGCGCCCAGCCATCGGCTCCTCGTCACACAAGACAACGGGGAAAAATTCCCCTGTTTTGCTACAGTAAACCGTCAATTAAAATTTGCATTTTCTGCCATTGCCACATTTTAATCATATTTTATTGATTCTGCATTGTGGAAAATATCCTATAGTTTCTCATAATTACCATTTCAGCATTGTTTCTTGCTTAAACCTTAATCTAAAGGCAATCTTGGCTTGGTTCTTGTCCAAATTGACTACGAACAAACATTTTTAAGTGGCACAAATTTTAATACGTTATTGCCTCCCTGTGGATACGACCTGCTCCTCTGCGAGTGGTTATTTGTTGTTAAAAATTGATTAGTCGATTTTTCCACCACATTAAACTACAAACGACTTAAAAGCGAAAGATTGACCAGTCAAATGGCGCCGTTGCCGGGGAGGCAACAGACGCAATAATTTCGCCTAATTTTATTTTGATTATTTGTCAATTGCACAGAGATTTGACCATTCATTATTTTCTTTTCTGTGCGAGAAAATTTGTGCAAGAATCAGCCACTATGAGAGGCGATCCTTGACGTCGCTAGACGAGAATTGGACGAGCCATTTTTAAACGGAGGAGAAGGACGAGGACGCGATGGACACCATTTATTCATTACTTTAATTAGAATAGAATTAAGATTGTAGACTTAATTTTTCATTACAGTTAGTTTGAAATCCTTGTTCTGGGGCATATTTTGAGCGGTTTGTTCCCCGATTTTGTTTTGGACCCGTGTTGGGTAATTTTTGGGAGTCTGTTCCCTTTTCTTTAGATTTAGGTTTATTTTTTTTATTATTACTTTTATTTGCTTGTGCATAAGTAGTTCTAAAAAAAATAGAAAAAGAAAAAAATGAGCTGCCTGCTAGAAGCTGCCTGGCCTAGGACGAACCATTTAGGTCTATATGAGTAGCCTCTAGATTTACTTTTCTGCATTGCGTGCATTTTTGCATTGAAGATCGCTGGAGGCAAGGTACGTATTCTCTTACTTTGCATCCTATTTTTTTGATCACGCATTGCATTTGGGATTTAATGCGAAGACCACCTAATCTGTACTGAATAAATCTAACAAGTGGTCACATTTTCATAGAAAAAGGACTAATCAAAGGAAGGACATTTTAAAAATCAAGGATTTGATTTTCAAACTTGGCTTGCGATTCAAAGTTCAAAATCTTTGACGGTGTATGCACACTTATTTCACTTGCACCACGGCACGCTTCTAGACACTCCTTAGGTTTGGAAATACTAGGACAAGAGCCCTCCTTTCGTTGGATTCTGAAGTGTTTGGAACTTAAGATCAAAGGTTTTGTAAATCCAAAGAGGGGGATACCCTGTCACGGATTTTTGTGGGTAGTTGAGGAGCACCGCGAAAGCACAGCTTCAAAGGAAGGCTTAGGCCTACTTGCATCCCTCAATCTTCCGTCTTTGGATTTACTTGACCATTTGAGATTTAGGGAAGAACACCTAAGCTCCAACTAGGTCTTCTTAGGCGAACCGTAGGTTGACAATAGATGCATAATTGATTGGGAAAATTATATTGTCACCTGCAATCTGACTAATGAGAGCCTCATCATGAGCCATAACTAGCTCATTTTGACCCAATAAAGAAGATAAAAGCTCCTACATAACCTAGAAGAAGGCCTAACTGAAGGAACAAGTGCTCTGAGAAGAAAACATGAAATAAAGGTTAAAACTGCAATTTTACCATTGCAATACGTAAACGGGATTTCTCAGAGGCAAAACATAGGTCAAATGGTATAAATGAGATAAAAAGAGGGTTGAGTCAATCATAAATGGGTTCATGTGCAATCTAAGAACTAAATGACACTTGGTAACCCTAAAACAGACCCGCTTAAATTAACAAGGTTTTGGTTAGAACAAAAAGCAAGTAAACCCTCTACAAATCATGGAAAAACATATTCTAGGGTTTAGAACACTTAATTTGGCCTTTGGAACCTAGTTTGACCTAGATAAGGGTCCTAGCTCTTCAATTAACCTAATTTGGGTTTTTTACGCAAAATGTCCTGTCAAACGAGGTCAAACCTGAAATCCAACTTCGCCATTAGATTCCTTAGGTCCAAATTAGGTTTATACCAAAATTTGGACCTAAGGAGAGGTCATCTTGACCTACTTTGCAATTTAGTACACCCAAATCACAAATTGGTCCCTATCTTTTGAATACTGTTGCAGAGAACCCCCTAGGTTCTTCGCCTCCTTTGCAAACCGGTCCTGCCACCATTGCTAGGGCAGAATCGAGCTCCAGCGAGGTTCGGAGAGGGATTGCTCTCCAATCCCTCAGAGATTCCCTCCCAGAAATGGAAGGAGGATTCTCTGAGGAATTCCCTTCCTTATAAAGTCAATTACAATCGCTGGTGTGAACCCAATCTCTCGTGCGAACGCATGAGAGATTTGGGTATCCACCTTCCTTCCATCTCCGATGAGCCGGCAGCGTTGATTGCGCAGTCTCCACGCGCTGGTAGGTGCGGCCAGCACCTATAAAAGACACCCCAGACCCTGCCGCAGAAGGCAAGCTTGATTTGGCCGAGTGTCCACCACCAATTTGTCTCCTCCTGCCCGGCCGAAAGTCCCAGCAAGCTTCGGCGAGCCCCCTCCCCTCCCTCTTTGCTCTGCCACAAAACCAGTGGCAGAGTTAGCTTCCTGACTTCCCTCCGCGTCGCGCAGTACCCGCGCACGCCGCCTCAGCCTCGTCATCGCCGCCGTTCTCCCCCACTGGGCGTCATCTTCTCTGGAGACAGCAGGTACTGCTGTCCGCCTTCTGTCCCCTTTCGTCCTTACAATTAGGTTAGAACTCCTCTCCATCCTCTCCTCTCTCTTTTCCCCCTGTTATCTCATCTGATTACCCCTCGACCGACGCTGACCACCCTCATCTTCCACATCACCGACCGACCTCCGGCGAGCCGCTTCCACCATTCCAGCCCCCTCACACGGCTCACCAACCACTTCGAGAGCTCCACCTCACCACCAGGAACTCGCTCCACCCCACAACTGCCACTCCAGACCTCCATAATCACCCCCCGAACAACCCACCATCTCCGGCCACAGGTTGACCTAGGCACGCACGCCTAGGCCGACCGGCAACCTGCAGCATTGTCCACCGCCTTTGCCGTGCCACGGCGAAGGTCTCTAGCTGATCTGATTGGGCTGTGAGGCTCATTTTGTGTATGACAATGTTTGAGCCGCTGCCGCCATGGACGACCTCTGATGAAGCTCCAACGAAGCTCCAGGCATCAGGCTTCCCAAGCTGCAGATGCAGGAGACTCACGCGAGTGTCGCGAGGTGAGTGAGCCCAGCACGGAGCGCCAGCAGAGCCATCCGCTTGGGCAATTGCATACGAGAGTCTGCGGGGGCACGTGAAATCAGGGCAGAACGTTTAGTCCCACATCGTTGGATCGCAGCACTCAGGTATGCTATAAATTATATTTGTGCTTTAAGCCGGTTGCCTCCGTAAGCATAGGGGTGAGGTCCCTCACTGCCCTCACACGCCTCGTCCGCGGCTTGACCACGCGGACCTGGCGGATCCGACCCGACCTAACCTACGCACTCCTCGCGCATCGTCACCTGTAGGTGCGCCTGGTCCCGGGTACGACCCAACCCGATAATGGCTGTGGCTCTGGGAGAGCGTCCCCGAGTGAATTGCTTGAGAGAGAGAGAGACGCGTGGGTAGAGGGAGAAGGGTTAGGTTTTGCTCCTGTGCAGGCAGGCTGAACGCAGGAGAAGAAGGACTTGGCCGCTACAGAAGAAGAAGGAAAGGCAAGCCAAAGAAGAAAAGAAAGAAGGAGCAAGACAGAGAAGAAGGAGAAAGAAAGAAAGCCTTCGCAGGAGAAGAAGGAAAGCAAAAGAAGAAGGCTTCGCAAGACAAGAAAGAAAGTAGAGAAAGAAGCAAACGAAGAAGAAAATGAGAGACTGCAAAAGAAGAAGAAAAGGAGAAATACTTTTAAGACGTCTGATCTTGTGATCAGACGTCCAATTTCATATTTTTGTCCTAATTACTTTCAATTGCATACATTCACATTTGAATTGATATTCTGAGTAAATTAGAGTGTTCAATTACATTCTGACTAGTAGTAATTTCCATTTGCTCCCTGTGATCGACCGCGGATACTCCAGTCTTCGAGTAATAAAATTCTTTACATTTGTTTAGACGTTTTGTCGGTTATACTACAACGTGACATCCTTTAAACCCGCATAAAAACGTCGACAATATTTTTGGCGCCGTTGCCGGGGAGCAATGCGCAATTTACCACTAGTCTCTACATTCTTTTTATCATATTGAACACTAACTTGCCCTACCTTGCTTTGATGTGATCTTGCAGGTACTTCATGAGAAAATCTCTCCCGCAAGTCAACCACTCCAGGGCAGGTAATTTCTTTTCTTCCTTAATCATCCCCTAATCTTTGAAAGACAAAAGGAAGAAAATCAATTTAGGAATTAATTGCCTTCTTTATATAGTAATCACCATCTCTAAGGCAAAACATTTCCTGATTTTGCGAAAATTTCTGCAAATATTCTTGAAGTTGGAGTGATTTTTTTTCCCATCCCACAAATTCTTGTGCCTAATTGAAATAACGCTTAATCTCGGTGGATCACACACTTCTTGTTTATAAGTCCAAAGAGAACTTTTGAAAAAAGAAAAAGAGGATTGGAAATAGAACCAAATTAGGGTTTCCACATTAGGGTCTTGAAGCGCTAGTCACACATGCCTGTGTAAAAGAAAATAAATCCTCCCGCATCAGTGTGCTACCCAAGCCCTTGATTGAAGAAAGCTAAATATGACAAACCCTAAAATTGAGCTCTAAAATCACTTGAATCTTAAAATTTTCTTTTGACCTAATAACCTGGGAGTCAAATCAGGGTGATCTCTAGGCTCTGAGCTTAGAATCATTCTGCCATCTATAGGACAGGTCAGGTGAAGTTGACCCCTTGGGTCAACCAACCTCTAAATTAGGTCACAATACCAAAAACATCTAAATTTCAAGTGAGAACCCTAAAAGCACCTTTGAAATAAAAAGTGATAGACCTAAGAGGTCAAGGTCCCCATTCTGGTTTACCTGGAATTTCAGTGACAAGAGAGGTCGGGTGGGGGAAACCCTGTAACCCGTAGGGATGCTCTACCGTGTAGGGGTCTTTGCGGGACTCTCCCTCTTTGGCTGCCCAGGTAATTATCAGGTGGACGATCTTCGGATCCAGGGGTCCATCCGCCCCGAACCTCCATAGTCATCCAAACATCTTTTGGGTGTCTTGATTGGGTCAAGAACATCTCCAGTCCTACATCTTTTCTCTTTGGAGCACACACCCTCATTTTCAGTGGGACTTGTTATTCAGATCTGATCGCTTCATAACACATCTTGAGTCAAACTCTGATCTTGATTCCACCACCTGATCCAAATATGCAGCTGAACCACCTAGGACTATCATTCAAGAAACCTGAATATCAGAGATCCATGAGAGATAAAATGATTGAGGATGCCATGAGATTTTATGAAAATGAAGAAACCTCAACAACAGTAGGAAACATTCAGGTTGATGTCCCAACAACCACAACCTTTGTCATAACTTGTGCCCAAGTACTATTAGCAGAAGCCAACAAAGGATCAACCTGTGACTTGCTCATTACTGCATACATTGAGATAGAAAAATTGCACAATAGTGAATACCTTCAATGTATGACAAATCCTCGACTTTGGAAGCAACACCAAGATAGTCTTGAAAAACGGGAAGAGATAATGAGATTAGTAAAACAAGTTATTGATCAGAAATACCCGTGTATACCAACAGAAGAGGAACTATCTTGGAACAACATCGAGGATAAATCTGATCTCGGGTTTGAGGCACAAAATGGTTGTGGATTCCCAACCCAAATGGAGTATAATGCACCTGATATAGAAGAAGGTTGGGAAGCTCCAAATGCAGGAAAAGACCATGATGAGCCCATTTTAGAATCACAAGACTCCTGCAAGTATGAGAGTAGAACTGAACCTCTCGAGGGTGTAAATTCCGTCCCTTATTCTGATAAGGTGGCCCTCGAAGGTTATTCAGACCTAAATTCTAGTAATTCAACTCACATCCTAAGCCTAGAACCTAGATCTGAAACATATTTTGAAGATTTCAAGGCCCCATATGAAGAAAATCAATCTCTTAATGAAGAATATGATTTTGGGCCTCAATTTGATGAATATCCCTCGTCAACCTCCTCAGAGGAACGAATCGATTTTGCAGAAGTCATGCCAATCTACGACACAGAAACCGAGGAGTTGGACGAGCAGGGTTTCAATTGGGTCTGCCCTACTAGCTTAGAATCTGAGCCTCTACCAGATAAGGATACCCTTTTAAGCTCAGAATTAACATTTAGGCTAGATCCCAGTCAGGCTGCTGAATATACAACATATGATTTATTCTATGGTGGAACTCATGATCTAGAATCTCATTCAAACTTTGATTTTCGCAAACTCTCCGACGATCTCGAATCTAACCATAACATCGGAGAAAATCTGTCTCCTGATTATAACATGTCAATCTTCTTTGAAGCCACCTGCTCCACATATACAGAACCAATCAAAACCCGTTCCCCACCCCGACCCGCAACCGGACTCAATTTCTATGCCGATTCACCTCTCACTGAGCCATTTGCAGATGATTCAACTCCATATCTAGACTAGGTATCGGGTACTGATCAGACCACAAATCAGGAGCCTCCATCCTTTGATCACCTCTGTAGGGATTCCACACATTACATGGATAATTTTTCGGCACCCTACTTTGACCAGCCTGATTCGACTCAGCCTGAACCCGAGTTTTCACTTCCATATCCATCAGAACGTCACTGCATATGGTGGGTTCTGCATCTGCTGATCTACATCTATCAACCCACCAGACTTATTGGGTTCGGGCTGCATCATCAGCCCACTGATCTCAACAAGCACCTGGTTGGACCAACCAGGCTCTTAATCAAGGTGTTTGTTTTCCAAAACTCCATTGATCTGACCACTCCCTCTCCACCCCATTTTCTGCTCGGCTGAAGGCATTAAATTTAGCGCTTAACGGGAGGCAACCCGTCATCCCAAACATAGAGACCCGTCTGATTATCCATCTGGACTCCACGTCTATTGCACCTTGAGACCAGCCTTAGACAGAGGATCCCACCTCTGGTACACGTATCAGAGCTTGAAATCATCCGCATCAGTCATTTACGACCCATTCACCCACCCGATGTATCCTGTTCTAAGCCCATGACCTCAACACTAATTCCCACCTAATCACAAAAGAAAAGGAGAAGCACTTATCATTGTTGACAGACATTCAGGGTCTAGAACGGAAGTTAAAACTTTGAAATTTTGCTAAGGGACTAGCAAAAGCTAGGCATGGGGGTATGATGAGAGCCTCATCATGAGCCATAACTAGCTCATTTTGACCCAATAAAGAAGATAAAAGCTCTTACATAACCTAGAAGAAGGCCTAACTGAAGGAACAAGTGCTCTGAGAAGAAAACATGAAATAAAGGTTAAAACTGCAATTTTACCATTGCAGTACGTAAACGGGATTTCTCAGAGGCAAAACATAGGTCAAATGGTATAAATGAGATAAAAAGAGGGTTGAGTCAATCAGAAATGGGTTCATGTGCAATCTAAGAACTAAATGACACTTGGTAACCCTAAAACAGACCCGCTTAAATTAACAAGGTTTCGGTCAGAACAAAAAGCAAGTAAACCCTCTACAAATCATGGAAAAACATATTCTAGGGTTTAGAACACTTAATTTGGCCTTTGTAACCTAGTTTAACCTAGATTAGGGTCCTAGCTCTTCAATTAACCTAATTTGGGTTTTTTACGCAAAATGTCCAGTCAAACGAGGTCAAACCTGAAATACAACTTAGCCATTGGATTCCTTAGGTCCAAATTAGGTTTATACCAAAATTTGGACCTAAGGAGAGGTCATCTTGACCTACTTTGCAATTTAGTACACCCAAATCACAAATTGGTCCCTGTCTTTTGAATACCGTTGCAGAGAACCCCCTAGGTTCTTCGCCTCCTTTGCAAACCGGTCCTGCCGCCATTGCTAGGGCAGAACCGAGCTCCGGCGAGGTTCGGAGAGGGATTGCTCTCTAATCCCTCAGAGATTCCCTCCTAGAAATGGAAGGAGGATTCTCTGAGGAATTCCCTTCCTTATAAAGTCAATTACAATCGCTGGTGTGAACCCAATCTCTCGTTGGAACGCACGAGAGATTTGGGTATCCACCTTCCTTCCATCTTCGGCGAGCCGGCAGCGTTGATTGCGTAGTCTCCACGCGCTGGTAGGTGCGGCAGGCACCTATAAAAGACACCCCAGACCCTACCGCAGAAGGCGAGCTTGATTTGGCCAAGTGTCCACCCCCAATTCCTCTCCTCCTGCCCGACCGAAAGTCCCAGCAAGCTCCGGCGAGCCCCCCTCCCCTCCCTCTTCGCTCTGCCATAAAACCAGTGGCAGAGTTAGCTTCCTGACTTCCCTCCGCGTCGCGCAGTACCCGCGCACGCCGTTCTCCCCCACTGGGCGTCATCTTCTCCGGCGACAGCAGGTACTGCTGTCCGCCTTCCATCCCCTTTCGTCCTTACAATTAGGTTAGAACTCCTCTCCATCCTCTCCTCTCTCTTTTCCCCCTGTTATCTCATCTGATTACCCCTCGACCGACGCTGACCACCCTCATCTTCCACATCACTGACCGACCTCCGGCGAGCCGCTTCCACCATTCCAGCCCCCTCACACGGCTTGCCAACCACTTCGAGAGCTCTGCCTCACCACCAGGAACTCGCTCCACCCCACAACTGCCACTCCGGACCTCCATAATCACCCCCCGAACAACCCACCATCTCCGGCCACAGGTTGAGCTAGGCACGCATGCCTAGGCCGACCGGCAACCTGCAGCATCGTCCACCGCCTTCACCGTGCCACGGCGAAGGTCTCTAGCTGATCTGATTGGGCCGTGAGGCTCGTTTTGTGTATGACAGTGTTTGAGCCGCTGCCACCATGGACGACCTCTGATGAAGCTCCAACGAAGCTCCAGGCATCAGGCTTCCCAAGCTGCAGATGCAGGAGACTCACACGAGTGTCGCGAGGTGAGTGAGCCCAGCACGGAGCGCCAGCAGAGCCATCCGCTTGGGCAATTGCATACGAGAGTCTGCGGGGGCGCGTGAAATCAGGGCAGAACGTTTAGTCCCACATCGTTGGATCGCAGCACTCAGGTATGCTATAAATTATATTTGTGCTTTAAGCCGGTTGCCTCCGTAAGCATAGGGGTGAGGTCCCTCACTGCCCTCACACGCCTCGTCCGCGGCTTGACCACGCGGACCTGGCGGATCCGACCCGACCTAACCTACGCACTCCTCGCGCATCGTCACCTGCAGGTGCGCCTGGTCCCGGGTACGACCCGACTCGATAATGGCTGTGGCTCTGGGAGAGCGTCCCCGAGTGAATTGCTTGAGAGAGAGAGACACGTGGGTAGAGGGAGAAGGGTTAGGTTTTGCTCCTATGCAGGCAGGCTGAACGCAGGAGAAGAAGGACTTGGCCACTACAGAAGAAGAAGGAAAGGCAAGCCAAAGAAGAAAAGAAAGAAGGAGCAAGACAGAGAAGAAGGAGAAAGAAAGAAAGCCTTCGCAGGAGAAGGAAAGCAGAAGAAGAAGAAGGCTTCGTAAGACAAGAAAGAAAGCAGAGAAAGAAGCAAACGAAGAAGAAAATGAGAGACTGCAGAAGAAGAAGAAAAGGAGAAATACTTTTAAGACGTCTGATCTTGTGATCAGACGTCCAATTTCATATTTTTGTCCTAATTACTTTTAATTGCATACATTCACATTTGAATTGATATTCTGAGTAAATTAGAGTGTTCAATTACATTCTGACTAGTAGTAATTTCCATTTGCTCCCTGTGATTGACCTCGGATACTTCGGTCTTCGAGTAATAAAATTCTTTATATTTGTTTAGACGTTTTGTCGGTTATACTACAATGTGACATCCTTTAAACCCGCACAAAAACGTGGACAACACTGACTTAAAATCAAAAGCCTAAATTGGGAAAGACCTAAAAGGTCCTTTTTAAATTGTGTTTTGCTTGGGGAATTCTGATTGAAGTGTGAGTTAGAATGGACCACATTGCTTTTCATCCTTTCACATCTTGCCCACACCCTGACCCCCACTCTGTATCCTTCGATCCCAGACGCCGAGATGGTCCATTCCTTGATGGACGTAATGACAATCATTGGGATCCATTTTACTCCTATTATAGGAGTATTGGCCTGGTTAAGCCCCAAATCAGTGAGCAGAGCCTAGGAGCGGGATTTACTTTACCCAATATCCCACATACCAAAGAAATACCCAACCCACCCTCCTTGAAAAAGTATTATGGTTGGACAAACACTCCTGGGTACTATGAGCCTGAGCCTGACTTCTCTCATGATAGAAATGACCTCTCCTCTTTGAAGATGGAAATATAGAAAATACAAAACGAAATGAGTGAATTGTTAGGAGAATCTTTGAGAGCAGGCCAACAAGAAAGAGATGAAATTAGCCACCCAATCTACCCCATTGAGGATGACGTACACCCCTCTACAATAGATGCATCTCCCGTGGGAAAGCTACACTTTAAGTTGGAGGAAAATTCTGGGGAGAATAGCTACTTTTTGTGGATCGATTTTGAAACCTCCCCATTAGATGACACTTCCTTGAGAGATCTACACTTTAGGTGGGAGGAAAATACACATGAAAGTAGCTATGCATTGGATGAAGAAAGGTGGCAACCTGAGGAAGATGATGATAAGGTTGAGTATCCACCTGAATTATATTGGAGTCAAAAAAAGGGAATGATGGTACCATTGGAAGACCTCGACCTAGATGATAGTATTTTCGTGACATTTGATGAAGTGGGTCAAAGTCAAGTTGTTAATCCTACCCTCCCTTCTGATCACGATATGGAACTCAAACCCACCCTTAGGGAACCTAACCCTAAAGAAATTGACCTATCTGAGGAGTCTGATGTAACCAATGTAAACAATTTACCTCAGATAGAGCACCCTAGGGGATCTGCTGAGATATTAAATGATTCTAGACCTCGGGTACATGACGAATTGTGTGATGAGGAGGAAGACGAATTATATGAGGAACCTACATTCAAGATTTGGAGTGACACTAAGGGTGATTATGTCTTATTTGAAGAGTTAGCCCCTGAGGATGTCACAAATTTGACCACATTAGGTTTCCTTAGTACACCCATTGATGATATTTCTCCTCATGATAAAATGATGGAAAATTTGGAAGCAATTTCTAAGATTTATGTGGATTCACATATAGACTCCGGGGAAGATTTGAGTAAAGAACAAAAACCTGGGAATGACATTGATAGGATAATCCCTAGATCTGTTGCTTCCAACCTGCCTTCATTCACTTCGAAGTCACCCTCTGATTCGCTTATATCTGAAAGCGAAATTATGACTCCTGATGAAGAGCAGGAAGATCCATGTGATGGTGCAAGGAATGCTAGGGATGAAATTGAGGATTTAAAAAGAGTGTTTGGGATGGACACCAAGCTGATTAAACCCAACCTAGATCTTATGGTCATCCCACAACATCGTAACTTGGACACCCTAGACGATCCTTACCTTAGAGAATTGCTCACTTTTGTTCTGACCAGGGGGCATAACAGACCAATATTTCCTGTAATGGAGTATCGGGTATGGATTGATGATTTATTTAGTCAGTCCATTACCCTGGGGGTTTATCTCTGTACCATTCCTTCCCCATTCTTTTTGGAGGATCCTTATCATCCTCCCCCTACCCCTTTGGAGGTTGTTTTACTTGTTTATCCTTTAGAACCTCTTCTGGTGACCTGGGAAGATTTCATTCCCATTTTAGTTGGGCGAGCATTTGCTATCGGGATTCATCATCAGCTCGCCAACATCATAGGTTACCTATTTTCTAGACCAACATTGCTTTGCTCATTTTTAGGGCCTATTTCTGCAATTCTTGAACCTGATTTGCAGGTTCTTTGGCTATTCAGCCCAGCTCTAACCTAGCTAATATCCTTCTATGCAATGAGGACATTGCAAATTTTAGGCATGGGGGGGTGTACTTGGGGATATACATAGCATAATTGCATACATTTGTTCATATATAAAAAAAAGAGAAAAAAAAAGGGGTTTTGAGCTTAACTAGCTAGATCTTGCAGTCTTAAGCAAATCAGAACTCTAGGGTAGACTAAGTTAATTCTAGGGTCAAACTTTAGAAGCTAAATGAGCTACTAGCGTTAGACCTTTAGGGTCCTTTGTGGACTTAAAAACTTATGTAGGAGTTAAGTTGCGGACCATTCCTCAAGAGGTTGAGGAAGGGAAGCTAGGGTTTGAGTTAGAAGGTGGGGTAGTACCTGGAGTCTTTTTCGACCTTTTGGTTTATGGGTCCTTGTAACCCAGGCATCCAAATTTCACACACTTGGTCTGGTAATCAACTTAATTTCTGTCTTTCTGAAAAGAGATTTGGTTCTCTTAGTTTTGACTTAAGAGAGGCTTGAAAACACATTTTGATTGGAAGAGTTCCTACCACAGGAGAGGTGGAGTATATACTCACCTTGAGGATGCGATGATAACATATTACCTCCTCGGCACTTGTCTCTTAGGATATCCATCCTACAGGGGGCATGTAAGTGCATTGCACGATTCAGGTACCATGGGCGACCCTATCTCGAAGTGCCGATTGCCATAGGCCTGAATTCGCTTAAGAAATCCATGGGCGATACTATCTCGAAGTGTCGATTGCCAAGAGTTCTTGGGGTTGTTATGGGCGGTGCTATCTCGAAGCATCGAAAGCCAGGCACCCTTCGAGGTATGGTAATGGGGACAATGAATCCGACACAGACCATGTTGATAGCTGATCTGAGGTTAGACTTAGAAGAATCAAAAAAAAAAAAAAAACCTTTAACTCAAATAACTCAGACCAATACACAGGCACGGATGCTTTAATCTCAGGGATCAATAAACTTTAGGTTAGAGTCAGAAATCAGGGAAACTTGTGCCTACAACTTGTCATTAGCCAACCCAGTCTGTAACTTAGCAACTACTTAGGAACCTTTGGTCTAGAGCCTGAACTTAATATGCTTCTAAAGGAAGACTAAGTGAGTTAACTAGTCTACTTAGAGTGCTAGGTTTCACTTAATTTTGCTAGGGACTAGCAAAAACTAGGCATGGGGGTATTTGATTAGCCCATAGTTGTGTGCTATTTAAGTATTTAAATGCCTAAACATTAGGATAATTCTAACATTTATTTAGCATAAGTTAGGATGTAAATAGATTAATTCATATTTTTAATTTAATTACATAATCCATGCATTGCATTCATATTTTAAGTGCATTTAGAATTAGCTTAGAATGCCATTCATCTAATTAGTTAACTAATAAAGTACATTGTTTTAGTTAACATAAAACTTGAGGGTTTGTATATAAATAAACATAATATTTTAATAATATCCTTTATTCTTCTTCTTCTCAGCAACGGCTCGGCTGCCGCTGCAATGCCTCCGGCCTCACTAAAAGCGCATTCATGGATCGGCGGAGAAGGTGGATCTGCTTCCGCCTCTCCATTCAAATTTGTGCAGGCCGCTACAAAAGGAGGAGAGAGGATGCTGAGCGAGGCAAGCCTCCGCCACCGACCCACCACTGTGCAGAGAGAACCTCTCTCTTCCACTCCACACTGTCGGCCTCTACTGTGGCGACGAGTCCCATCACCGTGGGAGTGTGGTGTGACAGGCCACACCGCCATCCGGAGCTCGTCGCATCACCGTGAGCACCTTAGCGTGCATCCCCCTCGCCGTCATCGCCGACCACCATCACCGAGCTACTGATTCAGCCACCCTCTCAGTAACTTAAGACGTCTGGGGAATTTCCCAGATGTCTGAAGTTACCCGCTCACTTCCACCGCACACGCCTGAAGTCGCCTGCAGACCCCTTCCCTCACCTGTAGAACCTTCAGCGCACCCACGTCCGTCAACCTTCAGCTCAAACGCGCCTCAACTCTCCAACAGCCATGCCTCCGCCCGCGCCTGCAGACCACCGCAACCATCTTCGACGCGCCTGCAGACCACCACAACGCTTCCACGCGCCTGCAGACCAATGCTTCACCGCACCTACAGACTAGCGCCCACCGTCTCCAACCGCGCCTGCAGCACCCTCCGCCCGTGCTTGCAGAAGCGCCCGCAGCTTGCGCGCACATGCTAGCCGCCCGCAGCGCCCTCCGCCCACGCACAACAGCCTGCGCGCCCTCATCAGCTGCAGCCGCACCCGCTCAACCGCCTGCAGCCGCCACCAGCAGCACCTTCGCCGGAGCTCGTCCGGCCACCTCCGGCCACCGTGCGACTTGCCGCCACCACCGATTCGAAGCTCTTGGTCCAAGGGACCTCCTCCGAGCTTCCCGCGCCCGACCATCGGCTCCTCATCGCGCAAGACAACGGGGAAAAATTTCCTTGTTTTGCTACAGTAAACCATCAATTAAAATTTACATTTTCTACCATTGCCACATTTTAATCATATTTTATTGATTCTTTATTGCGGAAAATATCCTATAGTTTCTCATAATTACCATTTTAGCATTGTTTCTTGCTTAAACCTTAATCTAAAGGCAATCTTGGCTTGGTTCTTGTCCAAATTGACTACGAACAAACATTTTTAAGTGGCGCAAATTTTAATACGTTATTGCCTCCCTGTGGATACGACCCGCTCCTCTGCGAGTGGTTATTTGTTGTTAAAAATTGATTAGTCGATTTTTCCACCACATTAAACTACAAACGACTTAAAAGCGAAAGATCGACCAGTCATATCTCCACATCCAAAGTGTGCCCCCCATAAGTAGGAGGGGGGAGAGGAAGGTGCGGTTGCATCTCAACTTTCTTAACCCAATTGCCCGTGCGCATCCTTCCCCTTGGTTGTCCGCCGTTGGCCATGCAAGCATCACATTTGTGACCATAACCCCAGCAAGCAAACAGGCCAGAGGGAGGCGGCACACCGATGTGATATGTCCCCGGCACTGACAGCGAAAGCATACAACATCCCTGTTGCTCCAAGATCGCCCATTGTTAGCCCATCTTCTGTCTACAGCCCTAGCTCCTTCAGCCACCGGGATGCCTCGCACCTTTCTCCTCCAGGATCTCAATCTCCTGGTCGTCCAGCCTCCATTGCCGGCGATGCTCTCTCTGGTCCTCCTAGGGTTCTCCATCTCCCTCAGAATTTAGTTTGATTTTGATAAGGATCGTGTTCAACTTCGATAGAGGGCTTCCTATCAACTTTCTAACCTAAAATAGCCCCGACCGTGTAATCAGAAGTGTTGGCCATGATCTCAAAAGGGGCTATCCAAACTGGTGGTTGCAGCACCGGAGCACAACTGACTGCTGTTTTGAGAAAATCAAATGCCTTACGACATGATTAATCAAAATCAAATGCCGTTTCTTTGGCGAGAAGATTGCTCAGAGGACGAGCAACCTTCAGAAAGTCCTTGATGAATTTTATAATCCCACATGACCAAGAAATGATCGAATTTGTTTAATAGATGTGGGAGGAGGAAGTTTAGCGATAGCATCAACCTTAGCTTTATCCACTTCAATTCCCCGTTCAGAGATTACATGACCCAAGACGATGCCTTCTTGTGTCATGAAATGACTCCTTTCCCAGCTAAGGACCAATCTTATTTTGATGCATTGTTTAAGAATCATTTCAAGATTAGCTAGACAAGAGTCAAACAATTCTCTAAAAATAGAGAAATCATCCATGAAGACTTCCACAAACTCTCCCACCATGTTAGAGAATATGGCCAGCATACACCTTTGAAAATTCGCAGGTGCATTGCATAAGCCAAATGGCATCCTATAGAAAGCAAAGGTTCCGTAGGGACACGTGAAAGTAGTTTTTTCCTGATCCTCGGGATGGATAGGAACTTAGTTGTATCCCGAGTAGCCATCAAGAAAATAGAAGTACTTCTACCAAGTTAATCTTTCCAGGATTTGATCAATGAAAGGCAGAGGGAAATGATCCTTTTTCATGGCCGTGTTCAGCTTCCTATAATAGATACAAACCCTCCAAGAGGAAGCTGAACAAGTTGTGACAAATTCTCCTTTCTCATTAGTCACAATGGTAATCCCAGCTTTCTTAGGAACAATCTGCACGGGACTTACCCAAGGACCATCAGAGATTGGATAAATGATTCCTGCATCGATCCACTTAATAATCTCCTTCTTGACCACTTCTCGCATATTTGGATTTAATCTCCTCTGAATCTAGTGAGAAGGGCGGGATCCATCTTCCAAAAATATTCTATGATTGCAGTAAGATGGCTCGATCCCCCTAAGGTCATGAATGGTCCAACCAATTGCCTCCTTGTGTTCCTTCAGGACCTTAATCAGTTTAATCTCCTGCTCCTTTGTTAATTTAGCCCTGATAATCACAGGGAGCATCTTGTGTGGTCCTAAAAACTGATATTTTAGATTCTCAGGCAATGGTTTCAGTTCAAGCTGGGGTGGACTGATGATTGAAGGTAAGGAAGATGCTGATGACTCATCAAAAGGAAGAGGTTGAGAGTGAAAAAAATCAATAACCTCTTCAGAAGATGGCGGGGTTATGGGTCCAATTCATCATCAAAGGAAAAACTTTCAAATGCGGAAACCATCATACAAGTTTCAATATTCACATTATCGTCTTCAAGTTCCTTGATAAATCCACAATCCTAAAATTTATTAATCGCCTTAAAAATATCCAATTTCATTCGTTGATCCACAAAGGCGATTTCCATGCTACCGTTTTCACAGTTAATGTTGGCCTTAGCGGTAGCCAGGAACAGACTACCTAGATTGATGGCCGTGTTCCTCAGATTTTCAGGTACGTCCATGTCAAGGATAAGGAAATCTATAGGAGAATAGAAATCCTTAACCTTAACAATAGCATCTTCAATAAAGCCTCGCAGATTTGTGACCGAACGGTCCGCTAACTGCAGCGTTACTGAAGTCAGCCGAAGTTCACCCAATCCAAACTTCTCATAAAGAGAAGTCAGAATTAGGTTGATGGATGCACCCAGATCCAGTAGTGCTCTATCAAAAGTGTAATCTCCGATGACACAAGAAATCAATGGAGCACCTGGATCTCTCTTTTTCTGAGGGAGGTGGTGCAGGATAACAGAACTGCCTGCTTGGAGAGTACCACCTTCCTCGAAATAGATTCTCTCGACTTACGCTTCTGTGTACATAAATCCTATAAAAATCTCACGTAAGCTGGTATATGCTTGATAGCATCGAGGAGTGGGATATTGATCTTGACATTCTTGAAAATATTTAGAAGCTCCTCATTACTATCAACTGCTTCTTCCTTGATCTGCTCAAGGCTTCAGGGAAAGGAACATGAGTTGGATCTTTGGAATCAGGTTCCTGAGCCTTTATTTCTTCTTTAGAGTTCTCCTTTTTCTCCTCAGGTTCTTTTGGATTTGGTAAATTAGAATAGTGTGGTTGTGGATCCTGAGTTTGTTTACCACTCCTCAAGGTAACAGAATTTGCGGATGTATACGAGTTTGGGTCTTGGGGAGGGTTAGGAAAGATTGGAGGGGCTTCATTAGCCAAGAATCGTTGATTTACAGAAGAAGAGGAAGGACCCTACTCAACCACCTAAGCATGTGCGTGTGGGTCCCTCTGATTTCCGTACCCATGGGCTTGATTTCCTGAATTCAGGATATTTCGCGGGTTGGGTATAGGTTGTGATGGTAGAGATCCGGGTTGACGAGAGTTAGCTATGAGCCTAGTTTGCAAGTTGTCCAGTGAGGTTTTCATTTGCTGCATGAGCTGGAGCATGGATCCTTGCATCTCTACCATTTGTTAGTTTAAATCAACCTGCCCTACAGGTTGACGGGCATTCCAAGCTGGCAAATTGACCTGATTCATGGGAATCTAAGTATAAACATGACCCTGATCCATTGGTCATTGCAGAGCATAATTGCTGGGTCGGAATTGAGTCTGCTGCCCTGGGTTTTTCCAGGAGAAGTTAGGGTGGTTTCTCTAACCCAAATTATAAGCATTGGAGTAGGGGTTGGATCTAACATTCTCCTGTACAGCATAAACATCCTCATAGGGTGAGGATGAGAAAGAAAGGGAAGGATCAGAGAAACTAGGATGAAAGGACCCAGTTTGGAACTCATGGGATTCCGAATAATGCTGGCTCACAGATTGACCCGCATCAAGTTGATTCACGAACTCCCGTCCAGAAGGAGCTTGCGACGAATGGAATCCCGAATTCTAGGATTGAGTGGATCGAGAGTTGTTCATTGAATTTCTAGCCATCCACGCCTCCATTCTTTTAGCAACCAAGTCCACCTTATCAAGTTTATTACAAATCAATTCCATATCAAATGAGTGAGAGTCGTGGACTTCATTAACATTCGATCTGGGCAGCTGGGACCGATTAAAAGTATCCATGGAGGCATGATTAATCAAATTCTCACTCATTTCCTCAAACAAATCGTGTGTGCTATCTGTGTCTTTGTTGAGGAAATTGCCTCCGCAAGAAACGTCCACGTGATTTCTGAGTTGCTTAGTCAACCCGTGGTAGAAGATCTGCACGAGTTGCCATTTCGGCAGCTCATGGTGTGGACACCTTCACAATAGGTCTTGGAATCACTCCCAGGCAACATGAAACTACTCCCCTGACCATTGGGTAAAGGTAGTGATTGCCTATCTCAAAGCATTGGTACGTCCGATAGGGAAGAATTTCTTCAGAAAGGCCGATTTCAACTCATTCCAAGTTGCAATTGGTCTTCCTATAGTCCTGTACCAATGAGCGACTTTATCCCTAAGAGAGTGGGGGAAGAGCCTCATGATCATTTGCTCATCATTCACGTTTCATGCCTTGGTGGTTTGAATAAAAGTGGTCAAGTCCTCCAAGTACTGAAATGGGTCTTTAGAGCCAAGCTCATGGAAATGTTTGATCAGGCTTAACACCTGGGGCTTGATTTCTATGTCTTCGACAGGAATCTGGATGCCAAGACATTCCCTATAATTTGAAGGATCATAAAAGTCCTTCAAGGGCTAAGCGCCCTTCATTCTCTGGAATCATTCTTGCATTCTCTGCATTTGTTCCAGCTGCCTGTGAAATTCCACCTGTGGATCTCGAGGCAGAGGAGGCTATTGATCGGCCATGGGATCGATTTAGCCAAAATCCAGTCTACGCCTCCTAGAATACTCTAGTGGTCCTTTCGGATTCAATGACCTTCTTCCTAGCATAAACTAGGAAAAAGTCGGAAGGACTGGAAATAAGAACCTTGCAGCACAACAAAACAAGCTTGTCCTTAAGTGGGGTAGCCTAAGGATCTACAGACTCCCAGAACCCGCCTTAAGATTATAAATGATTTACTCTACTTGTGTCTGCTCAATCCAACCAATTAGGAGGGACTGGGGAGAAGACTCTTCCTTCAGCTTGCACCTCCGGTTCCTAATGTACCCCCCAGCCGTGGTCGTTTGACGCTGCTCCCCTAGCTAGACATCAGATTGATCGGTACAAGTAGGTTAATCGTAAATAATCTCAAATTAGGCCTCGAAGAGTGAATTAGTCCTTGAGGCCAACGTTTACTCGATTTTATTAATGCCTGGGATTGTAGTGCTTATGGAATGTGGTGGGCCCTTAAAATGGGTTGTGCCCTTAATGATTGATTATGTGTAAGTGCTTGCACAACCAGGGTTTTCAAGCAAGATTATTTGTGATGCGTAGATTTTAATGTTCAAATCTTGCTTAAGTAGCTTTTAGGGTTTAGAATTAGGTTGATTTCAATCAAGTTTCAGGCAAACTAGGTTTTCAAGCACGGGTGAAGATTGCTTTCCTTTAAAATCAAAAATAAAGTGGAGTGCCTGGTATGAACCTAGATTGAAAACCCTAGGAGGAAGCTACTTGGTGAGTTGGTTTTAGATTGAGTGGTGCGGCCCAAACAACTTAAACAATTGGCCACAATTGCACCACTAGGTTGGCACACAGAAATGATTAACCTACAATGATTTCTACTCTTTTTTGTGTTGATTTGTGTGTACCAGTTCCATAGATCAGAATCCGGTTGAGTAGAAGAAAATCAAGTAGGTTAAGTGCCTTGAATGTGGGTGTATGATGTGTGTATGTTGAATTACCCCACAAAATTATCCTTTTGTTTTTTTTATAAGTGAGGGTGAAATGTGAGTGTGAGTGGAAATCCAAACAACCAAACTAATCCTAGGATTTATGCAAACACCTAGGTTAATTGAAATTTGAATTTAATGTGAGAAATGAAATCTATGGAGGGGGGGGAAGAATGGGGAGCACTTACAGTCGTCTTCAACTGCACTTTACTCCGATCTACCGCTTGACGATTCCCTAATAGAGTTCTCTGCAAAACAATATACATGAGAGAAAACAAGTTAGAAGACAGTAAAGTGCGTGAAATGCGAAAAGAAGATCGGAAAATTGTTGCCTCCCCGCCAACAGTGCCAAAATGTTAAACGTCGGAAGACTATGCTATCAGAGTTGGTTTTGAAAACCTGTCATTGTAGTTTGAATAGCAAAGAACTCAGGTTCAACAAATAAAATTTATACCAGAATAGAAATCCTAGGTCGAACTCAGAATTCGTAATTATATTTTTTTTGTGTTTTTGTTTAAAGAGCGGAGTAATTACAATGCAATGGAATCATTATAAACAATAATAGAGAGAGAGAGAGAAAACATCCACTTGAAGTTGCAAAATGTTTGTACATCTAAGAAAGTGAGAAATTACACTAGAAAGTAGGAAAACTATTACAACTAGAAAGCATGAAAATTCTACTCTAGAAAGCAGGAAAATGGAATGGGAGAGAGAAGTTATCCTCCTCGACGATCGCTTGGAGGATGAGTCGGATGAGACAATGCCTGGAAGAGGAGGAATGGAGTAGGAAGAAGGAGGTTGAAGCAGGAGGAACGGGAACGAGGTAGCACATCGTCGTCGTCGCAGGTTCTGCTTCCAGAATGGGGGCGAAAAATTGATTTTATCTCTTGAGGAGAATCCCGGGTGTGGGACAAACTTCTCTTTAGCTTTGGAGAGTGAGAGAAGAGAAGGAAGGGATGAGAAATTCATATGGAGGGGGTCTCCTTTTATAGTTGCAAGGAGTGAGGGCATTTTGGATATTTTAATTTAAAAAAATTGATATGGGACCTTTAGTGACGAACTTAAACGTCACTAAAGGTCTGTCGTGGCCGATGTGTGCACACGCCGCGTGCGTCGGCTCTTCTTCCCTGCCTTTAACGCTTATGCATGTACATGCGATATCAGCCGTCCGATCAAGAGATCAGACAACTTAAACCATCCTCCCCCGCGTCGCGCACCCGCATGCGATCACGTGTCAGCGCCGCGCGTCTGATCGTGCGTGGGTGCTATCCCTCGTGCAGCGTCATCCGATCCTCATCGCGCGGCCTCACTCGCTCGCGCACCTGCTCTTCCACTCCAATTTGAGGCGCTGCGGGCTCGAACGCACGCCTGCTCTTCTCGTGAAGACGCTCGACCAACGCGCTGCGGGCGGCTTTGTGTCGTGCATTTGTTTTGTGCGCGTGGGCCTGCTGCCTTTGGATGAGCATCCAACGGTGGAGAGGCATCGATCAGATGAAGAGGAAAGGTAGAGGTGGGTCCTCTGGGCCAGTTAGGCGGCTGAGATGGCGCCACGTGGTGCCATCTTGGTCGTCCATCTTCTAAGTAATGTAGATGGTGCCATGGATGTGGGATTGGACCGATTTTCGCGCCGTTAGGCTACGATCGTCGGTCCGAATCCATCCATGCAGTCGAATTGGTCATCTAAGGTGCAGATTAATACCATGCTGGACCTTGATCTTTAGGGCTCCTTGGTCTCTATCTGGTGCTACGGATGTCCGATTAGGGCGATCTTGGAGTCATTGAACTCCAATCGTCGCCCTGATCAGATCCATATGGTTAGATCTTCGATCCGAGGCCCCAATAAAAAGTCACCCTGTCCCTGACCATAAAAAGGAGACAATTACTGTACAATTTATACAACTTGATCTAAATGCATGATTATGCATGTTATGCACTATTTACAATGTATGATGCTAATGTGACACTAAGAACATGCATTAATAGACATTTTAGGTTAATCAAATGTATGCACATCAGGAGGGTAATAATGTCAAAGGTCAGAAATACGATTGTCTTATCCATTCTTTCCCGGTGCCGAGAGTAGGCACTTCCACCAAATAAGCCACACAATATCCTCTTGACCATCATCATTCCTAATATTTCCTCATAAATAAAAGTATGTGTCATTTTGTGTTAGTAGTTGAAAAAAAAAAAGAGAGAGAAAAAAATATATTTATATTTAGAAAAAAAATGAGAGAAAAAAAAAGAAAAGAGTCCGAGTTTGGAATTTCATCTTCTTGTCAAATTTTCATTATATGTTGATGTTTTTGAGGCAACAACAAAAACACCCATTGTGATCCACCAAATATGACCCATACCAACTTTTCAGTATTTCTGATCACCCTAATACTGGCTGAGGTCCTCTAACTTAGTTGCAGAATTATTAGGACTTTAATTGAAGTGTGAATGCCATATGAGGCCACCAAACAGTGAGTACATTTACAAAATCTTGTGAGATTTGTGATGTCAGAAAGAAAAGAAGGAAGAAAGTGAGCACAAAGGAACATCAAGAGAGCACAATTGTTTAGCCTCTCTTTGGGTTGACTCATTTGATAGTCTGGAGAGTTAGAGTCCGCAGTACTAGACTACAGGTAGCACCAGATGAGTGTGAGCCACCAAATATAAATCCATTCAACTTAGTATCTCCTACCTAAGCCAAAAAGCCAGGGTCAAATTACAAACTATTTTCTACTTTATCTCTGAAGGAAGTAGTTGCCTATTCTAATAAAATGTTTATCAAGGGTTAAGTGCGAACTTTAAATGTAAGTTAGCTTTTCACTTGGATCCGTTACCTACGCTACTATCACTTCACTTTTGCCTGGATCTATACATTTTTGGAATAAGGAAAGAAGAAATCTTCTAATTACTTCAATTATTTTTGCTTGGGACTAGCAAAACTTAGGCATGGGGGAATTTGATAAGTCCACTTTTGTGGATCATTATTTGGCTTAGGTACTCTTTAATTAGTTGTCCTTAATTATTAATTAAGGAATTAAATGGCAATTTACCTTAGCCTGCATTTAATTTTATGCTCTAATTTTACATTTAATAACATATGTTATGACAATATAATTTATTTTATGAATGCAGCCTAGGTATAAGAGTTCACGTGACATTTCTGCATTTATAAGACGTCTGAGAAACTCCTTCGTGGACTGATTGCAATCCACACTTTTTAAGACATCTAGACTGTTTATTGGACGTCTGATAGAGTACGGCCAAAACTTATCTTCTGTTCCAACCACTCACGATCTTCGCAGAGTGGTTGGAGAAGTCGACGACTGAAGAGAAACAGACGGAGAGTTTTCTTTTAAAAAGCCATGCCATCCTCTCCGCCGAATAATCTCCTATCCATCCCCCTTGTGCGGATCTCCTCCATCCTCCTCCATTGCTTGCATTGTGGAACCTGCGTACACCATGAAACAAGCCTACACCGTGGACTTTGCATACTCTACCGTGCCCCCAACACCATCAATCATGTGTGCACTATGACAGGGTGCACATGCACACCACCGCCATCACCAAAATGCATCACCTTCATCTTCTTCCTTTTCTTTCTCTATGTCACCCACCACCACCAACCCACTGCAACTCAACCCAAGACCATTGCCTTCCCACCAAAAGCACAACATCTCCTCCCGGCTGTAGACATGAACATCACCGCCAAAACCCCTTTCAGTCGAGGAACATCATTGCGCACCATCACGCAACCCCTCTCCTCCATTTTCTTCTTCTTCTTCTTCTTTGTCCTCGTCTTCCTTCCCAACCGGCCACCTGCAACTCAACAAAGGGACCCAAAGTCCCACCGGCCACTGTCATTCACAGCCACCACTGGCGGCCATGTCCCTCGCTGTCGACATCACTAAAGTGCTCGCCTTTTTAGATGACCCACGCCACCAGATCCATCGCCGATAACCCACACATACGTGTTGGAAACCCTTCGTCGGTCGGCCATCTCCAGCCATCTCCGTCGACGCTGCGACCTCCATCGGATCAGCCTCATCTTCGTCAACCTCTCTCGCATGTCAACAGCCTATCGATGCTCCTTTACACATGAGGAGGAGAGAGGAGAGATCCTCTATTTTGCTTCGCATTAATATTTACGCATAATGCCATTGTGACATGCATTGTTCATTTATTTATCCAATTATTATATTCAGACAAATTTACATGAATGTCCCTCATGTTTATTTGAATGGCGAATAGTTGCATTTATCCCTTAACTAATCGAGTATGGAATATTGGCTATGGGGAACGGATTTGGTTTTGATTTATATTGATGATATTTGTTAATATTAAAATCATGATTCATGTGTTTCCATTGTGGTGATTTTGCATGTTCACCCTTTCATTATTGATTAATTGTTTAAAATGAGAACTTATGTTGAAAACAAGTTACATTAGTTAGCATGCGCACGCGTTGAATTTCCTGAATAAATGAGGCACCATTCACTAGTTTAATAGGCTAATTCCTCCCTATAGAGATGACCTAACTATTTTTGTGGTTAGATTTTTGAATATTAAATGTTTTGAAAAGCGATTTTCTACCACTCAACGAACTATAACGACACATCATTTTATGTTAAAGTTTTCAACGAAAATGAAGATCGCTCTTTCAACTGGGCTTGAGGAATTCAATGAATCATATGATGGCCCAATAACTGAGGATGTTGATCCTGTTGGGGCTCGCATGGCAAATTTAGATCCTTACTTTCTGAAGGATTCAATTCACAGCCCCAATCCTCAATCACACCCCATAGAGTTTATTGATGAATTTGATTTTGAGATTACTAGACCCAAGTTAATTCTAATTTAGTCGCATCTTTTAGACTTGGAAATTTTAGATAGTATGATTAACATGCATGAGGTCCCGAAATTTGAAATACTGATTGCAGAGGATAGGAAGTGGGAAATGAAGCTTTGGGAAGTTAATTCTGGAGGAAGCAGAAGATTGAGTCTAAGGGTTCCTATTTGTCTGAAACCACCAACTCTCTACCAGGACCCTTATGACATCTTTGATTCAGAGGATGTCCAACCCAAGTACACATTCATTGATTATCCTTTTGATCTTGATGTCTTTGTTATCCAACTTTTTGGACTTGGGTTGAATCCTCACAAATCCCAGGCCCGCCCTTGCTTGCATACTGATCTCAGGTTTTGGATAATTTTTATCTAGAACCTTAGATATACTCAACCATGGGGTATGGGACTACATTACAATCTGGTCCACATCTGTGGACATCTTCTCTTGGTAGGTCCAAAGCTAGATTTTCTTATTTCGATGATGACCCGCACCTGTGAATTCTTTATTTCTTCTTCTTTATATAGTGTGCCTAGTTGAAGGCACTAAATTCAGCACGTATACAGTTTCTTTTCATCTCGGAGCTCATATGTTATTTACGCAATTCAGGTGCTTTCTACTCTACTCTACTATGTTTCATGTCTTTTTAATATAATGCGGACATTGCATTAGAGAGGCATGGGGGGGTGGATATTCATTTCTGAATTATCTTGTTATCTCCGTAGATTCTTTTTATTTTCTCTTTACTATTAAAAAAATAAAAATTTTTTGTGGAATTAGTAAAGAGAACTTGGGCTTTAGAAAATTTTCAATCTTAGAGAATAAAATTATATGATTTGAACATTAAGACCCTTCAGGTCTTCGGGCTTAACCAGCCCAGGTGTCCACTAAAATGTGGGCTTGTTTCTTGAGTCCTCATTTTTCTAAATTCAGATTTTAATTGGTTAAATAAGTTGGGGTGATAAGTACATGACATATCAACCCGTCCTCTGATTTAAGGGGATTTTAAGTCTACACATCTACACACTATTGGCATTGACTCGCTTTTCGACGATTTTAACAAAAATTGGGTAGTTAATGAACCTTCTAGGGTGGTATGGTTGGCATGTTATCGTGGGTAACAGTCCATTGGTAGGTTGTCTAGAGCCCAGTCACATGACCATTCATTTCCTGCTGCCTTTAGGTAAATATTAGATCAGGGAAGCCACCTACTTAAAGAAAGAAACAAGAAAAGAAAAATATTCAAAAAGAAATGAAAAAAAAAGAAATAAGCCATACTTCACCACATGAGTATGGCTGGCAAGTTATCGTGGGTAACAGCCCATTGGTAGGTTGTCCAAAACCCAGCTCAAAAAATGCACGTGTAATTCCAAAACACTTAGGAAGAAGCGGAGAAGTATAATAAGCTGGGAAGATATACACTAGGTTTGCCCTTGTGTTGACCCCATAAAAATAAAAGTAGGGAGAAAGCTATCGGTCGAATAGATACATCTTTAGGTAGAATTTCTTTTCAAGGTCACCTAGGGGTGTAGAAACCTGAAGTCTGTTCTAATCTTCGATCAGTGAGTTTATCACATTTCACACAAAGATGCTTAGAACTTAGGACTCTCTTTGAGTCTTGGGTGGGTTGAGTGGCCGTAGAAAGCTACTCCGAAACCCTAAACTCAAAAATAAAAAAAAAATAGAAAAGAAAAGAAGAAAAAAATTCTTCTTTGAATAAGGCGAGGGCTTGAGGTGGTTTGCATTTTGGCAAACACGCGGACGCTGTTGTGTCTTTGTAGTTCAGGTCGTAGTTGAAATTCATAAGTGTTGAAAAATAACTATTGCCTAAGAAATCTGACCTAATTCTTTTATAAATAGCATGTAGTTTTGCTAGGGACTAACAAAAGATAGGCATGGGGGGTGTGATGTAAACATATTTATATCATATAAACTATCTATTTTTGCACATTCCTAGACATAGAGTTGCATCATATATTATAAATATTGCATAACATGCGTCATCTTGCATTTAGTTTAGGTTGTATAAAGTTTGGGTTAATTTTCCCTTTTTGTGGTCAGGTAATAGGGCGACATTTAATCGGGCCTCGGATTGAGATCCAACCATACTGATTTGATCAAGGCGATAATTGGAGTTCAACGACTCCAAGATCGCCTCGATCAGACTTCTGTAACATTAGATGTTGTCCCAGAAAGATCAGAGGTCAGGGGGCCAGGATGGTGTAAATTCGTACATCAGATGACAAGTCTAATCACACGGATGGGTTCGAATCAATGATCGCAACCCAACATCGCAAAAATCAGTCCAATTAGACATCTTTGGAACCATTTACAACTCACAGAAGATGGACGGCCTTGATGGCACCACGTGACGCCATCATAGCTGCCCAAACCGGCTGTAGCATCTCTTCTCAACCTCTGAAAGCGTGGGCGAGGCAAGATCTCAGCTGTTGGATCTTGATCCAACAGCTGAGATCTTGCCTCGCGATCCAACGGCCATGGATGCCTGGCCCTTAAAACCTAAGCATGACACAAAGGGGGGCGTGGCATATTGGTTGCGTGCTTGTAGGCGAACCATAGGTCGCGAGATCGACCCCCGCCCCAGTTCAAATCAACGGCGCAAGTGGGTATGGTCAAAATTGGACAGTTGGATGTGAGATGGATGGTGATGGATTGGCCACGTGGTGTGCCTAGATGAGAGGAGCACTGCACGCGCGATCAGACACACATGCGAATGCCCGATCACATGCACAAGTGCGCTGAAGGCGCGGGCACAATGGCTTTTAAGTCGTCTGATTGCGAGATCAAGCTGTTGATATTGCACGTACATGGGAAGAGCATTTTGTGCATAGAAGGAGAGGAGGCGGGGGCGTGCGCACGTCCTTTAGCAATGTGGGGTCTTTAGTGACTCTTAAATCAGTCACTAAAGACCCCCAATTTAATGTTTAAGATAAAATGACCTATTTGCCCATTCAAACTTCACCTATAAATAGTCCTACGACCCCCACACTTTCATGATTCCTTCCTCTCTTTTCTCACCCCCTCTAAAGCTCTAAGAGCTTGTCCCAAACCTGGGATGCTCCATTAGACTTAAAAATACAATTTTTCCACCTTCTCACCACCTTCGTGGAGCATTCCGCGGTTGTCCTCTCACCACCATTCGAAAAGTGGATCTCGCTACAACATCGTCCTACCCCATTCTCCATTTTCCGTCATCATTCTCCTTTGTCTCGCATCTCACCATCTTCGTCTGGGCACTCCGTTGTTGCGGCTCATCCTCCAAGCAGCTGTCGAGGAGGATAACTTCTCTCCACCTTCTTTTACAACTTTCTAGTGTAGATTTCCTACTTTCTAGTGTGGTGAGTAGTTGTAGCAAGTAGTTGTAATGAACATTGCTCTATGATAATGAAATCCATATTTATTCTATCTCTGTTTTCTCTTTATTTGTAATATTCTTTCTCTTTCTTCTATTATTTATTCTTTAAGTAGATAGCTAGTTTAGATTCAATTCGATTGGCTAATCTGCTTCATGACAAATAAAACAAACGTGGTTTTTAAACAAACATCCGCCTCCCTGTGTTCGACCTGAAAATCTTTTCATGTTTCAGTTAAATTTATCTGTTGATGGTTTTTCTTGCAAATCGCACTACAACGATGGGTTTTCAAAACTCAACTTCCGTTCGCGAAGATTTTCCGATACAAGATTAAGATGGTAATCCTTACATCCTCAATTTGCTTTGGCATTTGAAGATGGCTCATGTCTTTATCAAATACAATCCCGTAAATGAGCTTAGTATCTTTTAGATTTCCTCCTACCTTTCCTTTTACCTTAATCAAATACAAGGTAACATCCTCTCTCCAAATCCACAACAGCAAGTACTACCTTTATAGCAATCCCATCTAGAGCCCGCTTATAGTGATTAACTCTACATAAGAACTTTAATCAGTGACTACTTCAAACATGGTACCAGAAGATGAAGGCAACGCAAGATTGACATGAATGAATAAATTGAAGATTTAACTTTACGAATAAATTGAAGACAAGAGTGGAATTTACGTGGAAAACTCAATCAAGGAGAGAACACCATTAAACATCATTAGTGAAAAAGTTCTATCTTCATATAAGAAAGCACATAGTAGCAAGTTCATAGAACAAGGACAAAAAGGGAGGTACAAAATGAGGTTATATGCTTACATAGATCAAACAAAAATAATGAACTTGAACTAAAGCGATATTTTCTTGAATTTTTTCAAAGATAAAGGATATTGATGTTCAAATCAATAATGATGTAAATGATAATTCTGGTTGAGGAGGAAAATGTCAGAGTTACCTAGTTAGTTAAGGAATTCAAGAACCACATAGTAAAATAAGGAAGAGGAAACTCACATTTTTAAAGATAAATTGGTCATACATGTTTGTACTAAAGGTTTAATGTTTGATGCACTAAATTCAAATTTCTGAGAAATGTGATCCAAATGATCCAGAGCTATTCTGGAAGCCATTTCATATCCTTCAGCTACCCGAATGGGATGAATACCATGCTCCCATTCCCGGCAAAGAGAACGTCTATGTGAATTCAGCATAGAAAGAAGTAGAATAACACAATGAAACATTAGCTAGTCTTCTACTATATCCTTGAGGCCTTTCCTATCATTTATGAGATCCTCTTCTCACAAGCTAACTATGATTTCATTCTATAACTACAAAAGATTTGTTGCCTCTATTCTCTACTTTAGAGAAGCCTGAAAATGTGAAAATTGAGAAAAAATTGCACAAAGCAAATTACATTATGCCAGTTCCATAATAATTATGTTTATATCTTCCAGGATAGAAAATAACCACAACAAATGAGAATAGTTATATTTATAATCAACCAGTCTCTACTCATTGAAGAATGGAACGGTTTTAGCACACTTGAGAGCAAAGTATTTCTTGTGTAGAGGCTGCAAGCAATCGAGGAAAGTGACCATTACTAATGAGAATACTTTGAAAGGTGTAGCATTGGTAGTTTTCACAAATGCACCTAATCCCTTTGTGCATTTGTGATCTTTCCTCTGCTTTTCAAAGTATTCTCATTGGTAATGGATTACCACAGGGAGTTGCTACACCTTTCAAAACTACTAATGCTCATTCTTGGATCCACCTTAGATCCAAGTTGATAACAGGGACAAAGTCGGTAGGCTTTTAGCAATTGAGACCTAAGAAGGGGGTTTATGTTATGAAGAGTGACTAAAAAGGGCTTTTTCTTGGACCCTTATCAGTTAGCAAGATCCATGACTTTTTTTTTGGAAAAGAAGACAAATAACTAACTTAGTGACCATCTAAGCCTTATCATCTAGCTATACGTAATGATCCTGATTATACTAACAAGGCTAAATTGAAAAGGGAGAAATCCTGCCAATCTCATGAAGTAACAAAAATGGCATAGGAATCAAATTCTTAACTAACATCAGATCCAATCTTTTAGATTAATGCATGCATCCAGCAACTTCCCTTCCTTGCTTCCTTCCTCTAGAAGTTGGAAGTAAAAGAAAAAAAATTCTCAAATAGTGTTTCATGTATAGAATTAAATGTGGCAGCAATTGAATTCGTTTATAAGGAAATAAAGAATGGATGGGGAGTGCAGATGCCGCAATAAGGCCCAAATGTAGAAACCTTTTACCTATGAGAAAAAAAAGAAAGAAAGAAAATAAGCTAAACTTCACTAATATGAGAGAAGATTTTATGAATAAACAACTATGTTTATGGACATAACTGATAGATAAATATGTTATTCCTATGTACGTTGGTAAACTTACATGGTTGATTGCATAGCAATCATGGGTCCTAATCAACCTAAATAATGTTTAAACCTAGCTTAATTTGTGGATATTGCACTCATATCTTGCATATCATGCATTGCATCAGTCTATTTAGAATAAGATGAGATATCTTACTACTTAATGGTTTTTATTACTATTTGCAGGCAAAATAGTAATACAAGATGGAGATAGTGGAATAAAGCAATAAAGGAAGAAGAAGACTAATCCAGATAAGAGGAGTGAGGAGGATAGCCTTACCCCTACCCATAGAAATCCTAGGACAGCCTTCCCAAACCCAAAATCACCTCGATTAGGACACCTTAGCCTCAAAACCCAAACATGGATAGCACTATCCATGTTTGTATGCACCCTATCCCTCTGCTAAACACTTAGGAACCAAAACCCACCTTAGAAAACCTAAAACCCACTCTCCAGCACCTTTTAGGATGTCTAGACATCTGGCTAGACATCTGATTTTTGCAGAATAACAATCCAAGAAGCCAAAACTCATACAGACACAGAATTGGATGTCCAATTAATTTTCCAGACGTCCAATTTTGTAGCATAAGACGTCTGACCACTATCCTGGATGTCTAATGCTATTGTCTAGTTCCTGACTTTGGTGTTGGAAGCCCTAGCTTGCCTATTTTGACCTAAGAAAACCATCGGACACCCTAGAAAACCTAATTAGAGGCCTCCTAAGCCTAGTCCACTATCCATAGCCCTACTTATCCTATCCTTAATCCAATTAAACCATCCCATACCTAATTGGGTGCATCTACAGTTGATTGGGTGCACCTGAGCCCAATTGGATCCACCCAGGATCTAATTGACTCATACCTATTAGGGTTACCCTAGCCTAATCACATGCACACATCCAATTAGACTTGACCTAGACCTAATTAGGTTCACTCCTATCCAATTAGACTTTCCTAAGCCTAATTAGGTCCACACCCACTTAATCTAGATTGACCCAACCTATTAAGCACCTAATCCTACCAAAACCCACAACCTAGTCCCACGAAAAATACACACCCACACACACACACACACCTTCCCATTCTACCCCGACCAAACCCATGCACACTCTCTTGGAAACCCTAAAAACTTGTGTCAAACCTAGATCCTAAAAATGTGGCATTAGCTAATTTTGGAGCCACCAAAAGTGGCAACCAAATGGAGCTTTCCATAAGGGCAAAGAAATAGCCAGGAAATTGCACCATTTCCATCCATTCTCTTCACTCTCTCAACTTGCGACCACTCCTCCTCCTCTCCCACTCAAGGCCGTTCTCTTCCTCCAAGGCTCCCTCCATGGATGGGTAAAGAAGAAGCTCCTCCAAGGCATCTTCATGTGGGTGGCAAGAAGAAGAAGAGCATAAGGATGCAACACCTTCTCCTTTCTTCTTGTGGGCGTTCCCTCTTCTTCCAACAAAGAGAATCCACACCCCCATTTTCCTTACTTCTTAGATGGCCAAAGAGAAGACCCCCCTCAAGGTCTTCTCAAGGATGGCCATTAGTAGAGAATGGGTGCAACACCTTCCTCTCTCCACTTAGGTGCACACACCCATCCTCCTCTCTTTAGTGGATGGCCAAGAAGGCTTCTCCTTAGCCTCTCTTGGTTGATCCCTTTCTTTAGTTTAGCTTTATTTCCATGTATCTGCATTTTAGAGTGACTTAATTTTTGATGATGATACTCTTGTCTAATGGTTTTCTATGCATGCTATTATTTTCATGGCTTACAACTTTGATGCATGCTTTTATTTCATGTTTCAAAATAAAGATCAAAAACACAAAAAGACAAAAATATTAGGTTAGATTAGATTTAGGTTAGATTCAGCTAATCCAAATCTCGACTTGTTTTCTCGCCTCCTAGAGACGACCGACCCAGGACTCAAGTTCTAAAAAGAAAAGAAATCTATGTGAGTTTCATTATTATAAATATTTTTTGTCAAGGGGATTTTGCGACTATACTATGATTTTCAAATACGTGATTTCCACTCTTGTCAAATGGCATCGTTGTCGGGGAGGCAACGTGCGAGTTTAGATTTGGATTTGCTTAGCTTTTTATTATTTTTATTGTAGGGTGTCAAGACGAGGATCCGTGCACACATCGACCCGTGGTGAAGATCGCAGGTATTTTCTTCATCCTCTTGTTTGTTGCTTTCTTAGGTTAATATATATATATATATATATATATATAAATTCAAATTCAAATTTTCGGATTTGAATTTAAAAAAAAAAATTTTCTTTCTTTGGTGTGTGTTTTAACTTGAAAACTATTTAAACACACAAAAGTCTGATTTGGAAATCCGGCTAGCAAATATTGATGATATTCAAAAATTTATTGCTGTCAAATTAGGAGTCCAAAAATTTTGGGATGCAGTCTGATATTAGGTTTTCAAACTAGCTTTCTAGCACCACCTTTTATTTGAAAAATTTACACTGTACAAATTTTTAAAATTCATACAGTGGAAAGGGGTTAGAACAGTCTACACTCTGATTTTGTATAAATTTAAACGTTAGTTCTGACCTCTACATAAATCAGATCTCTTTGAAATTTGTGGGGTTGGAAGCCACTGAAACATAGTTGCTTCTAGAAATTTTCAAGAATTTTTGGATTTCTTTTGGCACTATTTCAAACTACATTTTTCACAGGAGGTTCATCTGGTCTGTTTGACCCCTTAGAACATAAAAATTCATGAAAAATGACATGAAATAGTAAAAATCTTAAAAAAATATTCCCTGAAAACCTTATTAAAAGGGAAGATCTCTACCAAATTTCATATTATTTTTCTTCAGTTACTGATTTGGGGAGTGATTTCAAGTAGACTAAGGTCTGACTGCAGATTTTAGAAGAAGCAAAAACCCTGGGTAATTCACATTAGGGTTTAAATTTAGAGACCCAAAACAAACCTATTTGAGCCTGATTTGGGTGTGATTGCATGAGAAGGGATTTGCTATGATTGGTTGTCTTCCCCTCACCCACTTGAATTGAAATTGATCTACGTTTCAACTTAGGCAACCAATTTGGTTAATTTCACTTAGTAGTGGTGCATTAGGACCATTGTTTTCCTTGATTGGGTCGCACCACTTCTACCTTATTGGACTTAAAAGCATCAAATAGACCTATCTAATATTAGGGTTTCCACACTAGGGTAGAGTACATTTTCATGCCATACTTAAAGGAAATGCATATAACAATTGGGATTTGCAAAACCTGTTGCGTGCTTCACTACAACCTTGTTTGAATTGACCTAAACAAGGAAACCCTAAAAGAATAAAATTAATACAAGCACTTGAACCATAAAATCCACAACACCAACTAAAGCTTGTATTGAAAATCCTTTGTCTGTGCACTTCACACTATAAATCCAATTTTAAGGGCAACACCCCCAATCACCCAATCACATTCCAACAGCACTCTAAGCCCAAGCCTAAAACTAAGTAGATGTGCCCTAGGCAAGACTAAATTACTTGGTAATTGAAATTTATTTGGGTAAAAATCAAGGCCTTGTCTATTTGGACCAACTGGTGACAAGAAAGGTCGGTGCAGTAACTACGTTAACCTTTAGTGGTGTCCCGCCGTGCGGGGTGTCCTATGGGGTCCCACTAATCTGTCTAGCCAAGTAGTTCAAAGGTTGGTTTAACCCAGTTCCATTTCAGGATACCAGGTTTAGATCCAATTAGGGTATACAATTTAAGGCTAGCTTGTTTGCTTGATTTGGGGCTCTCTCATCTTTCTTCCTAGGCCTTTGCCTTAATTCCACCAGCCCCTTATAGCTGGTTGTGTCTTCCTAAGGAAGACTATCTCTTATCTCTATCCGCATCTTCTCTCAAATATCCATGAACCCATATCATTCTTTTGACCCTCAGGGTCCTCCATCTCCCAACCCAACCATGATTTTGACTCCTCCTGGTTGGGAGACTCATCCTAACCAGCTGGGATATGATCATCCTTATCCCTCAGCTTATTTAGAGCCTGAACCTCATGGATCTGACCCTTATCTAAATCAAAACCAATTGAAAGCCATAATTGCTGAATTCTAGGAATATAACAAGGACTATGCAGATCAATGTGCCAAGCTTCTGGAGCAAATTAGATCATCTCAGGCATAATCGCAATCTTATCACTCCTCCCAGGAACAAGAGACTTGGAACAACCAGCCTAGTGGGTCTAGTGACCCATATTTTGGATCCACTAGCTACTCTACTGATTCTTGCTACCATGGGGAGGCATCCTAGACTCAGCCAACCCAAAAGGCACCTTTGGACCTAATTTGTGATTTGAGTAGATCATTTGAGGAATGCATCATTTTTTATACACCTGTACCTAATGATATATCACTAAGGAATTGGAATAATGGATCACAAGTACAGGACCACATAACAGGTTCTCAATCAACTCCCTCTATAGTCAGCTCCACTTAGGGCGATACACCTATTGATTCATATCCGGATTCGTATAACCCTGAGTGGAGAGACAACCCTGATCTTTCATGGCCACCACAGAGACCGACTCAGACTGAACATCAATCTAGGCCAGCCCAATACTCCACTCAATCCACTTTAGGGCAACCATCTAGTCCATCCCAACCCACAACCACCCTTGAAGATATCGTGAACATTTTGTTGGACTTTGACAAGAAAAATGAAGAAAGGCTAAGTTGGAAAATCAAGTAAAATCTCAAGCGGATCAAATCAAGAGACTACAAGAATCACTTTATCCCTGGATGTGCACTCCTGTTCACTCCTATTCTCCACTTATTCTTTTGACCCCTCCTCCAATCTATCATACATGCCATTGTGCGGGGGCCAAATCTGTGGCCTCTAAAAGGAAGAGAAAAGCTAAGAGCCCACCTAAATGATCTGATTCGGGCTCAACCAAAATTCATAAGACCAAACCTACATCTAGCTCTGACTCAAACTCTAGGGACAAAAACAAGAAAAAGACTTCTGAAGTTGATTTGACCTATTTACCCTTTCCTGAGACCTTAAAGAAAAAGTCATAAAAGAAGAAAAAGACTTGCACACCTAAAGAGGTGGTTTTATCAGCTAACATAAGTGCATTTGTTTCTGGCACTCTACGACCCAAAAATGACTGACCCTCGAAAACCCTTCATATCTTGTGCCATCAAGGGATTCACCTTCAACAAAGCCCTTGTGGATTTAGGGTCTTCCATTAGCTTGATTCCTACTGCCCTTTTTGACCACACCAAACTTGGAGATCTACGCCACACACCTGTCACCATTAGAATGGCAGATGGCTCCATCAAAACACCTAAGGGGGTAGCTCAGGATGTGATTATTAAAGTGCAAGGTCTTAGCTTTCCAGTTGACTTTATTGTCTTGGACATGAATATACCGAAGAAGCTAAGTATTCACCCATCATTTTGGGTCGACCTTTCTTGGCTATGGCTAATGCACGGATTGACTGTTACTCAGGATGTATGGAGATGAGTAGCGGCAATGAGAAGATTCACTTTGATATTTATGCAGCTACTAAGAAAACGAAGTCAGGGTATTTTCTGGATGACACGGAAAGTGATTCGGAGGGCAATTGGGAAGAAACCATGGCAATTGACACCTGGGTAGAACCACATGACCCGAATCAACAACCCACTAGATCACATAAGTCACCATCAATACAGGATCAAATCTTTGATAGCATGGTTGGCTATCCTGATCGACTTAGCCCAATTCAAACCCCTACCCTTGCAATGAATCCCAGATTACTCAATTGATCAAAATGATTCATGAAATAAAAGAAGCTAGTGCAAGAGCATATGATGATATAAGGAAAGAGCTTCATAGAATTTGGGACGAGCAACAAATATCAGAAATGTTTGAATTTGGGTCAGGTGTGCCACAACTGATTTGTGATTCAGTGGTGGAAATGCAGGATTCTATTGATCAAACACCCAAGGTGGATGATATTGATAATCCTATTGAAGTTGAGAATGGAGATTTATTCAAGAATCTTGATCTTGGTTTAGGGCCTGAGTACCATTCATTTCATTTTGAGGAACCGAGTATTAAGGGACCTGAATATGATTTTGTTGTATTTGAAAATACCCATGGAGACATTAATGAATTAACTCAAATGATCTCATACACAGAGCAACAAAATCAAAAGGGCTGTAACAACTCCTCAATCAATGATTCAGCCCATTCCACTTTCACAGAGGGACTCACTACTAAATCTAATGACCAATTTCATCTAAGTGAGAAGGAAATATGCCCTTATGAAAAGGATATTCAAGAGATTGAAAGATTGTTGGGGATAACATATGATGAGTTATCGGAGGAAGCTAAAAATTTTGGGGAATCATGTGATAATTGGGAATTGGCATTGGAAAATTTGGAAGAGAGAAAGAAGAAGATGATACCCAAACATCTTTGGTAGAGACAAAGACTAATCAGTGGATCTTGATTTCCAGATCTGACCAAATCACTTGGGTCCTGCCTTCCATTCATCACCATTATTAGGACCCATATGATTTCACCCCACACGACTCCACCCATACCCCAACCACCCACATTCTCCATCACCTCTTCGGGATTCCTTCACCTTCATTTCTTCCAGTCACTTGTAATTATTCATCTTTCTTCTGTAGCATCTGGCTGTAGATAATCCCAAGCCCTATCTACATATTTTTCTGATTATTTGGGCTTGGAATTCATGGACAGCTGGTCCGCATTTGCGATCCGCTGTTGGTGAATGAGACTAAAATTCTTATCATTTTACTCACCATTCTCAATACTGTAAGGGTATATCCTTTTTGTGTGTACGCCCAGCTAGAGGCGTTAATCTCAGCACTTATATATAGCATATTTTATTTGGCATATTTTCCTGCATATTCAATTTCAGGTGTTGGAATAAGTGGAACGTCAAAATTTAGGAGCCATTCCAGGAGAAGTCTACCCATTTACTCCCTGTCTTAATTTATTTTTCGTTGTATTCACCCATGAGGACATGCAAGGAAGTAGGCATGGGGGGGTAGTAATTGTAAACTAAAATTTTTCTACCAACACCTAGGAAAAACCTTTCGTACATCATGCTAATTGCACTTTAGGGTCCTTAATTGAGAACAATCGACTCCACCTCCAATGTTTGCATTGGAGCTAAAAATCGTTCGCAACAGCCACTTCCGACTCACCTACTCACCTTTTGTTCTAAATTTAGGATCAAGCTGAATGTAACCCAAAAGGAAAATTTCATGAAGTACAAATATAACAGGTTACTTGTTTATAACATATATACATAGTGCATCCATGAATAAGATTATTTTATTAAGAAAATGCATTACGGATTTTATCCTCTAGTTGATTCTTGTAATCTAGAATCCAATAAAACTTTTCACACACATGTAGAATTTGCAATGGATTCACGGTGAAGGCTGATAAATGTCTTTAGTCTGTCGAGAAGAAGCAGTGCCTCTTCTCCTAAACCCTTGGACAGTGTTTTGGGAGTTAGGCAAATTTTCTTCCAAAAATCCACCAAATAGTGTGAGATGAGAGTAGAGTGTACTGGTGCTCTAAGATTAGTGCAAGGAATCTGGAATCCTAGATAATTAGGTGATGATACTCAGAGATTAGGCATAGTTTTCACTCTTGGATCTTGCGTATACATTTTGTGTGAATTTTGAGAGCCACCAAATAAGGCAAATATGCAGAGAGCTAGTTTTCATAAAACTAGGGCTAAGGTGGATGGTTATGACCATTCTTTACTGAATCCTCTGCTGAAGGAGGGTACTGATGTCAAGGTCAGAAATACACCATCCTATCCATGTCCCCTTGTGCCGTGAGTAGGCACTTCCATCAAATAAGCAACCCAATGTCTCTTGAGTACCGCCAATCCCTGATAATGCCCCCTCAATAAAGTTCATGAGTGTATGCTAGCATGTGTTGTGTTGTAAAAAAAAATTATACATAGAGAAAAAAGGGAAGAAAAAAATGTATGAAAGAAAAAGAAAAAAAGAAAAATTGAAAAAGAAAAAAAATTAGAAAAAGATGAAAAAGCAAAGAAAAAGAGTGTCTGAATATTTAGTGTTTATTTCAGTTGCATTGAGGCAATACCACCAAATAAATTTGAGATCCACCAAATAAGGCCTTAACCTATTTTTCTGTGTTTTTAACTGCCTAAATACCAGCTAAGGAATTCCGACTTAGTGTTAAGGTTATGGAACTCAATTAAAGTGTTAATGTCAAGTGAGACCACCAAATACAGATCATACGTGAGAATTTGGTGAGATTGTGAGCTCTAAGAAAAAGAAAGAAAAGAAAAAGAAAAAGAAAAAGAGAGAATGAATATAAAGGAACCAAAAGAGAGCATAGTTTTTCTTGTCTTCTCTAAGTTGACTTAATAATTTGGGAATCTAGATTCTATAGTACTAATCTCTATGTAGCATTAGTCGAGAGTGAGCCAGCAAATATATAATCTTTTCCCTCTAAGATTCTCTACCTAAGCTTAAAGCCAAGTGGAATTCATAAAATATCTTGAATACCCCGAGCGAAGAAGTCCACCTATCCCGCTAGAATTTTACTAGGGGTCAAGTACAGGCTTTAGAGGTGAATCAGATCTTTCACTCGAATCCGTTGCAAAAGCTAGATAGTTGCACTTTCACATTTGTCAGGATTTCAAGAACATAGGATGAAAACAAAAAGGAGAAAAATCTCTAGGCATACACTTGATAAAATAATCAATCCCTTAGGTACCCTTATGTGAATAATTTAGTCTTGCATTTGCTAGGGACTAGCAAAGTTTATGCATGGGGGTATGATTGCACAGCAATCATGGGTCCTAATCAACCTAAATAATGTTTGAACCTAGCTTAATTTATGGATATTGCACTCATATCTTGCATATCATGCATTGCATCAGTCTATTTAGAATAAGATGAGATATCTTGCTACTTAATGATTTTTATTACTATTTGCAGATAATAAAATAATCCAAGATGGAGATAGTGGAATAAAGCAATAAGGTAGCAAGAAGACTGATCCAGGTAAGAGGAGTGAGGAGGATAGCCTTATCCCTACCCATAGAAACCCTAGGATAGCCTTCCCAAACCCAAAACCACCTCCATTAGGACACCTTAGCCTCAAAACCCAAACATGGATAGCACTATCCTTGTTCGTATCCACCCTATCCCTCTCCCAAACACTTAGGAACCAAACACACCTTAGAAAACTTAAAACCCACTCTCCAGCACCTTTTAGGATGTCCAGACATCTGGCTGGACGTCTGATTTCTACAGAATAACAATCCAAGAAGCCAAAACTCATACTGACATAGAATTGGACGTCCAATTTATTGTCCAAACATCCAATTTTGTAGCATAAGATGTCTGACCACTATCCTAGATGTCTGATACTATTGTCTGATTCTTGACTTTGGTGTTGGAAGCCCTAGCTTGCCTATTTTGACCTAAGAACCCCACCAGACACCCTAGAAAACCTAATTAGAGACCTCCTAAGCCTAGTCCACTATCCATAGCCCTACTTATCCTATCCCTAACCCAATTAAACCATCCCATACCTAATTGGGTGCATCTACAGTTGATTGGGTGCACCTGAGCCCAATTGGATCCACCTAGGATCTAATTGACTCATTCCTATTAGGGTTACCTTGGCCTAATCACATGCACACATCCAATTAGACTTGACCTAGACCTAATTAGGTTCACTCCTATCCAATTAGACTTTCCTAAGACTAATTAGGTGCACACCCACTTAATCTAGATTGACCCAACCTATTTAGCACCTAATCCTACCAAAACCCACAAGCTAGTCCCACGAAAAATACACACCCACACACACCCACACACCTTCCCATTCTACCCCTACCAAACCCATGCACACTCTCTTGGAAATCCTAAAAGCTTGTGTCCAACCTAGATCCTAAAAATGTGGCATTAGCTAATTTTGGAGCCACCAAAAGTGGCAACCAAATGGAGCTTTCCATAAGGGCAAAGAAACAGCCAGGAAATTGCACCATCTCCATCCATTCTCTCCACTCTCTCAACTTGCGACCACACCTCCTCCTCTCCCTCTCAAGGCTGTCCTCTTCCTCCAAGGCTCCCTCCATGGATGGCTAAAGAAGAAGCTCCTCCAAGGCATCTTCATGTGGGCGGCAAGAAGAAGAAGAGCATAAGGATGCAACACCTTCTCCTTTCTTCTTGTGGGTGTTCCCTCTTCTTCCACCATAGAGGATCCACACCCCCATTTTATTTTCTTCTTAGATGGACATAGAGAAAACCCCCCTCAAGGTCTTCTCAAGGATGACCATTGGTAGAGAAAGGGTGCAAAACCAAATGGAGCTTTCCATAAGGGCAAAGAAATAGCCAGGAAATTGCACCATCTCCATCCATTCTCTCAACTTGCGACCACACCTCCTCCTCTCCCTCTCAAGGCTGTCCTCTTCCTCCAAGGCTCCCTCCATGGATGGCTAAAGAAGAAGCTCCTCCAAGGCATCTTCATGTGGGCGGCAAGAAGAAGAAGAGCATAAGGATGCAACACCTTCTCCTTTCTTCTTGTGGGCGTGCCCTCTTCTTCCACCATAGAGGATCCACGCCCCCATTTTCTTTTCTTCTTAGACAGACATAGAGAAAACCCCCCTCAAGGTCTTCTCAAGGATGACCATTGGTAGAGAAAGGGTGCAACACCCTCCTCTATCCACTTGGGTGCACACACCCATCCTCCTCTCTTTAGTGGACGGCCAAGAAGGTTTCTCTTTAGCCTCTCTTGGTTGATTCCTTTCTTTAGTTTAACTTTATTTCCATGTATCCATATTTTATAGTGACTTAATTTTTGATGCATGATACTCTTGTCTAATGGTTTTGTATGCATGCTATTATCGTCATGGCTTACAACTTTGATGCATGCTTTTATTTCATGTTTCAAAATAAAGATAAAAAACACAAAAAGACAAAAATATTAGGTTAGATTAGATTTAGGTTAGATTCAGTCAATCCAAATCTCGACTTGTTTTCACACCTCCCAGAGACGAACGACTGGGACTCAGGTTCTAAAAAGAAAAGAAATCTATGCGAGTTTCGTTATTATAAATATTTTTTATCAAGGGGATTTCGCGACTATACTACGATTTCCGACGATTTCAAAATGTGCGATTTGCATGCTTGTCAATTGTCATATTCCCATCTTGCCGTTAGGGGAAGAGAAATAAGAATGCTCTTAGTGCAACCACCAGTCTTCAAACCAAATGTAGTACCACAGTCATACGTCTGAGATAGAACAGAAACAAGTTCAATGCATGTTCTTCTTACAACAACACAAAGCAGCATATCATAATAAGAAATAGGACTTTAAAGCAATACCAAGTTGAATTCAACATAGGACCCTCTCTTAAGTTGCTACCATCTCTTGTGGTGCTCTAAGAATGGCATTATCTTACAATGCTTAAACAAGGGTATGTAGGCCAGAATGATAGCATTCATGCACTTTGCAGAGAGAGTAACATATCTTGTTTAGTAGGAAACTGTAGACAAGAACTAATGTGTTATATGCATGACATAAAAAAATTGGTGCATATCAAGTCAAACTCAAAAATTATGATTCAGCAATAAGGGGCCTGGTGGAATACCCTACTATGTACTTAATACGATTTGCCAAGGAGAATTTTTGTTTTGATTTTGGTGTGTATATTACAAGAATAACTAGAAGTTGAGTTAATTCTCTTGTGCACTCTAAAAATAGCATCCTAAGCACCAGTTGTTGCACCCTCCATGTTTAAGCTAGGAAATAAAGTCACTCCTTAACTTGAAGGATCATTTAAGAATGTGGGATCAAATTTTTCACAAGCTTGCTTTTGAATCTATGGATGAGGACAATTATTTTTTGGATTCAATATTTAGGTAGAAATGGCAAGGCTACCAATGCCATCAAAAGAAGCTTTGCTCCTTTATTCTCTTGTTGAAACACTGACACTATATAGTGGCAAGAAATGCTTCTTTTTTGTTTTTAAATATTTCATGGTAAGCATGTTACTTTGTAAATAATATTACAGAAATTAACTTACAAATACTTGATAGAGAGTCTAGGTATGTATACCAAAATGATATTGGCAAATGTTTCGAGGCTTGTGGATGGTCAACATATTCATAGGATAATTTATTTTGTGATATAATTCATAATCAACACTAACCTCCTAGAGATCTATAGTAATTAACCAGAGTTTCTTCTAGTCTAGTGGATTACATTAGTAAGTAGATATAGTATTACAAAATTCACTCAGATATCATGCAGATTTTCTAGAAGCAATTCTTTTCAAAGAGATGAAACTTGATGATTCATGATCATAGATTCCTAAAGGTGAAACCTAAAAATTAAAATTTAATGCACAATTCCTCTTCACTTAATGAATGAAAATGCTTTACGTTATCCTCAAATATATGGGAAGGCATCCAGTCTGTACCACCACCAAACCACCATTGCCTAGGTGTCCTAGGAACATCTACAAGAGTAGTAATACTGATGCATATTTAAGAATTGCTAAATCAAAACCAAAAATTTTTTTAAACCAAGTTGCCCCATTAACCAACAGAATAAGACTTTCCCTTTACAAAATTCTTTGTAACTAATCCAATTTGCATACTTTTGATTATGCAACATTATTTAGTTTAATTTGAAGTGAACGTTGTGGGATAATATATATTCTTTACTGAGAGCCAAAGATGATTATACACATAATTCAAATAGAGAGAACTCAATGTGTAGGCAACGATGACAAATATTCAAGTACCTTTGGGAGCATGAGCCTCAAAATATCAATAATTGAAATGTAGTGTAGGCACAAAAGGATTCTTTGGATGAAAAAACTACAAAATGCGCAATAAATTAAGTTCACCACCATATGAAAACAACAAACCATATAAAACCCACATCCCATGCTATATTACACCAAATTTCTCAAACTTGTAGTAGTTTTTAAAATTCTAAACTATTAAATGTTAGCCATAAGGGTATGCTACATCATTACAAAACTTTGGCAGTTAAGAAAATTTGGGTTAAACTTGAATTCTTAGATTTAGGCTTGAGATTGAACTACATGGTCTATAAGATCATCACAACTTTTCAGCTTCAGTTAATTTTGCACTCTCAGATGTAGTAATGATCAATAGGGATGAATAATACACCCAGAAGATTTAAATTTATGGTTTTAAGTTAAATCAGAAGATTTTGGGAATTCCCCTTCTTTGAAAGAGGTGCTTATGGCCATTCCTGCACCTCGTTTGCCTACTCCAATCATAACAGAAATTCTATTGATTTGATTCCCTACCTAATCGCATGGGTTTTGCAAGTTTGAAATTAGGGTTACAAGTAACCCGTCGTCATAGTCGCAAAACGCGTGGTCAAATAAAATTTATACTGAAACTCCCAGGGAGTCCCGGGTTGAACACGGGGAGGAGAACGTTTAGTTTTGGAAATCCGCACTTCGCTTTTATTTATTTATGGTTTTTTTTACCTTTTCTAATTTTTTTGGTATTTTTAGCAAGAAAGAGATTAGGTTGATGAAAACTTTATCTACTTGAAAAATGTAAGAGAGAGTGGGAGAAAGAGAGAGAGGGAAACAATCATCTATTCATGAACAACTGTTTGTTACAACTATGAAAGCAGGAAAACTACACTACAAAAGCATAAAAAGATCAAAGAGGTGAGAGAAATCCCCCTAACGGTTGCTCAGAGGATGACTCGCTCTGACATCGCCTGGAGGAACGTGGTGAGGAGCGAGACGAAGGAGGATGGAGCCAGAAGATGGAGGATGGGGTAGGACGGCATCGCGGCAAGGATCTTCTTCCCAAAGGGTGGTGAGAGCATGGCCACGGGATGCTCCATGAATGGGGATGAGGGGAGGGAAAACTATTTGGTTTTCTACTCTAGAGGAGCATCCCAGGCTTGGGACAAGCTCTCTCTAGAGCCTTGGAGGTGGTGAGAGGAAGAAAGGAAGAGATGGTTTGGAATGGTGGTGGGTAGGTCCTTTTATAGTGGAGGAAGAACAAATTCGCATCTGGGTCATTACTGACATCCATAAACATCGCTACAGTTGTTGTTGAAGATCCACCCTTCAATTCCTCTTTCTGGCACCTGCAGACCATTAGTGATAGCTGCAAGCGTCACTAAAGGCCCACGTCACTGAAGATTCGTGCCCACCTCGCTGGAGCATGCATCGCGTGCTGTGTGCTTCATGCACCCGTGCTCCCTACACCTTGTCACGAGATCACACTGTTGCTGCGAGCGGCTGCGGCTGTGCGCGGTGAGCGGCTGCGGCTGTGCACGGTGTGTTGTGCGTGGCTACGACTATGGTTGTGTGCGGTGCGCTGCTGCTGGCTGACGTTGGGCTGCCTGGATGGTGCCATGTGGTGCCACCTGGGCTGTCCATTCTTCTTTCTTTTGTAGAGGGTGCCACGGTGCTCAGATTGAGATGATTCCCACGCTGCTGGACTACAATTGTCGCTCTGGATCCATCTGTACGGTCAGATTTTCCATCTGAAACTAGTATGGATGTCACATTGCCCCCTGGCCATTCATCTTCCTCAGACATCGTATGATGCTACGGTTCTTAGATCTAGACGATTTCAGAGGCGTTAGATTCTGATCGTCGTCTTAATCAGATTCGTACGATCCGATTATCCATTTGAGGCCCTGAAATAAATCTTCTTCTCTCTTAACCATGAAAAGGACCTAATTAACCTAAAATATATACAACTACTCTAAATGAAAAATGATGCATGTTATGCAATATTTATAACATGAAATGCAAATCTAAGCCTAGGAACATGCGTGAATAGGCATTTTAACCTAAATAGAAGTGTCTATATCATACCCCCATGCCTATCTTTTACTAGTCCGTAGCAAAATTAAACTACATGCTTTGGATGAAATGAAAATTAGAACTAGATCACTTAGGCCTAAGTCGTTTATTAACAATAGAAAATTTAAACTAAGGTCCTAAACAACGAAAACTCAATTGTACCCAGGTGCCTGCCAGAATGTAGACCACCCAAGTCCTCGCCTTATTTGAAAAGGGAAAATACATTTTTTTTTATTTTTCTTGTTTTCTAATTTTTTTGTACTTTTGGAGTTTGAGAGTTTTGGGATAACTTTTTACGGCTACCCGACCTACCCAAGACTCGAAAAGGACTCTAAGTGCTAAGCATATAGTGACAAGAGTGAAGACTCACTAGGCGGCCGCTAAAATAGACTTCGGGTTTCTACGATCCTAGGTGACCTTTCCTATAGGTTTATCGTTTCTAATGGTAGCTTTCTCCCTACTTCTTTTGTTTATTGGGTCAACACAATGGCAAACCCAGTGTATATCTATCCGATTGATTCTACTTCCCCGCTTCTTCCTTAAGTGTTTTGGGAATTATTGTGCATTTTTTTGTGAGCTAGGTTCTGGACAACCAGCAAATGGGCTATTACCCACGATAACTTACTAGCCATACTAGTGTAGTGAAGTGTGGTTTTGCTTTTTTTTTTTTTCTCCTTTTTCTATTTTTTTTCTTTTTCTTTCTGTTTATTTTTTTCTCTTTTTTTTTCTTTTTATTTCTCTAAGTAGGTGGCTTCCCTGATCTAAGATTTACCTAAAGACAGTATAATGAAAATGGTCTTGTGACTGGGCTCTGGACAACCGGTCGATGAGCTGTTACCACCGACAACTTGCTAGCCATACCACCCTAGATAGTTCATTAGCTACCAAATTTTCGAAGAAACTGCTGAAAAGTGAGTTAGTGCAGAAAAAGTGTGCAGATGCTTAGGCTTAAAGTCCCCCCTAATTAGAGGGTGGGTTGATAAGTTGCATACTTATCATCCCAATTTATTTACCAACTTAAAATGAATTTTAATTGGTGAGGACTTGAGAGTAAGTCCACATTCGAGTGGACACCTGGGCTAATTAAGCTCGAAGGCCTGAAGAGTGTAAGTGTTTTCTTCTCCTAATTCTTCTTTTTTTTATCTTTTCGAATTTTCAATGGTTTTTTCTTTTTTTTTAAAGAAACTAAAAGAAATTCTATGGAGTTAACAAAATGATTTCAAGATTAAGTATCCACCACCCCCATGCCTAAATGATGGAATGTCCTCATTGTAAAAATAAAAACATGAAAATGGTGGAGTAAACAGAATATCACCTGAGTGTCGGGAAAATCGAGTTAGCGCCATAGAGAGAAGAGTGTATACACACGTGTTAAGTTTAATGCCTTCAGAACATACAAACAAAGAAGAAACTGAGAATTCACAAGTGCAGTTCAGAATCAAAATAAAAATATTGATCCTAAAACCCACATAACATTTAGCTCAGAAAAATAATCAGTTATTTCAAGCTTGGGTTGCACGTGAAAGATATCGTAAGGGTCCTAGTAGAAAGTAGGTGGTTTCAGGTCAATAGGTACCCTTAGATCCAAAATCAAAGTTTCCTCAGACGTAGCCTCCCGAATTTTTATTTCAACAATTCTATCTTCCAACATCAAGGGCTTAGGCTCTAGGACCTCTAGCATATCATTCACCCCATATGATTCTCCTAAGTTTAGAAATCGTGGCTGAATCATGATTGACTTGGGCACAATGATCTCAGAAGTCAGCTCTTCTGGGTGCAAATGAGGAATGGGGACACTAAATGAATCATCAAGTAAATGAGGATTCGAATCCTCCAAGTTAGCCCCAACTGAATCAAAATCTTCAATGACTGGGCTATCACATGGTTCGCCATGCTCCTTGAGCCCATTTGTCTCACTAAAATCATCTTCCTTAAGTTCAAGTGAGACTTCACTAAGAGATTCCTCACCTTCAGAATCAAAGAATTCATGATCCTCATTTATATATGTCTCAAAATCATATGTCATTTCATGGTCCACAGTGACATATTTTTCGTCATTCCCTGGCTCTAGGATCTTGGGTGAGAAACTTGATTCATCCTCAAAGGGTTGCTCCAACCCAACCTGGTCATCTCCAATCTCAGAATATGTATCCCCCTCAACAGGTGCCTGAGCAGGTTCAGACATTGGTCTCCTGAAGGGGGTTCATCTTGTGAGTCATCCCAAGATTTGACTAGGGCAACCACAAATTTCATCCTCGACCTCGACAATTTCCCAAGAAGAAACTCACCCAGGTCCCTATCCCTAACATTTTGGAGCAAATCCAATAGAGAACTATTAAGTTCATCAATCATTTTGATCATAGGCTCCAATGCTTTAGTGCATGGTGTTGGTTGAGCTTCTAAATATTGTATAGTGTTCCTCAAATTAGCCAACACCCTATCCTGGATCTGGTTCACTTGAACCGACTGGTTTGATTCAAGTTTGGGTGGGTTTGGGTTAAATCTAGGGGAGTCAAGATGTCGAGGTTCTCAGGTCCTTCCCTGATAGTAGGTCATTTCAGGTTGTTCAAAGAATGGTGGCAACCTATATTCAGCATAATTCTAGGGAGGGTAAGTGTTATAATCAGCATATCCTTCATGGTTGTAGATGTGGTTAGGTTGATCATTAAAGGATTGGGATCTATAATCATTGTAGCTCAAGGAAGGATAGTGTTGTCACGTTTTTGTGCGGGTTTAAAGTATATCACGTTGTAGTATAACTGACAAAACGTTCAAACAAATATAAAGAACTTTATTACTCAAAAAACTAGAGTATCCGAGGTCGAACACGGGGAGCAAGCTCAGTACTTTTTAAAACCAAAGAATACAACTGTTAAATGAAAAGGATTGATTCAAAGAGAGAATTTTAAAAAGGATTTGTGAAATAAAAATAGAATTGGACGTCTGATTTCTGTATCAGACGTCTTAAATGTAATCTCCTTTCTCTCTTCTTCTTCGTTGCTCTTCTCTCTTTCTGCCTTTGCTCCTTGTCTTGTGCAGGCTTCTTCTTCCTGCCTTTGTTTCTTTTCTCTTCTTTCTTCTTCTGCCTTTCCTTTCTTCTTCTTTCTCTTTGGTTCTCTACGAAAGCTTCTCCTTCTTTTTCTGTTACACAGCCTCTTCTTCTTTCTTCTCTTCCTGTTCTGCAGCTGCTAAGTGCTTGCTGCTTCCTTTGCTTCTTCCTTCCTGCACACACCACAGCCGAAGCAAAACCTACCCCCGTCCCTCTACCCAAGCGTCTCTCTCTCTCACAAGCAATTCGCTCAAGGACACTCTCCCAGAGCCACACGAGTAGTCGGGTCGGATTCGCACCCGGGACCAGGCGCACTGGCAAGTGGTGGTGCACGAGGAGTGCTCAAGGTTTGGGTTGGGTCGGATCCCACCAGATCCACGAGGTCAAGCCGTGGACGAGGCGGGTGTGAGGGCAGGTGAGGGACCTCACCCCTATGCTTACGGAGGCAATGAGAGTAAAACACAAAAATAATTTATACTATACCTGTGCTTTGCGATCCCACGATGTGGGACTATCTGGTTAGGCCTGCTTTCACGCGCACCCGCAGAATTCTCGTTGTGCAATTGCAACAGCTGCTGGCTTCGCAGCATGACTTGCTGGCCTAAGTCGCTTCGCAACACCTGCGTGCACCTGCAACCTGGAAGCCCTGGTGCCTGAAGCTGCTTCAAGCTCCTCGCTGCTTCGACCGTCAATGGCAGCAGGAGCTACAACCTGTCACACACAAGAATGGCCTATCGGCCCAATCAGATTAGCTGGAAACTTTCGCCGTGGCACGGCGAAGGCGGTGGGTGGTGCTGCAGGCTGCAGGTCGGCCTAGGCGTGCGTGCCTAGGTCAACCTGTAGCCGAAGGTGTGGGGTTGTTTGGGGGGTACTTTGGGGGTCTGGAGTGGCAGTGGAGGGGTGGAACGAGTTCCTGGTGGTGAGGCGGAGCTCACGAGGGGGTTGGCGAGCCGTGTGGAGGGGCGGAGTGGTTTGGGCGGCTCGCCCGAGGTCGGTCGGAGGCGAGGACGATGGAGGTGGTTAGGCACTGTCGAGGGGTAATCAGATAAAATAGCAGGGGGAAAAGAGAGAGGAGAGGATGGTGAGGGTATCTGGGGTGATCTGGAAGGAAGGGAGGCAACGGAGTGGACGACGCGTAAATGCCGTCGTCGGGGAAGAAGGACCCTGAGGGAGGGAGCAGCGACGAGGAAGAGGTCAGGAACACGTGCGCTTGGTACGGCACGACGTGGGAGGAAGCGGCGAAGTTGACTTTGCTGTTGGTATGGCAGTAGAGCGACGAGAAGGAGGAGAGGTGGTCACCGTAGCTTGCGGGTCTTTTGGCCGGAGATGGGAGAGAGGGAAATTGGAGGGGATCTCCGTCAAAATCAAGCTTAGGTTCTGCGGCAGGGTCTGGGGAGCCTTTTATAGGCGCTGGCTGAACCTTCTAGCACGTGGAGACCGCGCAATCACCTCTACTGGCTCGTCGGAGTTGGAAAGAGGGTGGATACCCGAATCTCTCGTGCGTTCACACGAGATTGGGTTCACACCAGCGATTGTAATTGGCTTTAGAAGGAAGGGAATTCCTCAGAGAATCCCCCTTCCATTTCTGGGAGGGAATCTCTTAGGGATTAGAGAGTAATCCCTCTCTAAACCTCGTCGGAGCTCGGTTCTACCCTAACAATGGCGGCAGGACCAGGTTGCAAAGGGGGCGGAAAACTTAGGGGGCTCTCTGCAAAGATATTCAAAAGATAGGGACCAAATTGTGCTTTGGGTGTAATCAATTGCAAAGTAGGTCAAGATGACCTCTCCTTAGGTCCAAATTTTGATACAAACCTAATTTGGACCTAAGGAATCCAATGGTGAAGTTGGATTTTAGGTTTGACCTCTTTTGATTGGACATTTTGCGTAAAAACCCAAATTAGGTTAATTGAAGAGCTAGGACCCTAATCTAGGTCAAACTGGGTTCCAAGGGCCAAATTAAGTGTTCTAAACCCTAGAGAATGTTTTTACATGATTTTTAGAGGGTTTACTTGATTTTTATTCTGACCGAAACCTTGTTAATTTATGCGGGTCTGTATTAGGGTTACCAAGTGTCATTTAATTCTTAGATTGCACATAAACCCATTTCTGATTGACTCAACCCACTTTTTATCTCATTTAGACCATTTGACCTATGTTTTGCCTCTGAGAAATCCCGTTTGTGAACTGCAATGGTAAAATTGCAGTTCTAACCTTTATTTCATGTTTTCTTCTCAGAGCACTTGTTCCTTCAGTTAAGCCTTCTTCTAGGTTATGTAGGAGCTTTTATCTTCTTTATTGGGTCAAAATGAGCTAGTATTGGCTCATGATGAGGCTCTCATCATACCCCCATGCCTAGCTTTTGCTAGTCCCTTAGCAAAATTTCAAAGTTTTAACTTCGATTCTAGACCCTAAGTGTCTGTCAACAATGATAAGTGCTTCTCCTTTTGTGATTAGGTAGGAATGCTAACAATAGGCCTAGAGGTACTCAAGTACCAACCAAAATCTGGACCTGTTCTGCTTTAGCCTCAGTCCTCCGCAAAGGTTTCTACAGCCCACAAAAACTAACCTAGGGCTTGTTGGACTCCGCGGTTAAAGCACCCGTGCTTGAGACATTTTTAGCCTAAGTTCAGTTTGCAGTGCATTTTTGTAAGAGAGAGATAGAAGATTTATTTGTTTGAAGATCTTTTCTCGCTCTTTTCTTTTTATTTCTAGCTTCGGATTAGCTTCTCAACACTGTCTGTATCGGATTCCTCATCCCCATCATCAATCCTCAAGGGTCCCTGGCTTTCGAGATTTCGAGATAATCCTGCCCATGGCGTTCTGTGGCTGAATTCAGCCCCTGGAGATCGACATTTTGTGATAATGCCGCCCATGGTATCTGAACCAGCAGAGTGCTTACCTGCCCCCAGTAGGATATTTAAATATCCTAAGAGACAAGCACCAAGGAGACGATATGTTGTTACGCATCTTCGAGGGGAATTTCCTGCCTCTCCACGCTGGAAACTCGTCCAAATCAATTTGTGTTGATTGGCCACTCCTAATCTAGGTGACCTTTTCAGAACATTCAATGCTTTTCGCATGATTTGGATGTTTATGCGCACTGAACCAGACTGTGTGTGAATTTGGGGTGCTTAGGTTACCGAATCCCGCAAACCGGAGGTCAGTTAACGAGGCCGAATACTTCCTAAGCCTTAGACCTAATACTCAAACTTCGCATTTTCCTCTTGAGGACTATCCATATTTTAATGGATACGTGAATTTTTAAGCTAAAGATACTAGCCCAAGAGGCCTAAGACCAGCGTTCCTGCTAGCCTCTTGTTATATCTCCGTAGCACTTTTCTTTTCTTTTTCTTGATTCGGTCTAGAACTTCAGTTAACCCCTTAATCTTTTACTATTGACTATTTCTTTTTATTTTCCTTTTGTGCTCCTTTTTGTCATTTTGCTCTCTTTTCTTCCTCTCATTTGTATGACCCTGAATTATTCCTCCCCTCCATCAAGTCTTTTTTTTTTATGAAACCCTTTCTTGATATGAATTTTTTTGTCATTTTGCACTTTCATACCCTCCCATGCCTAAGATTTGCAATGTCCCCATTGTAAATTAGGTGGGTTCGAATTCAGCTTAGTTCATGCATTAGGACAGGTGTGTAGTGAGTGAATGGGTCGAAGTGACTTGTTGCGAACGATTTCTAATCTTGGGTAGGTATACCTGAGGTGAAGTTGGCTGTTCTAATGGATGAACCCTAAAGTGCAATATGAGTTCCGCATAGAGATGTCAGAAAAGGTTTCGGGTTTTTCAAAGAATGACGGGTTGCCTCCCGTTAAGCGCTGAGTTTTACGCCATTGGCTGGGCGCAATGAGCTCAAGAGGAATGGAGGGTAAAGGATGACTCAGCCAAATCTATATCGGTCATGTCAATGAACGGCTTGAGTCTCTGACTGTTCACAACAAAAGGTTCAGAATCGTGGCTGAGTGGGCTGATTTCAATGGCTCCATTTCTGAAGATTTGCCGGACTAGGTAGGGTCCGACCCACTTGGATCTTAGCTTTCCTGGGAATAATTTCAGTCAGGCATCAAAGAGTAAAACTTTTTGACCAGGATGAAAAACCTTTCTAGAAATGTGTTTGTCGTGAAAATCTTTAACCCGTTCTTTGTAAATTCGCGAGTTCTCATACGCGTCGTGGCGTAACTCATCGATCTCGCTCATTTGAAGTCTTCTGTGGGTTCGAGCCTTGGAAAGGTCAAGATTACAGGTTCGTACTGCCCAATTGGCTTTATGCTCCAACTCGACGGGGAGGTGACATGCCTTCCCGTACACTAGTCTGAAGAGAGACATTCCTAATTGGGTCTTGTGGGCAGTCCTATAGGCCCACAATGCTTCCGGAAGCCGAGGAGACCAATCTTTTCTATCAGGTCGAACAGTAACCTGAAGGATCTTCTTGATCTCTCGGTTATATAGCTCAGCTAGACCATTAGTTTGGGGGTGGTAAGGAGTAGAGATTCGGTGTGACACCCCGTATTTGGTCATCAGTGACCTGAACTGAGCGTTTGTAAAATGGGTCCCTCTGTCGGAAATTACAGCACGCGGAATCCCGAACCTTGAGAAAATGTTTTGATGGAGGAATTTTGTAACGACTTTATGATTGTTGGTTCGGGTTGGAATGGCTTCTATCCACTTGGAAACATAGTCAACTGCGAGTAAGATGTATTCAAAGCCATCCGAGATCGGGAAGGGTCCCATGAAATCAATCCCCCAAATATCAAAAATTTCGCATACCAGGATCGGCTGTAGAGGCATCATGTCTCGATGGCTCATGTTGCCCAGAGTCTGGCAACGGGAACATGCCTTACAGTGATCGTATGCATCCTTGAAAATTGTGGGCCAGTAAAAGCCACACTGGAGGACTTTTGCTGTGATTTTATGTCCTGAAAAATGTCCACCGCATGCCTGGTCATGGCAGAATGAGAGTATGTCTTTGATTTCCACTTCCGCGATGCACCGTCGGATTATCTGATCAGCACCAATGCGGAATAGATACGGGTCTTCCCATAGGTAGTACTTGGCATCGGAACATAATCTGTCCTTTTTGGCCTTCGGCCAATCGGACGGAATCTGATGTGATGCTAGGTAATTAACTATATCAGTGAACCATGGAAGACTTGTATTGATAGTCAGGAGGTGCTCATCAGGAAAATATTCTATAATAGGTCCGGAAGGATCAATAATTTCAAAAGGAAGGCGGGACAAGTGATCGGCTACCACATTTTGCTTTCCCGCCTTGTCGTGAATCTCGAGGTCAAATTCTTGCAATAGCAAGATCCATCGGATTAATCGAGGTTTCGCATCCTTCTTAGCAAGGAGATGCCTCACAGCTGTATGATCCGAGTATATGATAACATGGGAACCCAGAAGGTATGATCTGAATTTTTCCAGGGCAAATACTACGGCCAGTAGCTCTTTCTCAATAACCATATAGTTACGCTGAGCTTCATCCAGTGTTTTGCTGGCGTAGTAAATGACCACAGGTTTCCCGTCAATTTTCTGCCCCAAAACCGCTCCTACAGCGAAGTCAGATGCATCGCACATGATCTCAAAGGGTTGAGACCAATCAGGGGACTGTAGGATCGGGGCTTGGGTGACTCGGTCAAGTAGGATCTCAAATGCTTGAGTGCATTCCTTGGAAATTTCGAAAGGCACATCCTTGGAGAGAAGATTGGTCAGGGGGCGCGCGATTTTTGAGAAATCGGGAATGAATCGACGGTAGAAACCGACGTGCCCCAAAAAAGATCGGATGTCCTTAATCGAGCTAGGCATAGGAAGCTTGGAAATCAGGTTAACCTTAGCTCGATCCACTTGGATGCCTTTCTCCGAGATTAGATGTCCCAGGACAATTCCCTCAGGCACCATGAAATGGCTCTTTTCCCAGGAAAGAACCAAATTCACCTCGATGCACCGCCTGAGTATTTGGACCAAGTGTTGGAGGGAATCGTCAAATGATTCTCCAAAAACTGAAAAATCATCCATGAAGACTTCCAGATAATCACCTACCATATCTGAGAATATGACAAGCATGCACCGTTGAAAAGTTGTAGGTGCATTGCAGAGACCGAAAGGCATCCTTCGAAATGCGTACGTCCCGAAGGGGCAGGTGAATGTGGTCTTTTCTTGGTCCTCTGGATGGATTGCCACCTGATTGTAACCGGAATACCCATCAAGAAAGCAGAAGAACCTATTTCCCGCTAGTTTTTCGAGGATTTGATCAATAAACGGTAGTGGGAAATGATCCTTCTTCGTGGAGGAATTGAGTCTTCTATAATCAATGCAGACTCTCCACAAGTTAGCTATTCGGGTAGGAATGACTTCTCCGGTTTCAGTCGTGATGATGGTAAGTCCTGCCTTCTTAGGCACCACTTGTATTGGACTCACCCAACGACTGTCGGAGTCGGGTAGATGATCCCTGCATCTAACCACTTTATGATCTCCTTTTTCACGACCTCCTGTAGGTTAGGGTTTAGGCGTCTTTGCATTTCTCTTGAAGGTCATGAGCCTTCTTCTGTGTAGATTCGATGTGTGTAGTAGGAAGGGCTTATACCAGTTAAATCATCGAGAGTCCATCCAATGGCTCTACGATGTTGCTGGTGAACAGAAATCAAACGGAGTTCCTGGTCAGGTGTGAATCCAGAATTGATAATCACAGGAAACGTCTGATTTGAATCCAAAAAGACATACTTCAGATGTTCGGCAAGGGGTTTGAGTTCCATGACAGGGTTGTCAGCAACAACAGGTGGTTTGGGGTTTGTATTAGGAGCAATGGTAGGAGTCATAGGTGTATCTAGATCATGTTTGCACTCCTCTGTTAGCGGTTTTTGATTCTCTAGTGGTTGATCAAGAATAATCGGGTTGTCCTCTATATGCAATTCATCAACCACGGCTTTGACATCACATATTTCCTCTATAACCCCACAATTAATCCCTTGCTAGGCCTTGAAAATGTCAATCTTCATGTTTTGATTCCCAAATTTTAATTCTATCTGGCCCTCTTCGCGGTTAATGTTGGCCCTAGTAGTGGCCAAAAAGGGTCTCCCTAATATGATTGGTGTGTCCCTTGGGTTCTTAGGTGCATCCATGTCTAGTACTATGAAGTCCACTGGGAAATAAAAATCTCTTACCCTAACAATGACATCCTCGAGTATTCCTTTGGGTGACTTGATGGATTGATCGGCTAACTGCAATGTCACCTCAGTGGGTTTAAGTTCAGATTCTTCAAGGTGGTCAAGGAGGGATGTAGGTATTAAATTTATGGAGGCATCTAGATCTAGTAGGGCTCTATCAAATTGGGTTTCACCAATTTTACAAGAAATCAAGGGAGTTCCTAGGTCTTTAGCCTTGGGTGGGAGTTTGCTCAAGATAACAGAGCTGGCTTGCTCTGACAGTACGATTGGGTTCCCATCCTTGGTTCGTAGCTTACGTTTAGGTGTACATATGTCTTTCAAGAATCTTGCGTAAGCTGGTATGTGGCGGATTGCATCCATCAACGGGATGTTTATCTGGACCTGTTCAAACAGCTTGACCAGATCCTCCTCGGGAGCCACAGGTTTGGTTATTCTTTTTCCTTTGGTCAAGGCCTCAGGAAATGGGATCCTAGCTAGTTCCTCTAGGATAGGTCCAGGTTCTTGATCTGGGACAGTAGTATCTTGGATAACTATCCTAGGGTCTTGGCTATTATCAGGTTTGGAGTGGTTTAGATAATGTGGGTCTTGAGTTATTTTACCACTATGTGTTGTTACAGAGTTCAACCCGGCCTGATTTGGGTTAGGTAGGAGGGGTGGCTGCTACTGAAATCCCGCATAAGATGTTGAAGCCTCCATCCCGTCTGGTGATGGAGTAGCGGGGGCCTGATAAATCACATGTGTTTGGCCCGAATTTGGATTCATAATGCGCTTCTAGGTTAGCACGTTATTTGGGTTGGGCAGAGGTTGCGAAGGAAGGGTGCCAGGTTGGCGGGAATTTGCCATCTGGGCCAGTTGGTTGCGAACCTTTGTGATCTCGTCCTTGTGCTGTTTTTGCATTGCCGCATTCGTCTTTTGAATGTCAGCCAGTGCTTGAAGGATAAGAGTCATTTGATCCTGGTTTTGCCCGGATTGGTAGGTGGGATTGGGCCGAGGCTGAGGCGGCTGAAATGGACGAGAGGCTTGTGGACGGGGTTGATATGGTGGTCTTTGAGAATTTCCCGCCCACTGAAAGTTAGGATGATTTCGCCATCCAGGGTTGTAGGTATTGGAGAATGGGTCATTCTGGATGGCGTTGAGGTCCTCGCAGTTCTGAGGAACCTTGGGAAAGTTAGAATACGAGGGTTCAGAGTTCCCCCAACTCGAGTAGAATGGATCGGAGGTTACTCCGGTCCGAGAGGCAGACGGGGGTGGATATGGGTCCATCCCCTTGGCAGGTTGGTGATAGATGTTTTGCACAGTTTCCCTTGCCAGAGGAGGTCGTGCAAAAGAGTTTTGCGCAGAGGTAGCTTGCTGCAAATGTCGAGTTAGCTCATCCACCTTCTTTTCTATGATAGAAACATTGTCCAGCCAACTGGCCATCAGTTCCAAGTCGACGAAAGTGGACAGGTCCTGCATCTCATGTGTCCCTCTTAGATTCGTCAATGCGCGGGCATTCGTCCTGTCGAATAAGCCCATGGAGTCATTATTTATGGAGTTCTCACACATGTTTTCGAGAATCTCCCACACCGTGTCCTCGTGTCGACCCATGATGTTTCCTCCGCACGTTGCATTGACGAATAAACGAATATCCTCACGGAGTCCCTGGTAAAAAGACTGGACTTGTTCCCACTTAGGAACTCCGTGATGGGGGCACTTTCGCAAGAGATGTAGGAATCGATCCCAAGCTTCGTGAAGAGGTTCTCCCGGTTGTTGAGTGAAATGAGTGATCTGGTGGCGCAAGGCATTCGTCCGGCCAACGGGGAAGAATTTTTTCAAAAATTCGGACTGTAGTTCCTCCCATGTGTTGATCGGACGGGTTTGAGTTTGATACCAATGTGCGGCCTTGTCCATGAGGGAGAACGAAAACATTTCATGAGTAGGATATCCCGATTTTGTACATCTGACCTAAAGGTCTGGGCCAGATGCTTGAGTTGTTTGATGTGTTGGAATGGATCCTCAGAGTTAAGCCCATGAAACTTCGGTATGGCATGAATCATATTGGGCTTCAGTTCAGAATCAGGTCCTCCAATTGGGATTCGTACTCGGGGTTCGATTGCCACCGCAGTGGGATTATAGTGATCTCGCATCATAGGTCGCTGTGGTGGGTTTACAAAGTTCTGAAAGAGATCATTAAGGCGTTGAAGTTGGTGTTCAGGGTTGTTCTCCTCTTCAATGGGTTGTGCCATGATGGGAGAAGAAGGAGAATCAGGATCTGAATCAGATGAAAGATTTATGTGGTGGGGTTGCTGCACAAACAAGGGTGTCGAGGCTTGGCCTCGACGAGAGTGAATTCCTAAAGGAGGTCTTAAGGGTGGTCTTAAGGACCTCCTACCGAACATGCACCGAAAGATGTGATGAGATTAGAAGGTGCTGGACCCAATCAAGACACCCAAAAATTGTTGGATGACTATAGAGGTTCGGGGCAGATGGACCCCTGGATCAGAAGATCGTCCACCTGAGAAATACCTGGGCAGCCAGAGAGAGAGAGTCCCGCAAAGACCCCTACACGGTAGAGCATCCCCACGGGTTACAGGGTTTCCCCCACCCGACCTCTCTTGTCACTGCAGTTCCAGGTAGACCAGAATGGGGACCTTGACCTCTTAAGTCTACCTTTTTTATTTTAAGATCAAGGTGCTTAATGTTCCACTTGAACTTTTAAGATTTTGAGTGCGAAAAAGTGACCTAATTTTAAGGTTGGTTGACCCAAGGGATCAACTTCACCTCTTGTTCCTTTGAGAGTTTTTAGGTCCTTTTTTTTTTTATGGTTCAAATGGATTAACAGCCTGATTTGCTTAGGGTTCCTCTTGTATAGATCTTCTCAAACACGGTTTAGGCACACCTCTTTTTGGAAAAATTTGCTTCTTTATTTAAGAGAAGATGTGTCTCTAAAAACCTTAGCTTTGCAATCCCTAACTTGGCTCTAGTGGGTCCAATTTAATTGCCTTAGAAATTAGCACCTAGGGCTCAATCAATAAAGTTTTAGCCTTAGTTGCCTTAGTTGGATGAACAGACAAAAATATGTTGAAATGAAAATCAGGCAACTTGATGAGTTACTAAATATGAAACAGGTAGCCCTAAGTTGATTTTTCTCTTTTTTTCCTTTTTAGATTTTGAGAGGGTTAAGAGAGAGGGCTTATGGAAATTACCTGTTCCTTGGAGAGTCTGTTGTGCAGTTATTGTTCTTTCCTTTTTGTTTTGCTTTCCCTGCTTGAACACAACAAAAGAGAGAAGTTAAGTCAGATATTAGATAGAAAAGTTGTAATCAAAAGCTTTAAAAGTGCTCGTTGCTCCCCGGCAACGGTGCCAAAATGTTGTCACGTTTTTGTGCGTGTTTAAAGTATATCACATTGTAGTATAACCGACAAAATGTTCAAACAAATATAAAGAATTTTATTACTCGAAAAACTAGAGTACCCGAGGTCGAACACGGGGAGCAAGCTCAGTACTTTTTAAAACCAAAGAATAAAACTGTTAAATGAAAATGATTGATTCAAAGAGAGAATTTTAAAAAGGATTTGTGAAATAAAAATAGAATTGGACGTCTGATTTCTGTATCAGACGTCTTAAATGTAATCTCCTTTCTTTCTTCTTCTTCGTTGCTCTTCTCTCTTTCTGTCTTTGCTTCTTGTCTTGTGCAAGCTTCTTCTTCCTGCCTTTGTTTCTTTTCTCTTCTTTCTTCTTCTGCCTTTCCTTTCTTCTTCTTTCTCTTTGGTTCTCTACGAAAGCTTCACCTTCTTTTTCTGCTACATAGCCTCTTCTTCTTTCTTCTCTTCCTGTTCTGCAGCTGCTAAGTGCTCGCTGCTTCCTTTGCTTCTTCCTTCCTACACACACCACAGCCGAAGCAAAACCTACCCCCGTCCCTCTACCCAAGCGTCTCTCTATCTCACAAGCAATTCGCTCAAGGACGCTCTCCCAGAGCCACACGGGTAGTCGGGTCGGATTCGCACCCGGGACCAGGCGCACCGGCAAGTGGTGGTGCACGAGGAGTGCTCAAGGTTTGGGTCGGGTCGGATCCCACCAGATCCGCGAGGTCAAGCCGCGGATGAGGCGGGTGTGAGGGTAGGTGAGGGACCTCACCCCTGTGCTTACGGAGGCAATGAGAGAAAAACACAAAACTTATTTATACTATACCTGTGTTTTGCGATCCCACAATGTGGGACTATCTGGTCAGGCCTGCTTTCACGTACGCCCGCAGAATTCTCGTCGTGCAATTGCCCCAGCTGCTGGCTTCGCAGCACGACTTGCTGACCTAAGTCGCTTCGCAACACATGCTGCACCTGCAACCTGGAAGCCCTGGTGCCTGAAGCTGCTTCAAGCTCCTAGCTGCTTCGACCGTCAATGGCGGCAGGAGCTACAACCTGCCACACACAAGAACGGCCTATTGGCCGAATCAGATTAGCTGGAAACTTTCCCCATGGCACGGCGAAGGCAGTGGGCGGTGCTGCAGGCTGCAGGTCGACCTAGGCGTGCGTGCCTAGGTCAACCTGTAGCCGAAGGTGTGGGGTTGTTCGGGGGGCTACTGTGGGGGTCTGGAGTGGCAGTGGAGGGGTGGAACGAGTTCCTGGTGGTGAGGCGGAGCTCACGAGGGTGTTGGCGAGCCGTGTGGAGGGGCAGAGTGGTTTGGGCGGCTCGCCGGAGGTCGGTCGGAGGCGAGGACGATGGAGGTGGTTAGGCACTGTCGGGGGGTAATCAGATAAAATAGCAGGGGGAAAAGAGAGAGGAGAGGATGGAGAGGGTATCTGGGGTGATCTGGAAGGAAGGGAGGCAGCGGAGTGGACGGCGCGTAAATGCCGTCGTCGGGGAAGAAGGACCCTGAGGGAGGGAGCAGCGACGAGGAAGAGGTCAGGAACACGTGCGCTTGGTACGGCGCGACGTGGGAGGAAGAGACGGAGTTGACTCTGCTATTGGTATGGCAGTAGAGCGACGAGAAGGAGGAGAGGAGGTCACCGGAGCTTGCGGGTCTTTTGGCCGGAGATGGGAGAGAGGGAAATTGGAGGGGACTCCGTCAAAATCAAGCTTAGGTTCTGCGGCAGGGTCTGGGGAGCCTTTTATAGGTGCTGGCCGAACCTTATAGCGTGTGGAGACCGCGCAATCACCCCCGCTGGCTCGCCGGAGTTGGAAAGAGGGTGGATACCCGAATCTCTCGTGCATTCACACGAGAGATTGGGTTCACACCAGCGATTGTAATTGGCTTTAGAAGGAAGGGAATTCCTCAGAGAATCCCCCTTCCATTTTTGAGAGGGAATCTCTAAGGGATTAGAGAGTAATCCCTCTCTAAACCTCGTCGGAGCTCGGTTCTGCCCTAACAATGGCGGCAGGACCAGATTGCAAAGGGGGCGAAAAACTTAGGGGCTCTCTGCAAAGATATTCAAAAGATAGGGACCAAATTGTGCTTTGGGTGTACTCAATTGCAAAGTAGGTCAAGATGACCTCTGCTTTGGTCCAAATTTTGATACAAACCTAATTTGGACATAAGGAATCCAATGGTAGATTTGGATTTTAGGTTTGACCTCGTTTTACTGGACATTTTGCATAAAAACCCAAATTAGGTTAATTGAAGAGCTAGGACCCTAATCTAGGTCAAACTGGGTTCCAAGGGCCAAATTAAGTGTTATAAACCCTAGAGAATGTTTTTACATGATTTTTGGAGGGTTTACTTGATTTTTATTCTGACCAAAACCTTGTTAATTTATGCGGGTCTGTTTTAGGGTTACCAAGTGTCATTTAATTCTTAGATTGCACATAAACCCATTTCTGATTGACTCAACCCACTTTTTATCTCATTTAGACCATTTGACCTATATTTTGCCTCTGAGAAATCCCATTTATTAACTGCAATGGTAAAATTGCAGTTTTAACCTTTATTTCATATTTTCTTCTCAGAGCACTTGTTCCTTCAGTTAAGCCTTCTTCTAGGTTATGTAGGAGCTTTTATCTTCTTTATTGGGTCAAAATGAGCTATTTATGGCTCATGATGAGGCTCTCATCAGATAGTAATCATAGTCTTATTGTCTAGGGATAGACCCTGGACACTAAGGTCGAGATTCGTATCCCTAATCAAAGTTATCCCGACTAGTGGATGGGTAATTACAAGTCAAGTCGGGATAGTAATCATCTTGGGGATAAGTGGTGGTAGGAGGATAGGATTGGAAATGTGTGTAAGATGTGGAAGGGTACATGGTAGAATAGGAGAGAAAACAGAAGATAGAAAGGTGCCCTGCAGTACAAGCAATCAACCTTGTCCTTAGGTGGGTTAGCCTAAAGACCTACAGACTCCCAGGACCCATCTTGAGATTATAAATGATTCAGTCTACTTTTATTCAGTCAATCCATCCAATTAGAAGGAGGGACTGGGGAGAAGATTCTTCCTTTGGCTTGCGCCTTCGGTTCCTAGTGTAACCCCAGCTGCAGTCGTTTGACGCTACTCCCCTAGCTAGCATCAGATGGACCAGTAGAAGCAGATTAATCGAAAAAAATCTCAGTCTGAGCCCCGAAAAGCGAATCAATCCTTCAAGCCAACATCTACTAAGTTTTAATTAGGCTTGGGATGATTGTGCTCTGGGAATGTGATGGTCCCTTTAGATGGGTTGTGCCCTTAATGATCAGTTAAAATGTGTGTGCATACATAACTACGATTTACAAACAAGGTTATTTGATAATGTGTCTTTTAGGGTTTAACCTTGTTTAGTAGCTTTTAGGGTTTAATCTTAGGTATATTCAATCAAGTTTAGGAGAACACTCCAAGTTTTGCAAGCATTGGTGATGATATATTCCTTTAAAAATAAAAAAAAATGTGCAGTGCCTGGTTCAACCCTAAGAATCAACCCTAAGTGGCAAGCTACTGATGAATCGCTTTTAGTTTGAGTGGTACGACCCAAACAAATCAATTAATTAGCCTATTCACACCACAGATTAAGGCACACAATGTCTTAGCCTAATCAAATTTCTACTCACTTATGTGTTTTGAGTTGAAGTGTACCAGGTCCATAGGTTAGATCCCGGTTAAGTGGTAGAATCAAAGTGGAGTGGTGCGCCTTAGGTCGAGAGTTGTGGGTGTTAAGGTGTGTCTCTTTCAGAAAATCCCACAATCAGATAACACTTATTTTTTATTTTACTTAAGTGGATGGCGAGGTGAGTGGTGGTGGCAAACAAACAACCAAATCTATCCTAGGGTTTGTAAAAAGCACCTAAGTTGATTTGGGTTTGAGTTATTAGGTTATGGAATGAAAACTAAGGTGGGGGTGGTGTGGGGACACTTACAAAACCTTCATTCGCACTTTTCTCCGATCTAACCGCTTTGGCCTGCCTCAGAAGAGTACCTGCAATCACAGTAAGATTAGAGAAAAAGTGAGATAAAAATTAGGTAAGATGGAAAAACACGGAAAGAAAAAAAAACCAAAGAGCGTTGCCTCCCCAGCAACAGCGTAAAAATGATCGCATGGGTTTCGTGAGTTTGAAATCATGGTTACAAGTAACTCATTGTCATAGTTGCAAAATGCGTGGTCAAATAAAATTTGTACCGAAATTCTAAGGGAGTATTGGGTCGAACATGGGGAGGCAAACATTTGGTTTTGGAAATCCATGCTTCGCTTTTATTTGTTTTTGGTTGTTTTTACCTTTTCTAAGGTTTTTGGTATTTTTAGCAAGCAGGAGCTTAGATCGATGAAAACTTTATCTACTTGCAAAAATGTAAGAGAGAGAGAGAAATAATCATCTATTCATGAACAACTATTTGTTACAACTATGAAAGTAGGAAAACCACACTATGAAAGCGTAAAAAGATAGAAAGAGGTGAGAGAAATCCCCCTCGACAGTTGCTCGGAGGATGACTCGCTCTAACGTCTCATAGAGGAAGGTGGTGAGGAGCGGGACGAAGGAGGATAGAGCCAGAGGATGGAGGATGGGGCAGGATGGCATCGTGGCGAGGATCTTCTTCCTGAAGGGTGGTGAGAGGATGGCCATGGGATGCTCCACGAATGGGGATTAGGGGAGGGAAAACTATTTGGTTTTCTATTCTAGAGGAGCATCTCGGACTTGGGACAAGCTCTCTCTAGAGCCTTGGAGGTGGTGAGAGGAAGAAACGAAGAGATGGTTTGAAATGGTGGTGGGTAGGTCCTTTTATAGTGGAGGAAGAACAAATTCGCATTTGGGTCATTACTGATGTCCATAAACATCTCTACAGCTGTCATTGAAGATCCACCCTTCAATTCCTCTTTTTGGCAGGCGTAGACCACTGGTGACAGCTGCAAGCATCACTAAAGGCCCGCGTCGCTAAAGATTTGCACTTGCTCCACTGGCTCGCACATCGCGTGCTGCATCCTTCACGTGCCCGTGCTCCCCACACCATGTCACGTGCGCACGTGCTGGTATGCGCTACGCTGCTGCTGCGCGCGGCTGCGGCTGTGCGCAGTGCGGTGTGCTACGCGTGGCTGTGGCTGTGCGCGGTGCGCTGTTGTTGGCCAGCGTTGGGAGGCCTGGATGGTGCCACATGGCACCACCTGGGCCATCCATTCTTCTTTCTTTTGTAGAGGGTGCCACGGTGCTCAGATCGAGATGATTCCTGCACTACTGGACTACGATCGTCGCTTCGGATCCATCTGTATGGTCGGATTTTCCATCCAAAACCCGTATGGATGTCGCATTGTCCCCTGGCCGTTGATCTTCCTTGGACTTCGTATGATGCTACGGTTCTCCGATCTAGATGATTTTAGAGGCGTTAGACTTCGATCGTCATCTTAATCAGATCCGTTTGGTCCGATCATCAATTCGAAGCCCTGAAATATGTCTTCTTCTCTCCTGACCATAAAAAGGACCTAATTAACCTAAAATATATACAACTACTCTAAATGCAAAATGATTCATGCTATGCAATATTTATAGCATGAAATGCAAATCTAAGCCTAGAAACATGCATGAATAGGCATTTTAACCTAAATAGATGTGTCTACATCATTGCCATATGTGGCAACTGTAGGTTCTAATGGAGGGAGGTGAGATGTGCATGATAAACAAATATAATGCGGAAATAAATCAGCAATCACACAAAAATGCAATCTCACAAAGACAAGGATTTTTAGGTGGAAACCCAAACCTGGTTAAAAACCACCACCTAAATCTCTTGGTTTAAGATTTTTTGATTGACTTAGTCGATCAAATTCACTAACTGAGTCACTTAAATGAGGGTGACTCAACCTCTTACAATCACGCTACTTTGAATGAGGCTAGCGTACCTCAAATGCCTTCCTCTTCACGAGAAGTATTTTATCTCTTGAAGGAGACGAGAATTCGCAAAGCGAATACCCAATCACAAAAGAAACGAGAAAAATAACAACTTATAGAGCCTAAATAGGTAAATGAACTTAGCTATTATAGGTAAAAGGATCTTCCCTAAATTAGAAGTGATTCGACGTGAATTCGACAGAGTATCGGTGCTCTCAGATTTGTTGAATAGGACTTGGAGAGCATGAACTTGTCCCTATCTCTTCTTTGACACAAGTATGGTAGAAAGTATTCTATCAAGGTGTGTGAAACAAAGGAAGGGTCTTCATCTATTTATAGAGGCTCTAAGAAGGGTTTAGAAGGCCTTGGAAGGCTTCCATAGCCGTTAGGAATAAATCACAAGAGATCAAGCCAAAATCCCAATGAAATCAGGGTCATTTATGATTCTGACAGGGTTATTAGACATCTGAATTTAAGGTCAGACATTTCAATCTTTGTCTGATCTAAAGGTTAGTCGTCTGATTTAGAAGGGTTGATTATCTGGATGGTGTTGGATCAAGACAGACATCTAAGAAGGTGTTTTAAGTCATCTAAGAATTAAATCAGACATCTAATTCTAAGATCGAAATAGGGTTCTAGGTAATTTAGTTCAGACAACAGGTCAATCATCTGACAAAGACTCTGGACATTTGGAAAGAGAAATCTTTGCGGGAATATATTTCCAGAGGCTTAAATGGCTATTAGGTCTGACAAAAGTAGATTTGGGTCAGATCTTAGCCTAACATCTATTTATCAGATGTCTGAGAGGCCAGTACGGATGTCTAGAAAGTGTTATAAATATGATTAAAAGGAAATCCTCGAATATTATGCTCTGACAGTCCAACCGTTCTATTGTTGGACATCTATCAAGGTCATCAGACATCTTCTAAGACTTTTGGACTATGGGTTGGTCGTCTGAAGGTAATAAACAGAGTACTAAGTCCAACCTAAGTGTTTGGATGTTAGTACAAACTATCAGACATCTTAAAGTCCAAGATCAAATGTCTGGAGTTCAGATTGGATGTCTAATCAGGCTGTCTGATTACTATTTTGGTTTCCTAAGTGATTTCCAAGATTGTCTAAGTATCCTAGGGTAGTGTAGATGTTCTAAGGACTATAGATATGTTACTTTGAGCTTTTTAACATGTAATCTAAGAAAATAAAGAGCAAAGAGCATAAACAACAAGTGCCAAGAATAAGACAATGAGACATCTATCATATTCTTCTTGTCTTCAAGCTCTTGCTCCACACGATGCTCCATCTTTACTTTTTCCTCCATCAAGTTCCTCCAATCGGCTATGAATGCAAGCTTGAGCTCCTTCACACTTGATTCCATTTGCATTCATCCTAAAATCTTAAACTCAATGCAAATGTTAAGTACCAAGTGTTTTGTTATCAGCAAAATCAGCGATCGTGGTGCTCTTGCACCAACAACAACATTGTACCAAGTGTAATTTCTTTTGCCTATTTCAATAAAATAGGCATATTCTAGGAAATGACATTTAGCATAATATAAAGCATCAAGAGAAACCACCAACTTTTTTTAGAAGATCATACACAAGGGTAGTTCTCCCTTTTTTATAATGTCGAAACTAGAAACAAGTATATGCATCCAACCGACTCCTTACCTAAACAATTTGATATGGTTACTCCTTGCCTTGGTATCCAATCAACTTTTACCATACATAACGATGGTCACATACTAAACCATAACCTAAGTCAATAAGCACCGATACAATGATTTAATTTCATTATGAAAATAATATTGATATGCATGTTTCTTCACATAGGTATCATTACTTTTCTTAATATATGGAATTTAAAGCACTTAATGAAGGAGGAAACTAAAGCACACATGGCTACTGGAGCTTGATTTATATTGAGCTCAAAAAGTTTAGGATCCTAGAATTTTAGCAGAATTTAATGCTCATGAATTGGTTTAATGTGCTCTGAATATCAAGGCTACTAATAGAAAATGTAAATGCATGGCATTTTTTCTTTTGAAAGAAAATATGCAAATCACATAAATAGGATCAAATATGCAAAATGTTGTCAGTATGAAGGCAAAAAGCTTAGTACAGGGCTTGTATACATAGAACTTATGTCTAATAAATAAATCTACTCATATATAAATAGGTCAAGGTAATAAATTTGACCTAAGTTTGTCATCTCATTCAACTTAAGCATAGGACTCAGATCCTTTTATACTAGGATACGATCACTTAGGATCAACTCAATCTTCCACTAAATCTTGTGCCCTTCCAAGTATTAAACTAAAAAAATTACTAACCTAAACACAAAAGTTACTAACCTTGAGAGCTTACTAGTACCTTATCATACATCAAAACCATGTAAAAATGCATGTGAGGCTAAAACTAAAACAACATGAATAAATCTATAGGACTGGTGAGAAAGGGCCATTTTCTAGCCAAATTGCAAAAGAATTGCATGAGCTTCCATATGTCGCTTCGGTCAGTCAATTAATAGCCACCTCCCTTAGGCATGATACTGATTTCATTTCAAAAGTGGTGATGCTAACACCATCATTCGCCATAACTAGCTTGAATTCATTGGAATCAAGAGACAAATGCTCCTAAATGATCGCCTAAAAACCATAATTCTATTCTAAACTATTTTGAGAAAATAAAACATGATTAATTCTGCAGTTTTAACATCACATCACAAATGTAAAGTAACCACAGGGTTATTCAGGGGTTAATCAAAAGTAAATTGAGCATTAAAGACCAAGAAGTGGGTCCACATTGATAGAAGCAGGGTTTCAGGCATTTCGAGGGTGAAAACAATGCACAAAACCCTAATTATTAACCAACCTAAATTAAAGAGGTTATGTTTAGGATAAAATTAATCTAAACCTCCTAAAACTTATAGAAAAATATTCTAAGAGATTTGGTACACTTGGTTTGACCATTTAAACCCATTTTGACCAAGAACAAAGATTCAAATGGGAATTTATCTTGATTTAGGCTTCTGTGCAATTTAGCTAGTCAAACAAGGATAAAACTCAAATCCAAGTTCACCATTAGATTCCTTGGGTCCAAATTAGGTTAAGACCAAAATTTGGCCCCAATCAGAGTCCATCTTGACCTAGTTTGCATTTTAATCCCTAAAATCTTTATCCTTCACAATTAAGCCCCTAGATTTTGATTTTATTGCACCCTAGTCCCTATCTTTTTTCGTCATCTTCAAAAATAGGTCCCTGCTGCCGTCATCTTCCTCACAACAGGGATGGAAATCTGTAGGCCCAACTCGCATCATTTAATCAAGCAAATTGATCAAGATTCTTCAATAAAAAATCACTAGATTCGGTAAGATTGTTCCCAAGATCTTGGCCGATCGACCAGACCCTATTTTGAGATCAATCATAGTCATTTTGCACACTGGGGAACCCATGTTTCCAAACCCAAAATCCATCTTCAAGGCAAGTTATAATTTGCCTTGTTTGCTTACAAATTGAGAGGAGATGCTCTCGATAAGTAAGTAGGGCTGCATCTACCCAAGCCTAGTTCATCTCGTTTCTAGCGTGCAACTCCTCCTTGCTTCTTCCTCCACCGCTACCATTAACGATGACTTAGGGCTTCTTTGAACCATGTCGTCGGCCTCTCCCATGTACAAAAGGGAGAGGGCTTCTCCTCAACACCTCGTTGTCGTGATTCTAGATAAAGAAGACAACCCAATTACCCCTTCATTGGCTTCATCCTTACCCCTTTCCATCTCAGCTTCGATGTACCTTCGGCGAGCTTCCCCTAGCCTCCGTTCTTTCAATTAGTTTAGGGCTTCTACTCATCTCCCCTCTAATTAGCTTTAGCTCAAATCTTAGACCCTAATTCCCACTCCTCCTTCCCCGACGCCAACCACACCTTCGCCGACCACCTTCATCGCTGGTCTACCTACATCCTCCACTCACGTAATTGATCACGGTGAAAGCTTTGCCTCACCTCCCCCGTACTTTTGCCTCACCCAATTTCACCTCGCACACATTTCATCATCTTCTCCGACCACGTTAGCCGGAGCTCTGCCCATCTTCATGCTCTAGCCACTCCGCTGCACCTCACACCAAATTGCTCACACCATCGCCTTTGTTGTGGCATGACAAAGGTTGCTAGCTATTTGACTTGGGCCCTAAGCCATATTTTCTTGCAGGTCACCGTTGCCATTATCGATCATCTTCTCCAGCTCCGTCAATCACTGTCTGTAAACCAACTACTTCACCTCCACCGCCAATCAACGTAGCTTGACATCACAACAACACCCGGATACTCAATTAAGTGAGGGTAGACCAACAACAGCTACAATCAGAGGAGCACCCACCTATGGCATACACAAAGGAAGAGGGGGACATTTAGTCCCACCTCAGTAATGACAGTAGCGAGAGCAACACATAAAGTGTTTTGCTACTAAGGACTCACTGCCTCGAAATAGCAGGGGTGAGCTCCTCACCTCATGATAAACGCCAGTTTATCATCATTCTTATGCATTAAAACAAACCTACCTTTTAGGATTTTACTCCGCAAACAGGTTTTTGGGCTGCATTTAGGCATTAATTAGGTTAGGCATGCATTGCACTTTTTATTATCTTTTTAATGTGTTTTTCTGAGTGTTAGGGATATACAGATTGCCAAATTCCTAGAACCCTAGCACTCAGGAAGGCAACTGGTGAAGAAGAAGCTCTCACCAACTAGAACCTAGCTTGATCCAACTCAGCATAGCTGGAATTCAGCTCACCTGAACTAGAGTTACCTCATCCTAGCTCTATTTAGCTCATCTCAGCTGAATGGCAGCTCAAGAGAGCTCACCTTAGCTCACCCTAGCTCAGGTCAGCTCAGATCTAGCTCAACCTAGCTGAGATCTAGCTCATCTCAGCACCCATTAGTTCATTGGGAGCTCTAGCTAGCTTAGCTGAGTTTACTGGACTTCACCCCAGCTCAGGTCCAGCTACATCCAGCTCCACTCAACTCCAACTAGCTGAAGATGACTTCATTTCAGCTCAGGAAGCTTAAGTCCAGCTCTTGGGGATTCAGCTTAGCTCAACTGCCTCAACCAGCTTGATCCTCCCCGGGAGCACCAGACCCAGCTCACCTCAGCTCATTATGGTAGAATCCAGCTCACTTTAGCTTGGCTTAGCAGCTAGCAAAGAGCTAGCAAGGTAAGCCAGCTATAGTAGCTCCATGCCACCCTCTTCAGTAGCTGCCAGCTCCAGCTCAAGCTCCAGACTTCTCCTCAGCTCCTCTCTTCAAACCCTAGCTCACATTGCCTACTCCTCTACTCCATAGCTAGCTAAGCTAGATTAGCTTTGCTTAGCTTAGCTAGCATACAGCTGCTTGGCCATCCTCCACCTTCAACTCAACCCTGGCTAGCTCCACCAACTAGTCCACCTAATCTAGCTACCTACTCCTACTCCAAGTTGGCACCACCACCATCACACCTCTTCACCTTATCACCACCACCAAAATCCACCTATTTTCTCTCCAAAATAACCTTCTAGAACCCTTCCCTTTTGGCGCCAACTTTCCCTCCAAAAACCCATCAATCTTCACCCTACACCTAAGCCTTAAACCCATCTCCACCATCCACCGAAGATGCCTTCTAGAAACCCTATAGTTGACGACAAATATAGGTGCCCTTTCACCACCATAGCCACCCCATGGCACCCCTTTAGTTGGCGCCACATAACCCTAGCCTTAGGATAAACTTAACCACCTATAACCACCACCAAACTCCATCATAGCCCTCCACCTATTCATGCCAACCCTACCCCCATCCCACTCTATATAAACCCATCACCTACCACCATTTTCTTCATCCTCCCATTAGATAATTTCCACCTTACTTCCACCTAAACCTACAACCAACAAGAAGGAGTAGAGAAGAAGATTAAGGGGGCACATCACCCTCCCCCTTGGTGCCTTCTCCTCCCCATTCCTTCCCTTTGTGCCACACCAAGAAGGAGGAGGATCTTCACCACTAGGAGGACGGTCGAGCAAGGAGAAGCAAGGGTGGTGCACAACCACCCTTGAAGGAGAGCATTGAAGGTGGTAGCTTCCACCTTGGAGGAGCATCTCAAGAAAGGAGAAGGAGGAGCCCTTTTCAAGCCTAGGAGCCCTTAAGCTTGGAGCAAGGAGCTTCTCCTCTTCACCAACAATTCAGGAGGACTTGTGTTTTCTTTTATTTGTTGCAATTATCTATTAGTAGAAGCATTCATCTACTAAGTTTTTCTGTAAAACACTTTCTCATTAATCTAGTTGCCTTCATTGAAATTTCCTTTTTGTTGCATTTTAATAGCTGTGATTCTAGCACTCTTCACTCCCTCTCCCTAATTACTCTAGGCCTCCATGTGCCTAGAGTGAGCTTAGGGAGAGGAATTATTTGTCACTTAGGTGTTAACTTAGTGATAGTAGTTGTTATTTACTTTCATGCCAACAACTCGTGTTTACCTTCGTTATTTCAAAACCCTATAAAAATGATATATTGAAAAAGAACAAAAAGAAAGGTGATTTCTACTTCCAAGCAAGAGACCTGAATTTTGCAAACATATTGCCTCCTTAGACGACCTTAGATACTCCCCTATCTAGGTTACAAATTTGAAAGCGAAAGCGGATTTACATGTTGCAACGACACTAAATTGCTTAATTAACAAACTACGTATTTTCATGATCACCTCACACACCACGCACACCTCGCCTAAGCCTGCTCACTGTTCATACCTGATTACCTGACACTATGCATTCCCGTATACCTGGTTGAGAAAGGAAGAGAATCTGTGGAGGGTGGGGATGGTTTTGCACTGTTCATACCTCGAAATTCATGCCTTTACATCTGACACTTAGGCGTTTAAGGTCTTCTGCCTCATGCTTGAGGCTCTGTGTTGACCTTGTGCCTCTATGTTGTGTTTGCCTTAGTTCTTCTGAGGTGTCAGATAAGGCGTTTGGACCTTAGATGCGATGTTTGACTTGGTTGCTTGGTCTGATGTTGTTGTGGCTTTGATTGAAAGTGCTGGTAGGTTGCTTGGTTATGATCATCCCTTTGAGTTACAAATCTATTGCACTCTGAGTTCAATTTTAGAATAGCTGACTCCACCTTTGGTACTTGTATCAAAGCTTGAAATCGTCCGCAACAGTCACCCTGACCCATTCACCGACCCTTTTGACCCTGTTGTAGCCCATGAACCAAATTGATTTCATACCCTCCGATTTACAATGAGGACATTGCAAAACTTAGGCATGGCGGGGAATTAAAGTGCAAACACATAGAAATTAAAGCTTATGAGGGGTTCTCACAAAAAAATACATATTCAAAAAACCAAAAAAAAATTGAAAAAGACAAAAATGGAGAAAGGGGATGAAATTTTGAGAGATTAATTGCATATCATTCTTGAGGAGGAAAAAAGGGAGGTGATTTAAAATGTCAAAAAGGAGCACAATTTGAAACAAAAAATGCTAGTCATTAGTAAATGATTATGGAAATTACTTAAGTTCTAGATCAAATCAAAAGAAAAAAAGTTAAGTCCTAAAATAATAGAAAGTCATGGAGATTAGTATGAGTGCTGATATTAGGCCTCTTAGGCTTGTTTTGGGCTTAAACATTTAAGTATCAATTAAGATCCGGATAGTCCTCAAGGGGTTGAGGAAAATGCGAAGTTTATGTATTAGGTCTAAGGCTTAGGGATTATTCAGCCTTGCTAACTGACCTCTGATTTACGGGACTTGGTAACTTAAGCACCCTAATCCATACAAAAGTCTGGTTCAGTGCACTTAACAATCAAAATCATGCAAAAGCGTTTATTCTATTATGTAAAAGCTACCTATATTAGGAGTTGCTTATAAACACAACTTGATTTGGATGAGTTCCCCACATGGAGAGGCAAGAAATTCCCCTCAAAGATACACAATAACATATCGTCTCCTCGGTGCTTGTCTCCTAGGATATCTAAATATCCTATCGGGGGCATGTAAGCACCTTGTGCTGGTTTAGGTGCCATGGGCAGGATTATCCCGAAATGTCGATTGCCAGGGCCTGAATTTAGCTACGAAACACCATGGGCAGCACTACCTCAAAGTGTTGAAAGCCAGGGTTTTAGGGGTTACCATGGGCGGTGCTATCTTGAAGCATCGATTGCCAGGGACCCTGTCAGGATTAATGGTGGGAACTAGGAATCTAATACAGACCATGTTTTTCAACCAATCTGAAGCTAGAAACAAAGAAAAAGAAAAAGAGAGAGAAAGCTCTCCAAAAATACAAAAATTCCTCTATCCCTCTCTTACAAAAACATACTACAAACTGAACCTGGACTAACCATGTTCAAGCATGAGTGCTTTAACCGTTGGGTTCAACGAACCTTAGGATAGTTTCTGTGGGCCTTAGAAACCTTCCCAACAGACTGAGGCTAAAGATGGTCAGTTCTGGATCATGATTGGTACTTGAGTACCTCTAGGCCTATTATTAGCATTTTGACCTAATTTCTAAAAAGAAGAATAAATCAAGACTATGAACATCAAAGCATGGTCTAGAGTTAGGTCAGAATGCTATCCCATGATTTCGCTAAGGGGCTAACAAAAGTTAGGCATGGGGGTATGATGATAACATCATCAGTAGCCATATCTAGCTTTAATTAGTCATAATCCCATAATCCAATAATAAATGCTCCTACATAACCGCCAGAAGACCGTAATTTACTACATATTCATTCTGGGAGAAATGCATTAAAATAGAGGTAAAACTGCAGTTTTAATAGAATATCCTAAATGTAGAGCAATCACGGGATTTCGCAAGGGTTTATTAAAGGTCAAATGGTCATAAATGTCTAATAAGTCAGTTCATGCAGACAGAAACGAGTTTTACGCATTTCGAGAATTAATGGACATTTAAAAGCCTAAAAACATACCCACTTAATTAACTGAGGTTTTTGTTAGGATAAAATTCATCTAAATCTTCTAAAAAACATGAAAAAATATTTTCTATGGTTTGGTATCCTTGATTTGACCATCTGAACCCAATTTGACCTAAAAGAGAGTCTCAGAAAAATAATTGCCCTAATTTGGATTTTTGCATAAATTACCTAGTCAAACTCGGTCAAAAATAAAATCCAATTTCACCATTAGATTTCTTGGGTCCAAATTAGGTTTTACCAAAATTTGGGACCAATTAGAGATCATCTTGACGTAGTTTGCATTCTAGTCCTATTCTGACTCTTTTTCTTACATATATGCCCCTAACTTTTGAAATCTTTGCAAGGACCCCCTTAATTTCATCATCTTCTTCACCAAATGGTCTCTGCCACCTCCATACCTACAGAACTCCTAAACCCACCTTGCGCCAACCTTCAATCAGGAAGAGCTCCTTGATTCACGGCCAATCCCTTCCAAAATTGGAAGGGGGGATCTTAAGACCTTCCTGTTCCATCTGATTGCAATCTCGAGCTCAGATTTGAGTTAAGATGCCCATGCAAACTCCTTGAATTCGTGGGTCCTATTCCATGATTTCCGAGCTTTCACGCTTGGTTTCTAAGCTTGAAGCTCGACCCAATGGCCTATAAAAGACCCCCATGAACAACCTCACATCCTTAGCTTGGTTTGGATCGGTTCTCCACCTTCTTCTCCTCTCTTCGGCCAATCCCTCCACATGCTCTGGCAAGCTTCATCAACTCCCTTCTTTGTCGACCATCATAGACAATAGCCGATTGGTTTATCCTCCTTAAGCTCCTTCGCCGCTCGCAATACTAGTGAGGGACGTCTTCCCCTCTCTTCCTCGCCGTTCTCCCTCATCATAGGTATTTCCTTCTCCAATGCCGACCATACCATAACCGGTGCCATCCTACCCCCTTCGACCAATTATATTAGATAGTTAGGTTCCTTTAGAGTCTTAGGTTAATTCTCTGTATCCAAAACCCAAAAATAAACCCTCGACCTAACTGCATGCCACCTTCATCCTTCACTCCAACCACACCTCTAGCGAGTTTGGCCCACCTCCACAACCCACCAAACAACTCACCACCACTTCCTACACCTCTGCCATGTGCCCACGACCAAAATCTTTAACTTTATTGGGCCTCTCAACCATTCAAATCACCTGTCGACCAACCCACCTACACACCTTCATTTCCGTCACCGACCACCCTCTACACACCACCATCCTCCACGTAAACACCACAGTCACCTTCGCCAAGACCAAGCGCAGCTTCTGAAATGTTTTAGTGCAACGGTAAGGGCTTATTTCATGTTCTCAGGTTCTACGTTGGAGCACCGCCGACACCTCCATCTTCTTTGGTTACAACAAACTACATAAAGCCATGTTCTTCATTGAAGATACTCCTAGGCTATGTGGAATAGCCCCAAGTACCCTCCCAGGTCCTTAGTTGAAGGCGCGAACCCCTGCAGTTGCCTTGATTGGGAGATCATCACAGAAGCAGATGCACGTGAGCAGGATGTAGGAAAGATAGTCCCACATCGGTGGGAGAGAAGCACATGGAGCCGCATAAATTGAATTTCTCACATAGGCTTATCGCCTCAAACACTCAAGGGTAAGGTCCCTTCACCCTTACACAAACCCGACCCACCTATACACTCCTCACTCATCACCACCCTTGCTGAGCCTGGACTCGGTTACTACATGTCCGAATACCCGATTAACCTGGATATTTGAGAGAGGAGGAGAGGAGGAAGGAGAGAGAGAGAGAGTGGGGGAGGGGAGCGTTTGCGACGTACTCCTCTACCTTGTGCTGAAGAGAGAGACCCTTGTGCTCTTTGAAGAAAGAAGAGGCTCTGAGAAGAGAAGGGCAAAAGGAAATGAAAGGTAGAAGAAGAAGAAGAAGAAGAGAGGAGCTGTGCCAGAGAAGAAGAGGAAGAGGCCGAAGGAAGGAGAAAAGAAGAAAGCCTGAAGATCAGAAAGAAACACTGTAGCAGGTGACATTTAAGTTGTCTGATCCACATGCTAGATGTTTGATCACTATTCACTTATTTGATATTATTGAGTAGTTGATATATATGTGCATAGACTAATAATCGGTGGTCTAAATCACCATTATTTTGTTCTAGGTGTCTTTTTTATCATAGTTAACTCTTGAAATACTCATGTTATACATTGAATATCAATTCTCAATAGTATTATTCATAAAAATATCATTCTGGGCTTATTTTTGTGCTTATTTATATTTTAATTAAAGATTAGCATGTAAATTCCATATTTGCTCCCTGTGTTCGACCTCGGACTTCATTTCTAGATATTTGAGCTATAAATATTATTTGTTGAGAGAGCTATTTAGGAGATTTTACTTTAACAAGACACACTTAAAACTCCTACCTAGATTCCCTTCAACACTTGGTTAAGAAAGGAAGAGAATCTGAGGGGGTAAGGGGTGGTTTTGCTCTGTTCATGCCTCAAAATTTGTGCCTTCACACCCAACACTTAGGCGTTTGAGGTCTTATGCCTCCTGCTTGAGGCTTTGTGTTGACCTTGTGCCTCTGTGCTATGCTTGCCTTAGTTCTTTTGAGGTGTGAGATAAGGCATCTGGGCCATAGACATGATGTCTGACTTGGTTGCTTGGTTTTGATATTTTTGTAGCTTTGATTGAAAGTACTACTGAGTTATTTGAGGCCTGTGCTAATTGAGAATAAGTGGTTCACAACCACTGTTGGGATATTGATTTAGTTTGAGAATTGGGATATGCCTTAATGGTTCGGTTAAATTGGTGATTCAAATCACCATTTTTAGGGCTCTTCTATTCTTTTTATCCTATTGATTATTGAGATACATTACTGTTATTAAATATATTTTTGAGGATTATTCATTGCATATCGTTATCATTGTGCTCATTAATTTATATTGAGATTAGTGTTGTGAATTCCACATTTACTCCCAATGAATGACCTCGGACTCACTTTTGTTTTTGAGTAGTTACAAATTTAAATGTTGTTAAACTGCTTTTGTTGACTATACTGCAACGCGTACTTTAAACTCGATGAAAGCATGGCAAATAGGTGGCAATGTAAAAGTATTATTCATTGCAAAGGTAGAAACTTAAGCGTAGGATGCTTGATGCAATTTCATTAATATTTCACTTTCAAAATGACCTCGTACATCATTAATGAAACCACCTAACTATGTGTACTATAGAGAATAAAGTAGATTATAAGACAGAACCCAGTTAAACATATCTAGAGCAGCATAAACTGTAAAACTAAATGCTAAAGAGAAGCTCACATATGCTAGGTGAGCCTCGACAAATCTGCTTATGATCTCACCAGGCGCTCCCACCCCATTTCCTTGATCTCAAGCAACAATATAATTAAAAGATTGTTGTTCTCTTTTCATTTCTTCATTTGTAATTAAAAATGTATGAACTGATGGATCTAATCTAGTGCTTACCATGTGAAATTCTATCTGTGATAGAGATCATTGCCATGTAAAACCTCTAATCATAAACCGTTGCATGCAATATCAAGAATAACATAAAAAGAATGAAAATAATAAGTTATTTGATTACAAAATCAATGCAAATATTGATAGAGATCAAGTGGCTAATTTTTAGCACAATCTGGCCACCCAAACCCTAATCTAAGAGAGACCCCATCTTTAGGATCTAAGAGTTCGATCTAAGAGGAAGATGTCAGATCTATAAGTTCTTAAAGAGACCTAGATCAAAATGATTTAGATCTATGAGTGAGATTTGAGATCTGAGTGAGAGAGAGATAGATCTAAGTAATCTAAATGAGTTTGAGCAACAAGATCTGAAAGAGAGGTGGGAAAGGGAGTAGATTTGAGGCATATGAGAGGGATCTAAAGGAGAACAAATCTGATAATGTGATCTGTTCAAGGGAGATTTGAGAAAAACACCTATTCCTATGAAGGCGATCTGAGGCAAGATGTTGATAATGCAATGCAACCTCAAGCTTGGGTTGTTGATTTGGTGGTGTGGGAGGTGAGGCGAGAAGGGATGCGAAGAGGGATTGGTAGTGGAGCATTGGGCGATAGTGTCGAAGAGGGGGCATCGGACACCAGGGACTGGCGTTGGAGAGGTGTCAGGTGTTCGTTGGAAAGGAGAGGGAAGAGTGGTAGGGAGAGGGGGTTGTGGGGTAGAGGGGTGGCAGCAGAGGTCATAAGGCTTGATGTCAGTGAACATTTAGGTTACGGGTGGTATAGTCAAGAGTTGATGGGGTTAAGGTTATTTATGATAAAAAAATAAATTAGCATGGTTACTGATGTAAATATTATGATTAGCAACATTTTTGGAGGATGTACAACAACATATTAAAAATGTTATTATAATCCATCTGTTGGTATAGGTTACTTATTTTGTAGTGTATGCATAAATAACATGCGAGGTGTACCACATGATTTAATTGAATGAATTTGTCTAAATGATTTTGGGGTGTACCCACTTAGTTGTGAATGTTTATTTGATTAATTTATGTGTGTTTATTACAGGAAGAAGTTTATGTTGCAGGGGAAATTTTGCTAAAATTTTTTATGATTTAAGAAGTGAGGAGGAAGAAAAGAGGAAAGAGAGTAGAGAAATAATTTGATAGGAGAGAATAGATAAAGAGGAATAGGGAAGGAAGGGAAGAAGGTAAGAGAGGAGAGGAAGGAGATGAGAAGGAAAGATAATAGAGAAATATTTGAAGAGGAGGGAAAATAGATAAAGAGGAATATGAAGGAAGGGAAAGAAGAAAGGAGGGATAGGGAGGTGAAAACAAGTGGAGAGGTGGGGATGTAGCACATAAGAGGGAAGGGAAAGAGAGGAAGAAGTGCTTAAAAATTTTAAAATTATATTTATTTTGTGTTTATAGCTAATTAATTTCTGCCATAAATTTTTTTCTTTTGAATGAATTTATATATACACACACTTGCACAAATGTAGATGCACATGAGGACAAATAATAGGAGTTCTATGTCCTAGGTTACAAGTTGTGGGAGGGCATAATTATGTCAAAATACTCACTCGTTCAAGACTTATGATTATGTCTTACGAGCAATGCGTTAATGTATGTGTACCTCATATGCATCTATAATGCGTTAACTTTATAACATTCCATAAGTCTTGATCATCCCTAGTTTGGTGAAGCCCCAAAAAAAGGAGTGTCCTTGAAGATTTGATCATAATGTAGGTGTTACTTGTTACATGTAATTAGTGTTTGTAGAAATTTTGGTTGTATCATCACTCTTTTCTCCGGTATACCAACTAATCTTAGCTAGGTTTCTAAATTGCACTTAATTCAAGGCACGAGGGAATCAAGCTAAGGTTAGTTTTGGAGGTATACTAAAGAAGTGCGGGAGATATTGTCGAAATTTCTCTAAATAGTAGTTGCACGTAACAAGTAATGTTGTGTTTGAATCTTCAAGGATGGGCTATCAAGTGAAAACTTTCATCAAGATGCGCACATCGTTAATATTCGATTGTAATTATTGGGCATTTTACTTTAAATTTTGTAGATTATCATGAACAAGTCTTTGATTAGTTTGAGGAATTTGGATTACTCCTAATACAAGAATGTAGTGAGGGGATTTCTTAATTAAGCAATTCATGACAATTGGAAGTCATTCAGACTAGGAGAATTGTTCGACAAGATTTTTTGTCCATGTAGGAGGTGTTTAAATTGATATTTTCATGGTTGGAAAACTGTATTCGAGCATGCGATTTGTAACAATTAGTGACAGCATTATACTAAGTGGATTGCTCATGGAGCAGAACTTATAGAGGAAGTCAAACAGGATACAATAGATTTTGTTGAGTTTACTGTGGATATTGGAGCAGATCACATTGGTGAGATGCTTGATGAAATGAGAACAACAGATCACAATTCGGATTGTAGAGAAACTTGTAATAAGTTTTATGATGCTATTAAAGTGGCAGATGAGCCTATGATTCTTGGTGTCACGTCCATATTTAGATTGTCATTTCTTCTGAAATTATTTCAGATGAAGGTTATGAATAGAATGACAACAAAATTGATGTCTGTGGTACTTCAATCCATTGATTAGCTTTTAAATGATTTGAAAGGTTATCTCGAGACATGGTATCATGCAAAGAAGGAAATTCATGTCGTTGATTTAAATTGTGAGAAAATTGATGTGTGTTCAAATGATTACGTGTTATATAAAAAAGAATATGAAGGAATGAGTAGTTATCCATAGTATGGTGTTGAAAGATATAAGGCAGAAAAATCGTTAAATACAACTACCAGGAAACAGTCTGAGAAAGTTTTATTTTACTTTCCATTAATTCCTAGGTTTCAACACCTTTTTATATCAAATAGAACTGCAAATTAGATGACATGGCATTAGGATAACAAGTCATGAAATGGGCGCATTCATCATCCAGTTGATTCATAAGAGTAGAAAAATTTTGACAGCACACATTTAGCATTCGTGGAGAATGCATGAAATATCAGATTGGGTTTTACGAGCGACAGATTGAAACCCTTTAAGAACATGTATTCATCATATTTAATTTGGCCAGTCATGATGGTAACTTACAACTTACCTCCTTAGCTATGTATGTAATCGTCATTCATGCTGTTGACTCTCCTAATCCCAAGTCCAAAGTAATTAGTGAATGCAATAGATGTTTACCTCCAACCATTGATAGATCGGCTGAAACTATTGTGGTAAAACGATGTTCAAACATATGATATGCATAGGAGAGAAATATTTATGATATGCATAGGAGAGAAATACTTACGATGCATGTTATGTTATTATGAACCATCAACGACTTCTCTGCAAATGCAAATTTTTCTTAATGGAGTACAAAGGGAAAGTTTGCCTATCCAATATGCATGGATGACACTTGTCATCTGTGACTACCTGAAAGTCACAAGTGCTATTATTTAGGACATTGTAGATTCCTTCTTGTTAAGCACAGATGGTGAATTTCAGTGTTTAAGGACAAATTTGACAATAAAACCTATCAATATTATTCCAAGAATTTGTGAAATAAGCTGAGCATAGATTCAATAAAGTTGTCAATTTATGAAGTAATGAAGCAATTATAACAACTTGGAAACATACGATTAGGTCATCTGCTAAAAAAGGATCTAATAGCTTTGAAGGATTTGAGATTTAAGCATTTTCTTCATGGAGCTTTTGTATTTCAAAGAGTTGAAATCCGTCATAACCTTGACATGGTGAACATTGAAAAGAATGTTATGGACAACATCTTGGTTGTATTCAACATAACAGATAGTTCAAAGGATATAGTAAAGACAAGGAAGGACATGATAATGTTAGGCATTCATCCGAAGTTACATGTAATTAAAGAAGAAGATGGTAGTTGTGATTTTTCAAATGCCATTTATAGCCTGAACAATGATCAGAAATAAAAAAATTTTGCCTTCTTGAAAGAAATATGGGTGCCAGATGGATATTTGTCATAACTTTCTTGGTGTATATAAGACTCAGAAGAAGATTAGTGTGCTAAAGTGTCATGACTCCCAAGTTTACATGCAAGTTCTGTTCCCACTAATTATTCGTAGAGTGTTTTCTAATCCAGTAGTAAATTCATTTACATAAATGAGCTGATATTTCAAAGCTAATTGTTCGAAAACAGTAGATTCCAAAAGACAAGACTACTTGGATAGGCAAATTGTCATCACAATGTGCAAAATGAAACAGATCTTCCCTCTAGCTTTCTTCGACATTATGGTGCATTTAACATTGCATCTTACAAATAAAGCGAAAATTATTGAGCCTATACAATACAAATGGATGTACCCGGTTGAAAATTTTCTAAAAAAGTTGAAAGATTACGTACTAAACAACTCTAAACCAGAAAGGGTTTATTGTCCAAAAATATCTTATAGAAGAGTCCATTAACTTTTGTGTCATTCATATGAATGAGACAGACAATCGATTTAATTAACTATATAAAAATTATGATGGAGGATATAATGAGAATGATAAAGGTTGCCTTTTCATATTTGATATTCCAAGAAGGTCCATCCTCCATAAAAAATACAAATTAATCTCTAAAATTGATTGATGTCTATCTCACTTGTATATACTGAACCAGATTCTGGAAGTTGATCATTTCTATTATGAATTTAAAGAGTTTTCACATCCAGCCATACATGATCTTGACTTTCTCAAATGGTTTAAAGAACATGCAATTCAAATGAAAGAAGATAATGACCTACGATGGGTGAAGTCTTTTAACATAATATTCGATCCACCATTGAATTATGGTCTTTACCATTTCGGTTACACTATAAAAGGGTTATGGTTCAAAGTAAAATCCATAGAAGATGCGAAGGTCACGTAGTATGCTAGTGTTGTTGTCAGTTGCAATTTGAGCACTGGTTGTGATGGCTACTATGGGAAAATTGAGGAGATTGTTAAGATGAGCTTCAGATGTGTTTGTAGAGTTATCATTTTCAAGTGCGAATGGTTTGATGCATTTAAAGAAGGCCTTGGCTTCAAAGTTGACAAGTGATGTAGACACATCTATTTCACATAAACTGTCCATTTATGTGTGTTCTTAGGTGCATAATTGCATTCAACATTATAAATATTGCATAGCATGCATCATTCTGCATTTAGATTAGTTAATACAAAATATAGGTTAATTTGCTCATGTTGTGGTCAGGGGACAGGGCGACATCATTTTGGGGCCTCGGATTTAAGATGTAACTGTACGGACTTGATCGGGGCGACGATCAAGTTCAACACCTCTGAGATCGCCTTGATAGGACTTCCACAGCATCAGATCCAGTTTGAGGAAGATCAAAGGCCAAAGGGTAAGGTGGTGAAAAGAATTTATACCTTAGTTGACAAATCCAGTAGCATGGTTGGGTTTGGATAGACGATCGCAGCCCAAAGGCGCAAAAATCGATTCAATCCAACATCCGTGGCACCACCTAGGAGCAAGAGAAGATGGATGGATCAGATGGTGCCATGTGGCACCATCTCAACCGCACAAATCACCCCAGCAACTGTTGCAGCCCTTTTTCCTCTAATCAAGCAACCTCAACCATTGGATCTTCATCCAATGGCTGAGGTAGCTCCTCGCCAGCACTTCAGAAGATCAAAGAGGTGGGCCATATTTCATCTCAACCATCGAATTGAGATCCAATGGATGAAATCACATCCCACTAATTCCAATCCGTGACCATCCATGTTGATGGCGCAACCGGTTTGCATGTTACTTGCAAGGCGAAGGCAAAAGATTGAGACCCTGCAAGCAACTTCAATTTGCTGTGGAGAGGCGAGGCTGAAATTCAGTCATTGATGTACGATTGAATGACAATAGGAGTCGAGATGTGGTGGCATGGATGGAGCGTGCACCAGACATGTGCGATGACGTGCAATCAAACATTAGTGCTCGCACTATAAAGATGAATGCACGTGCAATTTGGGTCATCGTTTATTCATCCGATGGCTGGTGTAGCACGCGTGTGTTCAAAACATGCGGGAGTTGAATAGTTGGGCAAGCGCGTGTCACGATCGTACGATGAAGATCGGATGACCCTCCACTCTTCGTGCACCGATAGTTGCAACCACCTACACTAATGAACTTATGTGTCACTAAATGCCTTGGTATTAATTTCAAGGCCTTAAAATGACCTTTTTGCCCTTAAACTTCATCTATATAAGGGCACCTACACCCCCTTCATGAAATCATCCCTTCCTTCATCTCTCTCCCTCTCTAAGAGCTAAGAACTCAAGTTCTAAGCTCACTCTAGCTCTCCCAAGCTACAGAAAGCTCTGCTAGAGTTAAAAATCAAAATTTTCTACTTCTCACACCCTTCGTGGAGCTCTCACTAGTAGTCCTCGCACCCCCATTCTAGTGGTGGATCCCGCGACGTCAACATCCTACCTCTTCCCCGATTCTTCTATATTTTCTCTTTGTCATCCATCTTTGCTCTCCTTCTTCCAGGTGTCATTCATCCAGCTCGTCCTTCAAGCAGTTGTTGAGGAGGATGACTTCTCACCCCCTTATCTTTTTATCGCTTTCTATAGTAGATTTTCAACTTTGTTATAGTAAATAGTTGTAATTGACATTAAATTATATATAAAAGTTGTTTTCTCTCTCTCTCTCTTATTTATATTGCAAGTAGATTAGCTATTTATAGCCATTGTGAGTGTTTCCTTTATAAAAAAATTGCAAAAAAATATAATTGTGGATTTAGAATCGGCGTAGCCTCCCTGTGTTCGACCTGGGACTCATTGATTGATGGATTTTTACGCAACTACAGTGACGAGTCTTTAACTAAATCTTTTTCGCATATAAAATCTTGTTCATCATTTTTGCGCCATTGCTAGGGAGGCAACGGATACAGATTATTTTTCTGCATTCCTCACACTTATTTAATCTCTAACCTCACCTTTCTATCTTCTATTATCTTGTAGGTACCCCGACAAGGAATCTTCGAGTGGTAGAAAGGAGTAAGGCATAGTTGAAGACAACTATAAGTGCTCCCCCATTCTTTCCCCCTCCATAGCTTCCATTCCATCACCCTAATTAACCTAGGTGCTTTCATAAACTCTAGACTTAGTTTGGTTGTTTGGTTGCCACTGCCCCCCACCTCACCCTCCATTTAAAAGAAAATTCAAAAAAAATCCTACAGAGGTACACAACCTCTTCTGATTTTTCATACTCAACCGGAAACCCGATCATTGGAACCTGTGCACTCATCAACACATAATAGAGTAGAAATCAAATTAGGTAACCACTTGTGTGCCTAATTCAGTGGTGCATCAAGTCAATTGCTTGAGTTGTTTGGGCCACACCAGTTCATTTAAAAGTAACTTATCAAGTAGCTTGCTCCTTAGGGTAAATGTTTAAGGTCAGTACTAGGTACTCCACCTTATTTTGATTTCAAAGGAAAACATCTTCACTTGTGTTTGCAAATCTTGGTGTGCCTCCTAAACTTGATTGAATCAACCTTAATTCAAATTCTAAAGCTACTTAAGAAAGATTTGAACTCTAAAATCCATTCATTCAAATAATCTTGCTTGAAAACCCTCATTGTGCACTCCTTCACACATTTCAATAAATCATTAAAGGTACAACCATTTTTTAGAGCCCATCACATTCCAAAAGCACTTCTATCCCAAGCTCAATCTAAAATTAAGTAGACATTGGCCCTAGGACTCATCAGTCCATTTCATAGTATTTCTCAAACTGTGGTGTGAATTTGTGATGTCTGCTAATAAACACACATGAATTAATGATAAAATACTTATTTATGATAGTTCCTAGGCTTAGCATTGCATATCATGTTATAAATACTACATAACATCCATTGCATGGCATTTAGGATAGTTTTGTGTTATGTACATTAATTCTTCCATTTTCTATGGCCAGGAGGTAGCGTAACATCTTTATGGGTTTCCGATGAAGAATTCGACCGTACAGATGAATCTAGAGTGACGATTGCAGTCCATCAACATAAAAATCACCCCAATCAGAGCTCTGTAGCACCCTCTACAAAAAGGAGACAGACGACCCAGATGGCGCCACATGGAGCCATCTAGGGTGCCCCACCTGATCCATCGCATCCCAACCTCGCCACAAGAAGAGATCCCAGCCATTGGATCTCAATCCAACGGCTGAGACATGCGCTCCCATGGTTGAAGGGTGGCCGACCTCAAGCAACGATTCATCTCGACCGTTGGATCTTCATCCAACGGTTAAGGCATGTGCGATCGCACCACCCTCCACTCGATAAAGCGACACTTTGGCCAAATGGTGAAGCGCCCACTCCTTAAATGAGAGGCGTGGATTCAAGTCGCAATCCATCGTGCCTACTACAGTGTCGGCTGAAATAGGTTGCTTGATCTCGATCGAGCAGTCGAGATTCTTCAGGCGCGATCTAACGTCATCCGCCGACGTGAGGATGCATGCTAGATCACACGTGCGCAATCACTTAAGCCGAGCAGATGCACTGTCAACCATCAGATCTCCGCGAAGGCGTGATCCGTGTGCATTCAAAGCAGTGAAGGTGCGATCCATGAGTGTCTCTCGGTCGTATGATGCTTCATCCGACAGCTTTCAATGCATGCGCCAATGGTGCGAGATTCAAACGTGGGCGAGCGCACGTTCCCTCCTCGCGATCTCAGCCATCCACGCCCGATCCAACCGCTGACGATAGTCGCACCCTATGCCAGCTGCAGCAGAGCTTCCAAGTGCCAGCCAAGGAGTGTGAATGCTATAGCAACACCTCCGACAGGTCTTTAGCGATGTCTTAAATGTCGCTAAAGACCCGTGCGCACAAACCACCTCCATTCCATCACTATATAAACACCCCTACACCCCTCATTCCTCTTCATCTCTACCTACTCTACTCCTACCTACTCCTAAGCTCTAGTAGCCTACCAAAGCTCCAATAGAGCTTACTTTCAAGCTCCAAAGGCCTCTTATTAGTGTAATCTTCCTATTTCCCACCAAATATTCATCCTTCATCCCACCACCTTCATAGGTTGCCTTGGAGCCGTCCTCCCACCTCCATTTCGGTAAAAGATCACCTCCATCTCCTCACCTCCATTCTAGAGCCTTGGTGAAGCATTCCTCTACCCTACATCCTCCTACATCTCAACTTCGTCATCCTACGTCTCACCTCCTTCATCCAAGCTTCTGCCAGGCACTGTCATCTCGCCGAACAGCTGATTTGGGAGATTTCCTCTCACCCCTATCTCTTTTATGCTTTCATAGATTATTGTAATAAACATTTGTGTGATATTTCATAGTTGTTTCATCTCTCTTGTGATCTATCTTGCTTGCTTCTTCTATAAAAATAAAAGGAAAAAATAAAAAAACTCCAAAACACCAAAAGGAAACAAAATGAAACGCAGATTTCGACCAAAGTAAACATCGCCTCCCCATGTTCGACTCGGGACTCTTTTGGAGTTTCAGTTATAAATTGTATTTGATAGATGCATTTTGCGAGCTACGACGACGGGCTCTCCTAATTTTAATTCACGAAACACGACTCATCATTTTCTTTCTCCAAATGGTGCTAAGTTGGGGGGCCTGATTGTTAAATGACTTGAGCAGGTAGGGGTTTGGCATAATTAGCAACCTTCGGAACACTCTCCCCCTACTTCGCCAGCCCAACTTAACCAGCTTTTGGATTAAGGACAACACAAAATTCATGTTGTGGTTTGAATTTATCTTGGAGCCTAAGTTCTTAGGCTACCCAACTTAAAGACAGGCTTGTATTATTGTGCTGCAGGATTCTATTCTCCAATCCTTCCGACCCCTTTCTAGTTTATGCATGGAAGGAGGTCATTGAATCCTTATTTGGAAGGATCATTAGACCATTCAAGGAGGCATAGGTTGAATTTTAATCTAGTAGATCCCATGGCTGATCAACCACCTCCTCAAAATCTGCACGAGATGCTGCAAAGGTAGCTGGAACAATTACAGTAAATACAAGAATGGTTCCAATGAATGAATGGTCAGGGAACTTAGCCCTTGAAGGATTTTTATGATCCTTCGAATTATGGAGAACGTCCTGGTGTCTAGATTCCAGTCGGAGACATGGAAATCAAGCCCCAGGTGTTAAGCCTGATCAAACATTTTCATGGGCTTGGCTCTGAAAAACCATTTCAGCATTTGGAGGACTTGACCACTTTGGTCCAGACCACCAAAGCACAAAATGTGGATGAGGAGCAAATAATCATGAGGCTTTTCCCCCACTCTCTCAGGGATAAGGTTGCAAATTGGTACTATTGGAGGGTTGATAGCTACATAGAATGATAACAAATCGGCCTTCTTAAAGAAATTCTTCCCAGTAGGGCATACCAATGCCTTGCGACGGGCGGTTACTACTTTCGTCCAGTAACTGGGAGAACTGCTTCATGGTTCCTGAGAGCGATTCTAGGATCTATTGCGGAAGTGTCCACACCACTGAGCAACTTCATAATCATGTTGACACTTCTAGTAAAGGCAATTTCCTCGACAAGGATGCAAATAGTGCGCATGACTTGTTTAAGGAAATGAGTGAAAATTCTATCAATCATGCCTCCATGGACACTTTCAACCGGTGCCAACAACCTAGTTCAAATGTTAATGAGGTCTACGACTCTCATTCATTTGATATGAAACTGATTTGTAACAAACTTGATAAGGTGCACTTGGTAACAAAAGGAATGGAAGAGTGGATGGCTGGAAACTCTGCAAATGCTTCTAGATCCACTCAATCCCAAAATTTGGGATTCCATTCTTCATGAGCTCCTACTGGATAGGAGTTCGTAAATCAATTAAAAGTGGCTCAACCTGTGAGCCAACATTATTCAGAATCCCACAGGTTCCAAACTGGGGCCTTTGATCCCAGTTTCTCTGATCCTTCTCCTTCTTTCCTGCCATCCTCGCTCTACAAGGATGTGTATGCTATACAAGAGAATGTTAGTTCCAACCCATATTCTAACTCATATAATCCAGGTTGGAGGAACCACTCTAACTTCTCCTGGAAAAACCCAGGGCAGCTGACCCAAATCTGACCCAGCAATTATGCATCGCAAAGACCAATGGGTCAGGGTCATGTCTACACTCAATTACCCCCTAATCAGGTCAATCAGTCAACGTGGAATGGCCGTCAATCAGCAAGGTAAGCTGATCTGAACTGTCAAATTGTAGAAATGCAAGGATCCGTGCTCTAGCTTATGCAGGAAATGAAAACGTCTCTAGACAACTTGTAATCCAGACTTATTGCTAACACCCATCAGCTTGAGTCTCTACCATCTCAAGTCATACCCAAGCTCAGCACTATACAAAATCAGGGCAATAGAGACCAAGGGTATGGGAAATAGAGGGACCCACACGCACATGCTTACATGATTAAGTAGGGTCCCTCTCCTTCTGCTCCTAGATGTTTGGCTAATCAAGCCCCTCCTATCTTTCCTAACCTTCCCTAAGACCAGAACCCGTATGCCTTTGCAAACTCCATCACCTTGAGGAGTGGAAATCAAACCCAGGACCTCGAACTACCTTCTTCCAGTAACCAAAACACTGGTGAGCTTAAGGAAGAAAGGGAGAAAGTTGAAGAAGAAAATAAGGTTCAGGAACCTAAAATTGAGGACACCATCCACATCCCATTCCCTAAGGCCTTATTAAAAACCAGGAAGAAGAAAACCCCAGATAGCAATGAGGAGCTCCTGAATTTATTCAAGCGTGTAGAGATCAATATCCTACTCCTTGATGCTATTAGGAAACCCAGCTTACGCTAAGTTGAAAGATTTATGTACTCAAAAGCGTAGGCGAAAAGAACCCACCTCGAGGAAGGTGATACTCTCCAAGTAGGCTAGTTCTATTATCTTGCACCACCTCCCTCAGAAGAAGAGAGATCCAGGTGCCCCCTTGATTTCATGTGTCATTGGGGATTACACTTTTGATCGGGCACTATTTGATCTAGGTGCATCCATCAACCTAATCCCAACTTCCCTATGAAAGGTTTGGGTTAGGTGAACTCAAGACAACCTCAGTAACATTGCAATTAGCTGATCATTCGGTCACCACACCAAAAGGCGTTATTAAGGATGTTATTGTCAAGGTCAAGGACTTCTTTTTTCCTGTAGATTTCTTAGTCCTTGACATGGATGTACTTAAAGACTTGAGGAACACACCCATCATTCTTGGGCATCTGTTCCTCACTATTGCCAAGGCAAACAACAATTGTGAGAGTGGTAGCATGGAGATCGCCTTTGGAGACAGAAAACTGACACTTGATATTTTCAAGGTGATAAATAGATATAAGGATTGTTGATTTATTGAGGAACTTGAGGATTATGATTTTAACATTGAGACTTGTATGGCTATTAATGTACTCGAGGATCCTACTAGTGCAAATGAACCTAACCCACAAACCTCCATGGTAGACCCATCACACCCTGAAGAGGTTGCAGATTTTGTTCACTCCCAACTTCTTCCGCTGGATCGTCTTGATGAATCTTCATCAACATCCTCCTTACCCTTCATCCTAATCCCACCCCAGCTTGAACTAAAACATTGCTTGAGGATTTAACGTATGAACTTTTAGGACCTAAGAAAATGCTCCCTGTGATTATTAGTACAAATTTGACTAAGGATCAAGAATCGAAACTGCTTAAGGTCTTAAAGGCACATAAAGTGGCAATTGGTTGGACTATCCATGACCTTAAGGGGATCAAGACATCTTATTGTAATCATCAAATTTTTATGGAAGATGGATCCTGCCCTTCTCACTAGATGTAGAGGAGATTGAACCCTAATATGTGAGAAGTGGTCAAGAAAGAAATAATCAAGTGGCTCGATGCAAGAATCATATACCCAATCTCGGATAGTCCCTGGTTAATCCCATGCAAATTGTTCCAAAGAATGTTGGGATTACCATTGCGACTAATGAGAAAGGCAAATCTATCACAACTTATTCAGCTTCCTCTTGGAGAGTTTGTATCGATTACAGGAAGCTAAACACAACCACAAAAAAGGATCGTTTCCCTTTGCCCTTCATCAACCAAATTCTTGAGAGGTTAGTTGGGCAGAAGTATTTTTGCTTCCTAGATAGTTATTCAAGATATAAACAAGTCCCTATCCATCTCGAAGGCTGGGAGAAGACAACTTTCACATGTCCCTACGGAACCTTTGCATTTCGTAGGATGCCGTTTGGGCTTTGCAATGCACCCATGACTTTTCAAAGGTGCCTGCTTGCCATCTTTTCTGATATGGTGGGAGATTGTATTGAGGTATTCATGGATGATTTCTCCATGTTCGGAGATTCCTTCGAGTCATGCTTAGCTAATATGGAATTGATCCTCAAGAGATGCATCAAAACACAACTGCTCCTTAGCTGGGAAAAGAGCCACTTCATGACTCAAGAAGGCATTGTCTTGAGTCATGTGGTCTCTAACCAAGGTATTGAAGTTGATAAGGCTAAGGTGGATGCTATCTCAAAACTTCCTCCACCCACATCTGTTAAACAAATCCGATCATTCCTTGGTTATGTGGGATTTTATAGGAGGTTCATCAAGGACTTTTCTAATGTTGCTTGACCTTTGAGAAACCTTTTGGCCAAAGATACGCCATTTGATTTTGATGAATCATGCCACAAGGCATTTGATTTACTCAAACGGTAGTCACTTGTGCTCCAGTGTTGCAACCACTGGTCAGGACAGCCCCATTCGAGATCATGACCGACACTTCTGATTACGTGGTTGGGGCGATTTTGGGTCAGAAAATTGATAAAAAGCCCTCTATCATTTACTAGCCTAGAAAAACTCTGGACGAGGATTCAGGAACAATTGTATTTGCTGAGGAAGGGAAGGCCATGTCGACAGCAGTAGGCGACCTTGGGGCGACCGATGGTAGATTCAGGGAAGACGAGGGTTGGACTACATGGAGGTCTAGGGTGTCGAGGCGAAAGGAGAGGAGAGAATCTGACGAATCTAGCAGAAGGGAGGCAGATTCAAGGAGGACTGATAGAGGGAGCGCAAGGGATAACAAAAGGATCATGTGCTTCCGATGTCGGCAGTGGGGACATATGGCGGTGATTTGTCGCTCTCCCATTATGTGCTTGGCATGCGGTGGTTACGGCCACAAGCAGGATTCATGTAAGTTATCTAGGGGGCAGATGAAAGGCCATCCAAATTGGCACTCTGGATATTTGAATGTTAGGGCACAGCTGCCGCCACCACCACCCCCTCGTACCTATGGGGGTCATATGGTCGACATTGAGGTCCCTATGACAAAGAGCATTAGAGCAGCAAAGTTGATACTGAGAGGGGCGTTGATCGGAGAGGTAATGACCGGTAGCCCGACCTCAGAAAACCTATGCAATCTAGTAAGCTCTCTCTTGATTAGCCCATATTTGTGGGCTCTTTAAGTATTTAAGTGCCTAGACATTAAGTTAATTCTAACATTTATTTAGCATGCATTAGGATGTAAATAGATTAATTCATATTTTTAATTTAGTTACATAATTCATGCATTGCATTCATAACTAAATGCATTTAGAATTAACTTAGAATTGCATTAGTAAACCAATTAGGTGCATTGCATGCATTGTTTTAATTTAACATAGAAGTTAAGGGCTTATGCATAAATAACCATAATATTTTATTCTTTTTTTTTCTTCTTTGCACAGGTAATTCCTCGAGCTTCGGCTCCGCCTCCTCCTCCTGTGCATCACATTTACGCCACGCCATTTTGAATTTGAAACGAAGGCCGTGGCTACAAAACGAGGGAGGCTGCCATGTACAAGGAGGCCACCATCCCCGACCCACCACTGTGCAGAGAGTTGATCTCTCGTCCGTTCCACCACCACCGGCCTCAACCGTGGCGACGAGCCTCCACCATCGTGGGCGTGTGGCGTGACAGGCCACATTGCCATCTGGAGCTCGTTTGCATTACTATGAGCACCTCAGCGTGCACCACCCTCGCCGTCATCACCAACAACCACCACTGCAGCCAATGCAACTTCACGTCCCTGTCAGTGAAGACGTCTGGGAATGTTTCGAGACGTCTGAAACTGCTACAGCAACCAGCCTCTCCTCTATCCACACATGCCATCACACGCACTCATCTCTTGCAGCACCATCCACAGCTCCACCACGTGCACTCATCTCCTACAGCATCGCCATCCCTGCGCACGCCCTTGCTCCGTGCACCATCCTCCATGCTCCAGCTCCTAGCGCGCAGCCACCAGCTCCTCACCTGCACATGTACGCACCTCCTGCAGCAGCGCCCCTCACCGCGCCCGCCCCTCTACGTGCGTATGCACCTCGCGCGCATCCCCCTGCGCTCCTCCTCGCCTCTAGCCGTGCGTTGTACTGCTACACCAACAGCAGCAACAACCACTGCCGACCGCTCCTCGCCGCCCTGTCATCGACTCTATCCTTCCCGAGTAGCAACGCTGCCACCATTGGACATGCGTGGCTCCTACCTCCGACGAGAAGCTCCTCTCCGACCTCCACCTCCTCCGTGTGTGGAGGAGCTCAAAGCAACCTCCCCTGTTTTTGCACAGAAAATCCTCTATTAGTTTTTACGAAAATTGCCATTGTCAACTTTCATTTTCTTGATTTATTTGATTAATTAAATTATGGTGAATTTATGGCTTTATACTTATGCTTCTAAGGAATTGTTAAGCCTTATTGATTCATCTCTATGTGCATTACATTTAATTTTGAATTACATTTTAGTATGCGTGCAAGTGAAAAGTAGATGGCATACCCTTGCATAAGGATAATTTTCTTACGTAAAAATTACGTTAACAACCCTTGACTTCTCCATAAATTTAAGGTTTACATTCAGAGCTACATAGGCGTTGTTCGATTTAACGAATATTTTAGCGAACTTGATTTCTACCTAATTGCAAGTTTAAATAAGTCATTACCTCCCTGTGGATACGACCCGCTCTTCTATGAGTGGTTATTTTAATTTTTGATTAGTCAATTTTTCCACCACATAGAACTACAAACGACGTGTCATTTTATGTGACAAATGACTTTAAAAGCAAAGAATCAACTCATTAAATGGCACTGTTGCCGGGGAGGCAACAGATGCAATAATTTCACCTGATTTTATTTTTGATTATTTCTCATTGCACAGTGATCTTACCATTTATTATTTTTTCTGTGAGAGGAATTAGAGAGAGGCGAGTGCAACGATCTGCGACACATATTCTACGACTCGCAATCACACCAGCCATCGTGAGAGGTGACCGTTGATGTTGTCAGAGGAGAAATTGATCGAGCTACCTTGCAAAGGAGGGGAAGGATGAGGACGTGACGATCATCTCTGTACATTTAGTCGCTGATTTGATTAGAGTAGGATTAAGACTTTAGACTTAATTTTTCATTGCACATTTGGTTCGAAACCCTTATTCTGGGGTATATTTTGAGGGGTTTGTTCCCCGATTTTGTTTTAGGCCCGTGTTGGGTAATTTTTGGGAGCCTGTTCCCTTTTCTTTAGATTTAGGTTTTTAATTTATTTTGTGGATTGTTTACCTTTATTTTCTTGTGCATAAGTAGTTAGAAAAAATAATAATAAAAAAAAATGAGCTGCCTGCTTGAAGCTGCCTGCCCCTCGGACGAACCATTTAGGTCTGTATAGCAGCCTCTAGATTTACTTCTCTGCATTGCATGCATTCTTGCATCATTGATTGCTGGAAGCAAGGTATGCATTCTCTTACTTTGCATCCTATTCTTGATCACGCATTGCATTTGGACTTAATTCGAAGACCACATAAGTTGTCTTGAAGCGATCTAACAAGTGGTCACATATATTGGTGAAAAAGGACTAATTAAAGGAGGGACATCTAAAAATTAAGGACTTAATTTTCAAACGTGGTGTGAGATGGTGTGCAATTAAAAATTCAAAATCTTTTTGCGGTGTATGCACACTTATATCTTTTGCACCACAGCACGCATTTAGACACTCCTAAGTCTTGGAACGACTAGGGCAAGAGCCCTCCTACCATTGGATTCTGAAGTGTTCGGAACTTGAGATCAAAGGTTTTGTAAATCTGAAGAGGGGGATACCTTGTCACAGATTTTTGGGGGTAGTTGAGAAGCACCGTGAAAGCACAGCTTCAAAGGAAGGCTTAGGCCTACTTGCATCCCTCGATCTTTCATCTTTGGATTTGCTTTACCATTTGAGATTTAAGGAAGAATACCTAAGCTCCAACTAGGTCTTTTTAGGCATTTCGAAGGTTGACAATAGGCGCGTAATTGATTGGGAAACTTGCTTTGTCACCTACAATTTGAACTAAAGTCAAAAGCCTAAATTTGTAAAGATCGAATAAGTCCTTTTGAATTGTGTTTGTAGTGCATGCTTGGTAAGCGTTCTCTTAGGAGACAACTTGTGTTTGATCCTGAACCTGAAAGAATCTTAAGAAGAGACCTTCCAAGGGTAGAAATTGCTGGTCAAAGGAGCCTTAAGGAATATTTCATTCCAACCAATCAAGCTGGCCCTACACTACGTAGACCTGGAGGGGACAATCCTTATGAGATCAAAAGCAGTACCATATCCTTGCTGCCCTCCTTTTATGGTACTACTAGGGAAGACCCTCACAGGCATATAGAGGAATTCACTGAGGTATGTTCCATGGTGAAGCTACAAGGCGTTACTGATAACGCTCAAATGCGGATCCTCTTTCCCTTCTCCCTTAAGGACAAAGCTAAGTATTGGTATCACACCCTTGATAATATTAACACTTGGGATGCCCTGAAGAAGGAGTTTTTGAAGTACTTCCCCATGCAAAACCAATCACTTTAGGAGGGAAATTATGAGTTTTGTTCAAAAGGATGGGGAAGCATTCCATGATGCGTGGGAGCGATTTAACGACTTGCTGAGACTTTTCCCACATCACCAGGTACCTAATGGCAACTGGTTGAAAGGTTCTACACTGGACTTAATGATTCGCATAGGCAAACTGTGGATGGTGCTTGTGTAGGAACCTTTCTATCTAAGACTGAGGATGAAGCTTGGAACCTTTTTGATACTTTGAGTGAGAATTCTATTCACTTGAATTTTGCCTAAATGGATAGAAAGCCCACTCTCATGCAATGAAAGTTGGAGGCGAATGAGGCAAGGGACACCCATAATTTAGCCTATCAGATTCAATTATTGAATCAAAACATGGAAAGGCTTATGTCGAACCCGAGTTCATTCGTATCTAACACCTCCACATCCCAAGCTTCCGAATGCTTAATTTGCCAAGGAAATACACACGCCACTATGGATTGCCACTTGGCCTCCCAATTCCCTGAGCTTGTACAAGCGGATCCGAATGCTGCTCAAGGGTTCTGTCCTAGACCTCGTAATGACCCTTTCTCCAACACTTATAATGAGGGATGGAGGAACCACCCAAACTTTTCATGGAGACAAAGAAATGTCTCAAATTCAGGGAATTACAAACCACAATCTTTTCAAAACCATCAAATGAACCAACCTCAGACCTTTGCCCAACCTAAGACCTCTGAGATGGATGAATTGAAGGCGATGTTGAAAGCTATGCAAGAAAGTCAAAGTGACATCATCCAATCTCATGACAAGGCTATACATGAGATGAAATTACAAATAGGACACCTTGTTGAGGCCGTTAGACAGAGGGAAACTAGGAAGCTCCCCAGTGCTGTTGAGGAAAATCCTAAAGGAAAAGAGATTGTCTTTAGGGAGCATGCTCAGGCGGTGACTATTCTGAGGAGTGGGAAAGAAATTTCCAAACCCGATGCTCCTATAGTCTCACCCCCTAAAAAATCGTCCACCCCGACTTTCACCCCCACCGGAGAAGACTTGCCCAAATCTTCTCCACTTGAAATCACCTCACTAGAAGAAGTTGCCCCTGTTCCACCCCTTACTCGACATGACAACCCTTCCACCCAGCGATCGAGAATGCCTTTTCCAGAGCACTTATCCACCTTAGGGTAGACTTCTGTTGCCTCATCTAGAGCCAAAGATAAGACGGATGAGATTATGGAAACTTTCAAGCAAGTGCAGATTAACCTGCCTTTGCTTGAAGCTATCAGGTAGATTCTGTCTTATACTCGCTTCTTAAAGGACCTGTGCATGAAAAAGTGACAATCTAGAAAACAGGTCCAATCAAAAGTTGTCCTACCTGATTCTGTTAGCTCAATTGTTCAACATGGCACACCCCCGAAACTTAAGGACCCAGGAGCCCCATACATCTCAGTAGTTATTGGTGACTTACAAATTGATGAGGCTCTACTTGATCTAGGTGCGGGGGTGAACATCCTTCCGAGCTACGTGTATGAACAACTTGGGGGAGGCAATCTGAAGCCTAGCCTTGTAATCCTTCAAGTTGTTGATCGATCACTTAAGACACCATGGGGAATTTTGGAAGATGTCCTCATAAGAGTGGAGGATTTCTTCTTTCCCGTTGACTTCTTTGTTTTGGACACTGACCCTACCAACAAGCCAACCAAACCCTCCATCATTTTGGACCACCCCTTCCTTGCAACTTCGCATGCTTCAATCAATTACACTACTGGGGCATTGAAAATGGGCTTTGGGAACAGGAAAATCCGGCTTAATGTGTTTGATGCTTACAAGCAAGTTGGACTTGAGGATTATTCTCAAGTTGAGGTGATAGATGACCTGATTGAAGAGGCAACCCCTGCAATGTTATGTGATGACCCCCTTCAACATGTCATGCTAAATGAGCATTCCCATCTCTTAGAGGAATGTGAAGGGGATATACCAGAACTTGAGGAATTGCTAGGTGTTTCTGTTGAGTCTCTTCCCCCATCATTTCTGCCGAAGGTAGATCTGCTACCTGAGATGGGGACATCTATTATGAAACCCTCAATCTTACAAGCCCCCGACCTTGAGTTGAAACCCCTCCCTGACACTCTCAAGTATGTTTTCCTAGGTGCCAATGATACGCTCCCCGTTATCATTTCGGCTGTGCTATCTGAGGCACAGGAGGGAGCCTTGATTGAATGCTTGTCTAGGCACAAGGAAGCTATTGCTTGGAGCATTGCTGACATTAAGGGTATGGACTCTACACTCTGCATGCACCACATTTATACTGATGATTCCATCAAGCCATTTAGGGACATGCAGAGATGTCTGAACCCTATATGAGGGAGGTGGTAAGAAAGGAAATCTTGAAGTGGTTGGACGCTAGGATCATATATCCCATTGCAGATAGTAAATGGGTAAGTCCTATTCATGTGGTGCCAAAGAAGGCAGGCTTTATTGTGGAATTCAACAACCAAGGTGAACAAGTTGTCACTAGACCCTAAACTGGATGGAGGGTTTGTATTGATTACGGCAAGCTGAACACAGCTACCCAGAAGGATAACTTTCCTCTACCTTTTATTGATCAAATTCTCAAGAAATTGGCAAGGAATAAGTACTATTGCTTTCTCGATGGATATTCTGGGTACAATCAGGTAGCAGTCTTTCCTGATGACCAGGAGAAGACGACATTCACGAGTCCTTACGGTACTTTTGCATTTAGGCATATGCCGTTTGGATTATGTAATGCCCCTGCAACTTTCCAGTGGTGTATGATGTCTATCTTTTCGGACATGATTGACAAGTGTGTTGAAGTGTTTATGGATGACTTCTCCATTTATAGCTCGTCTTTTGACCAGCGTCTCCTGCACCTGGAGAATGTGTTGAAGCGATATAAGGAGACTGGTTTAGTCCTCAGCTGGAAGAAAAGTCACTTCATGGTACAGAAAGGAATTGTACTTGGGCATGTTGTATTCGAGCAAGGTTTGGAAGTAGATAAGGCCAAGATTGATTCTACTTCCAAACTCCCATTGCCTACGAATGTCAAACATATTAGATCCTTTCTGGGCCATGCCAGCTTTTATAGGCACTTTATTAAAAATTTTAGTAAAATTTCTAGGCCACTTTGTGACTTGTTGGCGAAGGAATCTTCCTTCAATTTTGATTCAAAGTGTGCCGAGGCCTTTCAAACTCTAAAGGAGGCCTTGATCTCTGCGCCTATTCTCCAAGCTCCTAATTGGACACTCCCATTTGAGCTGATGTGTGATGCTTCGGATTATGCAGTGCGAGCAGTCCTTGGATAAAGGGTTGAGGGAAGACCTCATGTGCTGCATTATGCAAGCAAGACTTTAACCAAACCTCAGCAAAACTACACCGTCACTGAAAAAGAATTACTTGCTGTAGTTTTTGCTCTGGAGAAGTTTAGGTCTTATCTGCTTGGGTCTAAGGTGGTTATTTTTACTGATCATGCGGCAGTGAAATATCTCATTGCTAAGAAAGATTCTAAGCCATGTCTGATTAGGTGGATCCTACTCCTTCAAGAATTTGACTTGGAAATACGTAAAAAGAAAGGAGTAGAAAATGTTGTGGCTAACCACCTGTCTCACCTTCCTCTTAATGACTCTCTTTCTGGAGACATTCATGAGACATTTCCCGATGAAACTCTGATGGCGGTAACACCAACTTTACCTTGGTATGTAGATACTGCAAATTACTTGGTCACTAGACAAACTCCTGGCTCTTGGGATGAGCAGAAAAGAAAGAGATTCATTTCCCAAGAAAGATATTTTCATTGGGAAGAGCTAGAATTTTTTAGAATTGGACAAGACCAAGTATTGAGATGTTGTGTACCTGAAGAGGAACAAAAAAGTGTGCTGAGTTTTTTCCATGAACTTCATTGTGGAGGACACTTTGGTGCTAAGAAAACTGCTTTTAAGGTTCTTCAGTCTGGTTTTTGGTGGCCTTCCTTATTTAAGTATTCTCAAAATTTTGTTAAGGCTTGTATTAGATGTCAACAGACTGGAACGATTGGGAAGAGGAATGAAATGCCTCAACATCCTATTCAATCTGTTGAAATTTTTGATGTGTGGGGAATTGACTTTATGGGCCCCTTCCCATCGTCCCATGGCTATGAATATATCTTGGTGGCAGTTGATTATGTCTCTAAATGGATAGAGGCCATTCCTACGCACACAAATGACCACTATGTGGTTTTGAAATTTGTGAAGGCCAATATCATATCCCGTTTCGGCTGCCCCAAGACCATTATAAGTGATGGGGGACCTCATTTCCGAAACCACCACTTCAATCCGCTACTCAGGAGTCTGGGAGTGACTCACAAGGTCGCTACCCCTTACCATCCTCAGACAAGTGGCCAGGTTGAAGTGTCGAATAGGGAGATAAAAGATATTTTGGAAAAGGCCGTTAGACCTGATAGGAAATACTGGTCCCAAAAGCTCGATGATGCTTTATGGGCATATCGAACGGCCTATAAGACCCCTTTGGGTACTTCTCCCTTTCGGATTGTGTATGGGAAAGTGGGCCATTTACCTGTTGAGTTGGAACATAAGGCACTTTGGGTTATTCGAAGTGTTAACATGGATTTAGAGAAGGTGGGTAAGGCACGACTTCTAGAATTAAGTGAGCTTGAGGAGTTGAGAAATGATGCTTATGACACCTCTCAAGCTTATAAAGAAAGAACGAAGGTCTTGCATGATAAGTTTATACTTCGAAAGACCTTTGAGCCCAACCAACAAGTCTGGCTTTTCAATTTCAGGCTTAAGCTTTTTCCTGGGAAGTTAAAATCTCGTTGGGATGGGCCTTACATGATCACTAAAGTATTTCCACATGGAGCTGTGGAGATTAAAAACCCTTCCTCTTCAGCAACTCCCTTTATCATCAACGGTCAACGGTTAAAACCATACATTACTTTGGATGGCCATCTGGTTGACGAGGTCCCTCTTGAGGAGCCTTAGCTCCTACCATTCTCCGCCTCAAGTAATATCTTCCTTTAACTATTTTTGTTTTCAATGAGGACATTGTTTGAACAAGGCATAGGGGAGAGGACCTGAGGCATTTTGTTTATAGCATGCATACATTTGCATTAAAAAAAAAAATCTAAATAAATAAAAATAAAAAAAATAATTAAAAAAAAAAGTTTTGAGCTTAACTGGCTAGGTCCTGCATTCTTAAGCAAATCAGAACTCTAGGGTAGACTAAGTTAATTCTAGGGTCAAACTTTAGAAGCTAAATGAGCTATTAGCTTTAAACCTTTAGGGTCCTTTGCGAACTTAAAAACTTAAGTAGGAGTTAAGTTGCGGACCATTCCTCAAGAGGTTGAGGAAGGAAAGCTAGGGTTTGAGTTAAAAGGTAGGGTGGTACCTGGAGTCTTGTTCTACCTTTTGGTTTACGGGTCCATGTAACCCAAGCATCCAAATTTCACACACTTGGTCTGGTGTAAGTAAGTAATCAACTTAATCCCTTTCTTAAAAGAGATTTGGTTCTCTTAGTTTTGACTTAGGAGAGGCTTGAAAACACATATTGATTGGAAGAGTTCCTGCCGTAGGAGAGGTGGAGTATATACTCACCTGGAGGATGCGATGATAACATATTACCTCCTCGGCACTTGTCTCTTAGAATATCCATCCTACTGGGGGCATGTAAGTGCATTGTGCGATTCAGGTACCATGGGCAGCCCTATCTCGAAGTGCCGATTGCCATAGGCCTGAATTTGCTTAAGAAATCCATGGGCGATGCTATCTAGAAGTGTCGATTGCTAGGAGTTCTTGGGGTCGTTATGGGCGGTGCTATCTCAATGCATCAAAAGCCAGGCACCCTTAGAGGTATGGTAATGGGGACAATGAATCCGACATAGACCGTGTTGATAGTTGATCTGATGTTAGACTTAGAGGAATAAAAAAAAGAAAAGAAAAAGAAAAAAACCATTTTCCTTTAACTCAAATAACTCAGACCAATGCACATGCATGGATGCTTTAATCTCAGGGATCAATAAACCTTAGGGTAGAGTCAGAAATCAAGGAACTTATGCCTGCAACTCGTCTTTAGCTGACCTAGTCTGTAACTTAGCAACTACTTGGGAACCTTAGGTCTAGAGTTTGAACTTAATATGTTTCTAAAGGGAGACCGATTGGGTTGACTAGTCTGCTTGGAGTGCTAGGTTTTGCGTGGATTTGCTAGGGACTAGCAAAAACTAGGCATGGGGGTCTTTGATTAGCCCATATTTGTGGGCTATTTAAGCATTTAAGTGCCTAGACATTAAGTTAATTCTAACATTTATTTAGCATGCATTAGGATGTAAATAGATTAATTCATATTTCTGATTTAATTACATAATTCATGCATTTCATTCATAACTAAATGCACTTAGAATTAACTTAGAATTGCATTAGTTAACCAATTAGGTACATTGCATGCATTATTTTAATTTAACATAGAAGTTAAGGGCTTATGCATAAATAACCATAATATTTTATTCTTTTTTTTTTCTCCTTTGCACAGGTAATTCCTCCGGCTTCAGCTCCGCCTCCTCCTCCTGCGCATCACATTTACGCCACGCCATTTTGAATTTGAAACGAAGGCTGTGACTACAAAAGGAGGGAGGCTGCCATGTATGAGGAGGCCACCATCCCCAACCCACCACTGTGCAGAGAGTTGATCTCTCGTCCGTTCCACCACCATCGGCCTCAACCGTGGCGACGAGCCTCCACCACCGTGGGCGTGTGGCGTGACAGGCCACACCGCCATCTGGAGCTCGTCTGCATTATTGTGAGCACCTCATCGTGCACCACCCTCGCCGTCATCACCAACAACCACCACTGCAGCCAATGCAACTTCACGTCCCTGTCAGTTAAGATGTTTGGGAATGTTCCTAGACGTCTGAAACTCCTACAGCAACCGGCCTCTCCTCTAGCCACGCACGCCGCCGCACGCACTCATCTCCTGCAGCATCGTCCACCGCTCCACCACGCGCACTCATCTCCTACAGCATCGGCATCCCTGTGCATGGCCTTGCTACATGCACCATCCTCCACGCTCCAGCCCCTAGCGTGCGACCACCAGCTCCTCACCCGCATGCGTACACACCTCTAGTAGCAGCGCCCCTCGCCACGCCCGCCCCTCTACGGGCGTATGCACCTCGCACGCATCCCCCTGTGCTCCTCCTCGCCTCCAGCCGTGCATTGTGCTGCTACACCAGCAGCAGCAACAACCACCGCCGACCACTCCTCGCCACCCCGCTGTCGACTTTGTCCATCCCAAGCAGCAACGCTGCCACCATTGGAAGCGACGTGGCTCCTTCTACCTCCGACGAGAAGCTCCTCTCCGACCTCCACCTCCTCCATGCGTGGAGGAGCTCAAAGCAACCTCCCCTATTTTTGCACAGTAAATCCTCTATTAGTTTCTTTGAAAATTTTCGTTGTCAACTTTCATTTTCTGGATTTATTTGATTAATTAAATTATGGTGAATTTATGGCTTTATACTTTTGCTTCTAAAGAATTGTTAAGCCTTATTGATTCATCTCTATGTGCATTACATTTAATTTTGAATTATATTTTAGTATGCATGCAGGTGAAAAGTAGATGGCATACCCTTGCACAAGGATAATTTTGTTACGTAAAAATTATGTTAACAGCCCTTGACTTCTCCATAAATTTAAGGTTTACATTCAGAGCTACATAGGCATTGTTCGATTTGACGAATATTTCAGTGAACTTGATTTCTACCTAATTGCGAGTTTAAATAAGTCATTGCCTCCCTGTGGATTTAACCCACTCTTCTGTGAGTGGTTATTTTAATTGTTGATTAGTCGATTTTTCTACCACATAGAACTACAAACGATGCGTCATTTTATGTGACAAACGACTCTAAAAGTGAAGAATCGACTCGTCATCTCTCCCCATCGACTAACTCATGGCAGATCGCTTTCCTGTCACCTACACGTTTTGTTCTTTTTGGATTGGGGATGATAGATGTCGACAGATTGCATTTTCAATCAAGCTTTCGTGATGGCCTAACGGTGATTTGGAGATCGGTCTCCCCCTATGATGGAGCCTTGCTGGAAAGGCCACCTCAGAGATTGGGATCTAGGTCGGGGAGACTTGAGATCAAGGGTCTACTGCTACATCTGAGGTCTAGGGAGGTGGTGGCGACCATGATATCTGGATTTGCCTTAATGGTAGAAGATGCGAAAGTAGGGCTAATGGAGGGCGATGGACGGCCTCTGAATGTGATGGTTGATGTCTTCAAATCAGGTTTGATCCCTAATAGATTGATTATGAGATGTGGGGGCAATTCTTGGCTGCTGCTACTGAGTTTCATGGTGGGTGACACTGTTACGAAGAAGATGTAGGATAAGCCGTCTGATTTAGAAGCTGTTGAAGAGGTGAGCCTGCAAGTCTTACATAGGCCTTCTCCTAAAGAGTCCCCATCTATCAAAAAGTGCAAGGACCATCACCTGGGGGAAAAGGGGGAGATGATGATTGAGGAGGAGGAATCAATAAGGATGGAAACAACAAAACCTGTGATTGAAGATGCAGGGAGTGTATAGCCAGATGCTGTTGATAGTGAGATGCAGGTGTTGTGAGAGATCTCACCTAACTCTTTGAAGGTCCAACAGAGGTTGCAAGAGGTGGTTGGTCTAAAGTTTGGGACTGGATCTAATACCAAATCTGGCAAGGGAAGGTCACCCTATAGCCTCAAGCAGAGGAAATCAAAGGCCGATCTGCTTCTGGATGAAAACAAGGTTGCAGCGATTATGCAGGTATGTAAATGTCAGAATCAAAGAGGGGAGGGATCTAGTGAAGGAAGATGAGAATCCTCACATGGAATGTGTGTGGGTTGTGCGACAAAAGCTGAAGGGCTTCTTTAATGAGATACTTGAGAGAGTGGGGGATCGATTGTGCGATAATTCAAGAGACTTACATTGAGAATGAGTCTGATAGAGTATGGAGTGACTTGATGGTTGCAGGGGTGAATGAATGTGTGATGCTTAATGCACATGGTAGGTCCGGGGGCTTTGGTATTTGGTGGAGAAAGGGTTGGGCACACATTTTGGAAGTACACAAGGCTAGACATTTAATGACTTGCAAGTTCCAAACTCACCAGGGGCATGACATTATCTGGGTTACAGGTGTGTATGGCCCTTGTGCTGCATCTGCGAGATAGGAACTATGGGAGGATTGGGCTACTGCAGCTGAATTGGTGCAAGGGGAAGCTTGGCTGATAGGAGGAGACTTCAATTGTGTGCTGATAGGGACAGACAGGCCATATGGTGCCAATGACAATTCAGCTATTGGTTTTCAGTTGGTGGTTCAATCCCTTGACCTGAATGAATATCCATCATTAGGAGTTGAGTTCACTTGGCACAATGGTAACGGTTTACTATCTAAAATTTATAGATTTTTTGGTAATGTGACTATCCTTGATAGATTTCAAATGTTGAGTGTTGCTGGCTTGGATAGCCCTTTCTCTGACCATACTCCTTTGGTTTGGGATAATGGTGAAGAGATCTAAGTAGGCTCATACTTCAAACTTAGAAAATCTTGGCTGAGAGAACCTGGATTCCATCAGATGATCAGCTCATGGTGGTAGGCTATACAGGTGGAGGGATCAGCTACTATCGGGTTGGCATCCAAGTTGGTAGCCCTACGTACAGTTCTGAAAGAGTATGGTGATACTGTGAACACATTGAGGCAGCAAAGGTAGGTAGAGGCTCTGAACAACATCCAGAAGCTAGATTCTAAGGAAGCAGCATGTCCTCTATCTGATGAGGAGCTTGCAGATAGAAAAATGTGGAAGGGGGTGGTAGTGGAGGAAGATTTCAAATAGGAGGTTGATTGGAGGGAGCGATCAAGACAATTATGGCTCAAGGAGGGAGATGCCAACACTAAATTCTTTCACCTTGCGACCAGCTCTAGGAGGCATGCAAATTATATCTCTTCCATTCTCAAAGATGGACATAGACTATCCTCTATGCAGGAAATTAGGACTGAAGCTATCAGGTACTATAGGGGGGCCTCTCGGGCAACAAAGAGAGGGGAATGGAGGATGGCTGTGAATGATGCACCAAGAGTTACAAGTGATCAAGCCTCTCAATTGACAACAACCATCATTGAACAGGAAACCTTGAATGCTATTAATGAGCTTAATATGGAAGGTTCCCCAGGACCTTATGGGATATAAGTGTTCTTCTATAAATAAATGTGGAGTGTGATTGGCAAGGAGGTGATGGAAGTCATAAGAGAATTTTAGAAGGGCAATGCAGGTTTCAATAAGATCAATAAGTCATATCTTTTCTTACTGCCAAAGACTATGGGAGCTGAGAAGTTTTCAGACTTCAGACTGATCTCCCTATTGAACTCCATCTACCTTGTGGTGAGTAAGATATTGGCAAACCGACTGAGAATTGCTCTACAAAACCTGATTCATCCTGTGCAGTTGCCTTTTTACCCAACAGATCCCTCCAAGAATCTTTCATTATGGCCCAAGAAATGGTGAGTGGATGGCACAGAAGGAAATGTAAGGCATTTATATGGAAAGTTGACTTCCAAAAGGCATATGATTCGATTTCATGGCCATACATCTGGGAGGTATTCAAAAGGGGAGGTTTCCCCCCTCTATGGATCCAGTGGATGAAGCGATGTATCACAACTGCTTCTTTCTCCCCGCTAATCAATGGGAAACCATGTGGTGCTTGGATTCAACCTCAATGTGGGGTTAGACAAGGATGTCCTCTAGCCCCCTTGATCTTTAACCTTGCAGTTGATGGGCTCACAAGATATGCATGTAAAATGACAGAGGTGGGGGTCATCAGAGGGTACTCACTTTCCAACAGGAGGTCCTTGGCTCCTATTTTACAGTATGTAGGCAACATAATTTTTCTTGTGGAAGGGTCCAATTCTGCTGCCCATGCTTTAGGGCATATGGTGAAGATTTTTGGAGATATATCAGGTCTGAAATTGAATAGAGAAAAGTCTACTTTGATATGTTTTGGCATGAATGAGCAGGAACAGAAGACTCTTGAGACTACATTTGGTACACCTTGGTCCAAACTGCCAATTAAATATTTGGGACTGCCATTAAGAGTTGCAAAATTGAAGAAGAATGATTGGAATGTTTTGTTTGATAAGGTATCTGTCAAACTGAAAGGGTGGAGTAGCAAATTTTTGTCTAAGGGTGGGAGACTAATTCTCCTAAACTTAGTCATAACTTCCATTTTGGTGTTCTATTTCAGCATCTTTAAGGCCCCAAAATCTATTTGGAAATAGTTAGACATAATGCGGAAGAAATTTTTTTCGAAAGGGGCTAGTCATGAGGGGAGTTTCATGCAGCCGGTGAAATGGGAAAAGATTTGTAGGCCGAAGGAAATAGGTGGACTGGGGATTAAGGCACTTAAGGAATTCAATGAAGCTCTTCTGATCAAATGGGAAATCAAGATCTTTGAGGGCAAGGATGAAATCTGGACTGACCTGATCAAAGACTGTTATGGTGACTCCAATAGTGCACTGAAGAGGCTACATCTAGCCAAACCATCCCCTTTTTGGAGATCGATTATCTTTGCAATCAAAAGCAACTAGCACTTGATGCTTCCTAGGCTTGGAGATGGCTGTGACTTCAGCTTGTGGAATGAGCAGTGGTCAATTATGGGGATGCTAAGAGATGCTTACCCAGGAGCACATGCTACAGCTGCAGACAAAGATGCTACTATCAGCAGCCTATGGTCTACTGCGGGGAGCTGCTGGAGGTTGGAAGGGTCTGATTTATGTAGAACAGGTACACGGTAATGGGAGGACAGGCAGAACTTGCTATATGCATTGCAGCAGATACACCCCAGATGGGGTGCGACTAATACATATGGCTGGAATGGGAAATTTTCAGTGCAACTGACTTATGAAAGGATTATCAGGTCAAACACAAATGTGGAGAGTGACTAGATTGACAAGAAAATTTCGCTATTGAAGATTCCATTGAAAGTGCAAATCTTCTTGTGGCTTTGTAGGAGGGAGGGCTTGATCATGAGTGACCTTAGACATAGAAGAATGGGGACAACGTTTAATGCCTGTCATCTTTGTGGATTACACACTGATGGTGCATCTCATATCTTTTCTTCATGCTTGGTCACAGACAAGCTTTGGAGGAAAATTTGCCAGGAATCGCTACCTACCTGGGATTCCCTTTGGCAGAGGTTTAATACACCTGGATGACCATACAGGTGTATGGCCGCCACCTTGTGGTGTGCATGGAGGGTAAGAAATGAAAAGCTATTTCAAGAGAGACCAGTTTGATGTGAGATAATTGTAAATGAGTGCTGGTCCCTCATACATAGTTGGGGATCTATTTTGTAATGTTTGTTTAATTTGAAATATATTGCCCTTCGGATTGCTATCGTCTCATGGCAGCTTTCATCACTGTTTCAAAAAAGAGAAAAACTTTGGACGAGGCCAGAGGGATTATACTATTACAGAAAAAGAATTGCTAACTATAGTATTTGCATTGGAAAAATTTAGGGCTTATCTCTTAGGATCTCATGTCATCATCTATACCGACCACTCGACCATGAGACATCTCTTGGCCAAAAAAGATGGAAAACCCTGGTTCATCCGATGGATTCTTTTATTTCAAGAATTCAATCTTGAAATTAAAGACAAATCTGGGACACAAAATGTATTGGCGGATCATCTTTCGAGAATCCTAATTGATTCTCCTCTTTCAGATATTTCGATTACTAACACTTTTTTGGACGAGACTATTCTTATAGTTTCGGGTGTCCAAACCCCTTGGTTTGTTAACTGATCGTATTTTTGCATGATTTATAAATTTAGGGTTTTAGTCGTTGCAACGTACAAAAATCAAGTCACTTTTAAATTTATAATCCTAGCTAAGTAGTGTATTTAGGGTCGTCCAAGGAGGCTAAATGTTTACAAAAATACATCTCTTGCTTGGAAATAGAAATCACCTTTCTTTTTTGGTCTTTTCAAATTTATATTTTTTATGTTTTGAAATAACGAAGGCAATATGCGAATTGTTGACGAAAAAGCAACTAACACCTACACTCACTAAGCTAAAACCTAGGTGACAAATAATTCCTCTCTCTAAGCTCACCCAAGGAATGTGGAGGCCTAGAGTAATTTGGGAGAGGGAGTGAAGAGTGCTAGAGACAAAGAAAACAAATGTGACAAGAATTGAAATGAAGGCAACTTAAATTGATAGAAACTTGTTCTACACAAAACACATAGAGGAATGCTTCTACTCTACCTGTAAATGCAAGAAAATAAAAACAAAAATCCTCTAGATAAAAATGGTGAAGAAGAGGGGCTTCTTGCTCCAAGCCTAGTAGCTCCTTGACTTGAAAAGAAAACTCCTCCTTCCTTGAAAGGTTCCTCCAAGATGATGTCTTCCAAGGCAGGCCCACAAAGGGGGGGCATGCCCTATGCTCTCCAAGGGTGGACATGCACCACCCTTCCTCCTCCAATGCCTGGCCATCCCCTCTTGATGGAAGTCCTCCGCCTTGGCATGGCTCAAAGGAGAAGAGAGAAGGGAAGAAGGCACAAAGGGGGCGGGTAGGATGCCCCCTTAATTTTCTTCCTTTCTTCTCCTTCCTTGGCCGTAGGTTTAGGTGGGTAAAGGGTAGAATTTACACTAATGGAGGATGGGGAAAATGGTGGTGGTTAAGGGTCTTTTTATAGAGTAGGATGGGGGGTATAGGTGGCTCTTGAAATGGATGGCTAGGATAGGATTTGGGAGGTAGTTGGGGATCCTATGGTGGAGATCATTTGGTGCAACCTTAAAGGGTGTTAGGGGAGTGGTTATGGTAGCCGAAAGGCACCTAGGGTTGGTGCCAAAATTGGTTTCTAGAAGGGGGTTAGGTGGCGCCAAATTAGGGTTCTAGTAGGGAGGTTATGTGTAGGGTGGATGAGGCTTGGAAGGGATAGGTGTAGGGTGTAGATGGGAGGTCATTTTGGTGCCAAAATAGGTGTCTCTTGGTGGTGGTTGAGGGGTGAAAGGGTGGCTGGGTGGTGGTGCCAACTTGGTGTAGGGTGGAGCTAGCTTAGGTGGGCTTAGGTATGGTTTAGTTGGTGGAGCTAGTTATGTAGGGTTTTAGGGTATTGTATTGCTAAGGGAGTTGGAGCTTAGCTAATCTAAGCTAGCTTAGCTAACTTAGCAAGTAGTAGAGTAGAGGAGGAGGCACTTGGAGCTAGGGTTTGAGGGGAGGAGCTGGACATAAGAAGTCTGGAGCTGAACTGTTGTAATTGGAGCTGAATCTGCTGAGGTAGCTTCACGGGGACCTCATCTACTTAGGTAAGCTACATAGTTCTTATGCTAGTAGCTAGGCTTGGGTAGTTGAGCTAAGTTGAGCCGACTTCAACCTAGTTGGAGCTAGGTTGAGCTGGAGCTATCTCTGACGAGAACTCCAGAGATAGCTAAGCTACTAGTCGACAAGTAGTAGCTTAGCTAGCATGGAGTTCAGCTGCCATGAGCTGGGTGGAGTTGGAATGAGCTGGGCATAAGTTGAGGTGGACTCTTGTCAACTCAGTTGAGCTAGCTAGAGCTCCTAGTGAACTAATGGGAGCTAAGATGAGCTAGATTCAACTAAGTTAAGCTGGATCTGAGTTGGCTTGTGCTGGGTTGAGTTGAGATGAGATACCTTGAGCTACCATTCAGCTAAGATAAGATAAATGGAGTTGAATGAATCTAACCCTAGTCCAAGGGAGCTGCTATCTAGCTATGATGAGCTGGAATTAGCTGAGTCCTAGCCTGATTGAGCTTCCTCTTCACCAGTTGCTGATGAATCGTGTTTCGCGAACTAAAATCGGGGTTTTGAGACCCCATCATCATAGCTCGCAAAATGCGTTTATCAAATACAATTTATAACTGAAACTCCAAGGGAGTCCTGGGTCGAACATAGGGAGGCGATGTTTACTTTGTTTGAAAACTACACTTCATTTTGTTTCTTTTTGGTGAGGTTTTGTTATTTTTGTGTTTTTGAAATAAAAAGACAAGCAAGATAAATTCACAAAATGAGATGGAACAAATATGATATATCACTCTAATGTTTATTACAATGATCTATGAAACATAAAAGAGGTAAGAGTGAGAGGAAATCTCCTGAATTAGCTGTTTGGAGGACGACTCACTTTGACATCGCCTAGAGGAAGGTGGTGAGGAACAGGACGAACGAGGGTGGAGTCGGAGGACGAAGGGTGGGCAGGAAGGCATTGCAACGAGGATCTTCTTCCCGACGGGAGGTGAGAGGATGGCTACGAGATGCTCCACGAAGGGGGATGAGAGGAGGGAAAATATTTGGTTTTCTACTCTTGAGGAGCATCCCGAGCTTGGGTCAAGCTCTCTTTAGAGCCTTTGAGGTGGTGAGATGAAGAAAGGAAGGGATGAAAAAGAATGGGAGGGGTAGGGGTCCTTTTATAGTGGAGGAAAGAGTCAAATTTGTATATAGGACATTTAGTGACGGTCATAAGCGTTGTTCAAAATCTTCTACAAACGTTGTTAAAGATCCTGAGCCAACCCTCGCCCCCATTAGCGTGTGCATCACGCACCTCTACTACCGCACCGTTGACGCATGCTCTACGTGCCCTTGTCGCATGCGCATGTGCACTACGTGCCTCACACCCACCCGCGTTGCTGCTACTACTGCTACCGCTGCCTTGCATGCTGTGCGTGCATGCCTCCACACGCATGCACACACCTGCACTACTGTGTGCGTGCGGTGGTGCGTGCGTGTGCATGGGCAACTTGTGTTGCGCCACATGATGTGACCTAGGTCGTCCATCTTCTTTCCTTTGTAGGGGATACTACAGAGGTTGGATTGAGTCGATTTTTTCACCGTTGGGCTGTGATCGTCGACCCAAATCCATTAGTGTAGTTAGATTTATCATTTGAAGCTCCAGATTGCATCACCTAGTCCATTGGCAGTTTATCTTCCTCGAACTTCCTATAGTGCTACGGGACTCCGATCAAGGCAATTTTGGAGGCGTTGGACTTCAATCGTCATCCTGATCAAATTCGTATGGTTGGATTGTCAATACGAAGCTTCGAAATAAATCTCCTTCTCTCCTGATCGTAAAAAGGATGCAATTAACCTAAAATATACACAACTACTCTAAATGCAGAATGATGCATGCTATGCAATATTTAAATTATTGAATGTAAATCTAAGCCAAGGAACATGCATAAATCGGCATTTTAACCTAAATGGATGTGTCTACATCAGTTGCCTTCAAGAGTGCTAGGGTTTTAGGGATTTGTCAACCCTAACACTCCAAGAAACACATTAAAACCACAATAAAAAATGCAATGCATGCTTAAGCTAATTGATGCCTGAATGCAACCCAAAACCCGATTGCGGAGTAAAATCCTAAGAGCTAGGTTTGTTTTAATGCATAAGAGTGATGATAAACTGGTGTTTATCACTAACATGGTGAATTATTTAGTCGTTGGTCAAATATTACTTTTGGGATGACCTAAATTGTATCGCATTAGCTCTGATCAAATTATTCACCGATGTGTCCCAGAGAATGAGTTCCAAAGCATACTTAAGTTTGGCCATGAATCTACTTGTGGCGGACATTTTGCTGGGAAAAAGACGGTCGCAAACATTTTGCAATCTGGATTTTATTGGCTGTCTTTATTCAAGGATGCCCAGGAGTTCTGGAGGTCATGTTCCCGATGTCAGGCACTCGGAAGCATAGCTAAGAGAGACATGATGCCTCTAAACTCGATTCTTCCCATTGAAATCTTTGACATTTGGGTCATCGATTTCATGGGACCCTTCTCCCTTCATTTTGCTAGTAGTACATTCTCATAGTTGTTGACTACGTGTCCAAGTGGATTGAGGCTATTGCCGCCAGAACCAAGGACCACAAGGTGGCCATCGATTTTGTCAAAAAGAATATCTTTAGTTGGTTCAGGATCTCAAGGGCTATTATGATCAACGATGGTGGTACCTATTTCACGAATGCCTAGCTTCTCAATTTACTGGCAAAATATGGGGTGAATCATAGAATTTTCACACCTTACCACCCCCAGATGAACAGACAAGCCGAGATCTCCAATCGGGAGACCAAGAACATCTTGTCGAAAATGATTAGGCCTGATAGGAAAGACTGACTCAAAAACTTGACGACGCCCTTTGGGCCTACCGTACAACATACAAGATGCCTATCGAGATGCCATCGTTTCATCTCGTGTATGGTAAAGCATGCCATTTACCCAAAGAGATTGAACACCAGGCATTTTGGGCAATTAAGAAATGTAATTTCGATCTAGGTTTAGCGGGAAAGGCTAGGAACTCCAACTATCTAAGTTGGAGGCACCTAGAAATGATGCATATGAGAATGCCAAGATCTATAAGGCTAAGAAAAAAGCTCTTCATGACCAACTGATATCCTGAAAGAGCTTTGAGCCGAACCAGAAGGTCTGGCTCTTTAATTCTCGACTTATGCTCCTTTCTGGCAAGCTTAGGTCAAAGTGGAACTGCCCGTTCATCATTGATCGGATATTCCCAAATGGGGCCATTGAGATTTCTGACCCAAAGACAGGTAACTCTTTCAAGGTCAACAGACAACATCTAAAACCTTATGTTGACTGCATTATTCAAGAATCGATCTCAGACAAGGTTGCTTTGACCTTGATTTGACTACTTTGGCTGGACCACGCCAAGCTGATGGCACTAAACTCAGCATTTGTATAGTCTAACTCAGAATTGACCAAAGCATCATAGAATACAGGTGATATTTTCTTCATTCTACCCTGTTCTCATGACTTTTATTTTCAATGAGGACATTGCATAATCTAGGCATGGGGGAGTGGATTCATTTCTGAATCATATTGTAAGCTCTTTGGAATTCTTGTAAATTTCCCTTATATTTTTCTCTTTATTTAAAAAAAAAATGAATTAGAAAAAGAGAACTTGGGCATTAGAGTTTTTCAACCTTAGGAAATAATACAATAGGATCTGAACACTTAGACACTTCAGGTCTTTGGGATTAATCAAACTAGGTGTCCACTAAAATGTTGACTTCTTTCTTGAGAACTTGCCATTCTGAATTCATTTCTAATTGGTTAAATAAGTTGGGGTGATAAGTATACAACTTATCAACCCACTGTTTGGCGCATAAATCGCATTTTAAAAGATTATTTACTTGTAGTATAGAGCGAAAGCACATCGACAAATAAATTTGTAAGGACCGGTGAGTACTGGGTCATTTGCAGGGAGGCAATCTTGATTTTAGCAGAAGCTTTTCAGTAAAACTAGTTCTAACATGTATTTATATATGTATATATGTATAAAGAGGCATTAGATATCCATAAGATCAATTTTCATTTCATTGATAAAGAGTTTTTCACAGTAGAAATTGCTATGCAAAAAGTAGAGACAGATAGATAGAAAGAGAAAGAGAGAGAGATAGAAGGAGGCAGAGAGACGATGCCGCTTGTAGGATGCATGTGCGAGATGTGGCAGCACCTCAGATCTAGAGCACTGGGACGAAGGTCAAAGCAGAGTTGTAGAGGGATGGAGAATCGCAGAGAAGAAGGTGGAAGAGATGTCTGGAGTTCATGATCCAAGGGGGGGCTTTGGCCTTCTTTTATAGTTTTTATGGAGAGAAAAAAGGGTATTTGGCCCTCTATCTTGTGCAACAACCTTAGGATTAATCAGTTCCATTGATCGGGAGATCAACAGACTTGATTAGGCCTCAAAACACCTTCAAAATCCTTCTCTACGCTCGAATTTAAATTGGTGGTGACATGTGGTACGCTCTCATGCATTAGATCAGGATCGGACACTCCCACTCACTCCTCAAGCGTGCGTTGTGTTTTCCCGCTTGCTACTCACCTTCAAAATGCACCTCAATGTTAGCCGTTCGATCGTACAATCGGATAGCTTATGCGCGTGTGCGCGCCTCATCTTCGTGCTTTAGAAATTGCGTTGGATTAAGCATTTGGCTGCAATCTGCTCTTGACTCGTCGCATGGCTACATCCCCGTGCTTCGCTTGTGATCGAATGACACTATTTAATCTGCACCTGATTTTGAGCGAGGCACCGCTCGAAGGTGTGCCCATCGCTTCACAGCAAAGGCACTAACAAACGTGCTACTCCAACTTGTTTGTTGCATTTAGGTTTTAAGGTAACTTATTCTCGGCCGTTGGATGAAGATCCAATGGTCGAGATCATCTTTCCTTTGATGAGGCACGGTTGGATGGGAGATGCGAGGCACTCGTAGTCATTGGATAATGATCCAACAGCCCACAACATGTGAGGGTAGCCTTCTTAGATGGGTTGGCAATAAGGGGGGGCTATGATGGTGCCACGTGGCACCATCGTGGCTGTCCATCTTCTTTTCCTTGTATCTAGTGACGTAGACCTCCGATTGGGTTGATTTTTGTGATGTCGGACTGCGATCGTTGATTTGGATCCATCCGTGCAGTTGGATTCTTCATTTGAGGCTCGAAACTTTATCCTCTAGCTCTGTGGTCTCTATTCTTCTATGGACTGCACACGATGCTCTAGTTGTCTGATTGAGACAATTTCGGAAACATTGGACACCCGTTGTCATTTTGATCAAATTTGTCTTGTCTGATCTATAATCCACAATTTCGAATCATCCACGATTGAAATCATGTCTCAGTAGTACATTAAATGACGATATTATCTATATGGCTAGTAAACTAGCTATATTGCAAATTATGATGCCTATGGATGCATTATTCCAAAGTTATGCTAGAATCTAGCTTAATTCAGATGATTTAGGTTGCATGATTGCTACGCAATCACACCCCCATGCCTAAATCTTGCTAGTCACTAGCAAATGCAAGACTAAATGCAAAATGGTCCTATATGACTAATTTTTATCAAGAGTTTGACTAGAGGTTTATGTCTTTTGTTTTCATTTGAAGCTTTAGAAATCTAGACAATCGTGAAAATGTTTTGTTGTAACCTATGCAACAGATCCAAGTGACAAGTCAATCCACATCTAAAGCTTCTTCTTGACCCTTAGTAAAAATCCATTGGGATAGGCAAACTTCTTCCCTCAGGGTTATAAGATAATTTGTAAATTTAACCTGATTTTTGGCTTAGGTAGAAAATGATTTGAGTCAAGTGGATTTGTATTTGGTGACTCACACACATCTAGTGCTACATATAAACTAGTACTTTAGAACCTAGATTTCCCAATTATTAAATAATTCAACTCAAAGAGAGGCGGAGAAATTATTCACTCATTAGTTCCTTTGTACTCATTCTCTCTCTTTCTTTTTCTTATCTTTTTTTTTTCTTTTTGCTTTTTCTTTTTCGTATCTTTTCTTTTCTTTCTTTTTGAGCTCACAGTCTCACCAGATTTATTAGTATATTTCATGGTCTCTCCTAACACTAACACTTTGATTAGGTTCTGATAACTCTATAACTAAGTTAGATTTCCTCAACCCATATTCAGGAGGCCAAAAATACAGAAAACTAGGTCAAGGCTCTATTTGGTGGATCATGAGGGTGGTAGGTGTTGTTGCGTCATTCTTTGAAATAAACTCTAACTCATTAACTCATTTTTTTCTACTCTTTTCTTTTTCTAATTTATATATATATATATTTCTTTTTTTCTTTTCTTTTCTTTTCTTTCCTCTTTTTTTTTGCATCCAAACATCTACTACGCAACGTAGTATTGTATATGAACTTTTATTTAGGAGGCATTATTCGAGATTAGGAGTGCTCAAGAGGATATCGGGTGGCTTATTTGGTAGAAGTGCCTATTCTCGGCACCAGGAAGGGAATGGATAGGACAGTGTATTTCTAACCTTGACATTGATACCCTCCTGATGGGAACACCATCATGAGACATAATTAGCTCATTTTGACCCAATTAAGTCATTAAATGCTCCTACATAACTGTCAGAGAGTCATAAGTCACTCCATAATCATTCCAGGGAAAAATAAGAAACTAGGGTTAAAACTGCAATTTTACCAGCTTATCATGAATGCAGCACAACCACGGGTTTTCTTAAGGGTTGAATGAAGGTCAAATGGTGTTAGGAAGTTAATAAGTGAGTTAAAACAATCAGAAAAGGGTTTGCACATGTTTTGAGAATTAAATGAATTTTTGAAACCCTAAAAATAGACCCGCTTAATTAACTGAGATTCTAATGAGGATAAAATTCACTTAAACCCTCTAAAATTCAGAGAAAAATATTCTCTAGGGTTTGGAACCTTCAATTTGACCATCAGAACCCGTTTTGACCCAGAAAAGAGTCATAGACAGACATTTGCCCTAATTTGAGTTTTTGCACAAATTACCTAGTCAAACATGATGAAAACCAAAATCCAACTGCACCATTGGATTCCTTACGTTCAAATTAGGTTTTTACCAAAATTTGGATCCAAGATGAGTTTGTCTTGACCTAGTTTTCAAATTGGAACTGTCTAATTACATTTCTACCCTTAATTTTCAAAATATTTTCAAACAAACCCCTAACTTTATCGTCGTTCTTACAAAAAGGTCCCTACCACCATTAAACCTATTCCTACTTGCTCTGGTGACCTTAAATTGGAAAGAACTCCCTGATTTCTTGACAAATCCCTTTCAAATTTGAAAGGGAAGTTCGTCAAGAAATCCCCTTCGTTTTGAACCTGATCCTAAGCCCTAAAACTCACCCAATCTCTCATGCGAACGCATGAGATTTGGGTCTCAAGGGATTTCTTACTCTGGCAAGCTTGCCAAGCTTGGGAAGCTTTCTTCATAAGCTCTAACCTCCCTTTGATGACCTATAAAAGAATGCCTAGGCCAGACCGAACTCCCCAAGCTTGAATTCAACTAGAGTGACCCTCAAATTATCCTCTCCTACTCCAGCTGAATTGCTCTTCAAGCTCTAGTGACCCTCCTTGCTTCCCCTCACCGTCTGATCGCAATACCACCGATAAATTCTCCTCCCTTGCCTTCTTCCACATCGAGCAGTACCCACCGACGTCCTTATCTCCTTCATCCATGCCATCCACCCCTTATCAGAGCAGCTTCATCTCCGACACCGACCATACCTCAACCGGTGCCAACTCAGCTCCCCATCATCTGCCACCTCTCCTAAACGACTCCTTATCTTCAACTCTTCATTTTCAGACACTCCCCACTCCGTTTCAACCGTCGACTCACCCCACCATCCTCTATCTTCCACCTCGCCTGCGTACCTCCAGTAAGCTCGCACAGCCACTACACTCCACCAACTTGGCCGTCGTTCATCCCTACACCTCCGCTATGTCCTAGAGAGCAAAATCCCTTTGGTATTCAAGATAGCCTCTCCAACGCTCCAACATACACACCCACTGTCACGTTCCTCCTCCGTCCTCCAGAACCCACCACACACCTCAACAAACCACGAGACCATCCCCTATGCATTCGCCGTGGTCTAGCAAAGCTCATGACTATTTTAACTGGGGCTTTTAGCTCATATTCAAGCTTTCAGGTACCTAGGTCTCCGCCGCCATTACCGAAGCTCCGAGCAAAGCTCGAAGCTCGCTTCAGCATCTGTAGACCCTAGGCGAAGTCCCAGGTGCTGCGGAGCAGTCGCAGGAGTCAATTTGGCTCTTTGACTACATCCTTGACCACAATCACAAGAATCACCATCTGCAGCTGCACGCAGAGGAAAGGAGGTGGGATAGTCCCAGCTTGGAAGCCAATGGGTGCTCGCACCCGCATAAATTGAAAAAGTCTCTTAGGCTTATCGCCTCCAAACATGAGGTGAGGTCCCTCTCACCCACACAACTTGTGCCTCATCTGCGACACCTCACCCGCGGACCTGGTGTGCCCAACCCACCTATGCCCTTCACTCCTCGACTGCGACCACACTTATAGCCTTGGACCCAGGTTTGCACCTACCTGATTACCTGGTTACCCACTGAGAGGCCTTGGGAGGGTGGATCCTAAGAGAAAAAGAGAAGGAGAGATCGCATAGAGTAGGGGGAGGGTTTTGCTGTAAAGAGAATTGGCTGACACTTAGCCAATTCAAGAAGCTCCTTAATGGAGAGAATTTCGCTTGATTAAGAAGATAATAGAATATGTCGTTGTAATTTAGGTGGTGGAAATCTCTCAATCAAAGATTAAAACAGATATCAATTTAAACCAGAAAAAGGATGTCGTGTCCACAGGGAAGAATAGATCCAATAAATTCATGAGTAGAGAGTCGCCATGTTCGTAGACACCTCCGCGAAATCAATTCAATGAATTTGCAGCTCAGAATGTAACTTTCAATTTCATGAGAAGTTGAGGGCTATTTTCGTAAATTTCACATCATAAATCAAGCTCTCAAAAATATGTAAATGATGCATGAGTAGTGGCAGAGTATGTAATTTCTCATTGCATGCAAATCTGAACCCAATTTCAATGAGAATTGATGTGCATATCAAGAACCAATTAAATACGAGAAAAAATAGGTGTACCATTGCAAGTTCCTCACAATAATTTAAGCCAACAATATATTTGAATAGTGTTCCACAATGGCACAATTGGTAAATTTAAATATAACCCAAAACAAGGGATTACCTCCCCTTGTGCTTGCACGAAGAGGAGTCGATGGCGGAGGCTGAGGAGCTCGAGGAAGGTCGGCCACAACGAGGGCATTCCGATGGTGGTGGTGGCACTCTGAATGGCAGCTAGAGTTGACACTGGTGATGAGGAGGGGCGGCGACGGTGGAGGCGGCTCACCGGTGGATGTGGTCACAGGTGGCGTGTTTGAGGGCGTGGCTGAGCTCGGGAGTTCGAGGAGAGCTCAATAGAGGTGATGACGTGGAGAATGGTGGTGTGTAGTGGTGGCTGTGTGTGGGGTGTAACCGGCGGTGTTGGGTTCCTCCTCCCCATTGGAGAAGAAGAAGAAGAGGAAGAAGGAGAGACGGGCCTTGCGGCTATGGTAGCATACGATGGGTTCTCCTGCCAGTGTGCGGAGGAGGTGGTGCCGATGGGTGGTGCTGCAGGGGTGGGGGTATGCCAGTGACCGCTCGCGGTCGTGGAGGAAGTGTGTGGTCAATGTTGCTATCGTAGACGAGGAGGAAGGGCACGGTTTGCTGTGAAAGAGGCGTGCGAGCATTGGGGGTGATGAAGGTGGTGGTGCGGTGGAGGAGTACATGGTCCACAGTTCATGCTTCTTGCACAGTGCACGCAGGATCCATGGTGCTCGCCTCCTTCACGGTGGAGAATGTTCCCAGTAGGGTAGGGGAGAAGATCGTGACCCTCTTCGTTGGCGCATAATTTTTTTAAAATATCTGCGGTCGACTTCTGCAATCACTTGCGGAGATTGCAAGTGGTTGGAACTGTAGGATAAGTCCTGTTTGTTAGGCATCGAACGTCTAATAAAACTATCAAATGTCCTAAAATGTTTGGTTGGCAAGGAGTCCACACTGTAGGTTCCAGACGTCCAGATTAGATTCTAGATGTCATAAAATGGGAGTTTGGATGCCTGACTGCTGCCTTCAAGTGTCTTGCACCTAACTTGTATCCACCAAATAATTATCATAACATATCATATGTTATTAAGAATAAAATTGGTGCATAAGATGATGCACAGACTATGTTGAATTCCCCCTTAATTCCTAATCAAATATTAACTAGGAATGACTAATTAAAGAGTACTTAGGCCAAATAATGGTCCACAAAAGTGGACTTATCAAATGCCCCCATACCTAACTTTTGCTAGTCCCGAGAAAAAATGAAAAACAATATAAGTAATCAGAAGATTTCTTCTTCCCTTATTCCAAAAATTTAGAGATTTAGACAAATGTGAAGTGATAATAGCCTAGGTAATAGATCCAAGTGAAAATAACCAACTTGCATTTACAGTTCGTACTTATCCCTCGGTAAATATTTCTATTAGGATAGGCAACTACTTCTCTCAGGGATAAAGCAGAAAATAATCTGTAAATTGACCCCCGCTTTTTAGCTTAGGTAGGAGATGCTGAGTTGAATGGATTTATATTTGGTGGCACACACTTATCTGGTAAAACATTTAGTCTAGTACTATAGACTCTAGATCTCTAGACTATTAAACAAGTCAACTCAGAGAGAGGCTAAACAACTGTACTCTCTTGAAATTCCTTTGTGCTCACTCTTTTCCTTCTTTTCTTTCTGAGATCACAAATCTCACCAGATTTTGTAAATGCACTATTTGGTGGCCTCACATAGCATTCACACTTCAATTAAAGTCCTAATAACTCTACAACTAAGTTAGAGTCCTCAGCAGTATTTGGGCGATAAGAAATACTGAAAGGTAGATATGGGTCATATTTAGTGGATCGCGATGGGTGTTTTTATTGCCTAAGAAACAACCTCACGAAGATAAAATTATAAACTTGGACTCTTTTCTTTTTCTTTTCTCTCTCTTTTCTTCTTCTTTTCTTCTCTTTTATTTTATTTTATTTTATTTTTTTTGTTTTTTTTCTAAATATAAATGTTTCTTTTTTCTTCTTTTTCTTTCTTTATAAATCAACACAATGTAGACTTTTATTTATGAGGCATTATTAGGGATGATGATGGTCAAGAGGATATTGTGTGGCTTATTTGGTAGAAGTGCCTACTCTCAGCACCAGGAAGGAATGGATAGGATAAGCATATTTTTGACCTTTGACACTATTACCCTCCTTCAACCGAGGACTCTATAAAGGATGGTTGTAACCATCCACCATATTCATAGCTTTATTAAGACTCAATCTCTATGTATCTGTCATATTTGGTAACTCTCAGGAATTCACACAATGCACATAGGAACAGAGAACGAAAACTATGCCTAACTCTAAGGTATCATCATCTAATTATCCAAAACTTAAGAGTCCTTATACTAGACTTAGCGCACCAGTAATCTCTCTACTTTCTTCTCACAAATATGAGGTGGATTTACTAGAAGATAGTATGCCTGACTCCCTATTAACTGTCCAAGGGTTTCAGTAGACTAAAAATGCTTATTAGTTTTCTTCAAAGATCCATTACCCAGTCTACGTGCAAGTGAAGTAAATGTACTAGATTTTAAACTTAAGAAATAATTAAAGAGGAAAAATCTTTAATGACACCTCCATGACAAAGATGTTTTGCTAGGGATTAACCAATTCAGCTCAAGAAAATTTTTTTATAACTATCCTAAATGTATGCAAATATTTATAAATGCTATAAACATTCTCAGGTTATACCCCCCCCCATGCCTAAGATTAACAATGTCGTCAGTGGAAAAATGCAGACATAGAAGAATATCAACTGAGGAGGAGAGTAGGAGGAGCTAAGTCTCCTCAAGCTGAAGTGCGTCCAAAACCTGGCCATCTGGAAGAGTAATATAAGGTTTAAGTTGCTGGCCATTTACCTTAAAGCTCACACTATAAGTAGGGTTCCAAATTTCTACAGCTCCATGAGGGAAAGTATTGGTAACAACGTATGGCCCATCCCAGTGAGACTTGAGCTTTCCTGGAAATAATTTAAGTCTGGAATTGAAAAGCCAGACCCACTGGTTGGGCTCAAAAGTCTTTCTAATGATGTGCTTATCGTGGAAGACCTTTGTACGTTGCTTGTAAGCTTGAGAAGTTTCATAAGCTTCATTACGACGCTCCTCAAGCTCACTTAACTCTAACATACGAGCCTTTCCCGCTTTATCCAGATTCAAGTTAACATTTTTAATAGCCCAATAGGCTTTATGTTGGATTTCAATGAGAAGATGGCATGCCTTTCCGTAGACAAGACAGAAAGGAGACATGCCCAAGGGAGTCTTATACACGGTTCTATAGGCCCAAAGAGCATCATTTAGTCTTTTAGACCAATCCTTACGATCGGGCCTAACAGTTTTTTCTATAATTCACTTAATCTCCCTATTAGACACTTCAACTTGTCCACTAGTTAGCTCTCCCAGTTTGCTATCGGTGACTCGATAGCATTCCTTTCTTTTTCAAAAAAAAAAAAAAACTTGTCCACTCGTTTGGGGATGGTAAGGTGTGGCTATCATGTGGTTGACTCTCAAATTTTAGAGTAGTCTTGTGAAGTGTACATTCTTGAAGTGAGGTCCTCCATCACTTATGATCATCCTTGGGCACCCATACCGAGAAATGATATTAGCATTAACAAAGCCCAAGACCACGAAATGGTCATTGGTTCATGTGGGTATGGCTTCTATCCATTTCAATACATAGTCCACAACCACAAGGATGTACTCATATCTGAAGGACATAGGAAAGGGACCCATGAAGTCGATGCCCCAAATATCAAAGATCTCAATAGGGTGGATAGGTTGCTGGGGCATCTCATCCCTTTTTCCAATGGTTCCTGTCTACTGGCAACGTAGACATGCACCCACATATGTATGTGCATCTCGGAATAATGTGGGCCACCAAAAGCCAGACTGAAGAACCTTATGGGCAGTCTTTTTCCCACTAAAATGTCCCCCCACAATGGAGGTCATGGCAGAAACTCAAAACACTTCTTTGTTCTTCATCAGGGACGCAACAATGGAAAAGCTGGTCAGGGCCTACTCTAAAATGCTCGAGTTTCTCCCAGTGATAAAATTTAGCGTTAGCAAGAAACCTGTCTTGCTTCTGCTTGTCCCAAGTACTGGGGGTAATGCCCGTGACTAGATAGTTCACTATGTCAGCGAACCAAGGAGTTTTGGCCTCCACGGCCATCAGAGACTCATCAGGGAAAGTCTCTTGAATACTGCTAGTAGGGTTTGATGCCTCAATAGGGATCCTAGGCAGATGATCTGCTACCACATTCTCAACTCCTTTCTTATCTTTTATTTCCTGGTAAAACTCCTGGAGTAGCAGAATCCAACGAATTAGGCGAGGTTTGGTGTCCTTTTTAGCAAGAAGATGCTTTAAGGTAGAATGATTAGTGAACACCACAACCTTGGATCCCAAAAGATAAGATTGAAACTTTTCCAAAGCAAATACTACAGTAAGACGTTCCTTTTTAGTGACCGTGTAGTTTTGCTGAGGATCCATAAGGGTCTTGCTGGCATAATGCAACACATGAGGTTTTCCATCAACCCTTTGACCTAAGACCACCCCCACTACAAAATCAGAAGCATCGCACATAGCTCAAACGGGAGGGTCCAATCTGGTGCTTGGAGAATCGACGCCATAATAAGGACTTTCTTTAAGACTTGGAAAGCCTCGCCACATCTCTCATCAAAATTGAAGGGGACATCCTTCGCTAACAGGTCGCAGAGTGGCTTAGAGATTTTACTGAAATCTCTAATGAAGCGCCTATAAAATCTAGCATGGCCAAGGAAAGATCTAACTTAACGAACATTGGCGGGCTATGGAAGCTTGGAGATGGAATCAATTTTTGCGATGTCCACCTCTAATCTCCTCTCAGAAACTATATGCCTTAACACAATGCCCTACTAGACCATAAGTGGCTTTTCTCCGAGCTAAGCACCAGCTTTGCCTCTTTGCAATGGGTTAAGACTTTATCAAGGTGCGAAAGACATAGGTCAAACAATGAGCCATAAATGGAGAAGTCATCCATGAAAATTTCAACAAACTCGTCGATCATATCAGAAAATATAGCCATCATACAATGTTGGAAAGTGGTAGGAAAATTACATAACTCGAATGGCATTCGGTAGAATGAAAATGTGCCATACGGACTCGTGAAGGTGGTATGCTCTTGATCGTCAGGAAAAATGGCTATCTAATTATACCCAGAGGACCCGTCAAGAAAATAGAAGTACTTGTTCCCTGCCAGTCGATCCAAAATCTGATCGATAAACGGTAAGGGAAATGATCTTTCTGGGTAGCCGTGTTCAAACGACGGTAATCAATGCAGACCCTCCAACCAGTTGAGGGTCAAGTGTCACCAGCTCTCCTTGGTCATTCTATTCCACAGTGATTCCTACCTTTTTGGGTACTACATGAATAGGACTGACCCATTTAGTATCTGAAATGGGATAGATAATCCCTACATCCAGCCATTTCAGAATCTCTTTTTTAACAACCTCTCGCATATTGGGGTTGAGCCTTCTCTGTGTGTATATATGATGCATGCAAAGGGAGGGATCAACACCCTTAATATTAGCAATTGACCAGGAAATTGCTTCCTTGTGCCTTTGTAAACACTTAAACAGAGCTCCCTCTTGTGATTCAGATAATGCAGATGAGATAATAACAAGGAGCGTGTCATTAGGACCAAGGAAAGCATATTTCAATGTGCTCGGGAGGGGTTTCAACTCCAACTCAGGAACCTTTTGGATTGAGGGTTTAAGTTGAGATGTCCCTCCCTCAAGTAGCGGTTCTACCTTCACAGTCCAGGGTAGGGACAGAGACTCTGTGTGTATCCCCAGCAACTCTTCTAATTTGGGTATTTCCCTTTCAGTTTCTTTAATAATCGGAGGATGGTCCTTAGATATGACCTTTTGAAGGGGATCTCTACAAAGGAGTGCTGGAGTAGTCTCTTCAATTATTTCATCAACGACCTCAATCTGAGAATAATCTTCAAATCTAGATTGCTTGTAAGTATCAAAAACATTCAACTGGATCTTCTTATTCCCAAAGCCCATTTTAAGTGCCCCTAATCTACAATTGATAGAGCCGTTGGCTGTGGCCAAGAAGGGGCGTCCCAAAATAATGGATGGCTTTGTGGGCTTATTAGATGGGTCAGTATCTAGCACCAGAAAGTCAATAGGGAAGAAGAAGTCCTCCACTCTCATAAGGACATCTTCCAGCAATCCTTGTGGTGTCTTAAGTGATCTATCTGTGACCTGGAGAATGACTGGACTAGGCTTTAACTTGCCTCCTCCTAAAAGGTCATAGATAGAGCTCAGGAAAATGTTCACCCCCACACCCAGATCGAGTAGAGCCTTTTCAATGTGTTGGTTACCTATAACCACTGAAATATACAGGGCTTGTTGGTCTTTCATTTTGGGGGGGTGTTCCATGTTGGAGAACCAAGCCAACATGGTCAGGTAGGATGACCTTGGTTTGGAACTGTTTCCTAGATCGGCACTTTTGGGTGCACAGGTCCTTTAGAAACTTGGCATAGGATGGGATCTGTTTGATAGCTTCCAACAGAGGCAAGTTGATCTGGACTTGCCTACAAGTGTCCATAATCTCCTCCGTCCTATCCTTGTCTCCATACGAGCCAACAGAAGATTCCCCAGGAGCAGATAGGCGCTCTGGGTAGGGCACCCTCGGCTTCTAGGTAGAGGGGTCGTCATGGCGGGAGAGGGGTGGTGGAAGGACGACATCCTCATTGTGGGTGATTTCAAGCGAGGGAGAGTAGTGTGGCTCTTTTCCGGTGGAGATGGAAGTCGGGTCAGGTGTAGAAGGGAAATTCTAAGACGTAACCATAGGAGTGTCATCAGGCTTGTCAATCTTCTTTCCACTCCTCAGCACGGTCACAGCTTGGGCATGCTCCCTTAATATGAGCCCCTTACCGTTAGGGTTCTTCTTAGAAGAGATAGGTAGCTTCCCCGGATCACGTTGCCTAACTGCCTCAGTAAGAAGACCAATTTGGGATTGCATATTAGAAATCATCTTATTCTGGGATTAGATGACCATATTCTGATGCTCTTGCATCGCTTTCATCATGGCTTTAAGTTCATCCATCTCAGAGACCTTATTCTGAGGAGGGTTTTTATAAGATGATTGGTATATGGGTTGGGGAGGTAAGGGTCTTGTATTCCCTGAGTTAGAAACATCACCTTGCTTCCAAGAGAAGTTTGGATGGTTCTACCACCCTGGATCATAGGTATTGGAATAAGGGTTATTACGAGGAGGTGGGTGAAAACCTTGGGCTGCGTTCAAGTTGACTTGAATCAACTCAGGGAATTGATTTTCCTGGTGGCACTCCGCAGTGGCGTGCGTTGTGCTTTGGCAAATGGAGAATTCACTTGAAGCCTGAAGATAGAGGCTCCTTGTGGGTTCATGCCGGGGTTTGCTAAAAGCCTAGCAAAGTTTTTATTCAATAATTGAGTAAAACCTAAGAAGGTCATTAAAGCGCTCCCAAGTCTCATGAAATTACTCCCCTTCCTATTGAGTAAAACCCATAATCTCTCTTCTGTAATGGTTGGTCATACTCATAGGAAAATACTTTTTCAAAAATTCTCCCTTAAGGGTGGCCCAATCATTTACCCTTGCATCGAGGGTATGATACTAGTGCTTGGGCTTATCCTTTAGGGAGAATGGAAATAGAGTCCTCATAAGGGCTTCATCAGTAAAGCCCTGGAGCTTCACCGTGGAACATACCTCGGTGAATTCCTCCAAATGCCAGTAGGGGTCCTCCCTAGTAGTGCCATAAAAGGAGGGTAGCAAAGATATGGTACTGCTCTTGATCTCATATGGATTATCCCCTGCCGGTCATCTCAGTTCTTGTGTAGGTTGGTTGGTTGGAATAAAATAGTCCCTCAGGGTCCGTTGTTGATTTGCTCCTTGATCAACCATGCCTTCTCTTTTCTCTCCTAGGTGAGCTCTCCTAAGAATTCTCTCGGGCTTAGGATCAAACACTAGACTGCCCTCAAGAGAGAGTCTACCAAGCATACAATATCAATCACAATTCAAGTTCTTATTGATTGAGTAAGTGAAACCTCCACTCCAAAGATTGGTCAAAAGGTCAAGGCTTATCCCTCCGTTCCTGCGTAAGTGGCATAAGAGGGGTGATGACTTGAAATCTTAACCTTCTTTGTTGTGGAGGTAGAATTGGTTGATATAGATGGCCAAACAAGTTATTCACTACAATTACGTGACCTAATTCAACCTTCGAGTGCCCTAGGACCTATACTGTGCTTAGATGATACTCCTAGGTGATCAAGTGAGAAGTTACTCCAAGGACGAACAAAGGGATGCAAGTAGGGTGAACCTTTCATTTAAGGCAATGCATATGTGGTGCCTCTTAACTACCCTTTTGTTCCTTTAAGGGGTGTCCCCCTCCGTAAAGTATCAAAACACTTGGTCAAAAGATAGTACCACCACCATAAAGCATGATAGGAGGGTCTGCACCGATAAAGAGATCGGTGCCTATAGCCTTAAGGGATCGAGCCTTAGTGCGGTGCCTAATGTGCATGCTCAGTGTCAAAAGTGTGCATCACACCGCAAATCCTTTTTTATTATTATTTTTGAAAACACAGACAAGTCCCTTTGAATCAGATCAAGTGTGATTTGATTTTAAGATCGAATCTGATTATCAGTCCCACTTTCAGTTAGGCGACCATTGAATTAGTAAATTCAATCAACTTGGTGGCCTTTGAATTTTAATCCGAGTGTAAATGTGTGAACAAGAACTGGATGCAAAAGTTAGAAAGGTGCACCTATCTCCAGCAATCTTCGTCCTAATATGTTCGCAATGCGACAATGAGATCTAATGTGCTACTTAATCACCCCTAAATGCGTGCACCTAAAAGCATGCAACTCCTAAACAGGCAGCTCGATATTTTCTTTTGTTCGTTTTAAAGGCAAGCAAATAGAAAAATGAATCATGCATGCAGAAAAATGTAAACCCTAGTAGCTAAAGAATGTGGGGATAGATCCGCAAAAATTCAGCCCCAATTACTACAAGGGTGAGAAGATAGAAGTAAAATTTATGGCGAAGGAGAATCTCTTGTGAAAGCGGGATCTAGATCTCCTGTGTCTTCTCCTCATTTGGGCACCGCTCAAGGTTGATGTTTCCACTCTGCTGTGCTAGTCACCCCGTCAAATTCCTTGCACAAAAAGATAAAGAATGATCAGATAATTGTGCAACTCAAAATAATAAAAAATAATCAAGTGAATCTATTGCATCTATTGCCTCCCCGGCAACGGTGCCATTTGATGAAGAGAACTTTGCTTGATTAAGATAATAGAATGATATGTCGTTGTAATTTAGGTGGTGGAAATCTCTCAATCAAAGATTAAAATAGATATCAATTGAAACCACAAAAAGGATGTCGTGTCCACAGGAAGGAATAGATCTAATAAATTCACAAGTAGAGAATCATCATGTTCGTAGACACCTTCGCGAAATCAATTAAATGAATTTATAGCTCAGAATGTAACTTTCAATTTCATGAGAAGTTGAGGGCTATTTTCGTAAATTTTACATCATAAATCAATCTCTCAAAAATATGTAAATGATGCATGTGTAGTGGCAAAGTATGTAATTTCTCGTTGTATGCAAATCTGAACCCAATTTCAATGAGAATTGATGTGCATATCAAAAGCCAATTAAATACGAGAAAAAATAGGCGTACCATTGCAATTTACTCACAATAATTTAAGCCAACAAAAAATTTTAATAGTGTTCCACAATGGCATAATTGGTAAATTTCGGTAGAACCCAAAATAGGGGATTACATCCCTTGTGCTCAGGAGAAGAGGAGTCGATGGCGGAGGTCGAGGAGCTCGAGGAAGGTCAGCCACGACGAGGGCTTTCCGATGGTGGTGGTGGTGCTCCGAACGACGGCCGAAGTTGATGTCGGCGATGAGGAGGGGCGGCGACGATGGAGGCTGTTTGCCAGTGGACGTGGTCAAGGGTGGCGTGTCTGAGGGCGTGGCCGAGCTCAGCAGGTCGAGGAGAGCTTAACAGAGGTGACGACATGGAGAACAGTGGCATGTAGTGGCAGCTGCATGTGGGGTGTAGCCAGTGGTGTTGGGTTCCTCCTCCCTGTTGGAGAAGAAGAAGAGGAGGAAGAAGGAGAGTTTGGCCGCACGGCTATGGTTGCACATGGTGGGCTCTGCTACCGGTGTGCGAAGGAGGTGGCGCCAGTGTGTGGCTCTGCGGGGGGGGTGCACCAGAGACCACTTGCGGTCGTGGAGGAAGTGTGTGGTCGATGTTGCTGTTGCAGATGAGGAGGAAGGGAATGATTTGCTGTGAAAGAGGCGTGTGAGCATTGGGGGTGATGAAGGTGGTCGTGCGGTGGAGTACGTGGTCCACAGTTCACGCTTCTTTCACAGTGCACATAGGATCCATGGTGTTCACCTCCTTCATGGTGGAGAATGTTCCCAGTAGGGCAGGGGAGAAGATCATGGCCCTTTTCGGTGGCACATACTATTTTTAAAATATCTGTGGTCAACTTTTGCAACCACTAGTGAATATTGCGAGTGGTTGGAACAGAAGGATAAGTCCTATCCGTTAGGCATCAGACGTCTGATAAAACTATCAGATATCTTAAAATATTTGGTTGGCAAGGATTCCACGCTGTAGGTTCCAGACATCCAGATTAGATTCCAGATGTCTTAAAATGGGATTTTGGACGCCTGACTACTGCCTTCAAGTGTCTTGCACCTAGCCTGCATCCACCAAATAATTATCATAACATATCATATGTTATTAAGAATAAAATTGGTGCATAAGATGATACACAGACTATGTTGAATTCCCCCTTAATTCCTAATAAAATATTAACTAAGAATGACTAATTAAAGAGTACTTAGGCCAAAAAATGGTCCACAAAAGTGGACTTATCACTCCCCCTCTATATGAAGTAGCTAAGCAGAGAAGGAAGAAGAAGGCTTGAGCAGTAGAGGAAGAAACAAAGAGGAAGAAGAAAAGAGAAAGAGGAAGACAGGAGCCACACAAGAAGAAGAGGAGAAGAAGAAGAGACAAAGAAGAACAAGAAGAAGAAACAATGACTCTAACACTTTAGCACAAGGCTACTTAAGACGTCTGATACTTTAATTGCATATATTTGAGACTTGATTTAAGTGTTATTTGTGAGGAGTATGGTGATTCAAATCACCATTTTACTCCATTCCTTTTGGCATATTGTTCCTGACATTATTGCAATCTTTATTCTTGATTTAAATTGTGATCTTGAGCTTTAAATTCCATATTGCTCCCTGTATTCGACCTTGGAATCTTTTCGAGTAATAAAATTTATTTATTTGAGAGCTATTTTGGCTATACTACAACACAACAATCTTAAAACACCGATTTAGGGCACAACATTTTGGTGCCATTGTCGGGGAGCAACAGGCAATTTAGAACTCTTGATTACAACTCCTGATTTAGATTCTAGCTTGCTATATCTCTTTTGTTGTGGTTGTTTCAGGAGAGATGCATTCAAGGAAGATCAGCCGCACAGCAAACACACCAGAGGCAGGTAAGTTCTAATTACTCTCTCTCTCTTGAGCCCCTCATTCTAAAAAGGTTAAAAGGAAAAAAATCAATTAGGGCTACTTGCATTCTATCCGTAGATAACTCATCGAGTTGCTTGATTTGATACATTTTATTTGGACAACAAATCTTAATTTGTGCACCCACTTAAAGCTTAAGGTATCTAGGGCTATCACATTCCTGTTTGAGCCCTAGGTACCACATTTGGACAAATTAAATTGGACCAAATTAGAACCAATTAAGGATTCCAGTTTAGGGTTTTTATAGACATACTTGCTTAATCAAGAAATCATCTTTCCAAAACAATGTGTGCCTAGACCTTGATTGAACTGATCTATTCAAGCAAAATCCTACAAATAGGCTCTTAAAGTTATTTGAACACTAAAAGAGGGACCTAAGATTCTCAACAGGACAATGCAGGTGAACTTGACCCACCTTGTTTAGGTCAACCAATCTTCAAATTATGTCACTTTTTCACTCAACACATTTTAAAGTTCAAGTGAAATCCTAAGCATCCTTGCTTTTAATTAAAACTGGTAGACTTAAGAGGTCAAGTCCCCATTCCAGTCTACCGGAACATTAATGACAGGAGAGTTTGGGTGGGGGAAACCTCGTAACCCATGGGGGTGCTCTACCATGTAGGGGTCTCTACGGGACTCTCCCTCTCTGGCTGCCTAGGTAATTCTCAAGTGGAAGGCTTTCTGACTAAGGGGTATCATCCACCCTGAACCTCTATAGTCATCCAAAATTTTTGAGTGTCTTGATTGGGTCCATCACATTCTACCTCTCATCTACTCCTTCTGTGCATGTTCAGGAGGAAGTCTCTAAGACCATCCTTAAGGCCTCCTTTAGCCACTCATTCACGTCGAGGCTAAGCCTCGACCTCCTTGTTTGTCAACAACCCAATCCTATTGATATCTCTTCCGATTCATCTGAACCTGATTCTCCTTCATCCATCATCATGGCACAACCCGCAGAAGAAAATAATCTTGAAAATCAGCTTCAGCACCTCAATGATCTATTCCAAGCCTTTGTAAACCCACCGCAGCATCCAATGATGCGAGATCACTACAATCCCACTGTAGTGGCAATCGAACCTAGACTGCAAATCCCTGCTGGAGGTCCTGACATTGAACTCAAGCCCAACATGATTCATGCCATTCCCAAATTACATGGGTATAATTCTAAAGATCCTTTCCAGCATATCAAACAACTCAAGCATATGGCCTAGACCTTCGGGTCAGAAGCTCAAAATTAGGATGTTCTACTCATGAAAATGTTCTCCTTCTCTCTCATGGATAAAGCTGCTCACTGGTACCTGATAAACGCCAGTTTATCATCATTCTTATGCATTAAAATAAACCTAGCTCTTAGGATTTTTACTCCGCAAACGGGATTTTGGGCTGCATTTAGGCATAAATTAGGTTAGGCATGCATTGCATTTTTATTGTCTTTTTAATGTGTTTTTGTGAGTGTTAGGGATGTACAGATACATAGATCCCTAAAACCCTAGCACTCAAGAAGGCAAATGGTGAAGGAGAAGCCCAGACTAGCTGGAACTCAGCTTGATCCAGCTCACCACAGCTGGAACCTAGCTTACTTGAACTAGGGTTAGCTCATCCCAACTCCATTCAGCTAATCTCAGCTGAATGGCAGCTCAAGAGAGTTCATCTTAGCTCACCCTAGCTCAAGTCAGCTCAGATCCAGCTCAACTTAGCTAAGTCTAGCTCATCTCAGCTCCCACTAGTCCACAGGGAGCTCTAGCTAGCTCAGCTGAGTTGACAGGAGTTCACCCCAGCTCAGATCCAGCTACATCCAGCCCCACTCAACTCCAGCCAGCTGAAGAAGAACTCATCCCAGCTCAGGAAGCTCAAGTCCAGCTCCCGGGGACTCAGCTTAGCTCAACTCAGTTGAGCTAAGCTACTTTAGCTACCTCAACCAGCTTGATTCTCCCTGGGTGCACCAAACCTAGCTCACCTCAGCTCATTTTGGTAGAAGCTAGCTCACTTTAGCTTGGCTTAGCAACTAGCAAAGAACTAGCAAGCTAAGCCAGCCAGAGTAGCTCCATGCCAGCCTCTTCAGCAGCAGCCAGCTCCAATTTCAGCTCTAGATTTCTCCACCTCAACTCCTCCCTCCAAACCCTAGCTCCAACACCTTCTCCTCTACTCCATTAGCTAAGCTAGCTTAGCTTAGCTTAGCTTAGCTTAGCTTATCTTAGCTAGCAGCCAGCTCCTTGGCCATCCACCACCTTAAAAGTCAACCCTAGCAAGCTCCACCAACTTAAGCCTACCTAAGCTAGCTACCCTACTCAAGTTGGCGCCACCTCCTAGCCATCCCTTCACCCCATTATCACCACCAAAAGACACCTTAAGTTGGAGCCAAAAACTACCCCTAACCACCTTTATATTGGTGCCAACTTTCAGCCCTTAATCCACCCTACACCTACCCACATAAGCCATCCTAGCCATTCACCTACCCCTCCTTCTAGAATCCCTCTTGGCGCCAACTTAGACCACCTTCGAGAACCCTTTTTGGCACCAACATGAAGGGGTGTTAACCCCCATAACTACCCCCTTTGTGTGTCATAAGGTGGCGCCAAACACCCTTGGCCATTGGATCCTTAACCACCTCCATCATTCCATCTTGGCCCTCCATTTCAAGGGACACCTTAGCCCCCTTCCTATTCAATAAAAACCCACCACCTACCACCATTTTGGGGCATCCTCCATTAGTGTAATTTTCTACCTAAACCACCTATACCTACGGCCAAGAAGAAGGAGTAGAGAAGGAGATTAAAGGGGCACATCACCAGCCCTTTTGGTGCCTTCTTCTCCCCACTCTCTTCAACTTGAGCCACGCCAAGGAGGAGGACTCTTCCACTTCAAGGAGGATGGCCAGGAAAGGGAGAAGGACCTAGGGTGGACGTCCACCCTTGGAGAGAAGCTTAGGGCACACCCCCATAGAGCTTGCCTTGGAGGACATTACCTTGGCGGAGCACTGCAAGGAAGGAGTTGAAGGATTCTTTTCAAGCTTGGGAGCCACCAACCTTGGAGCAGGAAGCCCTCTTCTTCACCATCTATCTAGAGGATTTGTGTTTGCTTTTCTTTATTTTAATTTTTCTAGTAGTAGAAGCATTCCTCTACTAGGCTTTTTTGTAAAACACTTTTCATCAATCTAAGTTGCCTTCTTTGCAATTTTCTATTTTGCATTTCTACTTGCTTTGTTTAGCATTTTCCACTCCCTCTCCCTAATTATTCTAGGTCTCCACTTACCTAGAGTGAGCTTAGGGAGAGGATTACTTGCCACTTAGAAAGTAGTAGTTAAATTGAAGTGTAAATTACTTTCCCACCACCATTTCGCATGTTGTCTTAATTGAAAAACGAAAAAAATGATATATTGAAAAATACCAAAAAGAAAGTTGAGATCTATTCCAAGCAAGAGAATCACTATTGCAAACATTTGGCCTCCTTGGACGACCCTAGATACTCTCCTATCTAGGTTTATAAATTTAAAAGCATATGCGAATTCACGTGTTACAACGACATTGAAAACCCACTTTTACAAATCACGTGTAATCCACTATCAGTACCAAACCCAAACGCGTCCAATCAACACTTGGGCAGAACTTCAATCCTAGTTTCTAAGAAAGTTCTTCCTTGCTGGTCGGACAAATGCTTTACGGCACTAGATCACACATTTCACACAAGTAGGAGAACCACTTCGCGAAGCATGGGATCTTTTTCTAGATCTCATGCGAAAGTGCCCCCACCACGGAGTTCCTAAATGGGAACAAGTCCAGTATTTTTACTAGGGACTCCGTGAGGATATTTGATTATTCGTCAATGAGACTTGAGGAGGAAACATCATGGGTCAACACAAAGATACCGTGTGGGAGATTCTCGAGAATATGTGTGAGAACTCCATCAATAATGAATCCATGGGCATGTTCTATCGGACGAATGCCCATGCATTGATGAATCCAAAGGGAGCACATGAGATGTAGGGCCTATCCTCTTTTGTTGAGTTGGAACTGACGACCAGTCATCTAGACAAGGTCTCTATTATTGAGAAGAAGGTGGATGAGCTAACTCGACATTTGTAGTGAACCACCTTTGCTCAAAACCCATTCACACAACCACCCTCGGGTAGGGAGGCCATGCACAACATCTATCACTAACCTTCTCAGGGGAAGGACCTGATTGCACTGCAAAAATACACCTACAATTGTGCCATCTTGTGCTATTTCCTAGCATTACCAGTGCATATTAGGTTTCCATAGTCGCATTTGTGAAAGTACATGCATGCATGCATTTAATTGAGAGGGGAGGAGAATGAATAAAATGGCCTCGCAATTAACAAATTCCACAAGTGCTGCCTTGCAAAATCTCCATCTTTATTTTTAATTTTATTTGACTTTGAAATTCTTCCCGCAGCTGCAAGGAATGGCTTCTTCTTCTTCACACCATGTCTTGCTCAGCCATGCTCTGCAGCCGCATGCCCTGCCAAGCCATGCACAACCGCATGCATAGCCAGGGCATGGCTGTGCATGCCTTCTTCCTCTATAAATTGACCTCGTCTTCTTCTTGTAAAGCTGAGCCTGGTCCTCACAGAGAAAACCCAACACAGCACCACCTTCTTCTCCAGGCCATCTCCTTCCCTCTCCCTCCATACGCAGGCCCTCCTCCTCTGAGGAGCCACTCTGCAGGTAGGAGCACCTCACAGTGGTGCACAACGACCGCTATGAGTCCACCACCGCCCAGCTCATCTGAGAGCCGGTGGGCGTGGTGGTATTCTCTATTAAGCCACTTCCGCCATTACCATAAAGCTTCAAGGTTTGAAGCTCAACCGGCCACTGCACGCCCCTGCAGCAGCCGGCCAAGCCCCACACCAGCAGCAGCAAGGCGCAGCAGCGCATGCAGGCCACTATGCGCGCCTGTAGGCTGCCTTCGCCTTCCGCTTCTTTGCGTACGCTTTCCTCTCCGCGCCCACAACCAGCCGGCACACCGCTTCCATTTGTGCGCTAGCCGCTCACGGCTCCCGCACTCACAACACCGCCTGCACCCAGTCACGCGGCTCGCCCTGGCACTGTAGCCATTGTTCACGCCAGTCAGCGGAACACTGTGGCTATAGTGCAGTGACTGGTAAGTTTCTCACATAACCGGTCACCCGACGCGCCACAATCGGCCGTAGCCCGCACGTGCGTCCCGCTCCAGCACCCGCCAGCATGTCTGCCAGTCCCTGCACCCGCCCGCGTCTTCACCTGTTTCCAACGCCTGCGTCTGCCCGCACGCGACTCTTCGCACAGTGTTGTGCGCTGCGGTTCCTTCCTCCGCGCCCACTTCCCTCCAGCGCACGCCTCTCCATGTGCCTACGTGCCTGCGCGCGTGCGTGAGACACCAGACGTCGGCCATGGGTGCGCGGACTGCTTAAATGCCCCCTTCAATCCAGTAGGAAGCCCTCTCTCTCTCTCTCTCTCTCTCTCTCACAGCACTCTCCCTCTCTCTCTGCAGATACACATACACACACACTCACACTATCGCACACACACACTCTCACTTATATATTATTATATACTTATATATATATATGCATATATATATTTATATCTATATATATATTTATATACATATATATATACTGATATCTATGCATATAGTAGTACCTATATACCTAAGTATTAGTATACATATATACATATATATATATATCTACATACTTATATATATATATATACACATATATATTTACATATATACATATATTTATATACATATAAACATAAATACATATGTACATTGACATCTCTATATATATATATATATTAATTATTACCTATATAACTAAGTATAAGTATAGATACATATATATACATATACTTATACATATATATATACAAATATACATATATGCATATATATATATATATATATATATATATATATATATACATACATATATATATATATACATATCTATCTACATATACCTATATACATATATTACTATAAATATACATACATATATATATATATATGTATAGTTATATATACATACTTATACATATATATATATATATATCTATACATATATCTATCTATACATATACTTATATATTTATATACATATATATATACATATATATATATATACCTATATATTTATAACCATATGTATATATATATTTACATATATACATATATATATATTTTTTCTCATATTACTTACCATACGTGGTATCGCGGGAATATCTGCACCAGTTGCTGATATTCCCCGATACACGCGTACATAAAGCGTGTTCGCACACGTCTTCCACCATCCATCCTACACTCCACGCAGCACTTCGTCCTGTTGGTTGCATCTTTCTAGACGATGACCTACTCGACACCATGCTACACACCATCTCCGCCTCCACCCCCACCCCTTTATACATATATAATATGTACATATATATATACTATATTTACTTTATTTCTATTTCTCTTTCTTGCCATTAAAAAGATAAACAAAAAAATATATAAAAGAGAAAAGATAATCCTTGACTTGCAGGTACTCAGTCTTGAGAATAGCAAGACCAATTTTGGAACCCTAATTAGGCTTAAAGCCAAGAACCTAATTTTGAGGGTGTACCTCAAGGACAAAGATTATCAGAAAAAAAATCTAAATAGAAAAACACCAAAAACACAATAAATGAACGGAAGCGATTCATTGTAGGAAAGGCGTAGAAACTTGACTTCTAACCCCACTTCCCTGAGTTCGACCTCGGGCCTAAAAGTGACCAAGATAAAATCAAGTAGGCCAGGTAAAAAATTTTGTAAAGAGATGGTTAGGCTCAATGTAGGTTAGCCACTATACACATTTCAACGATAAAATCACCATATTAACACAACCTATCCAGGTGAGACCATAACCCTTTTAATGGTGCCGTTGTCGGGGAAGTGCGCCTTCAAGTAAGTTTTTACTCCATTCCTATAATTTTTCTCTTCTCACACCCTTCTCTTCATGGGTGTTTTTGTTTGTTGCTGTGCAGGTGAACCTGTTGCAAGGAGAAGGCAGGCAGACGAAGTCGGAGACGTGAGCAGATCCAGGGTAGGAACGAGAGCGTGAAGACGCCGGCACCGCACACGTTGCTAAACAAGTAGGTCTTTCATTCCTAGCAACCTAGGTTAACTTGTCACCTTAATTAAAAAAAAAAAACTAAAAACTATAAAACTAGAAAAACGTCTTGGGATCTCTTGGGGTAAGTGGATTAAAATTCACTTGTTTGATTGTTTGCCCTTACTCCCACCGCCCTGGGATTTCCCGCCTTACTTCGCATAGCGAAAATCCAAGAATCTTGATTCTTGAATTTTTCGCCGTGTGAAGTATTCTTTGAGGAAAACATAAAAAGATTGATTACACCCCTCTTTGCCTCACTTATCTACAAATTCGGGATCACATTTTTGGTGGGGAGTCTTGGAATTGAGTTAATTCCAACCCCACCACGACTTTTCACTTGCCTAAGATTCGATCTCGAATACTTCAACCCCAACAAATTGATTTTCTTTATCTTTTGGTTGAGCCTTGTGTGGAAATCATTTTTGATGATTGGGAGCACTTGAAATGAAGTGCTTTGGCTCCCTTTCACACTAATCTAAAACTAATTCGTGCATCCACACATAGAAATCTCCATTTAGGGAAGTCCATTGCATTTTAGCATGAATTAACCAATTGACATTGAAGAAGGGTTTGTTGGGCTTAGAAGAAAACTTGTATTCTCTCAAAACCCGGAGATTCGTTGAATTGGTATTTCAGCGAAATCCTAAAATCCATACTACTTAAGGCTGAACTCTAAAAACCATTCACCAATTAAAACTTCAATTCAGGGAGATTTCCTCGTTGCATGCTTGGTTTATACACTTTGAAAAATCAATCACTTGGGCATTACCCGTAAACAACGCCCTTCACATTCCAAAAGCACTTGATCCTAAGCCTCTAACTAAAATTGGTAGTAACTTAACCCTTATTAAGGATTGGAGCTCTAACTACCTGCGTGTAGCGCCTACGTACTGGTGAGGGTTCCTGCGAGCTATCGGGTGTCTAAGATTGGGGCAAATGGCCTTTCAATCTGGCCCGGTGGTTCCGTGGTGCTCGCGTTCGGTTTCGTAGCTTGTGATAGCAGGTAACTTAGATCCTTAGGTCTAAGGGCACACTGTAGAGGTTAAGAATTTGATTGTATTGATTTGTCATCAAGTGTACCTTTGCAGCGTCATTTCTCTCATCTCTTTTCCCTTCTTATCCCCCTAATTCTTCCTACGGTAGTGCATGTTTGGGAGGAGGTCACGAAACCCTGAACTGTTTGAATTGCCTGATAAATTTAGAAAAGAAGCCGAATCGTCCTCCTCCACAAACATGGCTTCACTCCCACCCCCAAATCCCGAGGGAGGAAACCGCCCTCAAAACCCACCAAGTGGTGGAGCCTTAGATCCCATAACCCGCCTCCAAGCCCAAATGGAAATGTATAATGAACAAATTGAGGTCATAAGGGAAACATTGGAGGAAATGTAGAACCCTCCCGAACGAGAGGAGCCTAGGTCTCTTAGCTTCTATCAGAATCCCACTGCTACAGAGACCATAGGACAAATTCGAGTCCCTATGGGTAGGGACGACTTTGAATTGAAGCCTAACATAATTGGCTTAATAAATTTGCACTTCCATGGTCTTGCAAGTGAAGATCCTTTTCTCCACTTGGAAGACCTAACCCGATTGCTGAAACTGTTAAACCAAGAAATATCGGGTTACCTATAGTCCTCATGAAAATGTTTCCGATTTCATTGCGGGATAAAGCATCGCAGTGGTTATGCACCCTTGGGAGAACCATCCACTCTTAGGAAGAGATGCGAGCAGCATTTCTCAAGAAGTTCTTCCCAAGAAGTTCTTCCCAATTGGGCAAACCAATGTGCTTCGTCGTGCTATCACCTCCTTTACGGAACAAAACGACGAACAATTTCATGAGGCATGGGAGAGGTATAATGACCTCCTCAGGAAGTGTCGCACCACGTCTGCCTAAGTGGCATATAGCCCAAATTTTCTACTATGGGCTAAATGAGACTTTGAAGCAGATTGCAGACGCTTCCTGCGGAGAGAATTTTATGAATAAAGACGAGAATGGAGGATTCGAATTATTTGAAAATATGAGTGAAAACTCAATGAACAATGCCTCCATTGTCACCTTTAATCGTACCAACCTGCCCCGTAATATCCACGAAGTTGACACGAGACCCTCCCATTCATCCATAGATCTTAGCCTTATCGCACAGAAATTAGATGAAGTCTCTGTCATGCACAAGAAGCTAGACGAGCTTCTGGCCAACCCCGCCCGTTCTATGGCAAACACCCCTACCTCACCACTTCGTCACAATCCCAATTCTTCCAACACTAGGCTTATCCGAGAAACCCCATAAGGCCTTCCTTACCGAGTGTTGTGCCAAGCGATTCGGTAAGTCATGTGGATCTGGCTTCTGCGAGCCAGTATTTTGACACGGAGGACCAAGCCTCCGTGTGCTCGGACGCATATTTACATGCCGACATGTCTTCTACCATAGAAGACGCTTGTGCCCTAGGGAATAACCCGTTCTCTACCACTTATAACCCAGGGTGGCGAAATCATCCGAATTTCGCATGGTCCAACAACCCGCAACGCCAAAACCCCGCTGGTGGACCAATGCGACCGTCCGCACCCGTCATCCCAAGGGCCTAGTCTAATCCTATGGCGAATCCGCCATCAGGCCCTTGCGTACCACAAACAGAACATGCATCAAGTCCTCTTGATAAATTGATGCGAATGATGATGGAAATGTCAAAGCACCATGAAGAGAACATGACCTCTCTTCAGCACCAATTGGCGTCGCAGAATGCTGAGATCAGTCAACTACACATGGCGACTCGATCTCAGGGCACTCTTCCCGCCCAGCCTATTCCAAACTCATGAAATTTCATTCCCTGTGGTCCTCAACCACAGGTACGACCTTCTCAAGGGTAGGTTAATCAGATTCTGCAGGCTCCGAGCATTCCATCGGGATTTTAGGCTAATCCCGCTATAGCACCTCACTCTCATGTCACTAATGCGAACCCTCCTCTGCCGTATGATCCCAATGGACCTGCATCATCCAATGCTATCACTACGAGGAGCGGTAAGCAGACCGTTGATCCACCTCGACCTGATCCTGGCTCGTCTTCTTCATCCCCCTCTCACTCGGGATGCGCACCGCATTTGCAAGAGGACGATACACCCAAATTGGTGCCAGAATCAGTTCCATTCCCTGAGGCTCTACTGAGGGAGCCAAAAGGCAAAAAGAAAGATACGTAGGCCTTTGATAACCAGCGTAATTTGTTCAGGGATGTATAAATCAAGGTACCCTTGCTTGAGGCTATCAACCACATACCTACTGTCGCCCGATTTTCCAAAGACTACACAACACCCAGGGGACAGTCAAAGAAAACTAAGAATCTGGTGGTTCTCTCACCTCATGCGAGTTGTGCTATATTGTCAAATCTACCACCGAAGCAGAAAGATCCGGGCACACCGCTGATTTCCTATAGCATCCAAGGCTGCAATTTTAACCGTGCCCTGCTTGATCTAGGATCTTCCATCAATCTTATACCAACCATCATGCTCGAAAAATTTTCCTTGGGAATTCTGAAACCCACCCCTATCACGTTACAGTTGGCAGATCGTTCTGTCAAAATTCCGAAGGGTGTGGTGGAAGACGTGGTGGTTAGGGTCAACAGTCTCTATTTTCCTGTTGACTTTCTTATTTTAGATATGGAAGTTCTTAGATCACTTTCTGATTGTCCAATCATCCTTGGACGACCTATCTTGGCCACAACCCACGCCCATATCGACTGCGAGTCGAGCTGTATTGAGATTGCCATTGGATTCGAAAAGCTCAAGCTTAACATCTTCAAGGCAGCCAAGAACTTTGATTGCGATTGCATCGAGGATGACACATCTGATGAGGACATGGCCGCCAGCATGTGTATCGGACTAATTGGGACCTATTCTGACTGCTGCGGATTACCTTTACACATTGACGATTGCCTGACTGACACATATTGTGACGATCCCCAATCCCTCCCTATTCCCATACCTTCTCCTGGCTAGACTTCTGACTAGGTTTTCTCCACTTCCCATACCTCGTGATCTGAGTCATATCCGGGCTACTCACCGTCGGTTCATACTCTTGAAGACTGGATTGCCCTTTCTTTCCCGCCAAATCAGGCGGAGTTGCAACTCCACATTGGGACCTTGAGCCCACATCCTACTCATTGGGGCTATTCCTTTTTGGATCCATCCATCCAAGAAGCCCCTCTTCTTGGCCAATCTGAGGGCCAACTTCATCCTCCTGACTTATTTTCTGATCCGCCTGGGAGACTCTCATCCCAAGAAACGCCAGACCTTTCACCATCCACCATCACTTTTCACTCCACTATCACGATCACTTCACTTTTCACTTCACCACCCACCATCCACCCATCCTACCACCCTGCTGTATACCCTGCACCTTAGCTCTCATTACCCGATCTTTCATCCTTTCTCTACCTTTCCCTACATGCATATGAGGACATAGCATCGTTTGGCATGGGGGGATGGATAGGCATCCATAGGATCTGGGTATTTTATGGTATCATGCAGTTTCCACCTATTTATAAATATGTAAAAAAAAGGAAAGAAAAATAAAAAAAATGGTGTTTAGTAATGATCTGAAAGCTGAAACAAAAATACAATAAGTGTTTATGGATATTCAACCGCTATTTTGAAGACTTTCCAGGCCACAGAAGCTTGATTCACTTGAGCATTGACAAGATAGATGGGAATCGCTTCTAACTAAGGACATATTCTTGTACCTGAGACACCAGTACAGGATCCGTTGGTTTGCTTCTACTTGAGAACCTAAGTAATCTTGGTTCACACTACACATATCAAGAAAGACAAGGTGAACATAAGATCCAACCATAGTGTTCATTAGGGAAGGTGGAGTCCTTACTTGTGCGCGTAGTTAGACTTTTTATCCCAGGCTTTAGTCTTGTGTTTAGGAGAGACTCTTTCCACCAAAAAGGAACTCTCCCACCAAAAAGAAAAAAAGGTGTGCTCCTCCAAATAATGTTGTAAGAGATATACTAACAGGTGTTTCAAAAAAAAAAGGATGCAAATAAGTTAGTATATCTCACAAATGTCTGTAAAGTCTCTACCCTAAAAAAGTTCTTCAGGGCATGTCGCAAATACCTTGTTTTCTTTGACCCACATATGTCAAAAAATGGGAGTTGAATTTTCCGTCATCTTTTTAAGAGTCAATCTGAAGACACAAGCTGAAACTGGGATCAACCTTTACTTAAAAATTGAAGAAACCCTAGGCTTGAGTCATAATGTTCATTTGGTCAGTCTTGATCCTTCACTATGCACAAGCCATAACCTCTTGAGCTCTCAAGTACGGAAAAAACCTCTTGGGTCCTGGAAATCGTACTTAAGGTTTAAATATCAAGAGTCCTGGTTAGTCGAGAGATGATCTATGTCATGTGAGACTTAAAGTACTGGTAGTTTTCTCTACAATTGGTTCTCACAATATCCAACAATAAACACACCTATGTTGCCTTAGGAGAAAATCTTCAGCTTAAAGATCATTTCTAAATACAACATAAAAATGTTTTCCTAGGAACTAGCAAAAGATAGGCATGGGGGTATGATTGCACCGCAAAAATACACCTGCAATTGTGCCATCTTGTGCTATTTCCTAGCATTACCAGTGCATATTAGATTTCCATAGTCGCATTTGTGAAAATACATGCATGCATGCATTTAATTGAGAGGGGAGGAGAATGAATAAAATGGCCTCGCAATTAACAAATTCCACAAGTGCTACCTTGCAAAATCTCCATCTTTATTTTTTATTTTATTTGACTTTGAAATTCTTCCCGCGGCTGCAAGGAATGTCTTCTTCTTTTTCGCACCATGTCCTGCTCAACCATGCTCTGCAGCCGCATGCCTTCTTCATCTACAAATTGAGCTTAGCTTCTTCTTGCAAAGCTGAGCCTGGTCCTTACAGAGAAAACCCAACACAACACCACCTTCTTCTCTAGGCCGTCTCCTTCCCTCTCCCTCCATACGTAGTCCCTCCTCCTCTGTGGAGCCACTCTACGGGTAGGAGCACCTCACAGTGGTGCACAACCACCACTGTGAGTCCACCATTGCCTAGCTCATGTGAGAGCTGTTGGATGTGGTGGTATTCTCTGTTAAGCCACTTCCGCCATTACCACAAAGCTTCAAGCTTTGAAGCTCAACCGGCCACCGCACGCCCCTGCAGCAGCCGACCAAGCCCCACAGCAGCAGCAGCAAGGCAACAGTAGCGCACGCAGGCCACCGTACGTGCCTGTAGGCTGCCTTCGCCTTCTGCTTCTTCGCGTACGCCCGCCTCTCCGCAACCGCAACCAGCCGGTGCACCCCTTCCACGCGTGCGCCAGCTCGTGTGTGCCAGTCGCTCATGCCTCCCGCACTCACAGCACCGCCCGCACCCGGTCACGCGGCTCGCCCCGGCACTATAGCCATTATTCACGCCAGTCAGTGGAACACTATGGCTACTGTGCGGTGACCGGTAAGTTTCTCACTTAACTGGTCACCCGACGAACCGCAACCAGCCGTAGCCCACGCACGCGTCCCGCCCCGCGTCCCACTCCAGCGCCCACCAGCGCGTCTACCAGCGCCAGCAGCTGCCCGCATCTTCACCTGGTTCCAGCGCCTGCGTCAGCCCGCACTTGACTCTTCGCGCAACGCTGTGCGCTGCAGTTCCTTCCCCCACGCCCACTTCACTCCAGCACGCACCTCTTCGCGCACCTACGCATGCGCGTGAGACACCAGACGTCAGCCCGAGCACGTGCACGGCTTAAACGCCCCCTTCACTCCAGTAGGAAGCCCTCTCTCTCTCTCTCTAACAGCACTCTCTCCCTCTCTCTCTGCAGATACACATACACACACACTCACACTCTCGCACACACACACTCTCACTTATATATTATTAAATACTTATATATATATATACATATATATATTTATATCTATATATATATTTATATACATATATATATGTATATATATATATACTTATATCTATACTTATAGTAGTACCTATATACCTAAGTATTAGTATACATATATACATATATATATACCTACATACTTATATATATATTTACATATATACTTATATACATTTACGTCTACATATATATATATATTATTACCTATATAACTAAGTATAAGTATAGATACATATATATATATACATATATGTCCATATGTTTATACATATATACATACAAATATACTTACATATATACATATATATATATACATACATATATATATATACACACATATCTATCTACATATATCTATATACATATATTACTATATATATATATATATCTATATAGTTATATATACATATTTATACATATATATATATATATATCTATACATATATCTATCTATACATATACTTATATATATATGCATATATAACTACATATATACACCTATATATTTATAACTATATATATATATTTATATATTTTCATATTACTTACCATATGTGGTAACGCGGGAATATCTGCACCAATTGCTAATACTCCTTGATACACGCGTACATAAAGCGTGTTTGCACACATCTTCCACCATCCATCCTACACTCCACGTGGCACTTCGTCTTGTTGGTTGCGTCTTTCTAGACAATGACCGACTCGACACCGTGCTACACACCATCTCCGCCTCCACCTCCACCCCTTTATACATATATAATATATACATATATATATGCTATATTTACTTTATTTCTATTTCTCTTTCTTTCCATTAAAAAGATAAACAAAAAAAATATATAAAGGAGAAAAGATAATCCTTGACTTGCAGGCACTCAGTCTTACGAATAGCAAGACCAATTTTGGAACCCTAATTTGGCTCAAAGCCAAGAACCTAATTTTGATGGTGTACCTCAAGGACAAAGATTATCAGAAAAAAAATCTAAATAGAAAAACACCAAAAACACAATAAACGAACAGAAGAGATTCGTTGTAGGAAAGGCGTAGAAACTTGACTTCTAACCCCACTTCCCTGAGTTCGACCCTAGGCCTAAAAGTGACCAAGATAAAATCAAGTAGGCCAGGTAAAAAATTTTGTAAAGAGCCGGTTAGGCTTGATGTAGGTTAACTACTATACACATTTCAACGATAAAATCACCATATTAACACAACCTATTCGGGTCAGACCATAACCCTTTCAGGACCCATATCCACCTGATGTAAACACGTTTACACAATGTAAGATGTCTATTCATGCATGTTCTTAAGCATAAGATTGCATTGCATGCTATAAATATTTCATAACATGCATCATGTTGCATTTAGAGTAGTTTGAATAAAATGGAGGTTAAATGTCTCCTTTTATGTGCTTGGATAGGGTAAACCTTTTATTGGAGCCTCGGATCGAAGATCCAACTGTACAGATGTGATCAGGGCGACGATTGGAGTTCAATGACTCTAAGATCGCCCTAATCAGGCATCTGTAGCATCAAATAGTGATCGGGGAACCCTAGAAGATAAAGGGCCAAGATGGTGTAAATCCACACTTCAAACAACAAATCCGATTGCATGGATGGATTCGGATCGACGATCGCAGCCTAATGGCGCAAAAATCAACTCAATCCGACAATCGTGGCACCATCTACATCATCCAGAAGATGGACGGCCAAGATGGCGCCACGTGGTGCCATCTCAGCTGTCCAACTGGCCCTCAAGCACCACCGCACCTTCTCTTCTCCAATTAGACCATCGCTTCCAACGGCTGTGGATGCACGCACCTTAAATCGTCTGCACGACACTTTCCACCACGCAGTACAGCGGTCGCGAGGCATTGTGCGTTCACAGGACGCAAGTTCGACTCGCAATCTGCGGGCGCGCGCGATTAAAGGTGACCACTTGATCGGCTGTGGGTGGCCCAGATCATCTGATAGTGCCCACGCGCTATTGCATGTGTGACGAGGATGCAGCATCGCACGCAGGCGGACACGCAGCGCAGGTGGGCGAAGGCGCGATTTAAGCCATTCGATCTCGCGATCGAACGACTGAGGTCGTCTGGATGTGCATGTGCATTGCGAGAGCGGGCAAGCGAGCAAGCGCACGCACGCCACCCACTACACCCATGTTCAAACCTTTAAAGACGGTTTTATCCATCACTAAAGGTCCTGAATTAATATTTTTAAAGATGTAATGACCAAATTGCCCCCACTCCTTGCAACTATAAAAGGAGACCCCCTCCACACAAAATTCTCATCCCTTCTCTTCTCTACCTCTCCAAAGCTCAAGAGAAGCTTGTCCCATACCCGGGATGCTTCTCGCAAGATAAAGCCAAATTTTCGTCCCCCTTCGGAAGTGGATCCCGCGACGACAACAACGTGCTGTCCCATTCCCGTTCTTCTGCTTCGTCCTCCTTCATCCAAGCATCGTCCCGTCTGGCTCATCCTCCAAGCAACCGTCGAGGAGGACATATCTCTGCCCATTCCTTTTACTGCTTTCTAGAATAGATTTACTGCTTTCTAGAGTAGTTCGGCTCATCCTCCAAGCGACCGTCGAGGAGGATATTTCTCTCTCCATTCTTTTAATGCTTTCTAGAGTAGATTTACTACTTTCTAGTGTAATTGTTTTCTATTTTCTAGTTGTAATGTTTAGTGAAACAAACAATCTCTTTAATGATGAATTCCCTGTTCATTCTACATCTCATTTTGATTTCTGTTTGTAATATTCTATCTCTCTTACTCTCTCTTCCATTTATTGTAAATAGTTAGATAGTTTCAATCAATTGAATTATTTCATGACAAATAAAACAAACGCGAATTTTTTTTAAGTCAAACGTCTGCCTCCCTGTGTTCGACCCAGAATTTTCATTTCAGTATAAATTTTATTTGTTGAACACGAGTTCTTCGCTTTCAAACTACAACGACAGGTTTTTTCAAAACCAAACATGTTAGCATAGCAACCCGTACGCTTAACATTTTGGTGCCGTTGCTGGGGAGGCGACGTTATTTGATTTTTTCTTCGCGTTTTTACAACTTACAAATCATTTACCTCACTTCTCTCCTTTCTTATTGTGATTGCAGGTACTCTTTTGAGACGAGCAAAAGTGATAGATTGGAGTAAAGTGCTGTGGAAGGTTTTATAAGTTATCCCCATTCTTACCCCCTTCATAGATTTCATTCGTCACATTAAATCCAAATTCCAATTAACCTAGGTGTTTGCATAAATCCTAGGAATAGTTTGGTTGTTTGGATTTTCACTCACATTCATTCCACCCTCATTTATAAAAAAAAAATAACAAAAAGATAATTTTGTGGGGCAATTTTCAACAAACACATAACGTACACCCACATTCAAGGCACTTAACCGAATTGATTTGTTTCTACTCAACCGGGTTCTGATCTGTGGAACCGGTACACATACAGCAACACATAAAAGAGCAAAAATAATTCTAGGTTAACCATCTTTGTGTGCCTAACTTAGTGGTGCACTTCAGGCCAATTGTTTGAGTTGATTGGGTCGCACCACTTCAATTAAAATCAACTCATCAAGTAGCTGCCACTTAGGTTCAACTCTTAGGGATTTACCAGGCACTCCACATTATTTCTAAGCTTTAAAGGAAAACATCTTCACCTATGCTTTCAAAACCTGGTGTGCCAACAAAACTTGTTTGAAAACACCTAAAGTTGAATCCCAAAATCTACTAAGCAAGATTTGAACTCTAAAATTCACTGCATCAAAAGTAATCTTGCTTGAAAACCACTGGTTGTGCACGCACACACAAATCAATCAATCATTAAGGGCACAACCCATATAAAGGGCCCATCACGTTCCAAAGCACATTCAAACCTAGCCCTAAATAAAATAGAGTAGACGTTGTTCTTAAGGATTTGACTCGCTCTTCAGAGCCCAGAACGAGATTATTTTTGACTAGTCTGTTTCTATTATTCAATCTGATGTTTAGCTAGGGGAGCATAATCAAACGATCGCGGCTGAGGGGTACATTAGGAACCGAAGGTGCAAGTGGAAGGAAGAACCTTCTCCCCATTCCCTCCTTCTAACTGGTTGGATTGAACAGACAGAAGTAGATCAAATCGTTTCTTTATCTCAAGATGGGTTTTGAGACTCTGTAGGTCTATAAGCTAACCCACTTAAGGACAGGTTTGATTGTTTATATTGTAGGGTGCCTTTCTTCCTCCCATTTCTCATGAATCCTTCCACATATTACACGCATTCTTGCTCTTTCCCTCTTGTTTTGAATTATCCTCAACATGACGATTATCCCGACTCGTACTGTAATCAACCATCAGTTAGTTGGGATAACTCAAATTGGGGATACAATTCTGGACATTCGTGTTTAGGGTCTAACCCTGAACACTTTGATTGTGATTTCTATCCTTCTCAGAGCCACATCGATTATAGATCGTCACCCTTTCATGGACAACCTAATACGATCTACAATCAAGAAGGATACACTGATCCTTGCCCATCCTATGATTACATTGCCTTTAGGTCATCACCACCTTCTGAACAATCTGAAATGACCTATTATCAGGAAGGGTATAACAAATCTTAATTCGTTAATTCCCTGCATTGACCCCAAACCTGCCCAACCTTGAACAAACTCATTTTGTTCAGGTTAACCAGGTTCAAGATAAGGTTCTAGCTAACTTGGGTAATACCATACAATCTTTAGAAGTTCAGCTAATACCTTGCATTGAGAGATTGGAGCCCCTGATTCAGATGATTGATGATTTGAATATGTATATGTTGGATTGGCTCCAGGATGTTAAGGATAAGAACTCGAGTGAGTTTCTACTTACGAAGTTAACGAAATTGAGGATGAGATTTGTGGTTGCTTTGATTCAATCGTGGGATGATTCCTAGAATGAACCCTCTTCAAGAGAGCCAATTTCAGAACCCATTCAAGCACCTGTTGGGGGAAACACGTGTTACGAGGCTGACCAGATTTAATTAGAGCAACCAATTAAGGAAGATCTGATTTCTTCACCTGAGATCCCTGAGTCGAGATATGAGGAAATGTATGTCTCCTTGGAACAAAAAGTGACAGATGATTTTGGGACATACATTGATACGGATCTTGATTTCTTTGATGGTGAAGATTCAAGTTGCGAAGTTTCACGTGAGTTTTCTGAACATGATTTCTGTGAGATGTTTGGGCCTAAGGAATCTAATAGATTATTTGATAGCCCAATAACTGAGGAAACTGATCTTATTAGGGCTCACATTATGGATCCAGAATTGCATTTTCTAGAGGATTCAATTCAATGCTCTGATTGTCAGTTACACCCCGTTGAGCTTATCGATGATTCTATTTCTGAGATAATTAGACCCAAGTCAATTTTGATTTAGCCACATCATTTAGACTTGGAGATTTCAGATGGGGTGATTAATATACAAGTGGTTCTGGAATTTGACATGTTGAATGAGGAGGAAAGGAGCTGGGAAGTTCTGATTTGGGAAGCTAGTTTCGGCGGAAGTATAAGACTGAGTCAAAGGGTGCCTATTAAGCTGAAACCATCAAACCTGGACCCTTACGACATTTGTTTTGAGGATGTCAAACCCAAGCACACATTCAACGATTATCCTTTTGAGCTTGAATTCTCTATAACCCGACTTTTTGGTCTTGGGTTGCATCCTTATAAATTGCAGGCCCGACCCCGCTTGCATACTGATTTTAGGTTTTGGGTAATTGCTATCCAGAACCTAAGATATTCTTGATTATGGGATATGGGTCTACACCACAATCTGGTCCACATCTGTGGACCTCTACTGACAGGTCGGAGGTTTCTTCTATTTATTTTGATTCTGACCTGCACTTGTGAATTCGTTATTTCTCTTCTTTGTATTGTGTGCCTAGTTGAAGGCACTAAATTCAGCACATATACAGTTGTTTTTAGTTTTCATCTTGGAGCGGACCTAACATTGACGCAATTCAGGTGCTTTCTACGCTATTCCACTCTATTTTGTCTTTTTAATACAATGAGGACATTGCATTAGATAGGCATGGGGGTGGATATTCATCTCTGAATTTATTCGTCAAATCCATAGATTTGTTTTATTTTCTTTTATTAAAAAAAATTTGTGGAATTAGGAAAGAGAACTTGGGTTTAAGAAAATTTTCAATCTTAGGAAATACTACATTATGATTTGAATACAATGACCCTTCAGGTCTTTGGACTTAATCAGCCTGTGTATCCACTAAAATGTGGATTTGTCTTTCGAGTCCTCGCTATCTTAATTCTATCGTAATTGGAGTAAATAAGTTTAGGTGATAAGTACACGACTTATCAACCCACCCTCTGATTTGAGGGAATTTTGAGTCTTAAGCATCTACACACTATCTTGTCACTGACTCATTGTTCGACGATTTTAGCTGAAATTGGGTAGCTAATGAACCTTCTAGGGTGATATGGCTGGCAAGTTATCATGGGTAACAGCGCATAGGTAGGTTGTCCAGAGCCCAGTCACTAGATCTTTCTCTTTTTGCTGCCTTTAGGTAAATCTTAGAACGGGGAAGCCACCTGCTTAAAAAAAAAAAATCAAAAAAAGGAAAAGGAGAAAAGTAAAAATAGAAGTAAGCCACACTTCGCCGCACGAGTACGGCTGGCAAGTTATCGGTGGTAACAGCTCATCGACCGATTGTCCAGAACCCAGCTCAATAAATGCACTGAAAATTCCCAAAACACTTAGGAAGAAGCAGAGAAGTAGAATAAATCGAGGAGATATACACTGGATTCACCCTTGTGTTGACCCCTTAAAAAAATAAAAGTAGGGAGAAAGCTACCGGTTGTAAAGGTACACCTTTAGGCAGAATTTTTCTTTTAGGTCACCTAGAGGCGTAGAAATCTGAAGTCCGTTTTAACGACCGATCAACGAGTCTATCACATTCACAATAAGATGCTTAAAACTTAGGGTTCTCATCAAATCTTGGGTGAGTTGAATGGCCGTAGAAAGCCACTCTTAAACCCTAAAACTTGAAAATCGAAAAAAAAAAATTAGAAAAGACGAAAAAGAGAAAAAGAAAATTTTCGTTGAATAAGGCAAGGGATTGAGGTGGTCTGCATTTTGGCAGATACTCGAGTACTGTTGTGTCTTTGAAAGTTCAGAACTTAAGTAGACAATTTCTTAATGATTGAAAATAAACTCAAGCCCAAATAATCCAACCTGATTCTTTTATAGATAGCATATAGTTTTTTCTAGGGACTAGCAAAAGATAGGCATGGGGGTATGATGTAAACACGTTTACACTACTTAAGATGTCTATTTATGCATGTTCTTAAGCATAGGACTGCATTGCATGCTATAAATACTGCATAACATGCATCATCTTGCATTTAGAGTAGTTTAAATAAAATGGAGGTTAATTATCCCCTTTTATGTGCTTGGACAGGGCAAACTTTTTATTGGGGCCTTGGATCGAAAATCCAACCGTATAGATGTGATCAGGGCGACGATTGGAGTTCAACGATTCCATGATTGCCCTAATCAAACATCTGTAGCATTAGATAGTGACCGGGGAACCCTAGAAGATCAAGGGCCAAGATGGTTTAAATCTGCACTTCAAACAACAATTCCGACCACACGGATGGATTCAGATCAATGATCGCAGCCTAACAGCACGAAAATCGACTCAATCCAACAACCGTGGCACCATTTACATCATCCAGAAGATGGACGGCCAAGATGGCGCCATGTGGTGCCATCTCAGCCGTCCAACTGACCCTCAAGCACCACTACACCTTCTCTTCTCCAATCAGAGTGCCACTTCTCCACCGTTGGATCTTGATCCAACGGCTATGGATGCGTGTGCCTTAAATCGTCCGCGTGACACTTTCCACCGCGCAGCGCAGCGGTCGCGAGGCGTTGCGCATTCACAGGACGTGAGTTCGACTTGCGATCTGCAGGCGCGCACGATTAAAGGTGACTGCCCGATCGGCTGTGGGTGGCCCAGATCATCCTATAGCACCCACACGCTATTGCACACGCGACGAGGATGCGGCATCACATGTGGGGGGCGCGCAGCGCAGGCAAGCGAAGGTGCAATTTAAGCCATCCGATCTCGCGATCGGACGGCTGAGATCATCTAGACATGCGCATGTGCTGCGAGCGGGCGCACGTGCACCGCCCACTACGCCCACGTTCAGACCTTTAGCGACAGTTTTATCCGCCACTAAAGCTTCTAAATTAATGTTTTTAAAGATGTAATGACCAAATTGCCCCCACTCATTGCAACTATAAAAGGAGACCCCCTCCACATGAAATTCTCATCCCTTCTCTTCTCTACCTCTCCAAAGCTCAAGAGAAGCTTGTCCCACACCTTGGATGCTTCTCACGAGATAAAGTCAAATTTTCATCCCCCATGGGAAGTGGATCCTGCGATGACGACAACGTGCTGCCCCATTCCCGTTCTTCTGCTTCATCCTCCTTCATTTAGGCATTGTCCCGTCTGGCTCATCCTCGAAGCGACAGTCGAGGAGGATACCTCTCTCCCCATTCTTTTTACTGCTTTCTAGAATAGTTCGGCTAGTCCTCCAAGCGACCGTCGAGGAGGATATTTCTCTCTGCATTCTTTTAATGCTTTATAGAGTAGATTTACTGCTTTCTAGTGTAATTTTTTCTACTTTCTAGTGGTAATGTTTAGTGAAATAAATAATCTCTTTAATGATGAATTCCTTGTTCATTCTACATCTCGTTTTGATTTCTGTTTGTAATATTCTCTCTCTCTCTTACTCTCTCTCTCTTCCATTTATTGTAAATAGTTAGATAGTTTTAATCAATTGAATTATTTTGTGACAAATAAAACAAACACGATTTTTTTTTTAAATCAAACGTCTGCCTCCCTGTGTTCGATCCGGAATTTTCATTTCGGTATAAATTTTATTTGTTGAACACAAGTTCTTCGCTTTCAAACTACAACGATAGGTGTTTTCAAAACCAAACACGTTAACGTAGCAACCCGTACGTTTAACAACACCCCCGTCTGATTCTGGTTACGGAGGAAACTCTGGATCCACCTACTCAAGTTGGGGGAACTCTTAACCCTCATATTCTGATTTTTTCAAGATTCCTCAGACTTGCGAAGACCTCTGCATCATTCAGAATGATCCATTCTCAAACACCTACAACCCTAGATGGCGTAATCATGCCAATTTCACGTGGTCAGGCAATAATCAAAATCAAAGACCTCAATATCCGCCATGACCACAAGCTCCTCATCCATATTAGCCACCTTAGACTCAGCCTAATCCAACTTATCAATTTCGGCCAAATCATACTGATCAAATGACTCTTATCCTTTAGACTCTAGCTGGCATTCAGAAGACGAATGCGGCTATGCAAAAACAGCACAAAGACAAGATCACAGAGGTTTGCAATAAACTTGCCCAGATGGCAAATCCTTGCCAACCTGGTGCACTTCCTTCACAACCTCTGCCTAATTCGTATAACATGTCGAACCAGAGGTGCACTATGAACCCAAATCCAAGCCAAGCTCACTTTGTATATCAGGCCCCTTCTACTCCATCACCCAACGGGATGGAGGCTTCGACACCATTTACAGGTTACCAATAGCAAGGCCCAACTTTTCCCCATCACCTCCTCTCCATGATTATGCTATGATCAATGTTATGAAACCCATCCTTAAAGATAGCCAATTTATTCCCTTATCCTAAGTCATATCTCACCTCCACACTAAAGGATTGTCAGAAATTGATATAACGGGACCTTTGAGGAATGCACAAGTCACTATTCTACTACTTGATATCCTCACTCTCAACCCAAACTCACCTGACTTACCCAGGAAGGAGATGGAAGAACAAACATCAGGAAAAATAGTACTGTCTGAAAATATAAGTACCATAATCCAAAACAGTCTGTCTCCTAAGAGATCTGATCCAGGCACCCCTCTAATTTCTTGCAATATCGGTGATACAAACTTCAAGTAGGCTATGCTAGACTTGGGCGCCTCAGTCAACCTCATCCCTACCAACCTATTTGAAAAATTACCAATTAGATAGCTAAAACCCATTCATGTCACTTTGCAACTAGCTGACCGAACCCTAATCACACCAATTGGGATGATAGAGGATGTGGTAATTAATGTTAAGGATTTCAACTACCTGGCAGATTTCCTAATTCTTGATATGGAGATACCACAACAGATATAGGATATGCCCATGATTTTAGGAAGACCATTCTTAGCCACTGCAAGAGCCATAATCAATTGTGAATCAGGGCATATGACAATTGCATCAGAAGATCAACATACTGAGATTAATATTTTTGAGGCAACAAAAGGAAAATGCTTGACAGAACAACTAGGTTTTATACAGGACCTCATGACCATATCCTTAATAGAAAACCTAAAACCTGAATTAGAAACCTTTCATATATGAGATGATGATCTAATCGAGCATAATGGCATAAGTACAGTGGAGGCTTTCACCTTTGAACTTGAGGATATACTTGGCAATGTCGGGAAACATGGTGATAGATCGGATTTAGAGTCCATGGATATGGAAACCTTTTGTCTCGAGGACCACCAAGAGTTAGGATTGGACGATACTGAGAGTGGCCTTCACCCAGAATATGAATCCTTTATAGATTTCAAGTTTCATGATTTAAAAGGCACTCTCCAAGCATTCACTTCTAATTGGAATGACGATTATAGGCAAAATTCATTTGAAGACCCAATTTATGAGTCATCTGTTGAGGAATCAATCTCAAACCCAAAAGAAAAGAATCACAATGACTCATTGGGTATCAATTTGATAGGTCACAGAGCATGAGAGGAACCACACATCTGGGGTATACTAACTAGACCTATTTCTATTGAGCCTTGGAAACACCATAACCCCACTACAAAAATCCATTATCATTATACCTTCCAAATGTTCCCTCCACCAAAACTCAAGATAGATCATCTAGAAATAAATCAACCTGACTTACATTTGAGACATTCTGGAATGACTCTCCACCATGCTTTTATCCTTATCTGTGGTCATCCAATTCTCATCCATCACGATCATATCATTCATGAAAACAACCACATCTCTATGAGCTCATTGCGCTCGGCTGATGGCATTAAACTTAGCGCTTAATGGGAGGCAACCCATCATTTTGAAAAATCCCAAAACCCTTCCTGACACATCTTATGCTGAACTCATATTGCACTTTAGGGTTCATCTATTAGAACAGCCAACTCCACCTCTGTTACCCATACCCGAGCTTGAAATTGTCTACAACAGTCACCCCGACCCATTCACCCACCCAACACCTGTTCTAATGCATGATCTACGTTGAACTCAAACCCACCTAATTTACAATGAGGACATTGCAAAACGTTGGCATGGGGGGGTATTAAAGTGCAAAACATCATGAAAATCACTTCACAAAGAAAGGGTTTCATAAAAAAATTCACATATTCCAAAAAATACCAAAAAAGAAATTTTTTTTTGAAAAAGAACAAAAATATGAGAGGGGAGGAAATTTTGAATGGATTGCATATTAGTTTTGAGGAGAAAAAAGAGGGAGGAGATAAAAATGTCAAAAAGGAGCACAATTTGAAAAGAAAAGAAAAAGAGATAGTCATTAGTAAAAGATTAAGGAATTGACTTCTAAACCAAATCAAAAGAAAGAAAATAAAAGGCAAAAAGTGCTAGTGAAACAAAGAAGAGATTAGTAGGAACGCTGATTTTAGGCCTCTTGGACTGCAACCCTAGGCTTAAAAATTCAAGTATCCGCTAAGATCTGGATAGTCCTCAAGAGGTTGGGGAAAATGCGAAGCTTAAGTATTAGGTCTAAGGCTTAGGGATTATTCGGCCTCGTTAACTGACCTCTGGTTTGCGGGACTCGGTAACTTAAGCACCCCAATCCACACACAGTCTGGTTCAGTGCACCTAACTATCAAAATCACGCAAATGCGTTAAACCTGTTCTGAACAAAAAGTTACCTAGATTAGGAGCGGCTGATCAACAGAAGTTGATTTGGACGAGTTCCTGGCGTAGAGAGGTGGGAAATTCTCTTCGAAGATGCGCAATAACGTATCGTCTCCTCGGTGCTTGTCTCCTACGATATCTAAATATCCTACCGGGGGCATGTAAGAACCTTGTGCTAGTTCAGATGCCATGGGAGGCATTATCTCAAAATGTCGATTGCCAGGGTCTGGATTTAGCTACAAAATGCCATGGGTGGGATTATCTCAAAATCTTGAAAGCCAGGGTTCTGGGGTTGCCATGGGTGGTGCTATCTCGAAGCATCGATTGCTAGGGACCCTGCGAGGATTGATGGTGGGGACTAGGAATCTGATACAGACCATGTTGTAAAGCTAATCTAAAGCTATAAATAAAAAGAAAAGAGAGAGAAAACTCTCCAAAAAAAAGGAAAAATTCCTCTATCTCTCTCTAACAAAAATGCACTGCAAATTGAACCTGGGTTAAAATATGTTACAAGCACGGGTGCTTTAACCGCGGAGCTCGACGAACCATAGGTTAGTTCCTGTGGGCCTTAGAAACCTTCGCAGTGGATTGATGCTAGAGCTAGTAAAGTCTGGATCTTGGTTGGTACTTGAGTACCTCTAGGCCTACTATCGGCATTCTAACCTAATCTATAAAAGAAAGCACACATCAAAGTTTTAAGCATCAAAAGCTTTTATGGTCTAGAATCAAAGTTAATACCTTGAAATTTTGCTGAGGGACTAGCAACAGCTAGGCATGGGGGTATGATGGGAATACCATCATGAGCCATAACTAGCTCATTTTGACTCAATTAAGTTAGCAAATGCTCCTACATAACTGCCAAAGAGTCACAAGTCACTGCATAATCATTTTGAGAGAAAAATAAGAAACTAGGGTTAAAACTACAATTTTACCAACTTATCATGAATGCAGTACAACCACGGGTTTTCTTAGGGGTTGAATGAAGGTCAAATGGACTTAGAAAGTTAACAAGTGGGTTAAAACAATTAAAGAAGGGTTTGCACGTGTTCTGAGAATTAAATGACTTTTTGAAACCCTAAAAATAGATCCGCTTAATTAACTAAGGTTTTGATCAGGATAAAATTCAACTAAATCTTATAAAATTCATGGGAAAATATTCTCTATGGTTTGGAACCTTCAAATTGACCATCAGAACCCATTTTGACCCAGAACAGAGTCATAGATAGACATTTGCCCTAATTTGGGTTTTTTCATAAATTACTAGTCAAACATGGCCAAAACCAAAATCCAACTTCACCATTGGATTCCTTAGATCCAAATTAGGTTTGTACCAAAATTTGGATGAAAGATGAGTTTGTCTTGACCTAGTTTGCAAATTGGTCCTATCTAATTACATTTCTACACTTAACTTTCAAAATCTTTTCAAACAAACCCCTAACTTTGTCATCATTCTTGCAAAAAGGTCCCTACCACCATTAAATCTATTCCTGCTTGCTCTGGCGACCTTAAATTTGAAAGAAATCCCTGATTTCTTGATGAATCCCTTTCAAATTTGAAAGAGAAGTTCGTCAAGAAATCCCCTTCCTTTTGAACCCTATCCTAAGTCCTAAAACTAACCCAATCTCTCATGTGAACGCATGAAGATTTGGGTCTCAAGGGATTTCCCAATCCATTGAGCTTTCCAAGCTTGGGAAGCTTTCTTCCCAAGCTCTAACTTCCTCCTGGTGACCTATAAAAGAAAGCCCAGGCCAGATCGAACACCCTAACCTTGAATTCGACCAGAGTAACCTTCAAATTCTTCTCTCCTCCTTTGGTTGAATTGCTTGTCAAGCTCTGGCGACCCTCCTTGCTTCCCCTCATCATCTGACTGCAATACCAGTGGTAGATTCTCCTTGCCTTCTTCCGCATCGAGTAGTACCTACCGGCGTCCCTATCTCCATCCTCGCCGTCCACCCCTTATCAGAGCAGCTTCATCTCCATCACCGGCCATACCTCAACCAGCGCCAACTCTGCTCCTCGTCATCTGCCACCTCTCCTAAATGACTCCTCATCTTCCACTCTTCATTTTCAAACACTCGCCACTCTGTTTCGATCGCTGACTCACCCCACCATCCTCCGCCTTCCACCTCGCCGGTGTACCTTCGGTGAGCTCGCACGACCAGTACGCTCCACCAACCTAGCCACCATTCATCCCTACACCTCTGCCATGTTGATTGCGCAGCAATCATAGGACTTAATTAACCTAAATTAGGCTAGAACTTAGCATAAGTAGGGTAATTCCTACACTCTTCATCTTTACTGCTTTCCTTTAGCTATGCATAAAATAATGTTATAATGTGTTGATTAAGCGCATTATGTCGATTGCAGGGAATAAGCTGATCAGGAGCTGGATCTAGAGCTGGATCTGAAGTTGGATCAGGAATAATGGGTGTTGTAGCAGAGCTAGAGCAGAAGACTTAGATTAGATGTAAGAATAATGATGTAAGGGAGTTAAGGTTTGTTATTCTATTAAGTAGGAATAAAGCAGTAAAATGTGAAGAGCTTAGGTCCATCCTAGCCCTAGGATAGCCTAGAGACCTCCCCATGCCTTAGCCATGCTTAGATTAGGTCACCGTACCCTAGGAAACCCTAAAACCTTAGTTCCAACCCTTATCTGGATGTCCACATAAGTTATAGGACGTCCAGGACCCTTAGCCATCTCCCGCAAACCTCAAACTGACTTCTACAGTGTTATTGGACGTCCAGACACTTTGTCAAATGTCCAATTTCTGTAGAATACCCAAAATAGAACCCAAAATCCTTCCTGACTCTGATTGGACGTCTAGACAACAAGTTTGGACTTCTGATTTTTGAGTATAAGACATCTGATTCTATTATTGGACATCTGATACTACTCTCCAATTCCTATTTTGAGATTCAAGCCTTGATCTTGGATCTCTAGGTCCCTAAACCCAATTCCAACCCCATAGGAACCTAAATTAAGGTGCCTTAACCCTAGTACATCACCTCTAGACCTCTCTAAGGACCTAATTAGATCCTCACTAAACCTAATTGACTTGGATCTTAGTCAATTCCATCAGCCCATTCAATTGGACTCATTGAGTCCAATTGATCCCTGATCTCAGCACACTATGCAATTGGACTCAGTGAGTGTCCAATTGACCTAGACCTAACTTAATTGAGTTATTTTACTCACAATTAAGTTTCCACACACACAAATAAACTTGTATTAAGTTTAATTACACTTTACCTTAGTGAATTAGGGTTTACAACCCTAATTTGAGACCTACCTTGACCTAAACCCACTAGAACCTAACCTAATCAACCTAGCCACCTAAGTTTTGACCCACACACACCCACACACACCATCCACAAGAAAATATCTAGCCTAGATTTCTCTAGAACTCTCTACCATGTGTTGTTGCCTTGGTTACCAAAATTAGCAACCAAGAGCCGTTCAATTTTTAGATCCACATTTGGTGGATCTAAAAACCACCATCCACCCTCTCTCTCTCACTCTCACACGAGCTCCCACCATAGCCCTCTCTAGAGAATTCCATAATTCTCTAGAGAGCTTCCCTTAGGTCTATAAAAGGACCTAAGGGGTGGCCATTTGCACCCATCCACTTTTTGGCCATACTTGCTTGGCTCCATCCATCTCCACTTAGGCTAGCCACCACCATCTCCACTCCATCTCCATGAGCTGAGCACCACCATGAAGGACACCATGCCAGGATGCTGGATCACTCCTCCAACCTCTCTCCAAGGGCCAGCCTAAGCTCCATTAGCTGCCCCTCTTTCTCCTCTCCACCACTCTAAGGCCATCGGAGCCCACCTCCGAATGCCCTCACTTGTGATAGATTAGTAGCTAGCTCTTTACATTTGCTACTTTTATTTACTTCTTAGTAGTGTAGCCCTTATTCTCCCCCAATGATGCATGCAAAATCCCCCCGTAGATTCTTGTATGCGTTCATTTTCTGATAGCTAGCATTACATTTTTAAGCATTCATGTACAAGCTTTCCTCTAGAAGTTCATGTTACAAACACTCTCCAAATGAATGAATGAAAAATATATTTTACATATATATATGTCTATGTGTTGAGAATCACCATGAGCTCATTGCAATATCTTTTGTGTGATTAATGTTGCCTATGTTTAATTCCTGATGTTCTTGCAACTAAGCATGTCAAACTTAAATACGTAATAATCATGAACCAGCATGCGATTCTAAATAAAGTAGAGCGGTAAAAGATCAAAGTCAAAAGTAAAACAAATGCCTCCCAGAGACAAACGATCGAGACTCAAGTCTCGTTATCTTTAGAAAATAATTTTTTGTTTGATCGTATTGTGCACTATACTACGACACTTTTCCTAGCAAAAATGCACTCTACGATCTTCAAACACATGTCCCAGAGATCAAAATCCCTCTAGTATTCAAGGCTATTAGCCTCTCCAATGCTCCACCGAACACACCCATTGTCACGTTCCTCCTCCAACCTTTGTAGCCCACCACACACCTCCACGAAGCACGAGACCATCCCCTATGCATTCACCATGGTCTAGCAAAGCTCATGAACTATTTTAACTGGGGCTTTTAGCCCGTATACGTGCTTTCAGGTACCCAGGTCTCCACAGCCATTACCAAAGCTTCGAGCTTCGCTCGAAGCTTGCTTTAGCATCTGCAGACCCCAAGCGATGTCCTAGGTGTTGCGGAGCTATTCCAGGATCACAACCCAAGAGTCAATTTGGCTCTTTGACTATGTCTTTGACCACAATCACAAGGAGCATCGGCTGTAGCTGCACACAGAGGAAAGAAGGTGGGATAGTCCCACCTCGGAAGCTGACGGGCACCTGCACCCACAAAAATTGAAAAAGTCTCTTAGGCTTATCGCCTCCAAACACAGGGTGAGGTCCCTCTCACCCACGCACACCTACACCTCATCCTTGACCCCTCACCCGTAGACCTAGTGTGCCCGACGTGCCTAAGCCCTTCGGGCCTCAGCTGAATGCCCGCATGCCTGGACCTGGGTTTGCACCTACTCGATTACCCGGTTACCCACTGAGAGTCCCTGGGAGGGCGGAGCCTAAGAGAGAAAGAGAAGGAGAGATCGCGCAAGGTAGGGGGAGGGTTTTGTTGCAGAGAGAATTGGCTGACACTTCGCCAATTCAAGAAGCTCCCCATCTGTGTGAAGTAGCTTACTAGAGAAAGAAGAAGAAGAAGGCTTGAGCAGTAGAGGAAGAAACAAAGAGGAAGAAGAAGAAAAGAGAAAGAGGAAGACATGAGCCACACAAGAAACAAAGTGGAAGAAGAAGAAAAGAGAAAGAGGAAGACAGGAGCCGCACATGAAGAAGAGGAGAAGAAGAAGATGAAATAGAGACTCTAGCACTGTAGCACAGGGCTACTTAAGACGTCTGATACTTTAATTGCATATATTTGAAACTTGATTTAAGTGTTATTTGTGGAGAGTAATTGGTGATTCAAATCACCATTTTACTCCATCCTTTTTGGCATATTGGTCCTAACATTATTGCAATCTTTATTCTTGATTTAAATTGTGATCTTGAGCTTTAAATTCCATATTGCTCCCTATGTTCGAACTCAGAATCTTTTTGAGTAATAAAATTTATTTGTTTGAGCGCTATTTTGGCTATACTACAACTCAACAGTCTTAAAACATCAATTTAGTGCGCAACACCTCCTTCAGCTGAGGATTCTATAAAGGAAGGTCAATACCATCCACCTCAGTCCTAGTTTTATCAAAACCCACTCTCTGCGTATTTGCCTTATTTGGTGGCTCTCAAGATATTCACACTAAGAACTTGTACGCAAAAATCGAGAGTGAAAATGGTGTGCTCTCGTGTGTGTGTATTAAGAAGTGTCGCTATAGTCGCACTTTCAATGCCGGTTTTAAAGTAAGGAAACGGAGGTGAGTCCGAGTGTCAGTCTCAGGGAGGCGTGAAAATCAGATTTTGCTTATCACTTGTTGTCACGGAAATCGTGGAGTTTTGCTTGCGAAAGGGTTAGAGTCGTTGGAAAGCGAGAGAGAGAAAGAGAGAGAGAGAGATTAGGGTTAGATTCGTTTCTTGCTTGATCATGCAACTTGAATAGGAAACAAAGTAAACAACTGAACGGAAAATAACTTCATTAATCATGCAGCTTTAGTTCATAGATTACAACATTATATACATGCTTAAACATAAGTAATGGAAAGCTTAAAAGAGAGGAAGAGAGAGAGAGGGGGGGAGAGCGGCGAGGTAGCCACGGTGGTGGAGAAGGCTCCGTCGGTGGCTCGTCGTCTCCGGTGATTACAAGAGGGCCTAAAGCAAGCTAAGAGGGGGTAGAGTAGTTGCAAGGGAATTGAATGCCTTGAATGAGAGGTTGAAGGGGGTTTAAATACGGAGAAGGGCTTTCTAAAATAAGAAGGGGTTTTAGCGACATCCAGGGCGTCGCTAAAACCCTTCCAAAAGCATCGGTGAAGCCCCCAGCCCGTCGGTCACATACTCACGCCGTTCTTCTTCGCGCCAGATCTGTGGCTGCTGTGTGAGAGCCGTCCGATCGAAGATCGGGCGGCTAAGATCCTCCCTCATGTGCGCTTGGATCGCACCTCGGGCGCGCGTGCACACAAGCGTCGTCGCCCGACGTGCGCACGCATGTGGGTGCTCGTTGGCTGAGGGCGGGCTGCATGGATCTATCTCGGTTGCCCGCTCAGCGGCCGCCCGTTGTTGATCGGGCGGCCCAATTTTGCTACTCGCCTCTTCATCTTCAATTTCTTGCACCGCACGCCTCGAACCCGCGTCGCGTGCGTGCGGGCGTGTGCGCAAATCGCTGCGCCACACCGGCTACTTTGTCGCGGTGATAGCGGCAGGCATGCGGTTCTCGGTCGTCTGATCGAAGATCAATAGTCGAGATTTGATCTCCAGCTGAATGAGGAAGTGATGCGCGGCGAGCGGGGCGCGACGTGGTGCAACGAGGGCCGTTGATCATCAGATCAACGGTTAGAACTTCTTGGGCCCATTGTAGGAGCTCCGGATGTCGGATTTGGCCTATCTTGAGTCCGTTGGACTCCGTTCGTCGTTTTGAATCCATCCGTGCAGTCCGATTGCTCATCTAAGGCCTGCTTTGATAAGTGCTTACACAAATGGCCATTAATACAGTTTTATAAGCAATCTTGGTATATAATGCATGCAATGCTCCCATTCTACTTATGTTGTGCCTTTTATTCTTAAGATGGGTCCTATTTAACAGAATTATCACCCCCATATGCAGTGCTATCATACCCCCATGCTTACTCCTTGCTAGTCCCTAGCAAGGTTTATTCTAGCCTTTATTTTCTTTCAGAATTTAAGAAGTAATTGCTTAGACACTTCATCTCTTGTCAATAGGAGGAAATATACTAAGATCTTAATCTAGAAAGACTAAGCAGTGCCTGGGTGTCTGCCAAAATACGAATCGCCCAAATCCTTACTTTAACATATATACTATACATATGTATATGTATATATATATATTTTTTAGAATTTCTTTTTTTTTTTTTGGAATTCAGCGTAGGATGGTAACTTTTTACAGCTAACCAACCCACCCAAAACTCAATCAAAACCCTAAGTGCTAAGTATCTTGGTGTGAGGATTGTGATAGACTCACTCAACAGTAATTCAGATAGACTTCGGGTTTCTATGCCCCTAGGTGACTGGAAGAGGAAATATATTTGCCTGAAGGTGTATTTGTTCGATCGGTAGCTTTCTCCCTACGTTTGTTTTAATTGGGGTCAACACAAGGATTTTTCCAGTGTATATCTCCCTGGATTGTACTACTTCCCCGCTTCTTCCTTAAGTGTTTTGGTTCTTTCTGTGCAATTATTGAGCTAGGCTCTGGACAACCGACCAATGGGTTGTTACCCACGATCACTTGCCAGCCATACTCGTGCGGTGAAGTGTGGCTTATTTGTTTTCTTTTCTTCTTCTATTTTCCGTAGGTGGCTTCCCTGATCTCAAATGTACCTAGAGGCAATGAAGAAGAAATGGTCCCATGGCTGGGTTCTGGATAACCTGCCAATGGGCTGTTACCCACGACAACTTGCCAGCCATACCACCCTAGAGAGTTCATTAGCTACCCAATTTCTGTCAAAATCTCCAAGGAGTGAGTCTGTGCAAAAATGTGTGCAGATGCTTAGACTTAAAGTTTTTCTGAGTTAGAGGGTGAGTTGATAAGTCGTATACTTATCACCTTATTTAGTAGGTGGATTAGAATAGTTTAAGGTTGCAGGATTCGAAGCTAAATCCATATTTTAATGGACACCAGGGCTGATTAAGCCTGAAGGCCTGAAAAGTCTAAGTGTTTAAGTGCTTTTTATATTATTTCCCACTATTGACAAGTTTCTGATGCCTAAGTTCCTTCCTAAATTCATTTTTTTTCTTTTTTTCTTTATTTTATTTAGACTGATTAAATGAGCTCAGGATTGTGCAATTTACCACCCCTCCATGCTTAAGTTGGACAATGTCCTCATTGGCAAATACATGGATGCATAGGGGTTCAAAAAGATAGTACCTGAATGATGTAAAATACCGGATCAGTCTGAATCCTATGGGTTGCCTCCCAAGAAGCGCTGAGTTTAATGCCTCCAGCTGGGTGGTGCTTCGTGTCATCCCTCGACGAGGGTGACACTCTCCTTTAGGGGAACCTGGGCGAGGAAGTGTTTCAATCTTTGACCATTAACTGTAAAAGTGTGCCCAGTGTTAGGATCAGCGATTTCAACCACCCCATTAGAGTAAGGCTTAACCACCCGAAATGGTCCTGTCCATTTAGACCTGAGTTTCCCTGGGAAGAGTTTTAGGCGGGCGTCAAACAGCCAGACTTACTGGTTAGGCTCAAAAGTTTTTCTATGAATGAGTCGGTCGTGGACGGCTTTCATTTTCTCCTTATATAGTCAACTATTTTCAAAAGCATCCCGACGAATTTCTTCGAGCTCAGATAATTGGAGCGTCCTCTACGCACCGGCTAATTGGGAATCCATGTTACATTGCTTGACAGCCCAGTAAGCTCGGTGTTCCAATTCGATAGGATGATGGCAGGCTTTGCCAAAGACTAGGCGATAAGGTGACATGCCTATCGGGGTCTTGAAAGCGGTCCTGTATTCCCACAGGGCATCATCTAGTCATGTGGACCAGTCTTTCCTGTCAGGTCTCACAGTCTTCTGTAAAATGTTCTTGATTTGTGTATTTAAGACCTTGGTCTGCCTATTTGTTTGTGCATGATACGGGGTAGCAATGTGGTGGTTCACCCCGTATTTTCTAACTAGGGCACGGAATTGGGAATGGATAAAATGGCTTCCACCATCACTGATCATGGCCTTGGTTATTCCAAACTAGGAAAAGATGTTCTGCTTAACAAAGTCCATGACAGTCCTGTGATCGCATCGGCGGGTGGCATTGATGTACTCGAAGTCGTTGGATGGTGGAAAGGGACCTATAAAATCGATACCCCAGACGTCGAAGATTTCGACAATCAAAATGGGTTGGAGGGGCATCATATCTTTCTTGGTCATGGTCCCCAGCATTTAGCAGCGTGAGCATGTCCTGGCAAAGTTGTGTGCATCCTTAAATAGGGACGGCCAGTAAAATCCAGATTGCATAACCTTTGCAGCCAATTTCTTTCTAGAGAAGTGGCCACCACAAGCCTAGTCATGACAGAAGGAAAGCACACTCTGAACTTCGTTCTCGGGGATACACCTCCTGATGATTTGGTAAGCACAGAGGCGAAACAGCATGGGATCATCCCAAAAATAGTGCTTGGCCTTAGCCAAGAACCTGTCCCGTTGCTGTCTGGACCAGCTGTGCGGGGTTTGTCTTACAACTAGGTAGTTGACGTAGTCAGCATACCATGGCGTCTCTTGTCTTGCACAGCTAGAATGTGTTCATCGGGGAAGGTGTCAGATAGAGGTAGGGAGGGTCCAATGTGGTCTGGATGAAGTCTAAACAAGTGGTCAGCCACCACATTCTTCGATTCGGCCTTGTTGCAGATTTCCAGGTCAAATTCCTGCAAAAGCAAGATCCATCTGATGAGACTGGGCTTTGCATCCTTCTTGGCCAACAGGTGCTGGATGGCTGAATGGTCAGCGTAAATAGTCACGTGGGATCCTAACAAGTATGATCGGAACTTTTCAAGTCCAAAGACTACAGGGAGCAACTCTTTCTCTATGACCATATAATTTCATTGGGCCTCATCCAACGTTTTGCTCGCGTAGTAGATCACCATGGGCTTCTTGTCTTGCCTTTGTCCCAGGATAGCTCCTAAGGCAAAATCTGTTGCATCACACATAATCTCAAAGTCCTGGGACCAGTCTGGGGGTTGAAGTACAGGTGCTGTGGAGACTAAGTCTCGGAGGGTGTGATAAGCCTGGATGCAATTAGAAGACATGCGGAATATGGCGTCGTTGGCTAGAAGGTCGGTCAAGGGTTTAGAAAGCTTGGAAAAGTCTTTAATGAACCTTCGGTAGAAGCCAACATGTCCCAGAAATGAGCGAATCTATCGAACTGAGCTAGGTGGAGGTAGTGTGGAAATCAAATCAACCTTAGCCCAATCTACCTCGATGCCCCTATGCGATACAATGTGACTGAGGACAATTCCTTCTTGAACCATAAAATGGCTCTTTTCCCACCTTAACACCAGATTAACCTCGATACATCATTTCAGGATTTTCTCCAAGTTGCTCAGACAATGGTCGAATGAATTCCTGAATACAGAGAAATCATCCATAAAGACCTCTAAGTATTCACCCACCATTTTTGAAAAAATGGCTAGCATGCAATGCTGGAAGGTCGCAGGTGCATTGCATAACCCGAACAGTGACGTGCCTTCGTGCGTGTGTGTTAAGAGGTGTCGTTATAGTTGCACATGATACGTCGGTTTTAAAAGAAGTAAACGGAGGTGAGTCCGAGTGTCGATCTCAGGGAGGCGTGGAAATCGGATTTTGTTTACCACTTGTTGTCACGAAAAAGGTGGAGTTTTGCTTGTGAAAGAGACGGTTTTGAAAAGTGAGAGATAGAGAGAGAGTTTAGGGTTAGAAAGCTCTTGGTTTTGATCATGCACTTTAAACAGAAATTAAAATGGCAACTAAATGGAAAATAATTTCATTAAACATGCATTCATAGTTCATGGTTTACAACATTAAATACATGCTTCAACAAAAGTAAATGAAAGCTTAAAAGAGAGAGAGAGAGAGGTAGAGAGAGTGGAGAGCGACGAGGCAGCCACGGCGGTGGAGGAGGCTCCGTCGGCGGCTCGTCGTCTCCGGCGATTACAAGAGTGCCTAAGACTAGCTAGGAGAGGAGTGGAGTAGTTGCAAGTGGGAGAGGATGCGTTGAATGGTGGTAGAAGGGGGTTTAAATAGAGTTAAGGGCCTCCTAGAAGAAGAATGTGCTTTAGCGACATTCGGAACGTCGCTAAAATCGATTCTAGATACGTCGGTGAAGGCCTTCTGCCGCCGGTCAGCCGCCCGCCCCTCTCTCTCTTCAGGCGCGATCCGTGGATGTCGAACGAGAGCCGTCCGATTGATGATCGGACGGCTGAGATCCTCCCGCGCCTGCGCTAAGATCGCGCTTCGGGCACGCGTGGGAGGTGGGGCGCTGTCGTCGCGCCGCGTGGCGCAATCCTAGCCGCTCGCTGCTGATCGCGCGGCTCAATTTTGCCGTGCCCTTCGCTCGCAATTGATTTCCGCTCCGCGCAATTCGAACACGCGTCGCCGCGACGCGGGCGTGCGCGCTAACCGTTGCGCCACGCCCGCGCTTTGTCGCGGCGACCGCGGGCGAGCGCGCGGATCTTGGCTGTTCGATCGAAGATCAACGGCCGAGATTCGTCCTTGGCTGGCTTGGGGGCGTGCGAGCGGCGGGGGCGGGGCGACGTGGTGCGTTCTGGGCCGTTGATCTCCAGATCAACGGTCAGGATTTCTTGGGCCCATTGTGGGAGCTCCGGATGTCGGATTTGGCCAATCTTGAGTCCGTTAGACTCCGTTCGTCGTCCTGAATCCATCCGTGCAGTCCGATTGCTCATCTGAGGCCTGCTTTGACAAATGCTTTACACAAATGGCCATTAATACAGTTTATAAGCAATCTTGGTACTTGATGCATGCAATGCTCCTATTCTACTTTATGTTGTGCCTTTTATTCTAAAGATGGGTCATATTCAACCTAATTACTACCCCCTTGCGTGGTGTTATCATACCCCCATGCTTACTCCTTGCTAGTCCCTAGCAAGGTTTATTCTAGCCTTTATTTCTTTGGCGAATTCAAGAAGTAATTGCTTAGGCACTTCGTTACTTGTCAATAAGAGGAACTATACGAAGATCTTAATCTACAAAGACTAAGCAGCGCCCGGGTGTCTGCCAAAATACGAATCGCTCGAATCCTTGCTTTGTATATATAACTATACTTATGTATATGTATATATCTATATATGTCTTTTTAGAATTTTTAGAATTCAGTGTGGGTTGGTAACTTTTTACGGCTACCCAACCCACCCAAAACTTGGTCAAAACCCTAAGTGCTAAGCATCTTGGTGTGAATGTTGTGATAGACTCACTTAACGATAATAGAGACAGACTTCGAGTTTCTACGCCTCTAGGTGTCCGGAAAAGAAAATAAATTTTTGCCTGAAGGTGTATTCGTTCGACTGGTAGCTTTCTCCCTACGTTCATTTTACTTGGGGTCAACACAAGGATTTTCCAGTGTATATCTCCCCGGCTTGTACTACTTCCCCGCTTTGTCCTTAGGTGTTTTGGTCTTTTTTGTGCAATTATTTAGCTGGGCTCTGGACAACCGACCAATGGCCTGTTACCCACGATCACTTGCCAGCCATACTTGTGCGGTGAAGTGTGGTTTATTTTCTTTTCTTCTTTCTTGTTTTTTTTTTTTTTTTCGTAGGTGGCTTCCCTAATCTCAAATGTACCTAGAGGCAGCGAAAAAGAAATGGCCTGTGGCTGGGTTCTGGACAACCTGCCAATGGGCTGTTACCCACGACAACTTGCCAGCCATACCACCCTAGAGAGTTCATTAGCTACCCAATTTCTATCAAAATCTCCAAGAAGGATGTCTGTGCAAAAATGTGTGTAGATGCTTAGACTCAAAGTTTTCCTGAGTTAGAGGGTGAGTTGATAAGTCGTATACTTATTACCTTATTTATTAGGTGGATTAGAATAGCTTAAAGTCGCAAGGATTCGCCACTAAATCCATATTTTAATGGACACTAGGGCTGATTAAGCCTGAAGGCCTGAAAAGTCTAAGCGTTTAAGTTCTTTTTGTATTATTTCCCACTATTGACAAGTTTCTAATGCCTAAGTTTTTCTTCCTAAATTCAATTTTTTTTTTTTAATCAATTAATTTATTCATTCAGACTGATTAATTATGCTCAGGATTATGCAATTTACCATCCCCCCCATGCTTAAGTTGGACAATGTCCTCATTGGCAGATGCATGGATGCAGAAGGGTTCAAAAAGATAGTATCTGAGTGACGTAACCTACCAGATCAGTCTGAATCCGCTGGGTTGCCTCCCAGGAAGCGCTGAGTTTAATGCCTCCAGCTGGGCGGTGCTTGGTGTCAGCCCTCAACAAGGGTGACACTTTCCTTGGGGGGTACCTGGGCCAGGAAATGCTTCAATCTTTGACCATTGACAGTAAAGGTGTGCCCGGTAGTAAGATCAGCGATTTCGACTGCCCCATTGGAATAGGGCTTGACCACCCGAAATGGTCTTGTCCATTTGGACCTAAGTTTTCCTGGGAAGAGTTTTAGGCGTGCATCAAATAGCCAGACTTGTTGGTTTGGCTCAAAGGTTTTCCTATGAATGAGTCGGTCGTGGACGGCTTTCATTTTCTCCTTATATAGCCGACTATTGTCAAAGGCGTCCCGACGAATTTCTTCAAGCTCAGATAATTGAAGAGTCCTTTGCGCACCAGCTAACTGGGGATCCATGTTACATTGCTTAACAGCACAGTAAGCCCGGTGTTCCAATTCGACAGGGAGATGGCAAGCTTTGCCAAAGAGCAAGTGGTAAGGTGACATGCCTATCGGGGTCTTAAAAGCGGTCCTGTATGCCCACAGGGCATCATCAAGTCGTGTGGACCAGTCTTTCCTGTCAGGTCTCACAGTCTTCTATAAAATGTTCTTGATTTGTCTGTTTGAGACCTCAGTCTGCCCATTTGTTTGTGGAGATACGGGGTGGCAATGCGGTGGTTTACCCCGTATTTTCTAAGTAGGGCACGGAACTGGGAATGGATAAAATGGCTTCCACCATCACTGATCATGGCCTTGGGTATTCCAAACCGGGAAAAGATGGTCTTCTTTACAAAGTCCATGACCGTCTTGTGATCGCATCGTCGGGTGGCGACGGCTTCAATCCATTTGGAAACATAGTCTACCGAGACCAGGATATACTCGAAGCCGTTGGATGGTGGAAAGGGACCCATAAAATCGATACCCCAAACGTCAAAAATTTCGACAATCAAAATGGGCTGAAGGGGCATCATATCTTTTTTGGTCATTGTCCCTAGTGTTTGGCATTGTGGGCAAGTCTTGGCGAAGATGTGTGCATCCTTGAATAGGGACGGCCAATAAAATCCAGACTGCAAAACTTTTGCAGCTGTTTTCTTGCCAGAGAAATGGCCGCCACACGCTTGGTCATGACAAAAGGAAAGCACACTCTGAACTTCGTCTTCGGGGAGGCACCTCCTGATGATCTGATCAGCACAGAGGCGAAATAGCATGGGATCATCCTAGAAATAGTGCTTGGCCTCAGCCAAGAACCTGTCTCGTTGCTGTCTGGACCAGCTGTGCGGGGTTTGTCCTATAACCAGGTAGTTGACATAGTCAGCATACCATGGCATTTTCTTGTCTTGCACGGCTAGGATGTGTTCATCAGGGAAGGTATCAGATAGAGGTAGGGAGGGTCCAATGTGGTCTGGATGAAGTCTTGACAGGTGGTCAGCCACCACATTTTTCGATCCGGCCTTATCTCGGATTTCCAGGTCAAATTCCTGCAAAAGCAGGATCCATCTGATGAGCCTGGGTTTTGCGTCCTTTTTGGCCAACAGGTGCCGGATGGCTGAATGGTCGGTGTAGATAGTCACGTGGGATCCCAGCAAGTATGATCGGAATTTTTCCAGTCCAAAGACTACAGCAAGCAACTCTTTTTCTGTGACCGTATAATTACGTTGGGCCTCGTCCAACGTTTTGCTCGCGTAGTAGATCACCACGGGCTTCTTGTCTTGCCTTTGTCCTAGGACAGCGCCTATGGCAAAATCTGATGCATCACACATAATCTCAAAATCCTGGGACCAGTCTGGGGGTTGAAGTACAGGTGCGGTGGAGACTAAGTCCCGGAGGGTATGATAAGCCTGGGTGCAATCAGGAGACATGTGGAAAGTGGCGTCGTTGGCTAGAAGGTCGGTCAAGGGTTTGGAAAGTTTGGAAAAGTCTTTGATGAACCTTCGGTAGAAGCCAACATGTCCTAGGAAAGAGCGAATCTGTCAGACCGAACTAGGTGGAGGAAGTTTGGAAATTAAATCAACCTTAGCTCGATCTACCTCGATGCCCCTATGCGAAACGATGTGTCCGAGGACAATTCCTTCTTGAACCATAAAATGGCTCTTTTCCCAACTTAACACCAAGTTAACCTCGATACATCGTTTCAGGATTTTCTCCAAGTTGCTCAAACAATGGTCGAATGAATTCCCGAATACAGAGAAATCATCCATAAAGACCTCCAAGTATTCACCCACCATTTCTGAAAAAATGGCTAGCATGCAACGCTGGAAGGTCACGGGTGCGTTGCATAACCCGAACGGCATTCGACGGAATGCAAACGTGCCATACGGGCAAGTGAATGTGGTCATTTCCTGATCTTCCGGAGCAATTGCGACTTGGTTATATCCTGAATATCCATCCAGGAAGCAAAAATACTTCTGCCCTGCCAATCTTTCAAGGATTTGGTCAATGAATGGCAAGGGGAAGTGGTCCTTCTTAGTGGCTTCATTAAGCTTCCTATAATCAATACACACCCGCCATGCGGTGGTGGTGCGGGTGGGAATGGATTCGCCATGATCATTAGTGACAACGGTGAGCCCAGCCTTCTTTGGAACCACTTGAGTGGGGCTCACCCAGGGGCTATCAGAGATAGGGTAGATGGTGTCGGCGTCGAGCCACTTGATAATTTCTTTTTTAACGACCTCCCGCATGTTAGGGTTTAACCGTCTCTGCATCTGGCGGGAAGGTCGGGCCCCGTCTTCCAGGTAAATCTTGTGGGTGCAATAGGTGGGGCTAATTCCTCTTAGATCTGAGATGGTCCAACCAATGGCGGCCCGATGTTCTGAAAGAGTTGCAGTCAACCTTAGTTCCTGATCCTTGGTTAGATGGGAATTAAGAATCACTGGGAAGGTCTGGCCAGGTCCCAAGAAGACGTACTTGAGATTCTCGGGCAATGGTTTAAGTTCAGGTGCGGGTGGGACCACAGTCGATGGGAATGGAAAGGGCGGTAGTTGGTCAACATCGATTTCTTCAAATGGTGTCATGTGATGATACTCAGCCTTACAGAGGTCCACAGGTAATGATGGTGACGAGTCAGAACTACGGGTTTGGTGGTCTGAGATAGAACTGAGGGTAAGGCATTCCTCGATTAAAGTTTCCACGGGATCATGTTCCTCAATGTAATCACAATCAAAAGACTTTGTTGCCCGGAAGATATCCAATTGCATTTTCCTGTCTCCGAAGGCGATTTCCATACATCCCATCTCGCAATCGATGTTTGCTTTAGCCATAGCTAAGAAAGGTCTGCCTAAGATTATGGGTGCATTCTGTAATTTTTCAGGGACTTCCATGTCGAGCACCAAAAAGTCGACTGGGAAATAGAAGTCCTTGACCCGTACAATCACGTCCTCGACAACCCCCTTCGGGGTTTTCACTGATCTATCCGCCAGCTGGATGGTGACAGGGGTTGGTGCCAGCTCCCCAAAACCAAATTGGTGGTACAAGGTTGTGGGAATTAGGTTGATAGAAGCACCTAGGTCCAGGAGCGCTCTATCAAATGTCATGTCCCCGATGTTGCAGGAAATCAGGGGTGCTCCTGGGTCAGTTCGTTTGAGTGGAAGGTTGCTTGATATCACGGAACTGGCTTGCTCAGAGAGTACAACCTTCCTAGGTGCTTGAGGTCTCGGCTTACGCTTGGGTGTACAGGCATCCTTTAAGAACTTGGCGTAAGCGGGGATGTGTTTGACAGCTTCTAGAAGTGGAATATTAATTTGTACTTGTTTAAAAATTTCCATCAGCTCCTCAGTTTCCACAGTATTCTTTTTTCTCTTGATTGTTTCCAAGGCCTCAGGATAGGGTGTCTGAATTGGTTCCATGTTTGGGTCCTTGGTTGGTGTTTCTTCTAAGTCGGGTAAAGTCTCGGGGAGAGTTGGCCATTTGGGATCCTGGGTTTTGGTGCCGCTTCTCAAGGTCACTGCATTCGCAGAGGCATTGGGGCCATGGGGTGATCCTTGAGAAGACGAGGATGAAGAAGCACCAAACCCGGGAGGTGTTTGTGGGGCCGGTTGGACCATATGAGCCTGCCCAGGGTTGCCTTGGAACCCTTGCGAATTGGGGCCTCTGTTAATTATGTTTCACGGGTTTGGTTGCGGTTGGGAAGGTAGAGATCCTTGCTGTTTACAGTCCAAGAGTTGGCTTAACTGTCCCTTTACCAAGGCCATTTCTTCCTGATGTTTTTGGTTCATGTCAGCCATCATCTTTATTAGGGCGTCCATTTGGTTTTGTGGGGGAGGGGCCACCCTATTTTGGTTATATTGGGGTCTAACTGGTGGTCCTTGCTGATAGGGGGGCAAGTGTGGCTGTTGGTTTGGCCTGGGATGGTTTTGGAATTGCGGTAGTTTCTGGTTTGTCCAACCAAAGTTGGGGTGATTACGCCAGCCGGTGTTGTAAGTGTTGGAGAAAGGGTCAGGTTTTGCATATCCTTGGACGGCTTGCACATCTTCTAGAATAGCCGATGTTGATGAAGAAGGAAGGGAGTAATCAAGGGTCGAGGGAGCAAAGGTCCCTCCTTGGAACATGGTTGGGGGTTGTTCCAGGTTTAGTTGGGTGAAGGGTTGGACCAGGTCAACATTATGTGCTCCCTTTGCTAGGGTGAAAGTCTGCAAGGGGTTCCTGGTCTGGTTTAGAAGCTCATCAATCTTCTTGTCCACCAATTCCACTCAATCCAACTTTTTAGCAATGATGTCCATGTCAACCATTCCAGAATTTGCTTGCACCTCATAAATCCCACCCTGGGGTTGACTGGACCTGTTAAACTGGTTCATGGAGGCATTGTTGAGCGAATTCTCGCTCATAGACTCAAAGAGCTCAAACGCGCTCTCCTCGTCTTTGTTTAGGAAGTTTCCCCCGCATGAGGCATCGACGAAGTTCCGTAGGTTGCTATCCAGACCGTGGTAGAAGATCTGGGCCAATTGCCACCTTGGAACTTCATGGTGTGGGCATTTCCTCAAAAGTTCATTGAATCTTTCCCACGCCTCATGAAATTGTTCCCCACCCTGGAGTGTGAAGGTAGTGATAGCTCTTCTGAGGGCATTGGTCTTTCCTATCGGGAAGAATTTCTTTAAAAATGCATGCCTCAGTTCCTCCCAGGTGGTGATGGGTCTACCTAGGGTTCTAAGCCAATGAGAAGCCTTGTCTCTTAATGAGAAAGGGAACATCTTGATTAGAACAATGTCAAGGCTAATGTTCCTAGGTTTTACTGTTCTTGCTATGCGGTCGAGATCTTCTAGGTGCTGAAAGGGGTCTTCATTTGAGCTTCCATGAAAGTGGCTCTGGATTAGACTTAATACATTAGGTTTTAGCTCAAAATCGTCTCCCCCTTCGGGGATCCTAAGGTGTGGCTCGACTCTAATGGCAGAAGGGTTATAGAAATCACGAAGGGGCCTTGGCTGGTCCTGAAATGGTGGTAAATCAAGTGGTGGTTGTCCTGGTATGTCATTGAAAGGTGGTGGTTGTTCTTGCGGGTTCTGTAACCGTTGTATGGCTTGCATGATGGTGTGGATTTGTTGTTGCTGAAGCCGATGGTTAGCATTGATTTGAGCCTGGACGACAGCCATAGCATCTGGTGGGGGTTGATCTTCAGCCTCATCTACCCTAGGTTCAACCATGTTTTCAACAGAATTACGTCGCCTAGATTCCTGCCCCAAAACACACAATTCGGGATGCAGTGAGCGCCTCCCGTGCATACACTAGAGAGGAACAGGAGGGGATGCGGAGGGCGACAGATGCGAGAAATGTGTTTCAATCAAGCACGCAAGCCTAATCCTTATGGTGTATTCCTTAGGAGACCTAGAAATCTCACAAAGGGTGATTAAGTCCGTAAGCACTGGACTCCCCTTCTCAAGGCTAATCTGGCCAGGTTGATTACGAGGGGATTGCAGGGAAGGTTCTTCCTTTGGCTTGCGCCTCCGGTTCCATAGACCCCACAACCGCGGTTGTTTGACACTGCCCCGCAGCCTAGCCACCAGATTCTACCAAGGGAATGAAAGCCAAGTGCCTAGCGAACAAAACCTCACCTTTTGAGACTTAACTCAGTCCTGCCTAGGGCACGTCTACTCAGTTTTAACGGGTTAGGATAGTGCTTGTGCTTAGGGTAATGTGATGAGGCGTTGATTGGGGTGGTGCCTCTTAATTTTCCACTTTTCAAGGTGTGTGCTTCTATAAAATAGGGTTTTCAAGCAAGAATTTTTAGGGTGTGGTGTCTTTTAATGTTTCATCCTTACTTTAGTGTTTTTTAGGGTTGACGTGTCTTAATGCTTTCAGACAAGTTTCAATGGGCACGTCAAGTTCTACACACAACTTGGTGAAAGTAGATTTCCTTTTTATCTTGTAGAGGCTCTAAAAACCCTAGTGTACTCATCCTAATGATCATGCAGCTTCTATTAGATGAGTCAGTTTTAGGGTTGAGTGGTGCGGCCCAGGTCAACTCATGGTGGCTTCACAAACACCACTCAAGAAAAAGAAAAGAACACTCTAAGAATTTGTTCAGAATGTTAGAGTGTACATTTTTTTGTGGGGTGATGTGTTAAGGATGTGGGTTAAGCAATCATACATCACGCCAATTTTTTTCAGTTTTTATAATTTTTTTAGCTTTTTCACACAAGCAAACAATGAGAGAGAGGTTACTCACTATCGGTCCTCGAGGTGCCTACTCCCTTGCTACCGTCGTGGAATGCGTCGCTTCGCCGTCCATGTGCCGAATTCCTGCAACCGTCAAGTAAAAAGGAAAATAGGGCATTAGACGATGTGAGGATGAATGTGGAATGGAGGTGATAAAACAAATCCGTTGCCTCCCCGGCAACGGCGCCAAAAACTGACGTGCCTTCGTGCGTGTGTGTTAAGAGGTGTCGTTATAGTTGCACTTGATACGTCGATTTTAAAAGAAGTAAACGGAGGTGAGTCCGAGTGTCGATCTCAGGGAGGTGTGGAAATCGGATTTTGTTTACCACTTGTTGTCACGAAAAAGGCGGAGTTTTGCTTGCGAAAGAGACGGTTTTGAAAAGCGAGAGATAGAGAGAGTTTAGGGTTAGAAAGCTCTTGGTTTTGATCATGCACTTTAAACAGAAATTAAAATGGCAACTAAATGGAAAATAATTTCATTAAACATGCATTCATAGTTCATGGTTTACAACATTAAATACATGCTTCAACAAAAGTAAATGAAAGCTTAAAAGAGAGAGAGAGAGAGGTAGAGAGAGTGGAGAGCGACGAGGCAGCCACGGCGGTGGAGGAGGCTCCGTCGGTGGCTCGTCGTCTCCAGCGAATACAAGAGTGCCTAAGACTAGCTAGGAGAGGAGTGGAGTAGTTGCAAGTGGGAGAGGATGCGTTGAATGGTGGTAGAAGGGGGTCTAAATAGAGTTAAGGGCCTCCTAGAAGAAGAATGTGCTTTAGCGACATCCGAAACATCGCTAAAACCGCTTCTAGATACGTCGGTGAAGGCCTTCTGCCGCCGGTCAGCCGCCCGCCCCTCTCTCTCTTCAGGCGCGATCCGTGGATGTCGAACGAGAGCTGTCCGATTGATGATCGGACGGCTGAGATCCTCCCGCGCCTGCGCTAAGATCGCGCTTCGGGCGCGCGTGCGCGCGCGCGTTTCCGGCCGGCGTGCGCGCGCGCGTGGGAGGTGGGGCGCTGTCGTCGCGCCGCGTGGCGCAATCCTAGCCGCTTGCTACTGATCGCGCGGCTCAATTTTGCCGCGCCCTTCGCTCGCAATTGATTTCCGCTCCGCGCGATTCGAACGCGCGTCGCCGCGACGCGAGCGTGCGCGCTAACCGTTGTGCCACGCCCGCGCTTTGTCGCGGCGACCGCGGGGGAGCACGCAGATCTTGGCCGTTCGATCGAAGATCAACGGCCGAGATTCGTCCTTGGCTGGCTTGGGGGCGTGCGAGCGGCGGGGGCGGGGCGACGTGGCGCGTTCTGGGCCGTTGATCTCCATATCAACGGTCAGGATTTCTTGGGCCCATTGTGGGAGCTTCGGATGTCGGATTTGGCTAATCTTGAGTCCGTTAGACTCCGTTCGTCGTCCTGAATCCATCCGTGTGGTCCGATTGCTCATTTGAGGCCTGCTTTGACAAATGCTTTACACAAATGGCCATTAATACAGTTTATAAGCAATCTTGGTACTTGATGCATGCAATGCTCCTATTCTACTTTATGTTGTGCCTTTTATTCTAAAGATGGGTCATATTCAACCTAATTACTACCCCCTTGCGTGGTGTTATCAAACAGCATTCGACGGAATGCAAATGTGCCGTACGGGCAAGTGAGTGTGGTCTTTTCTTGATCCTCTGGAGCAATTGCGACTTGGTTATATCCTGAATATCCATCCAGGAAGCAAAAATACTTCTACCCTACCAATCTTTCAAGGATTTGGTCGATGAATGGCAAGGGGAAATGATCCTTCTTAGTGGCTTCATTGAGCTTCCTATAATCAATACACACCCATTCCGCAGTGGTGGTGTGAGTGGGGATGGATTTGCCATTATCATTGGTGACAACGGTGAGCCTAGCTTTCTTTGGAACCACTTGAGTGGGGCTCACCCTGGGGCTATCGGAGATAGGATAGATGATGTCGGCGTCAAGCCATTTGATAATTTCTTTCTTAATGACCTCCCGCATGTTTGGGTTTAAACGACTCTGCATCTGGCGGGTTAATTTGGGTCCTGCCCTGTCTTCCAAGTAAATATTATGGGTGCAATAGGTGGGGCTAATTCCTCTTAAGTCAAAAATAGTCCACCCAATGGCAGCCCGATGTTCAGAAAGGGTCGCGGTCAACTTGAGTTCCTGATCCTTGGTTAGATGAGAATTAATAATCACCGGGATGGTCTGGTCAGGCCCCAGGAAGACATACTTGAGATTCAAGGCAGGAGTTGATCAACATCGATCGGGCGGCCCACTTTTGCCGCGCTGATCAACATCGATTGGGTGGCGCTATCTCGGCCTCCCACTGCTGATCAGGCGGCCCAATTTTACCATGCGCCTCTTCATCTTCAATTTCTCGCACCGCGTGGCTCGAACCCGCGTCGCGTGCGTACGGGCGTGCGCGCAAACCGCTGCGCCACACCAGCTACTTTGTTGCAATGATAGCGGCAGGCATGCGGTTCTCGGCCGTCCGATCGAAGATCGACAGTCGAGATTTGATCTCAAGCTGAATGAGGAAGCGGCACGCGGTGAGCGGGGGGCGACGTGGCGCAACGAGGGCCGTTGATCATCAGATCAATGGTTAGAACTTCTTGGGCGCATTGTAGGAGCTCCAGATGTCAGATTTAGCTGATCTTGAGTCCATTGGACTTCGTTCATCGTTCTGAATCCATCCGTGCAGTCGGATTGCTCATCTGAGGCCTGCTTTGACAAGTGCTTACACAAATGGCCATTAATACAGTTTTATAAGCAATCTTGGTATATGATGCATGCAATTCTCCCATTCTACTTATGTTGTGCCTTTTATTCTTAAGATGGGCCCTATTTAACAGAATTATCACCCCTATATGCAGTGTTATCAGAAAATTATACCTAACTCTGAGTATCATTATCTAATTATCCAGAAGTTAAGATTCCTCATACTAGCCTTAGAGCACCAGTAGACATTCTACTCTCACCTCACACTTGTTTGGTGGATCTGTTAGAAGATAGTTTGCCTGACTCCCTAATTACTATCCAAGGGTTTAGGAGAAGAAGCATTACTTCCTTTCGACAAACTAACGATGTTTATCAGTCTTCATAGAAGATCCATTGCAAATTCTACATGTAAGTGTGAAATTGTACTGGATTCTAAACTCAGGAATTAACTTAAGAATAAATCCTTAATAAAACCTTAATAAAAATTCTTTATGCCTATATATATGTATATTTTTTTTTTTTGCCATAAAGATAAGACATGCAATGTCCACCACCCCATGCTTATTCATTACAATGTCCTCATTGAAATGTATGCATGAAAATCAAAATATAATAAGCAAGAGTAGGGGATATCACCTGACTATGCTTGTTGATCTAGGTCAGCATAAATACAAAGGATGCAGAGCTACCTGTACAGAGTACTGGGTTGCCTCCCAGCCAGCCCTAAGTTTAATGTCATTTCCCGAACTCAGTTCAGCTTTAAGAAGATTCTAGAAGGTTGATGTGACCATCGAGAATGGGATCACAATTCTGCATGATATAAGGCTTCAATCTCTGACCATTCACCTTTGTCTCATGGCTGGTCTTGGGATCTAGAATAAGAATAACTCCATGAGGGTAGACTTTTCTTACAATGAAGGGACCTGTCCACTTTGATTTTAATTTTCCCGGAAAGAGCTTTAAGCGTGCATCAAATAACCAAACCTTTTAATTAGGGATAAAGCTTTTTCTAGAGATGTACTTATCATGTAAAGCTTTTGTCTTATTCTTATAGATTCTCGTACTCTCATAAGCATCATTACGGATTTCATCCAATTCATTCAATTGGAGTTTTTTTTGTCACCCAGATCAATAGAGATCCAAGATGAATGTTCTAATTGCCCAATAAGCTTTATGTTCAAGCTCAATGAGCAAATGGCAAAATTTTCCATAGATCAGATAGAATGGAGACATTCCAATCAGAGTTTTATATGCAGTTAGGTAGGCCTAGAGAGCATCATCCAATTTGGTAGACCAATCATTCCGATCCGGGCGGACTGTCTTTTGAAGGATCATTTTAATTTCTTGATTGGAGATTTTAGCTTGTCCGTTGGTCTGTAGATGGTATGGTGTAGAGATTCTGTGGGTGACTCCATACTTGGCTAGTAAGGTCCTGAATTGGTTGTAGTGAAATGGGACCTGCCATCACTAATCAAAGCTTTGGGCACATCGAACTGACTAAAGATGCTCTTCTTTACAAAATCCATGACCACTTTATGATCATTAGTTCAGGTTGGGATGGCCTCAATCCATTTGGATACATAATCAATTGCCACCAAAATGTACAGGTATCCAAATGAATTGGTAAAAGGTCCCATAAAATCAATGCCCAAACATCAAAGATTTCTACTTCAATGACTGGATTTAGGGGCATCATGTTTTTCCTGGTCATGTTTCCTAGAGTTTGGCAATTGATGGGAATACCATCATGATCCCTAACTAGCTCTTTTTGATCCAATTAAGTCAGTAAATGCTCCTACATAACTGCCAAAGAATCATAACTCATTGTATAACCATTTCCAAAGAAAAATAAGAAACTAAGGATAAAACTGCAATTTTGCTAGCTTATCATGAATGCAGTACAACCATGGGTTTTCTCAAGGGTTGAATAAAGGTCAAATGGTCTTAATAAGATAACAAGTGGGTTAGATCAGACAGAAAAGGGTTTGTGTGTGTGTTCTGAGAATTAAATGACTTTTGAAACCCTAAAACTAGACCTACTTAATTAACCAAGGTTCTGGTCAGGATAAAATTTATTTAAACCCTCTAAAAATCATAGAAAAATATTCTCTAAGGTTTAGTATCTTCAATTTGACCATCAGAACCCATCTTGACCTAAAATGGAGTCTCAGATAAATATTTACCCTAATTTGAGTTTTTGCATAAATTACCCAGTCAAACATAGTCAAAACCAAAATCCAACTTCACCATTGGATTCCTTAGGTCCAAATGAGGTTTTTACCAAAATTTGGACCCAAAATGAGCTTACCTTGACCTAGTTTGCAAAGTGGTTCTATCTAATTACATTCATATCCCAAACTTTCAAAAACCCTTGCATACAGTCCCCTAACTTCATCATCTTAATAATTAGGTCCCTCCGTTATTATCGCGGAGGAAACCTACTCTGATGACTGTTGATAGGAGATTTCTCCTTGATTGCTTGGAGAATCTCTTCCAAAATTGGATGGGAGATTCGCTGAGAAATTCTCTCCAGTATGAACCCATCCATGTGCTATGATTCTTTCCCAATCTCTCATGCGGATGCATGAGAGATTTGGGTCTCTTGAAACTCTCAAATCCAGTGAAGGATTCCAAGCTTGGAGAGCTTGCTTTCCAAGACTTTCCTCCCTCTAGATCCTTATTTAAGGGAGCCCAGATCCTCCCGAATTTTGCACGCTCGAAATTAGCTGTGAATCCCCACAATTCCTCTCTCTCCTTCACAGTCGAAGGCTCCTCGATGTCCAGTGGTCCCCTCTACCATTCCTTGTCGTCCATCCACAATACCAGTGGTGGATTCCTCTTCCTCGCCTCCGTCTACGTCTCGTCGTACCAGTAGATGCCCGTTCCCCTTCGTCCTCGCCATTCCTACCTCATCGGAGCCACCTTCGTCTCTAACGTCGGCCACACCACATCCGATGCCATCGCTACCCCACTTCGTCCATCAGACTCCTAGCTAAGTTCCCTATCCCCTCTACTTTCTTCTCTTCTCTTTATTTTCCAAATCCGACCACCGACAACCCTTCGCAACTCCATCTCTTCCATCTCCGACCACCCCCTCCGGTGAGACCATCCCACCTCCACAGACCACAAAAACCCTCACCGACCATCGCAAAATAATCACCACACCTCACTGATCATTTTTCATCTCTTCATTCATTTCTCCACTCACTCACACGCACCCCTGAACACACCCACTCTAACGCACACAGTTTGACCTAGCCACACACTCACAGACTATGAGACACCATGCCACCACCCCCATCACGTTTGTCGTGCTCCGGTGACACTCCTTGAGCATTCTGATGTGGCCGAGAGGCCGTTTCACTATTTTTAGGTACTCGACCTTGTCTACCATTGACGAACAAGCTTCGAGCTTGCTTGAAGGTCACTCCAGGTCTTGCTACGTCCAGGTTGAAACCCTAGGTTGTGCAGAAGTGCCTCTTGCACAAGTCCATGCCCTCAATTGAAGACGCGAGCCTCAGTAGCTGCTGCAATTAGAAGGAAATCCCCTGCTGTAGACATGCGAAGGAAGGGAGCACAGATAGTCCCACATCGGCTGCTGCAAAGCATGTTGAGGTGCATAAATTGAAAAGGTGATGGTAGCTGTTCACCTCAAGTTCACTGGGTGAGGTTCCTCTCACCCACTCACCTGGCCTCATCCATGACACCTACCCGTGGACCTAGTCGACCTGATAACCCGCCTGACCTACACTCCTTACTCCCCATCACACATCGGTGAGCCTGGACTCGGGTATGCACTTCACCTCATAACCCGGATACCCTGTGGCTTTGGGAGAGCAGATCCTAAGAGAGAGGAGAGTCGCGTGGGTAGGGGGAGGGTTTTGCCACAGGGACCTTCGGCTAACACTGAGCCAAATTCTGAAGAGGACAATCAGAGAAAGAAGAAGAAGAAGAAGAGGAGGCCTGAGCAGAAGCTGAAGAAGAAGAGGAAGATCGCCGAGCTAAAGAAAGAAGAGAAAGGATGAGGAAGTGAAGGCCTAAGAAAAAGAAGGAGAAGAAACCATAGCTAAAGAAGGAGAAGAAGTTACAGAAGAAAGGAAGAGTTAGAGAAGGAAGAATCAGAGAAAGAGAAGAAGAAAAGAAGAACAGATCTTAGCATACATATACAATGAGTTCCTTAGTTGATATTGTAGGAGTATTTGGTGATCTAAATCACCATTTTACTCCCATCTTTTTGCACATTGCAACTGATATTATTGCAAATTCTTTTAGTTTAAATTGTGATCTTGATTTCTAAATCCCATATTGCTCCCTGTGTTCGACCTCGAAACTTTTTCGAGTAGTAAAAATTGTATTTGTTTGATTTTGGCTATACTACAATGCGATTATTTTTAAACATCAATTTAGCATGATAAACAACAATTGATACATGACTTACAAAAGCTGTATGAGTCACAGAATAAAGATGGCCAATACAATCCACTCTGTAGTACCTTGGCTGCCATCTTTTTTCTAGGGAATTGACCTCCACAAGCAAAAGTGTGGTAGAATTCTAGTACACTTGTGATCTCGTTTGGAGTATGATAGATAACCTGATCGGCGCAAGCTTTGAATACCTCTGGGTCTTTCCAAAAGTAGTATTTGGCATCAAAAATCAACTTATCCTACTTATGCTTAGTCCAATCCCTGGGTAGTTTTCCAATGGCCAAATAGTTGACAATATTTGCAAACCAAGGTAGTTTGCAAATAGTCAAGAGAGTCTCATCAGGGAAAGAATCAAAGAGTTAAGAAGTTGTAGAGTCTACAAGGATTCTGGAGAGATGATCTGATACTACATTTTCGGCACTAGATTTGTCTGTGATTTCTAAATAAAATTCTTACAGAAGGATCCATCTGATTAATCTGGGTTTTGCATCCTTTTTAGACATCAGGTGCCTTAATGTAGTGTGATCTGTGAAGATTGTGACATGAGATCCCAGTAAGGTCTAAACTTCTCCAGAGCAAACACTACGACTGACAACTCTTTCTCTATAGTGGTGTAGTTTCTTTGAGCTTCATCCAGAGTTTTACTAGCGTAGTAAATCACAGATGGTTTCTTGTCTACCTTTTGTCCCAAGACTGCCTTGATGGCATAATCAGAGGCATCGGTCATGATTTCGGAAGGATGATCCCAATTAGGAGGTTGCAAGATGGGTGATTATGTAATAGCCTCCTTCATCTGATTAAAAGCCTTTAAGCAATTTGAATCAAAATCAAAGGATTGATCTTTTACCTGCAAGTTGCTTAAGGGCCTCGCCACCTTCGAAAAGTCCTTAATAAATCGATGGTAAAATCCCACATGTCTGAGAAATGATCTTACTTGCTTGACTATTAAAGGTGGCGGGAGTTCGATTCTAGTGTCCACCTTGGCTTTATCCACTTTGATTTCTTTTTTAAACACAACATGCCCAAGGACTATACCCCCCTTGACCATGAAGTGACTCTTTTCCCAAGATAGAACAAGATTCACCTCAATGCATTTTTGTAAAGTCTTTTCAAGATTGATCAGACATGATTCAAAAGAGTCCTCAAACATAGAAAAATCGTCCATGAAGATTTCCACGAAATCACCCACTATGTCTGAAAAGATAGCAAGCATGCACCTTTGAAAGGTTGCTGGTGCATTGCATAATCCAAAAGGCATTCTACAGAAGGCAAATGTTCTGTAGGGAAATGTGAAGGTGGTTTTCTCTTGATCCTCAGGGTGGATAGCTACTTGATTGTAGCCGGAATAGCCATCCAAGAAACAGAAGAATTGTTGGCCAGCTAGTCTTTCCAAGATTTGATCAATGAAGGGAAATGGAAAGTGGTCTTTCTTTGTTGCACTATTTAGTTTCCTGCAGTCGATATAGGCTCTCCAAGAGGAGGCAGTGTGGGTTGGAATCAATTCCCTATTATCATTAGTAATCACAGTTAGCCCGACTTTCTTAGTGTTGTAGGCACATCCATTTAGGTTGAAATGCCTATTTATGCATGTTCCTAGGCTTAGATTTGCATTCCATATTATAAATATTGCATAGCATGCATCATTCTGCATTTAGAGTAGTTGTGTATATTTTAGGTTAATTGCATCCCTTTTGGGGTTAGGAGAGAAGGAGATTTATTTCGAAGCCTTGGATTGACGATCCGACTGTACGGGTCTGATCAGGACGATGATCGGAGACCAATGCCTCTGAATCGCCTCGATTGTAGTCCCTTAGCACCATATGTAGTCTGAGGAAGATCAACAGCCAAATGACTAGGTGATGTAATTTGGAGCTTCAAGCAACAAATCCGACCGCACGAATGGATTTGGGTCGGCGATCGCAGCCTAAAAGAGTGAAAATTGACTCAATCCGACCTCTGTAGTAGCCCTTACAACGGAAAGAAGATGGATGACCCAGATCGCACCATGTGGTGCAACCCAGGCTACCTATGTGCATGCACACACCACCACACGTGCCCAGCAACGTGGCCGCACGCGCGCACGTAGGCATAGATGCGCAGCAGCGTAGCAGGCATGCATGGGTGTGCACGGAGGCAGCGGCAGCACACGTGGGCGCGTAGCATGTGCCAACGCAACGACAGCGTAGGCGCAAGGCTATCTTCAGTGACGTTTGCGGCGGATCTTCAGCGAGGTTTTTGACCGTCACTAAATGTCCTGTACAAGAAATTGATCCTTTCCTCCATTATAAAAGGACCCCTACCCCTCCCATTCTACTTCATCTCTTCCTTTCTTCCTCTCACCACCTGCAAGGCTCTAGAGAGAGCTTGTCCCAAGCCTAGGATTCTCCTGTAGAATAGAAATCAAATATTTCTCCCCACCTCTCATCCCCCTTCATGGAGCATCCCGTGGCCGTCTTCTCACCTCCCTTTGGGAAGAAGATCCTCGCCGCGATGCCATCCTGCCCCACCCTCCATCCTCCGACTCTGTCCTCATTTGTCCTACTCCTTACCACCTTCTTCCAGGCGACGTCAAAGCGAGTCGTCCTCCAAGCAACTGTCGAGCGGGATTCTCTCACCTATATCTTTCTTTTTGCTTTTGTAGTATAATCTTTCCCACTTTCTTAGTTGCAGAAAACATTTGCTTCAGAAATATATGTGATTGTTTCTCTCTCTTATATTTTGCAAGTAAATTAGTTAGATAAAAATTCATCGACCTAATCTCTTGCTTGCTAAAAATACCAAAAAAATTAGAAAAGTCAAAAATGACAAAAACAAATAAAAGTGAAACGTGGATTTTTTTTGAAACCAAACGTTTGCCTCCCCATGTTCGACCTAGGACTCACTTTTTGAGTTTCGGTTATAAATTTTATCTGATCGACGGATTTTCTCGCGAATCAAACTACAACGATGGGTTTTCCAAATCCAATCCTTTCCACATGCAAATCAGTCATGATCATTATGGCGCTGTTGCCGGGGAGGCAATGCTCTTTTTTTTTTGTGTTTTCCCACATTACTTACATATTTTTCTGACCTATCTTTCTTCTTCGATTTATTGTCTTGTAGGAACCCAGTTAAGGAGCCGAAAGTGGTAGATTGGAGTAAAGTGCAGGTAGAGACATTTGTAAGTTTATTCCCCATCACCCCCACCCTAGTTTCCATTTTGCTACAGTAATAACTCAAACTCAAATCAACTTAGGTGCTTTTATAAATCCTAGGATAGATCTGATTGTTTGATTGTCACTTCGCCTCACCTCACCCACCCACATATATTAAAAAATTAATAAAAGAAATATTCTTCTACTGTGGGATTTTCTGAAAGAGACACAAATTAACACCCACAACTCTCGACTTAAGGCACACCACTTCACATCGACTCTACCACTTAACCGGAATTTGACCTGTAGATCCGGTACACCCTAACTCAACACACCAAAAAGTGAGTAGAAATCTGAATAGGTCAAACATTTTTCTGTGCCTTAACTAAGTGGTGCAACAGCCAAATTGATTGAACTGTTTGGGCTACACCACTTAAGGTAAAAGTGATTCATCAGTAGCTTGGCACTTAGAGTTGACTTTTAGGGCTAAACGAGGCACTCCACATTTTCTTTCTGATTTCTAAATTAATACATCATCACCAGTGCTTGTAAAACCTGGAGTGTTCTACTGAACCCTGATTGAACCAACCTAAGGATTAAACCCTAAAAGCTACTAAACAAGGTTAAACCCTAAAAGGCACATCATCAAATAACCTTGTTTGCAAACCCTGGTTGTGCACACACACACATTTGAATTTATCATTAAGGGCACAACCCATCTAAAGGGCCCATCATATTCCAAGAGCACAATCATCCCAGGTCTAATTAAAACTGAGTAGACATTGGCCTTAAGGAATGATTTGCCCTTCGGGGTTGTTCAGGCCCGGATAGGTTGTGTTAATATGGTGATTTTATCATTGAAATGCATATAGTAGTTAACCTAAATCGAGCCTAACCATCTCTTTACAAAAAAATTTTTACCTGGCCTATTTGATTTTATCTTGGTCACTTTTAGGCCCAGGGTCGAACTCAGGGAAGTGGGATTAAAGGTGAAGAAGTTTCTACGTCTTTCGTACAACGAATCTCTTCTGTTAGTTTATTATGTTTTTGGTGTTTTTCTATTTAAGATTTTTTTTGATAATTTTTTGTCCTTGAGGTACACCCTTAAAATCAGGTTCTTGGCTTTGAGCCAAATTAGGGTTCCCAAAACTGGTCTTGATATTCTTAAGACTGAGTACCTGCAAGTCAAGGATTATCTTTCTCTTTTGTATAATTTTTTTATCTTTTTACTGGTAGGAAAGAGAAACAGATATAAAATAAATATAGTTTATATATGTATATATTATATATGTATATAGGGGTGGGGGTGGAGGTGGAGATGGCGTGTAGCATGGTGTTGAGTCGGTCGTTGTTTAGGAAGACGCGACCAACAGGACGAAGTGCTGCATGGAGTGTAGGATGGATGGGTGAAAGATGTGTGCAAAAAATGCTTTCTGTATGCATGTATCGGGGAATATTAGCAACTGGTGCAGATATTCCCACGATACAACGTGTGGTAGGTGATATGAAAAAAAATATATATATATATATGTATATATGTAAATATATATCTATATGTATATATATATGCTTATAATTATATAGGTGTATATGTAGTTATATATGTATATATATATATGTATGTATATGTATATACAGATATGTAAATATATGTATAGATAGATGTATGTATATATATATATATATGTATATGTATGTATATATAACTATATAGATGTATATATATATAAATATGTATATATAAATATAGTAATATATTTATATAGATCTATGTAGATAGATATATATATATGTAGTTATAATTATAGATATATATGTATATATGTATAAATATATGTGTATATATATATATATGTGTATATATACTTATACCTAGGTATATAAGTACTAATATATGTATATAAATATATATATATATATACATATGTAAGTATATAGTATTGTATAAGTGAGAATGTGTGTGTACGAGAGTGTGTGTGTGTATGTCTCTGCTGAGGGGGTGAGAGAGTGTTGTGAGAGAGAGAGCGAGAGAGAGAGAGAGAGAGAGAGATCGTCTGCTGGAGTGAAGGAGCGCGAAGAGATAAGTCATCCTGACGCAGCTGCCGACGTCTGATGGCCATGCGCAGGTACAGGCGCGTAGGCACGTGAAGAGGCGCACGCACGTAGGAGGGAGTGAGCACGAGGGAGAGACCACAGCGCACTACACTGCACGGTAAGGCAGGTGCGGACGCGAAGAAGCAGGCACTAAAGCGGGCGAATGCAGACGTGAGAGCGAGCGTGGAGAGAGATGCGGGCACGGGCGTGCGCAGATGGGCTGGCACCGATAGCGACGCGGAGAGAGAGCGTCGAGTGACCGGATAAGTGAGAAACTTGACAGTCATCGCACTACAGTGTCGCGCTCTCTAGCGTGAATAGTGGCTACAGTGCGCAGTCGGCTCACGCGGCCACCTGCGCCCGGTACAGCGTGTGTGGACACTGTGGAGTAGCTGGCGCTTGCGGAAGAGGCTATGCCAACTGCTGGCGTGCGCGGAGAGAGGCGAGGGTGTCCTGCTGGCGCATGTAGAGGCCGCGGAACAGGCGCCTGAGGCACGTGGAGGCCTGTGCTACTGCTGCTGCTGCGAGCTTCAGACCTTGACTCTGCGGCAATGGCGGAGATGCTTGGAACGATGAAACAGGGAAGAGAACCACCACGCCCACCGGCTCTTTGATGAGCTGGGCGGTGGTGGGACTCACAGTGGTGGTTGTGTACCACTGTGAGTTGCTCCTACCCGCAGCGTGGCTCTTCAAGGAGAAGAGAGGTTGCATATGGAGGGGAGAGGGGAGGAGACGGCCTAGAAGGGAAGCTGTTGTGTGTGTTCTTTTCTCTGTTGGACCAGGCTCCCTTGCAAAGAAGATAGCCATGCCTTTTTAAAGAGGAAGAAGGCAAGCACAGCCATGCCCTGGCTGTGCATGGCTGTGCATGCGACTGCAGGGCAAGCAGTTGCAAGGAATGGCGCGAGGAAGAAGCTGCCATGCCTTGTAGCCGCGCGAAGGAATTCAAAGACAAAAAGAAATAAAAAAAAATAAAGATGGAGAATTTGCGAGGCAGCACTTAAGGAATACATAAATTTCAAGGCCATTTTATTCACTCTCCTCCCCTCTCAAATAAATTCATGCATGCGTTTATTTTTACAAATTCGACTATGGCTACCTAATACACAGGTAATACTTGGAAATAGCACAAGATGGCACAATTGTTGGTGCATTTTTGCTGTGCAATCAAGGGCTCAGACTGAGATTTTTTTTGATTAATCTCCTTCTACTCGTCCATCTGATGTCTAGCTAGGGGAGTAGCATCAAACGACCGCGGTTGGGGGTTACACTAGGAACCGGAGGTGCAAGCTAAAGGAAGAACCTTCTCCCCAGCACCTCCCTCTAACTGGTTGGATTGACTGGATAGAAGTAGACCAAATCGTTTATAATCTCCAGATGGGTCCTGGGAGTCCGTAGGTATTTAGGTTAACCCACCTAAGGACAGGGTTGACTGCTTGTATTGCAGGGCTCCTTTCTCTCTTCTGATTTCCTTCCTATTCTACCATGTATCCTTCCACATCTTACACGCATTTTCCATCCTACCCTCCTACCAACACTTATCCCCAAGAAGATTACAATCCTGACTTGAATTATGACTACCCGTCTCTTAGCCAGGTTAACTTTGATTGGAAATATGAATCTGAACCTCAGTGTCCAGGGTCTAACCCTAGACAACAAGACTATGATTACTATCCTTCCCAGAGCTACATAGATTATAGATCTCCTCCCTTTGATGATCAACCTAATCAGATCTTCAACCATGAAGGATATGATGATTATAAACTTACCCTCCCGAGTATTCCACTGAATATAGGTTGCCACGATTCTTTAAACAACCTGAAACGACCTATTATCAGGGAGGGACCCGACAATCTCGATATCTTGACTCCCCTAGATTTAACCCAAATCCACCCTGGTTCAATTCAGGTGAACCAGATCCAAGACAGGGTGTTGGCTAACTTGAGGAACACCATACAATCTTTAGAAGCCTAGCCAACACCATGCACTGAAGCATTGGACCTATGATAAAAATGATTGATGAGCTGAATAGCTCTTTATTGGATTTGCTCCAACATGTTAGGGATAAGGGCTTGGCTAAGTTTCTACTTGGGAAATTGTCGAGGTTGAGGATGAAATTTGTGGTTGCCCTAGTCCAATCTTATCATGATTCTCACAATGAACCCCCTTTAGGAGAGCCAATGTCTGAACCTGCTCAAGCACCTATCGGGGGGGTTACATTTTTTATGACTAGAGATGACCAGGTTGGTCTAGAGCAACTGATTGAGGATGAACCGATTGCTTCACCCGAGATCCCCGAGCCAAGGGATGACGAAAAATGTCTCTGAGGACCATGAAATGACATATGATTTTGAGATAGGATCAAGAATTCTTTAATTTTGAGGGTAAGGAATATTTGAGTGACATCTCACTTAAAGTTAAGGAAACAATTTTAGTTAGGCAAATGGGCTCGAGGAGTATGACAAACCATTTGATTGTCCAATTATTGAAGATTTAGATTCGGTTGGGGCTAACTTCGAGGATTCAAATCCTCATTTACTAGAAGATTCAATCAGTAGCCCCATTCCTCAACCACACCCTAAAGGGAATGATTTTGATTTGGAAATCATTGTACCCAAGTCAAATCTGATTCAGCTGCAAATGTTGGACTTGGGTAATTTAGATGGGGTGTACAATGATTTGGAGGTCTTGAAAATATTGATTTTAGAGGATAGGAATTTGGCAATGAAAATTTAGAAGGCTAACTCAGAGGGAAACACAATTTTGGATCTAAGGGTTCCTACTGACCTAAAACCACCAACTTTTCACCAGGACCCTTATGATATCTTTGAGATGCAACCCAAGCTCAGAATCATTGATTACCCTTTCGAGTTGAAATCTACAAGGACATCTGAACCTATGGAACCATATCTACCCATTGTCTGACACTTTGGTCTTGGGTTGCATACTACAAAACTGCAAGCCCAGCCCTGCAAGCTCAACAATCTTCAGTTTTGTGTGATTTTCACCCAGAACCTGAGAACCACTCGACCCTGGGGCATGGGTCTACACCATAATCTGGTCCACCTACTAGTAGGTCCTGTGATCAATATTTTTATTTTAATTTTGACTTGCACTTGTGAATTCCTAATTTCTTCTTTGTTTGTATTTTATACCCAGTTGAAGGCAATAAATTTAGCACGTTGTATATTCCACATTCTCTGCGGGGTTGACCGAATTGTCACGAAATTCAGGTGATATTATGTTATTCCACCCTTTTCATGTCTTTGTTTTTACAATGAGGGCATTGCATCATTTAGGCATGGGGGGATGGATACTTAATCCTGAAATAGTTTTGTTAGCTCTGTAGAATTTCTTTTATTTTCTTTAAAAAAATTTGAAAATTCAAAAAGACAAAAAAAAGAAAAAATAGAATTAGGAGAAGAGAACCTAGGCTTTTGGAAGTTATCAACTTTAGGAAATGATACGATAGGACCTGAACACTTAGACTCTTCAGGTTATCGGGCTTAATTAGCTCGAGTGTCCACTCGAATGTGGACTTAGTCTCGAGTCCTCACCAAGTAATTTTATCTTAATTTGGTAAATAAATTAGGGTGATAAGTACACAACTTATCAACCCGCCCTCAGATTTGAGGTGACTTTAAGCCTAAGCATTTACACATTATTTGCATTGGCTCACTTTTCGGTAGTTTCTACGAAAATTGGGTAGCTAATGAACTGTCTAGGGTGGTATGGCTGGCAAGTTGTCGGTGGTAACAGCTCATCAGTTGGTTGTCTAGAGCCCAGCCACACAACCATTCTCTTCATACTACCTTTAGGTAAATCTTAGATCAGGGAAGCCACCTACCTAGGAAAAAGAAAAAAAAAGTACCCAAAAAGAAAAAAAAAGGAGAAAATAAAAAAATAAAGCCATACTTCACCGCACGAGTATGGCTGGAAAGTTGCCGTGGGTAATAGCCATTGGCTGGTTGTCCAGAGCCCAGCTGACAAAAATGCACAATAACTCCCAAAGCACTCAGGGAAGAAGCGGGGAAGTAGAATAAACCGAGAAGATATACACTGGGTTTGCCCTTATGTTGACCCCATAAAAAATTAAGTCGGGAGAAAGCTACCATTCGGAAAGTAAACCTTTAGGCAGAAACTCTTAAGGTCACCTGGGGTCGTAGAAACCCGAAGTCCATTTTAACGACCTCCTAGTGAGTCTTTCACTCTTTTCACAAGATGCTTAGCACTTAGAGTCCTTTTCGAGTCTTGGGTAGGTCGGGTAACCGTTAAAATTTATCCTGAAACTCTCAAACTCCAAAAGTTCAAAAAAATTAGAAAAGAAGAAAAAAAAAATGTATCTTCCCTTTTGAAATAAGGCGAGGACTTGGGAGGTTTGCATTCTAGTAGACACCTGGGTATTGCTGAGTTTTCATAGTTTAGGGCCTTAGTTGAAATTTTCTATTATTAACAAACGACTTAAACCTAAGTGATCGAGACCTAATTCTATTTTTATACATAGCATGTAGTTTAATTTTGCTAGGGACTAGCAAAAGATAGGCATGGGGGTATGATGTAGTCACAACCATTTAGGTTGAAATGCCTATTTATACATGTTCCTAGGCTTAGATTTGCATTCCATATTATAAATATTGCATAGCATGCATCATTCTACATTTAGAGTAGTGTATATTTTAGGTTAATTGCATTCTTTCTGCAGTCAGGAGAGAAGGAGATTTATTTTGAAGTCTCGGATTGACGATCTTATTGTACAGATCTGATCAAGATGACGATCGAAGTCCAATGCATCCGAAATCACCTTGATCGGAGTCCGATAGCACCATATGTAGTTCGAGGAAAATCAACAATCAAGAAACTAGGTGACATAATTTGAAGCTTCAAATGGCAAATCTAATCATGCGAATGGATTTGGGTCGACGATCGTAGCCTAACAATGCAAAAATCAACTCCATCCGAACTCTGTAGCGGCCCCTACAAGGGAAAGAAGATGGACGGCCTAGATCGTGCCATGTGGTGCAACCTAGGACACACATGCACATGCACGCACCACCACATGCACACAGTAGCGCGAGCACGCACGCACAGCAACGCAGCAGGTGTGCATGGTTGCATGCTGAGGCAACGGCAGCACACGCAGGCACGTAGCACGTGGAGGCGCGTGCCATCACAACGGTAGCGTGGGCACAAGGCTGTCTTCAGTGACAATTGTGGTGGATCTTTAGCAATGTTTATCACCATCACTAAATGTCTTGTATACGAAATTGATCCTTTCCTCCACTATAAAAGGACCCCTACCCCTCCCATTCTTCTTCATCTCTTCCTTTCTTCCTCTCACCACCTCCAAGGCTCTAGAGAGAGCTTGTCCCAAGCCTGGGATGCTCCTCTAGAGTAGAAATCAAATATTTTTCCCCACCTCTCATCCCCCTTCGTGGAGCATCTCGTGGCTATCTTCTCACCTCCCTTTAGGAAGAAGATCATCGCAGCGACGCCGTCCTGCCCCGCCCTCCATCCTCTGGCTCCATCCTCATTCATCCCACACCTTACCACCTTCCTCCAGGCAACGTTAGAGTGAGTTGTCCTCCGAGCAACCGTCGAGGGGGATTCTCTCACCTATATCTTTCTTTTTGCTTTTGTAGTGTAATCTTTCCTACTTTCTTAGTTGTAGAAAACATTTACTTCAGAAATATATGTGGTTGTTTCTCACTCTCTCTCTCATATTTTGCAAGTAGATTAGTTAGATAAGAATGCATCGACCTAATCTCTTTCTTTCTAAAAATAGCAAAAAAAATAGAAAAGACAAAAACGACAAAAACAAATAAAAGCAAAATGCGGATTTTTTTAAAACCAAACGTTCGCTTCCCCGTATTCGACCCAGGACTCACTTTTCGAGTTTTAGTTATAAATTTTATCTAATCGATGGATTTTCTCGTGAATAGAACTACAACGATGGGTTTTGCAAATCCAATCCTTTTCTCGTGCGAATCCACCGTGATCACTTAGGAACCACTTGTACAGGAATGATCCAGGAGCTGTTAGAGATTGGGTAGATTATTCCCATGTCTAACCACTTGATTATTTCCTTTTTCACTACCTCCTGCATTTTAGGATTCAACCATCTCTGCATTTCTTGAGAGGGTCTTTACCCATCCTCAATATAGATTCTGCGGGTGCAGTAAGTTGGACTAATTCCCTTAAGATCATCTAATGTCCAACCAATTACTCTACTGTTTCTTCCCAACACTAGAATCAATTTCTTTTCTTGAGTTTGGGTCAGATGAGAGCTAATGATTAATGGGTAAGTCTGATTAGATCCCAAGAAAACATATTTTAGATGATCTGGAAGAGGTTTAAGTTCAAGTTTGGGTCCTTGGGATAAAGGGTCCAATGTGGATCAAAGTTACCGATAAACACGCATGAATTCATGATAAAATTCTTATTTATGATAGTTCCTAGGCCTATCATTACGTATCATAGAATAAATATTGCATAAAATTCATTGCATTGCATTTAGGATAGTTGTACATTATGTACATTAATTCCAACACTTTTTATGGCCAGGAGGCATGTGACATCTTTATAGGCTTTAGATGAGAAACCTAACCATACGGATGGATCCAGAGCGATGATCGCAATCTATCAACATGAAAATCATGTCGATCAAAGCTCCGTAGCACCCTCTACAAGAAGAAGGTGGACTGCCACAATGGCACCATGTGGCACCATCACAACCCTCTAGCCCGACCGCAGCCCCTCCTCCCAAGCAGCAGCTGTGAAGTCTTGACCATTGGATTCAAATCCAACGGTCATCAAAGTGCCATGTTGCCTTCTTCAAGCCAAGAAGAGAGAGGACTTCGCACAACCATTGGATCAAGATCCAATAGTCGCAGCACGCTAAGCCTTAATTCCTAAGTGAGGCACAAAACCAACTGCAGCGCAGCAATCGGTACTTTGGCTCACAACGCATGGCCGCACGATCAAAACCCTATGAGCAGATTTTATCTGCTGATCACACTTGAGTAAGAAATTGAGCAGTTGATGGATGATCAGGCGGCAAGGGAAGTAGCTACATGGCATCACTGATGCGTGAGACCCATGCATGCACAATTGTAGGTGCACTGGAGGCGCGATCCAGAGTGCTCTCTCCCGTGCGCTAAAAACCAAGGGATCTACTTCACTCAGATCAACACGGGCTGGCAGACGGCAACGGATGCTCGATAGATGCTCGCGATGGCTGCTGGTGATGTGAGATGGATGGCCAACGAGACTCGAGCATGATCAATGTATGAGATGGAGGGCTAGTGCTGCACGTGTGTGAGCGGGTGCGAGCTGGCTACAACGACACTTGAGCTGGACCTATAGTGACATCCTAGAAGTCGCTATTTGTCTTATGGCTATTTTAGCCTCCTCTCATCCACTATATAAAGACCAACACCCCTTCCCTTCCAAGGTATCTCTACCCTTGCTACACCCACCTACTCTAGAGCTCTAGAAGCCCATCAAAGCTCCCAAGAGCTCATTCCCAAGCTTCAAAGGTCCCCTATTAGTGTAACGATCCCTTACCCCATAAATATTCATCGTCTCTCTCACTACCTCCATAGGTTGCTTTGGAGCCATCCTCCCACCTCCATTCTGGTAGAAGATCACCTCCTCCTCGTCACCTCCATTTCAGAGCCTCGGTGAAGCATTCCTCTACCTGGTGTCTTGCATCTCACCTATGTTGTCCCGCTCCTCAACTCCTTCATCCAAGCTTCCGCCAGGCACCGTTGTCTTGCCAAACAGCCGATTTGGGAGATTCCTTCTCAACTCCTCTTTTACGCTTTCGTAGATTATTGTAATAGACATTCGTGCAATATATCATATTTGATTCCATCCATATTGTGATCCATTTTGTTTACGTCCTTTATAAAATAACAAAATATATATATATATATAACAATATACCAAAAAGAAACAAAACGATGCACGGTTTTCAAACAAAGTAAACGTTGCCTCCCTGTGCTCGACCCAAGACTCCCTTGGAGTTTCGGTAAAATTGTATTTGATAACGAGTTTTACGACTACGACAACGGGTTCCTCCAAACCCTGATTTCTATCTCATGAAACACGTTGATCATTTTGGCACCGTTGTCGAGGAGGCAACGGAATTTACTTTCTTATTTTCTGAGCTTCTTTGCATTTACATATTACTAACCCCACTTATCTATGATTTATTGTCTTGTAGGTACCTTAGCATGGAGATCTAAGTGTAGTAGACCAGAGTAAAGTACGGGTAGAGTACTTTGTAAGTGCCCCTACATTCCCCCCACTAGTTTCATTTCGCCACACTCATAACCAAGACCAAATCTACTTAGGTGCCTACATAAACCCTAGGATAGACTTTGGTTGACTTGTTTGCCACCTCCACTCATCTCACCCCTGCATTTTATTAAAAAAAAAACAAAAAGATACTTTCTGTGGGATGAATCAATATGCACACTTTATACACCAACATTTAAGGCATATAACTTGACTTGATTTTCATCTACTCAACCGGGATTCCGACCTGTGGAATCGACACACCAATTCAACATATAAAGGATTAGAAATCATATTAGGTTAATCACCTTTCTATGTGCCTTAATCGATGGTGCATTTGGATCGATTTATTGAATTATTTGGGCCATACCAACTAATTTAAAAGAGATTCATTTTGTAGCTGCCCCATAAGATTCAATATTTAGGTCATGCCAGTCACTCCATAATTTCTTGATTAATAAAGGAGAAACACTTGAACTCATGCTTTCAAAACTAAGTTTGCCTCACAAAACTTTGTTGAATACACCTAATATTTGAATCCTAGTAGCTACTAAGTAAGATTCAAACCCTAAAACTCACCTCATCATTAATAATCTTGCTTGAAAACTTCTTGGTTGTGCACATTCATACATTCTCAAACAAATCATTAAGGGAACAACCCATTAAGGACCCATCACATTCCGAAAGCACTAAATATCCCAAGCCTAACTAAAATTGATTAGACGTTGGCCCAAAGGCTGGCTCGCTCATAGGGATCCAAATTGAGATTGTTCAAGATTAACCTACTTATACTAGTTAATTGAATGTCTAGCTAGGGGAGTAGCATCAAACGACTGCGGCTGGGGGTACACTAGGAACTGGAGGCGCAAGCCAAGGGAAGAACCAACTCCCCTAACCCTCATTCTAACTGGTTGGATTGCTTGAATATAAGTAGAGTAAATCGTTTATAATCTTAGGACAGATTCTAAGGGTCTGTAGACCTCTAGTCCAGCCAACCTAAGGACAGGCTTGTATTTTTATGCTGCAGGGATCCCTCTCTTCCCCATCCTTCCGACTTCCTTCCAGTGTATGCTTGGAAGGAGGTCATAGAGCCCTAGATTGGAAGGGCCTTTAGACCATTCCTGGAGGCGGAGGTTGAGCACTAGCCAAGCAGATCCCATGGTTAATCAACAACCACCTCCCCTAGCACCGAGCCAGCAGGAGTTGATCAGAGGCAGTTGGAAGAATTGCATCAAATGTAGCAATGGTTCCAACGAATGAATGGTCAGGGCACTTGACCCTTGAAGGATTTCTATGATCCTTCAAACTATGGGGAACATCCTGGCATCATGATTCCCACCAGAGACATAGAAATCAAGCCTTAAGTCTTATGTTTGATTAAGCATTTCCATGGGCTTGGCTTGGAGGACCCATTCCAGCACTTGGAGGATCTGACCACTTTGGTTCAGACCACCAAAGCAAGGAATATGAACAAAGAGCAAATGATCATGAGGCTCTTTCCCTACTCTCTCAGGGATAAGGCCACGAGAACATTGGTACCAGACCATCGGAAGGCCGATAGAAACATGGGCTGCTCTTAGGTTAGCCTTCCTGAAGAAATTCTTCCCAATCAGATGGACCAATGCCTTGCGACAGGCGATTACCACTTTCGCCCAGCGGCCGGCAAAACCATTTCATGGTGCCTGGGAATGATTCTAGGAACTTTTGAGGAAGTGTCCACACCACGAGGTGCCAAAATGGCAACTCGTGCAGATTTTCTATCATGGGTTGGTTGAACAACTCCGTAATCATGTGGACGCCTCCTACGGAGGTAATTTCCTCAACAGGGGTGCAGATAGCACATATGACCTGTTTGAGGAAATGAGCGAGAACTCAGTTAATGACTCTTCCATGGATGCATTCAACCGGTCCCAACAACCCAAGTCAAATGGTAATGAGATATAGGATTCTCATTCATTTGACATGGAATTGACTTGTAATAAGCTTGATAAAATTGACTTGGTTGCTAAAAGAATGGATGTCTGGGAATTCGGGAAACACTTCTACACCTACTCAATCCAAGAATTCAGGATTTCATTCCTCACAAACTCCCATGGGGCGGGAGTTTGTGAACCAACTTGAATCGGCTCAACCTATGAGCCAGGATTTCTCGGAACCTTATGGGTTCCAAATTGGGGCCTTTGATCCCAGTTTTTCTGATCCTTCCTTCTCTCCATCCTTGTCCTATGAGGATGCATATGCAATGCAGGAGAATGCTATGTCCAACGTATATTCCAATACTTATAACTCAAGTTGGAGGAAGCACCCTAACTTCTCCTGGAAAAGTCAGAGCCAACAGACCTAAACACGACCCAGCAACTATGCATCTCAAAGACCTGTGGGTCAGGGTCAAGTATATACCCAGTTGCCCTTGAGACCGATTACTCAGCCATCTTGGAATGCTCAACAATCTATAGGGCAGGCTGATTTAAACCGGCAAATGATGGAAATGCAAGGGTCCATGCTTCATCTTATGTAGCAAATGAGGACATTATTGGATAACTTGCAATCTAGGTTGATTGCTAACACCCGACAACCCGGATCTCTGCCATCCCAACTCGTACCCAACTCGCACAATGTGCAAAATCAGCGCAATAGAGTCTAAGGGTTCGGGAATCAAAGAGACCCACATGCATATGCTTAGGTGGTTGAGTAGGGTCCCTCCTCTTCTTCTTCTTCTAGTTACATGACCAATCAAGGCCCTCCAATCTTCACTAACCCACCTCAAGACCCAAACCCATATGCCTCTGCAAACTCCATCACCTTGAGAAATGGAAAGCAGACCCAGAACCCTGAATTACCTTCTAGAAGACAAAACCCTGGGGAGCTTGAGAGAGAAAAGGAGATTGAAGAAGATAATAAGGCCCAGGGACCGAAAATTGAAAATACCACCCACATCCCATTCCCTGAAGCCCTATTGAAAACTAAGAAGAAAATCGTAGATAGGAACGAGGAGCTCCTGAATTTATTCAAGTGCGTAGAGATCAATATTCCGCACCTCGATGCTATTAAGCACATCCCTGCTTAAACTAAATTTCTGAAAGAAATATGTACCCAAAAGCGTAGGCTGAGAGAACCCACTATGAGGAAGGTGATTCTCTCTTAATAGGCAAGTTCTATCATCCTGCATCACCTTCCTCAAAAGAAGAAAGATCCAGGTGCCCCCCCTTGATCTCGTGCATTATTAGGGAATACACTTTTGATAGGGCACTATTGGATCTAGGTGCATCCATCAACCTAATCTCGACTTCTCTTTATAAGAGGTTTGGGTTAAGCAAACTTAGGCCAACCTCAGTGACACTACAATTAGCTGACCGCTCAGTCACCACACCAAATGGTGTTATTGAGGATTTAATCGTCAAGATCAAGGATTTCTATTTTCATGTAGATTTCCTAGTCCTTGACATGGATTTACCTAAGGATTTGAGGAACACGCCCATCATTTTGGGGCGTCTGTTCCTAGCTACCGCCAGGGCCAACATAAACTGTGAGAGCGGTAGTATGGTGATTGCCTTTGGGGATAGGAAGCTAACTCTTGATATTCTTAAGGCAATAAGAGGATTTGAGGATTGTGGATTCATTGAGGAGCTCGAGGATCATGATTTTAAGACTTGTATGACAATCAGTGCACTCGAGGACTTCACCAGCTTTAGTAAGCCCAACCCACAACACTCCATGGCAGACCTACCACATCTTGAAGAGGTTGTTGATTTTGTTCATTCCCAGCCTCTTCTACTAGATCATCCTGATGAATCTTCATCGGTGTCCTCCCTACCTTCTATATTAAACCCTCCTCAGCTTGAATTGAACCCATTGCCTAAAAATTTGAAATACAAGTTCTTAGGACCTGAGAACACGCTCCTTGTGATTATTAGTGCTGATTTAACTAAGGAGCAAGTGTTGAGGTTGATTAAGGTCTTTAAGAACAATAAGGAGGCAATTGGTTGGACCATCCACAACCTTAGGGGGATAGAACCATCTTATTGTAACCATCATATTTTCATGGAAGATGGATCACGCCCTTCTCCCAAAATGCAAAGGCGACTAAACCTGAATATGCGAGAAGTGGTCAAGAAGGAGATAATCAAGTGGCTTGATGCTAGAATTATATATCCAATCTCGGATAGTCTGTAAGTTAGCCTCATTTAGATTGTACCCAAGAAGGTGGGAATAACCGTTACGACTAACGAGAAAGGGGAAACCTTCACCACTCGTTTAACTTCTGCTTGGAGAGTCTATATTGACTATAGGAAGCTGAACACAACCACCAAAAAGGATCACTTTCCCTTGCCATTCATCGATCAAATCCTAGAAAGGTTAGCTGGGCAAAAATACTTTTGCTTCCTGGATAGTTATTCAGGATATAACCAAGTCCCTATCCATCCCGAAGACCAGGAAAAGACAACTTTCACCTGTCCCTACGAAACCTTTGCATTCCGTAGAATGTCATTCAGGCTTTGCAATGCACCCACGACTTTTCAAAGGTGCATGCTGGACATCTTTTCTAACATGGTGGGAGATTGTCTTGAGGTGTTCATGGATGATTTCTCCATTTTTAGAGATTCTTTTGAGTCCTGCCTAGCTAACTTGGAATTGATCCTCCAGAGATTCATCAAGACACGACTGGTCCTTAGCTGGGAAAAGAGCCACTTTATGACTTGGGAAGGCATTGTCCTTGGTCCTGGGGTCTCTAATTGTAGTATTGATGTTGATAAGGCTAAGGTGCATGCTATCTCTAGACTTCCTCCACCCACATCCATGAAACAGGTCCACTTTTTCCTTGGTCATGTGGGTTTTTATAGAAGATTCATCAAGGACTTCTCGAAGATTACTTGACCCTTGAGTAACCTTCTGGCCAAAGACATGCATTTTGAGTTTGATGAATCATGCCTTAAGGTATTTGATTTATTAAAAATAGCAGTCACCTGTGCCCCGGTGGTGCAACCACTGGTCTAGACAACCCCATTTGAGATTATGGTTGATACATCTAATTATGCTGTCTAGGCTACGTGGGTCAGAAGATTGAGAAAAAACCCTCTGTGATTTACTACGCTAGCAAGACTCTGGACGAGGCCCAGAGGAACTACACATTACTGAAAAAGAATTGCTAGCTGTAGTTTTCGCTTTGGAAAAATTCAGGGCTTATCTTTTAGGTTCTCGTGTCATCATTTATATCAACCACTCGGCCTTGAAACATCTTTTGGTTTTGAAAAAACCCTGTCGTCGTAGTATGAAAGCGAAGAACTCGTGTTCAACAAATAAAATTTATACTGGAAAGAAAATCCCAGGTCAAACTCAGGGAGGCTATGTCGATCTATATTCACAATTATATTTTTTTAGAATTTTTCTTGAAAAGTGAGGCAATCTAATTATAATGAAGACATAATAACAATCAGACTAAACGAGAGAGAGAGAGAAAACATGAATTCAATAATTCAAAATGTTTATACAATAAAACCAAAGAAGAATTACACTAGAAAGCGGGAAATCAGCTACACTAGAAAGCAGGAAAATTCTACACTAGAAAGCTGTAAAGAAGAATGGAAGAGAGAAGTTATCCTCCTCGACGATCTCTTGGAGGACGAGCCGGACGAGACGCCGCCTGGACGAAGGAGGACGGAGTGGGAAGAAAGGGAGGTCGAGGCAAGTGGAATGAGAATGGAGCAGCATGTCATCGTTGTCGTGGGATCCGCTTCCGAAATGAGAGCGAAAATTTGAATTTATGTCGTGAGGAGCATCAAAGGTGTGGGCAAGCTTCTCTTGAGCTTTGGAGAGGTAGAGAAGAGAAGGAAGGGATGAGAATTTCGTGTGGAGGGGGTTTCCTTTTATAGTTGCAAGGAGTGAGGGCAATTTGGTCATTTAATTTGAAAATCATTAAAACAGGGGTCTTTAGTGATGGATAAAACCATCGCTAGAGCCCCATCATGGGCGTAGTGGGGCGCTGCCCGCGCGCGGCCGCTCACCTCCTCATGCGTAACATGTGCTCCACGTCTAGCAGATCTCAACTGTCTGATCATGAGATCGGATGGCTTAAGTCACGCCTCTGCCCGCCTCTTTTGCGTGCCCACCAGCATGTGATCCCACATGAGGTGCGGGCGTGCAATTGCACGTTGGATGGATTGAGCGCCCGTAGCCGCTCGAACGCGATCGAGTGGTCACGGAGCTCACTCACCCGCACTCCAGCACCCGCTCGCAAGGAGTCGATCACGTGTCGCTTGCTTGCGATAGTCCATTCGCCCACTGTGCTTCGCGCGCGGATGGGCGAGCGGGCAACTTCATAGCGTGTGATCTAGACCGTTGGATTGAGATCCAACGATCGAGATCGCTTCTTCCTTTGGCTTCAGAGAAAGAAGGCGCCGGTCTGAGAATAGTCTTAGCCATTAGATCTTGATCCAATAGCTGAGAGGCGAGGATGCTAGAAGCTTCAGCGGTTGAGGGTAGTCGGTTGGGTGGCCGAGATGGTGCCACGTGGCGCCATCTTGGCCGTCCATCTTCTTGATGATGTAGATGGTGTCACGATTGTCGGATTGAGTCAATTTTCATGTCGTTAGGCTACGATCGTCGATCTGAATCCATCCATACAGTCAGATTTGTCATTTGAAGTGAGGATTCACACCATCTTGGCCCTTGCTTTTCTAGGGTTCCTTGATCTCTATCTGATGCTACAGATGTCTGATTAGGGTGATCTTGTAGTCATTGAACTCCAATCGTCACCCTGATCACATCTGTACGATTGGATCTTGGATCCGAGGCCCCGATAAAAAGTTTGCCCTATCCATGAACAAAAAGGAGACAATTAGCCTCCATTTTATTCAAACTAATCTAAATGCAAGATGATGCATGTTATGCAATATTTATAGTATGCAATGCAATCCTATGCTTAAGAACATGCATAAATAGACATCTTAAGTAGTGCAAACATGTTTACATCATACCCCCATGCCTATCTTTTGCTAGTCCCTATCAAAAACTATATGCTATTTATAAAAGAATCAGCTTGGATTATTTGGGCTTGAGTTATTTTCAATCACTAAGAAAATGTCTACTTAGGATCTGAACTTTCAAAGGCACAACAGTGCCCGAGTATCTACCAAAATGCAAACCGCCTCAAGCCCTCGCCTTATTCAAAGAAAATTTTATTTTTCTCTTTTTCCTCTTTTCTAATTTTTTTGGATTTTTAAGTTTTAGGGTTTAAGAGTGGCTTTCTACGGCCATTCAACTCACCCAAGATTTGATGCGAACCCTAAGTTCTAAGCATCTTATTGTGAATGTGATAGACTCGTTGATCGCCAGTAAAAATGGACTTCGAATTTCTACGCCTCTAGGTGACCTTAAAAAGAGAATTCTTCCTAAAGGTGTATCATTATAACCGGTAGCTTTCTCCATACTTTTATTTTTATGGGGTCAACACAAGGGTGAATCCAGTGTATATCTCCCCGGTTTATTCTACTTCTCCGCTTCTTCCTAAGTGTTTTGGGATTTTTCAGTGCATTTATTGAGCTGGGTTCTGGACAACCGGTCGATGAGCTGTTACCATCGACAACTTGCCAGCCATACTCGTGTGGCGAAGTGTGGCTTATTTCTTTTTTTCTTTTCTTTTTCTTTTTCTCTTTTTAAGTAGGTGGCTTCCCTGGTCTAAGATTTACCTACAGGTAGCAAAAAGAGAAAGATTCAGTGACTGGGCTCTGGACAACCTACCTATGGGTTGTTACCTATGATAACTTGCCAACCATATTACCCTAGAAGGTTCATTAGCTACCCAATTTTCGTTAAAATCGCCAAACAATGAGTCAGTGCAAAGAAAGTGTGTAGATGCTAAAAACTCAAAGTTCCCTCAAATCAGAGGACGGGTTGATAAGTCGTGTACTTATCACCCAAACTTATTTATTCCAATTAAAATAGAATTCAGGTTGGCGAGGACTCGAAAAAAAAATCTACATTTTAATGGATACATGAGCTGATTAGGTCCAAAAACCTGAAGGGTCTTTGTGTTCAGATCATAATGTAGTATTTTTTAATATTGAAAATTTTCTTAAACCCAAGTTCTCTTTCCTAATTCCATTTTTTTAAAATATAAATTAAAGAAAAAGATAAAACAAATCTAAGGAGCTGACGAATTAATTCAGAGATGAATATCCACCCCCCCATGCCTATCTAATGCAATGTCCTCATTATATTAAAAAGAAGTAAAACAGAGTGGAATAGACTAGAAAGCACCTGAATTGCGTGAATGTCAGGTATGCTCCGAGATAGAAACTGAAAAGAATTATATATGTGCTGAATTTAGTGCCTTCAGCTAGGCACACTATACAAAGAAGAGAAATAAAGAATTCACAAGTACAGATCAGAATCAGAATAAACAGAAGAAACCTCTGACCTGTCAGTAGATGTCCACAAATGTGGACCAGATTGTGATGCAGACCCATACCCCATAATCGAGAATATCTCAGGTTCTGGATAAAAATTACCCAAAACCTAAAATTAGTATGCAAGCAAGGTAGAGTCTGTGATTTATGAGGATGCAACCCAAGACCAAAGAGTCAGGTTACAGAGAATTCAAGCTCAAAAGGATAATCATTAAATATATGCTTATGTTGGACATCCTCAGAACAGATGTCGTAAGGGTCCTAGTTTGATGGTTTCAGTTTAATAGGAACCCTTTGAGTCAGTCTTCTACTTCCTCCAGAACTTGCTTCCCAAATCAAAATTTCCCAGCTCCTATCCTCCTCATTCAGAATGTCAAAATCTAGAACCTTCTGCATATTAATCACCCCATCTGAAATTTCCAAGTTTAAAAGATGTGGCTAAATCAGAATTGACTTGGGTCTAGTTATCTCAAAAATAGAATCATCGATAAGCTCAACGGTGTGTAACTGATAATCAGGGCATTGGATTGAATCCCCCAGAAAATGTGATTCTGGATCCATAATGTGAGCCCCAATAAGATTAGTGTCCTCAATTATTGGGCTATCAAATGATCTATCAGATTCCTCAGGCCCAATCGTCTCACAAAAATCATATTCTGTAAACTCATGTGAGACTTCGCAACTTGAATCTTCACCATCAGAATCAAAGAAATCATGATCCGTATTAATGTATGTCCCAAAATCATCTGTCACTTTCTATTACAAGGAGACATACGTTTCCTCATACCCTGGCTCAGGGATCTCAGGTGAAGAAATCAGATCATCCTTAATTGGTTGCTCTAATTCAATCTGGTCAGCCTCGTAACATGTGTCCCCCCCAACAGGTGCCTGAGCGGGTTCTGACATTGGCTCTCCTGAAGGGAGTTTGATGAGAATCTCATCATGAGCCATAACTAGCTCATTTTGACCTAATACAAAGGATAAATGCTCCTACATAACTCAAGGAAAGGCTTAACTCAGAGAATTCTTAGTTTAAGGAGAAAACAAGTCATAAGGGGTAAAAATGCAATTTTACCAGTATAATCTGCATACAGGGTAATTCAGGGCCCAAACATAGGTCAAACCAACTTAATAAGAATAAAAGTGGGATGAAATGATCTAGCAAGGGCTACAGCAATTCCAAGGAACTAAATGATAATCTATAACCCTAAAACAACCCACTTCAATTCACGAGGTTCGAGGTAAAGTAAAAATAGAATAAACCCTCTAAAATTCATAAAAAAATAATCTCTAGGGTTTAGAACCTTCAATGTGGCCTTCAGAACCCATTTTGACCTACATTGAGAACCATGCCCAATTAATAACTTAATTTGGGTTTTCGCATAAATTGACTGGTCAAACAAGGTTTAATATAGAAATGAAATTCACCATCAGATTCCTTAGGTCCTAATTAGTCATGTATAAAAACTTGAGCCTAAGAAGAAACCTCCTTGACCGACTTTACACTTTGGTCCTCATATACTTACTTTTTGGCCCTCAACTTTTGAACCCTCGCATTTTGGCCCCTAACTCTCCTTCGTTCTTTGCGTTCAGGTCCCCCCTGCAAAACCTGCCAGCACCATGCTCCGGCGACCTTGCGCGGAGCATGGCACCGCGCAGGGTGAGGGGGAGAGCCTAGCAAATAAACCGGGGGTGCCCTGCGTCGTCAGCCGTCGCAGGGACACCCCCTGGTCGCTGTAACCCCCCATACTGGCCGTGCGAACGCACGGACGGTATGGGTTTCCATCTCCGGCGTCCTCCGGCGAGGGAGACACGTCGTCTCCCTCCGCCTTTATCCCTGTTTTGATCCCTATAAATGCCCCCGTCGCTCCACCGACCTCGGCAGCTCGGATCTGACGGAGAAAACCCCCAACTTTCCTCTCCTCTCCCTCCGGCAGACGCCCACCAGCTCCGGCGGTTCCTCCTCCTCCTCCTCTTCGCTCTGCCGCAATACCAGCAGCAGAGACTTCCTCCCCTGCTCTTCCCGCGCCACGCCGTACCAAGCTGGCGCATCTCCGGCTCTCTGCTCGCCGCCGCCCCTTCCCTGGGCATCTTCTTCTCCGGCGACAGTCGATACGACTGTCGCCCTGCCCCGGCCCCTTTCGTCTCCATAGCTAGGTCAGAACTCCTCCCATCTCCCCCTCTTTCTTTTCCCACTGTCTTTTATTGATTAAACCCTCGACCGCTCCTGTCCACCGTCACCCCCTTCGTCTCCGGCCATCCTCCGGCGAGCCGTTCCCATCACCCCAGCAACCCACACGACTCGCCGACCACCGCAGAACCTCCGCCTCATCACACTGAGCACCCCCCACCCCTTCACTGCCACTCCACACCTCCGTAACGCTCCCCCCAACAAACCCATCCTTCGACCCACAGTCCGACCTAGGGAAGCCCTTGCATGCCGCCCCACGCCTCGCCACCACCCACACGAGCTTCGCCGCACCCTGGCGAAGCTCCCGGCACCTTCTGATTAGGCCGAGAGGCCGTTTTTCTGTGAACAGGCCACCCGACCTCCGCCGCCATTGCCGTGCAGAAGGAGTTGCTTCCGCTTGCAGCTGCAGGCGCGCCACGCTCAGCGCCACGCCCAGATTCGACTCCCAGGCCTTGCGAGGCATTTCGACAAAACATCAGGCTCGCAGCTAAGGCGAAGGCTTCGCGTGACGCCGCGATCGCCCGCTGCTTTCCCCGCCGCGGGCGCGCAATTGAGGTGGGACATTTAGTCCCACCTCGGAAAAGTCTGAAGAGGCGCAGCGATATAAGACGCAAAAGTGCTGGAGGCTTACTGCCTCAGCACACGGGGTGAGGTCCCCTTCACCCGCCCGGCTACCCGGTCTCGTCCGCGCTCACGCCCCGCGGACCTGACCCGACCCGACTTAGACTGACCTGCACTCCTCGCCCACCACGCACGCCGGTGGGCCTGGACCCGGGCGCGACCCGTACCCGACTATCCGGCAGCTCTGGGAGAGCTATCCCATGAGCGGTTTCTGAGAGAGAGAGATACGCGGGGGGGGGGGAGGGTAGAGTAGGTTTTGCCTCTGACGTAAAACTCTGAAGTATGCAGGCACAGGTGAAGAAGAAGGACCGCGGAAGAAGAAGGAAGCTGAGGGAGATACTGTAGCAACAAGCGGCTTAGGTCGTCTGATTGGGAAATCAGACGACGCCCTGAAGGGAAAAGAAGAAAGAAGGAGAGACGACGTCTTGACAGGAAAAATCTGAAGAACAACAGAAGAAGGCGAGGCAGAGGAGAACACGGGGAAGAACTCAAAGAAGAAGAACATCAACACTGCAGAAGAAGAACATCAACACTGTAGAAGAAGAACATCACCACTGCAGATAAAGAAGAGGATAACAGAAGATCTGAGACGAGGAGAAGCAAAGAAAAAAGAAGAAAAGACAACAAATTCTTTCTCTCTCTTTCTTTATTTTTGTAAAAGAAACATGTATCTCTAGAATACAACTTGCTCCCTGAGTTCGACCTCGGGAACTCTTTTCCGAGTAAAAAGAAAAAAAAAAAATTTATATATTTGAAATGTTGACAATAACTGGCTATACTACAACGCTATAACAATAAAACCCGGTTATCTCTCGAGCACAACGTTTCATTTTGGCGCCGCTGCCGGGGAACAACGTTTCATTTTGGCGCCGCTGCCGGGGAACAACGTTTCATTTTGGTGCCGTTGCTGGGGAAGAAGACGGCTATTCTAGAGGTAAACATTCCTGTTTCTTTCTAATTTCTGATAATCTCCTCTCTTTTGTGCAGAAAGAAAAAAAAAACTACAGGAAATCAAGAAGACAAGCAACCGCACGACAACCACTCCGAGGACAGGTAAATTTTTCCTCTCGCTATTAACCCCTAAATTCTAAAGAGGAAGAAAAGAAAAGAACAAGCAATATTGGGCTAACCTGTCTTCCATACTTAGTAACCATAAAAGTTGCATGTTTTCAACTCATTAGTCCTGCACATTATTAAGGGTATTTAAGGGCTAACACATTCTTGCTTGAGCCCTAATTACCCAACAAAGAACTAACTGGACCAAGTAGAGCCAACATAAGATTCAACATTAGGGTTTTAGAGACACACTACTTAAATCAAGAATGGAGAAAATCCAAAAGAAGTGTGCCTAAACCATTGATTGAAAATACCTATTCAAAATAAAACCTAAAACAATTGGCTCTCTAAACACTTGAACCCTAAAAGACAAGACCTAAAAGCTCTCAAAGAAAACAAGAGGTAAAGTTGACCCCTTGGGTCAACCAACCTTAAATTAGGTCACTCTTTGCACTTAAAAGACTAAAGTTCAAGTGAAACCTTAAACACCCTGATCTTTAAATTGGTAGACTTAAGAGGTCAAGATCCCCATTCTGGTCTACCTGGAACCGCAGTGACAAGAGAGGTCGGGTGGGGGAAACCCTGTAACCCGTGGGGACGCTCTACCGTGTAGGGGTCTTCATGGGACTCTCCGTCTCTGGCTGCCCAGGTAATTCTCAGGTGGACGATCTTTCTGATCAAGGGGTCCATCTGCCACGCACCTCTATAGTCACCCAACACATTTTTGGGTGTCTTGATTGGGTCCAGCACCTTCTAAACTTACCTCTTCCAACAGTGCATGTACGGAAGGAGGTCCCTAAGACCACCCTTAAGACCTCCTTTAGAAATTCGCTCTCATCAAGGCCAAGCCTCGACGCCCATGTTTGTGCAGCAACACCCTCACATTATTCTCCCTTCTGATTCAGAACCAAGTTCTTCTTCCCCCATCATGGCTCAGCCAGTTGAGGAAGAAAATAATCTGGAACACCAGCTCCAGCGACTCAATGACCTCTTCCAAAACTTCGTACACCCACCGCAGCGTCCTATGATGCGGGACCACTACAATCCTGCTGCGGTGGCCATTGAGCCTCGAGTCAGAATCCCAACTGGAGGACCTGATTCCGAATTAAAGCCCAACATGATTCATGCTATACCTAAATTCCATGGGCTTAATTCTGAAGATCCCTTCCAGCACATCAAACAGCTAAAGCATCTGGCCCACACTTTTGGATCAGATGCACAAAATCGGGATATCCTTCTCATGAAGATGTTCTCCTTTTCTCTTATGGACAAGGCCGCCCATTGTATCAAACTCAGACCCGGCCGATCAACACTTGGGAAGAACTTCAATCCGAGTTTTTGAAAAAGTTTTTTCCCGTTGGTCGGACCAACGCCTTGCGCCATCAGATTACACACTTCACTCAACAATCAGGAGAACCTCTACATGAGGCATGGGATCGTTTTCAGGATCTCATGAGAAAGTGCCCCCATCACGGAGTTCCTAAATGGGAACAAGTCCAATCTTTTTACCAGGGACTCCGTGAGGACATCTGCCTTTTCGTCAATGCAACTTGCGGAGGAAACATCATGGGTCAACATGAAGACACCATATGGGAGATTCTCGAAAACATGTGCGAGAACTCCATCAACAATGACTCCATGGGATTATTCGACAGGACGAATACCCGCGCAGCGACGAATCTTAAGGGAGCACATGAGACGCAGGGCCTGTCCGCATCAGTCGACCTGGAATTAATGGCCAGTCGATTGGACAAGGTCTCAATCATTGAAAAGAAGGTGGATGAGCTGACTCAGCACTTGCAGCGAGCCACCTCCGCGCGTAACTCCTTTGCACAACCTCCTTCCACACAGGAGACTGTGCAAAACATCCTCCACCGATCTTCCCCTGGGATGGATCCATATCCATCCCCATCTGATTCTTGGATCAGAGGATCATCCGATCCTTTCTACACCAGCCGGGGGAACTCCATTCCCCCTTTCCCTGATTCTCAGGAGGTTCCTCAGACCTGCGAGGACCTCAACGCCATCCAGAACGACCCATTCTCCAACACCTACAATCCTGGATGGCGAAACCATCCCAATTTTCAATGGACGGGAAATTCCCAAACCCAAAGACCACATTTTCAGTCCCGCCCACAGCCCTCTCGTCATTACCAGCTGCCTCAGCCTCGGCCCAACCCTACTTATCCATCAGGGCCAAATCAGGATCAAATGTCCCTAATCCTTCAGACTCTGGCTGACATTCAAAAAACGAATGCGGCTATTCAAAAACAGCACATGGACGAGCTTACAGAAGTTAAAACTCAACTGGCCCAGTTGGCAAATTCTCGCCAGCCAGGCACCCTCCCTTCCCAACCTCTTCCTAACCCAAATAACGTGCCAACCCAGAAGCGCGTTATGAATCCAAATTTAGGCCACGCCCAATGGATTTATCAGGCCCCTACTGCTCCATCTCCAGACGAGATGGAAGCCTCAACTTCTTATGCGGGATTTCAGCAGCAGCCACCCCTCTTACCAAACCCAAACCAAAACCAGGCCGGATTAAATTCTGTAACAACACGTAGTGGTAAAAAAACTCAAGACCCGCATTATCCAAACCACTCCAAGCCTGATAACCATGACCCTAGGATAGTTATCCAAGATACCGCTGTTCCGGATCCACGACCTGAACCTATCCTAGAAGAACCAACCAAGATCCTGTTTCCCGAGGCCTTGACCAAGGGAAAGAAGACCACCAAACCCGTGGCCCCTGAGGAGGGCCTGGTCAAGCTCTTTGAGCAGGTCCACATAAACATCCCCTTGATGGATGCAATCCGCCACGTACCAGCTTACGCACGATTTCTAAAGAATATATGTACACCCCAGCGTAAGCCGCGAACCAAGGGAGGGAGCCCAATTGTTCTGTCAGAGCAAGCCAGCTCTGTAATCCTTAGTAAACTCCCACCGAAGGCAAAAGATCCTGGGACTCCCCTGATTTCCTGTAAGATAGGTGGTACCCAATTTGATAGAGCATTGTTAGACTTGGGTGCATCCATAAACCTGATACCCACATCCTTACTTGACCATCTAGAAGAATCTGAGCTAAAACCAACCGAGGTGACATTACAATTAGCAGATCGATCTATAAAGTCACCAAAAGGGATTCTCGAGGATGTTATCGTAAGAGTGCGGGATTTCTATTTTCCAGTGGACTTTATAGTCTTAGATATGGATGCACCTGAGAACCCTAGGGATACACCAATCATTCTAGGGAGACCTCTCTTGGCTACTGCTAGAGCCAACATCAGCTATGAGGAGGGCCAAATAGAGCTTAAGTTTGGAGATCAAACACTGAAAATTGATATATTTAAAGCCCAACAAGGAATTAATTGCGGTGTCATCGAACAAATTTGTGACATCAAGACTTTGGTTGATGAATCACACCTCCAGAATGACTCGATTATGCCTCATCAACCACAGAAGGATCTTGACCCGCAAGCAGAGGAGTCGAATCCAGATATGAACAACCCAGTAACTCCCACCCTTGAACCTCACATCTATACTGAACCACCCGCTGCTGCTGAAAACCCCATCCTCGAACTGAAACCCCTTCCTGCTCACTTGAAATACGTCTTTTTGGGTTCTAATCAGACCCTTCCTGTGATTATCAATTCCAACCTCAGTCCTGAACAGGAATCCCGTCTGATTGTTGTCCTCCAGCAACATCGCAGAGCCATCGGATGGACTCTCGATGATTTGACTGGAATAAGTCCCTCTTATTGTACTCATCATATCTATTCAGAAGAGGGCACACAACCTTCTCGTGAAATGCAGAGACGCTTAAACCCCAATCTGCAGGAGGTCGTGAAGAAGGAGATCATCAAGTGGTTAGATGCCGGGATCATCTACCCGATCTCCGATAGTCGTTGGGTGAGCCCAATTCAGGTCGTGCCCAAGAAGGCAGGACTCACCACTATAACGACTGAGACCGGAGAAATCATTCCTACCCGATTAGCCAACTCGTGGAGAGTCTGTATAGATTACCACCGACTCAATTCCTCCACGAAGAAGGATCATTTCCCACTACCCTTCATTGATCAAATTCTCGAAAAACTAGCGGTAAATAGGTTCTTCTGCTTTCTTGACGGGTACTCCGGTTACAACCAGGTGGCAATCCATCCTGAGGACCAAGAAAAGACCACGTTCACCTGCCCCTTCGGAACATACGCTTTCCGAAGGATGCCTTTCGGTCTTTGCAATGCACCCGCTACTTTTCAGCGATGCATGCTTGCCATATTCTCAGATATGGTAGGTGATTATCTGGAAGTCTTCATGGATGACTTTTCAATTTTCGGAGCATCATTCGACGATTGCCTCCAGCACTTGGTCCAGATACTCAGGCGGTGCATCGATGTGAATTTGGTTCTTTCCTGGGAAAAGAGCCATTTCATGGTGCCTGAGGGAATTGTCCTGGGACACTCAATTTCGGAGAAAGGTATCCAAGTGGATCGAGCTAAGGTTAATCTGATTTCTCACCTTCCTATGCCTAGCTCGATCAGGGACATCCGATCCTTTTTAGGGCATGTCGGTTTTTATCGACGATTTATCCCTGATTTTTCAAAAATCGCGCGCCCCCTGACCACTCTTCTCTCCAAGGATGTTCCTTTCGAAATTTCCAAGGAATGCACTCAAGCATTTGAAATCCTGCATGACCGAGTCACCCAAGCCCCGATCCTACAGTCCCCTGATTGGTCTCAACCCTTTGAGATCATGTGTGATGCATCCGACTTCGCTGTAGGAGCGGTTTTGGGACAGAAAATTGACAAGAAACCTGTGGTCATTTACTACGCCAGCAAAACACTCGATGAGGCTCAGCGTAACTATACGGTTACTGAGAAAGAGCTGCTAGGTGTAGTATTTGCCCTAGAAAAGTTCAGATCGTACCTTCTGGGTTCCCGTGTCATCATATACTCGGATCACACAGCTGTGAGGCATCTCCTTGCAAAGAAGGACGCAAAACCTCGATTAATCCGATGGATCTTGCTGTTGCAAGAATTTGACCTTGAGATTCACGACAAAGCGGGAAAGCAAAATGTGGTAGCTGATCACTTGTCCCGTCTTCCTTCTGAATTAATTGACCCTTCTGGACCCATCACTGAGCATTTTCCCGATGAGCACCTGCTGACTATTGGTACGAGCCTTCCATGGTTTGCTAATGTAGTAAATTACTTGGCATCTCATCAGATTCCGTCCGATTGGTCGAAGGCCAAGAAAAACAAATTACGCTCCAATGCCAAGTATTACATTTGGGAAGACCCGTACCTCTTCCGCATAGGTGCCGATCAGATCATCCGGAGATGTGTCCCGGAAGGGGAATTCAACAATATCCTCTCTTTCTGCCATGACCAGGCATGCGGTGGCCATTTCGCCGAGCATAAAACCGCATCAAAAGTCCTCCAGTGCGGCTTTTACTGGCCCACACTGTTCAAAGACGCATACAATCACTGCAAGGCATGCAGTCGTTGCCAGACTTTGGGCAACATGAGCCATCGCGACATGATGCCTATGCAACCGATTCTAGTATGCGAAATCTTTGATGTTTGGGGGATTGATTTTATAGGCCCCTTTCCTGTTTCGGATGGTTTCGAATACATTCTGTTGGCTGTGGACTACGTGTCCAAATGGATCGAAGCCATACCGACCCGAACCTGTGATCACAAAATCGTTCTCAAATTCATTCGTCAACACATTTTCTCAAGGTTCGGGATTCCTCGTGCAATAATCTCTGATGGGGGGACCCATTTCACAAATGCTCAGTTTAGGTCACTGATGACCAAATACGGGGTGTCTCACCGAATCTCTACTCCTTACCACCCCCAAACTAATGGTCTAACTGAGCTGTCTAATCAGGAGATCAAGAAAATCCTGCAAGTCACTGTTCGACCTGACAGGAAGGACTGGTCGTCCCTACTTCCGGAAGCATTGTGGGCCTATAGGACCGCCCACAAGACCCAATTGGGCATGTCTCCCTTTAGACTGGTGTACGGGAAGGCATGCCACCTTCCTGTAGAACTGGAGCATAAAGCCTATTGGGCAGTACGGAACTGTAATCTAGATCTTTCCAAGGCTGGGACCCACAGAAAACTCCAAATCAGCGAGATCGATGAATTACGCCTAGACGCGTACGAGAACTCGCAAATCTACAAGGAGCGGGTTAAAGCCTTCCACGACAAACACATCTCGAGAAAGATCTTTCATCCTGGTCAAAAGGTCCTACTCTTTGATGCCCGACTAAAACTCTTCCCAGGAAAACTGAGATCCAAGTGGGTCGGACCATATTTGGTCCGACAGGTTTTTGGAAATGGAGCAATCGAAATCAGTCCACTCAGCCACGATTCTGAACCTTTCATCGTGAACGGTCAGAGACTCAAGCCGTTCATTGATGTAACCTCTACTGATTTGGCTGAAGCATCTTATATCCTCCTTTCCCCTTGAGCTTATTGCGCCCAGCCGATGGCGTAAAACTCAGCGCTTAACGGGAGGCAGCCCGTCATTCTCTTTGAAAACCTGAAACTTGTTCTGACACCTTTTTGCACTTGAAGTTCACACTTTAAGACAGCCGACTCCACCTCAGGTGCTTGCATCTGAGATTAGAAATCGTCCGCAACAGTCACCCCGACCCTTTCACTCATCCAAATTTCTGTCTTAAGGTATGAACTAAGTTAAATAAAAACCCCCTAGGTTACAATGAGGACATTGCAAATCTTAGGCATGGGGGTATGAAAGTGCAAAACTTGTAAGAAAAGGTTTCAAACAAAAAAATTCACATATGCCAAAAACACCATAAAAATTAAAAAAAATTTTCGAAAAAGAATAAAAGGAGAAGGAAATTTTGTGAAGGAGAAAAGAAACAAAATGAAAAAGGAGCACAAAATTATGAGAAAAGGTGATAGTCATTAGTAAGGAACTAAGGAATTAACCTAAGTTCTAGACCTCATTCAAGAAAATAACTGAAAAGTGCACAAATGAGATTAGTAAGAATGCAAACCTTAGGCATTCTTGAATAGACTCTTAGTACCCATTAAGATCTGGACACTCCTCAAGAGGTTGAGGAAAATGAAAAGCTGAAGTACTAGGTCTAAGGCTTAGGGAGTATTTGGCCTCGTTAACTAATTTTTGGTTTACGGGACTCAGTGACCTAAGCACCCTAACCTCACACACAGCCTGGTTCAGTAAGCGTAAAATTCAGAATCACGCAGAAGCGTCGCAAAATTCTGAAAAGAACACCTAGAATAGGAGCGGCCGATCAACACAAGTTGATTTGGACAAGTTCCCAGCGCGGAGAGGCGGGAAATCCCCTATAAGATGCGTAACAAAATATCATCTCCTCGGTGCTTGTCTCTTAGGATATTTACATATCCTACTGGGGGCATGTAAGCACTCTGCTGGTTTAGATTCCATGGATGGCATTATCTCGAAGTGTCAATTGCCAGGGTCTGAATTCGGCCACGGAACACCATGGATGGGATTATCTCGAAATCTCAATAGCCAGGGTTCCGGGGGTTGCCATGGGCGGTGCTATCTCGAAGCATCGATCGCCAGGAACCCTTGAGGATTGATGATGGGAGCAAGGAATCTGATACAGACCGTGTTGAAAAGCCAATCCTAGGCTAGAACTAAAAAGAAAAAAGAGAGAGAAAAACTCTCCAAATAGAAAAACTTTCTATCTCTCTCTTACAAAACACACTGCGAACTGAGCCAGGGCTAAAATCATTTCAAGCATGGGTACTTTAACCACAAAGTCCAATAAACCTTAGGTTAGTTCTTGTGGACCTTAAAAACCTTTGCTAAAGACTGGGGCTAAGGCTAGACAGATTTGGATCTTGATTAGTACTAGAGTACCTTTTAGGCCTATGGTCAACATTCTAACCTAATCTATGCTCAAATAAAAAAGGCACTTATCTAAAACTATTAAAAACTTCATGGTCTAGAACAAGGGTTGAAACCTTAAGTTTTTGCTAAGGGACTAGCAAAAGCTAGGCATGGGGGTATGATGAGAATCTCATCATGAGCCATAACTAGCTCATTTTGACCTAATACAAAGGATAAATGCTCCTACATAACTCAAGGAAAGGCTTAACTCAGAGAATTCTGAGTTTAAGGAGAAAATAAGTCATAAGGGGTAAAAATGCAATTTTACCAGTATAATCTGCATACAGGGTAATTCAGGGCCCAAACATAGGTCAAAGCAACTTAATAAGAATAAAAGTGGGATGAAATGATCTAGCAAGGGCTACAGCAATTCCAAGGAACTAAATGATAATCTGTAACCCTAAAATAACCCACTTCAATTCACGAGGTTCGAGGCAAAGTAAAAATAGAATAAACCCTCTAAAATTCATAAAAAAATAATCTCTAGGGTTTAGAACCTTCAATGTGGCCTTCAGAACCCATTTTGACCTACATTGAGAACCATGCCCAATTAATAACTTAATTTGGGTTTTCGCATAAATTGACCGGTCAAACAAGGTTTAATATAGAAATGAAATTCACCATCAGATTCCTTAGGTCCTAATTAGTCATGTATAAAAACTTGAGCCTAAGAAGAAACCTCCTTGACCGACTTTACACTTTGGTCCTCATATACTTACTTTTTGGCCCTCAACTTTTGAACCCTCGCATTTTGGCCCCTAACTCTCCTTCGTTCTTTGCGTTCAGGTCCCCCCTGCAAAACCTGCCAGCACCATGCTCCGGCGACCTTGCGCGGAGCATGGCGCCGCGCAGGGTGAGGGGGAGAGCCTGGCAAATAAACCGGGGGTGCCCTGCGTCGTCAGCCGTCGCAGGGACACCCCCCTGGTCGCTGTAACCCCCCATACCGGCCGTGCGAACGCACGGACGGTATGGGTTTCCATCTCCGGCGTCCTCCGGCGAGGGAGACACGTCGTCTCCCTCCGCCTTTATCCCTGTTTTGATCCCTATAAATACCCCCGTCGCTCCACCGACCTCGGCAGCTCGGATCTGACGGAGAAAACCCCCAACTTTCCTCTCCTCTCCCTCCGGCAGACGCCCACCAGCTCCGGCGGTTCCTCCTCCTCTTCGCTCTGCCGCAATACCAGTAGCAGAGACTTCCTCCCCTGCTCTTCCCGCGCCACGCCGTACCCAGCTGGCGCATCTCCGGCTCTCTGCTCGCCGCCGCCCCTTCCCTGGGCATCTTCTTCTCCGGCGACAGTCGATACGACTGTCGCCCTGCCCCAGCCCCTTTCGTCTCCATAGCTAGGTCAGAACTCCTCCCATCTCCCCCTCTTTCTTTTCCCACTGTCTTTTATTTGATTAAACCCTCGACCGCTCCTGTCCACCGTCACCCCCTTCGTCTCCGGCCATCCTCCGGCGAGCCGTTCCCATCACCCCAGCAACCCACACGACTCGCCGACCACCGCAGAACCTCCGCCTCATCACACTGAGCACCCCCCACCCCTTCACTGCCACTCCACACCTCTGTAACGCTCCCCCCAACAAACCCATCCTTCGACCCACAGTCCGACCTAGGGCAGCCCTTGCACGCCGCCCCACGCCTCGCCACCACCCACACGAGCTTCGCCGCACCCTGGCGAAGCTCCCGGCACCTTCTGATTAGGCCGAGAGGCCGTTTTTCTGTGAACAGGCCACCCGACCTCCGCCGCCATTGCCGTGCAGAAGGAGCTGCTTCCGCCTGCAGCTGCAGGCGCGCCACGCTCAGCGCCACGCCCAGATTCGACTCCCAGGCCTTGCGAGGCATTTCGACAAAACATCAGGCTCACAGCTAAGGCGAAGGCTTCGCGTGACGCCGCGATCGCCCGCTGCTTTCCCCGCTGCGGGCGCGCAATTGAGGTGGGACATTTAGTCCCACCTCGGAAAAGTCTGAAGAGGCGCAGCGATATAAGACGCAAAAGTGCTGGAGGCTTACTGCCTCAGCACACGGGGTGAGGTCCCCTTCACCCGCCCGGTTACCCGGTCTCGTCCGCGCTCACGCCCCGCGGACCTGACCCGACCCGACTTAGACTGACCTGCACTCCTCGCCCACCACGCACGCCGGTGGGCTTGGACCCGGGCGCGACCCGTACCCGACTATCCGGCAGCTCTGGGAGAGCTATCCTATGTGCGGTTTCTGAGAGAGAGAGATACGCGGGGGGGGGAGGGTAGAGTAGGTTTTGCCTCTGACGTAAAACTCTGAAGTATGCAGGCACAGGTGAAGAAGAAGGACCGCGGAAGAAGAAGGAAGCTCAGGGAGATACTGTAGCAACAAGCGGCTTAAGTCGTCTGATTGGAAAATCAGACGACGCCCTGAAGGGAAAAGAAGAAAGAAGGAGAGACGACGTCCTGACAGGAAAAATCTGAAGAAGAACAACAGAAGAAGGCGAGGCAGAGGAGAACACGGGGAAGAACTCAAAGAAGAAGAACATCAACACTGCAGAAGAAGAACATCAACACTGCAGATAAAGAAGAGGATAACAGAAGATCTGAGACGAGGAGAAGCAAAGAGAAAAGAAGAAAAGACAACAAATTCTTTCTCTCTCTTTCTTTATTTTTGTAAAAGAAACATGTATCTCTAGAATACAACTTGCTCCCTGAGTTCGACCTCGGGAACTCTTTTCCGAGTAAAAAAAAAAAAAAAAATTTTATATATTTGAAATGTTGACAATAACTGGCTATACTACAACGCTATAACAATAAAACCCGGTTATCTCTCGAGCACAACGTCTCAGAGTTCATCCTGGGAATCATCCCACGGCTAAACTAAAGCAACCACAAATCTCATCCTCAATTTCGCTAACTTCCCAAGTAGAAACTCACCTGGGTTCTTGTCCTTAACATCCTGGAGCCAATCTAACAAATACTTATTCAAATCATTAATCATTTCAATCAGTGCCTCCAATCTCTCAATGCAAGGTATTGGCTGAACTTCTAAAGATTGAATAATATTCCCTAAGTTAGCCAGAACCTTATCTTGAACCTGGTTACCCTGAATAAAATGAGTTTGGTTCAGGGTTGGGTGTTGAACTTATTTACGAAGCTACGCTAACGTGTTCGGTTTTGGAAAACCTGTCGTTGTAGTTCGAAAGCGAAGGATTCGTGTTCAACAAATAAAATTTATACCGAAATTAAAATTCCGGGTCGAACACAGGGAGGCGAACGTTTGATTTAAAAACTTCGCGTTTCTTTTTATTTTGTCACAAAGAAATTCAATTTAAACTATCTAAGTATCTACAACAAATAAAAGAGAGAGAGGGAGTAAGAGAGAGAGAAGGAATACTATACATGGAAATCAAAATGAGATGTAGAATAGACAAGGAATTTATCATAAAAGAGTTCTTTCGTTACAACTAGAAAACATAAAACAATTACTCTAGAAAGCATTAAAAGAATGGAGGGAGAAATGTCCTCCTCGACGATCGCTCGGAGGACGAATAGACTACTCTAGAAAGCAGTAAATCTATACTAGAAAGCAGTAAAAAGAATAGGGAGAGAGAATCCTCCTCGACGGTCGCTTGGAGGATGAGCCGGACGGGACGACGCCTAGACGAAGGAGAACGAAGCGGGACGAAGGAGGACGAAGCAGAAGAACGGGAACGAAGCAGCACGCCGTCGTCGTCGCGAGATCCACTTCCGAAGGGGGACGAAAATTTGGACTTTATCTCGCGAGAAGCATCCCGGGTGTGGGACAAGCTTCTCTTGAGCTTTGGAGAGGTAGAGAGGAGAAGGAAGGGATGAAAATTTCGTATGGAGGGGGTCTCCTTTCATAGTTGCAAGGAGTGGGGGCAAAATGGACATTACATCTTCAAAATAATAAATAAGGGGTCTTTAGTGACGGATAAAACCGTCGCTAAAGCCCCGACGTCGCCGCCGCGTCCACGCGCGCCCACTCGGCTGGCCGCGCGCGTAACGCCTACGTACGTCGCTTGATTTTCAGCCGTCCGATCGCGAGATCGGACGGCTTAGATCGCGTCCGCACCCGCTGCGTAGCGCACCGCCCGCGTGTGATCGCGCGTTACGCCCGGCGTGCAATCGCGCGTCGTCTTGATTGAGCGCGCGCAGCCGTTGGATCTTCATCCGACGCTCGTGCGCGCCCGCTCGCCCGCGCCTTCCACCCCCTCACCGCGGTTCGAACCCGCGACCTCCGCTTCGCCCGCAGCTGCGTCGCCGCTGCGCTACGCGGGCGAAATGGTCGCGCGGACGTTTTTAAGCGCGGGCGACCGCAGCCGTTGGATCGAGATCCAACGGCGGAGAGGAGACGGTGCGCGGTCTTCACCAGACGCATGCGGTCGATTGGGCGGCTGAGATGGCGCCACGTGGCGCCATCTTGGCCGTCCATCTTCTGGAAGTTGTAGATGGTGCCACGGATGTCGGATTGACTCAATTTTTGTGTCGTTGGGCTGCGATCGTCGATCCGAATTCATCCGTGTGGTCGGATTTGCCATCTGAAGTGCGGATTTACACCATCCTGGCCCTTGATCTTCTAGGGTTCCCCGGTCTCTATCTGATGCTACGGATGCCTGATCAGGGCGATCTTGGAGTCGTTGAACTCCAATCGTCGCCCTGATCACATCCATATGGTTGGATCTTTGATCCGAGGCCCCGATAAAATATTTGCCCTGTCCAAGCACATAAAAGGAGACAATTAACCTCCATTTTATTCAAACTACTCTAAATGCAAGATGATGCATGTAATGCAATATTTATATCATGAAATGCAATCCTATGCTTAAGAACATGCATAAATAGACATTTTAAGTAGTGTAAATGTGTTTACATCATACCCCCATGCCTATCTTTTGCTAGTCCCTAGCAAAAACTATATGCTATTTATAAAAGAATTAGGTTAGATTAATTGGACCTGAATTATTTTCAATCATTAAGAAATTGTCTACTTAAGAACTGAACTTTCAAAGACACAACAGTGCCCGGGTATTAGCCAAAATGCAGACCGCCTCAAGCCTCGCCTTATTCAAAGAAAAATTTCTTTTTCTGTTTTTACTCTCTTTTTTTTTTTTTTTTTTTTTGGATTTTCAAATTTTAGGGTTTAAGAGTGGCTTTCTACGGCCATTCAACTCACCCAAGATTTGATGAGAACCCTAAGTTTTAAGCATCTTATTGTGATTGTGATAGACTCGTTGACCGGCAATTAGAACGGACTTCGGATTTCTACGCCTCTAGGTGACCTCAAAAAGAATTCTGCCTAAAGGTGTATCTTTACAACCGGTAGCTTTCTCCCTACTTTTATTATTAATTTTTTTTAACGGGGTCAACACAAGGGTGAATCCAGTGTATATCTCCCCGGTTTATTCTACTTCTCTGCTTCTTCCTAAGTGTTTTGGGAATTTTTAGTGCATTTTCTGAGCTGGGTTCTGGACAACCGGTCGATGAGCTGTTACCACCGACAACTTGCCAGCCATACTCGTGCGGCGAAGTGTGGCTTATTTCTTTTTGTTCTTTTCTCCTTTTTGATTTTTTTTTTTTTTTTAAGTAGGTGGCTTCCCTGGTCTAAGATTTACCTAAAGGCAGCAAAAAGAGAAAGGTCAGTGACTGGGCTCTGGACAACCTACCTATGGGCTGTTACCCACGATAACTTGCCAGCCATATCACCCTAGAAGGTTCATTAGCTACCCAATTTCCATTAAAATCGCCAAATAACGAGTCAGTGCAAAGAAAGTATGTAGATGCTTAAGACTCAAAATTCCCTCACATCAGAGGGCGGGTTGATAAGTCGTGTACTTATCACCCAAACTTATTTACTCCAATTAAAATAAAATTCAAGTTGGCGAGAACTCAAAAATCAAATCCACATTTTAGTGGATATACGGGCTGATTAAGTCCAAAGATCTGAAGGGTCTTTGTGTTCAAAACATAATATAGTATTTCTTAAGATCGAAAATTTTCTTAAACCCAAATTCTCTTTCCTAATTTTGATTTTTTTTTTTATATAAAATAAAACAAATCTACGGAGCTGACGAATGAATTCAAAGATAAATATCCGTCCCCCCATGCCTATCTAATGCAATGTCCTCATTGTATTAAAAAGACATAAAACAGAGTGGAAAAGCATAGAAAGCACCTGAATTGCGTGGATATCGGGTCCGCTCCGAGATGAAAATGAAAAAGAACTGTATATGTGCTGAGTTTAGTGCCTTCAGCTAGGCACACTATACAAAGAAAAGAAATGAAGAATTCACATGTGCAGGTCAGAATTAGAATGAACAGAAGAATCCTCTGACCTGTCAGCAGAGGTCCACAGATGTGGACCAGATTGTGGTGCAGACCCACGCCCCATAATCGAGAATATCTTAGGTTCTGGATAAAAATTACCCAAAACCTAAAATCAGAATGCAAGCGGGGTCGGGCCTGCGATTTGTGAGGATGCAACCCAAGGCCAAAATGTCGGGTTACAGAGAATTGAAGCTCAAAAGGATAATCGTTAAATGTGTGCTTGAGTTTGACATCCTCGAAACAAATGTCGTAAGGGTTCTGATTTGATGATTTCAGCTTAAAAGGAACCCTTCGACTCAATCTTCCATTTCCTCCAAAATTAACTTCCCAAATTAGAACTTCCCCGCTCCTATCCTCCTCATTAAGTGTATCAAATTCCAGGATATCTTGTATATTCATCACCCCGTCTGGAATCTCCAAGTCTAAATGATGTGGCAGAATCAAAATTGACTTGGGTCTAATTATCTCAGAATTAAAATCATCAATAAGCTCAACAGGGTGTAACTGATAATCAGGGCATTGAATTGATTCCTCCAGAAAATGCGATTCTGGATCTGTATCGTGTGCCCTAATAAGATCAGTTTCCTCAGTTATTGGGCTATCAAATGATCTATCAGATTCCTCAGGCCCAATCGTCTCACAAAAATCGTGATCTGAAAACTCGTGTGAGACTTCGCAACTTGAATCTTCACCATCAAAGAAATCAGGATCCGTATCAATGTATGTCCCAAAATCAGTTGTCACTTTGTGTTCCCAGGAGACATACGTTTTCTCGTAACCCGGCTCAGGGATCTCAGGTGAAGAAATCAGATCATCCTTAATTGGTTGCTTTAATTCAATCTGGTCAGCCTCGTAACACATGTTCCCCCCAACAGGTGCCTGAGCGGGTTCTGTCATTGGCTTTCCTGAAGAGGGTTCATCCTGGGAATCATCCCAAGATTGAATCAAAGCAACCACGAATCTCATCCTCAATTTCGCTAATTTCCCGAGTAGAAACTCACCCGGGTTCTTATCATTAACATCCTGGAGCCAATCCAACAAAGACTTGTTTAAATCATCAATCATTTCAATCAGGGGCTCCAATCTCTCAATGCAAGGTATTGGCTGAACTTCTAAAGATTGTATGATATTTCTCAAGTTAGCCAGAACCTTATCTTGAACCTGATTAACCTGAACCAAATGAGTTGGTTCAGGATTGGGCGGGTTTGACGTCAAAGCTGAAGAATTAACGAATTGAGATTCGTTATACCCATCCTGATAATAGGTCATTTCAGATTGTTCAAAAGATGGAGATGACCTAAAGGCAGTGAAATCAAAAGATGGGTAAGGATCAGTGTATCCTTCTTGATTGTAGATCGCATTAGGTTGTTCATGAAAGGAGGACAATCTATAATCGATGCAACTCTGAGAAGGATAGAATTGAGAATCAAAGTGTTCAAGGTTAGACCCTAAACACGGGGGTCCGGAATTGTATCCCCAATCCGAATTATCCCAACTAACTGATGGTCGATTACAATACGAGTTGGGATAATTGTCATGTTGAGGATAATTTACAACAGGAGGGAAAGAGCGGGAATGCGTGAAATATGTGGAAGGATTCATGAGACACGGGAGGAAGAAAGGTGCCCTGCAATACAAACAATCAAACTTGTCCTTAAATGGGTTAGCCTACAAACCTACAGACTCCCAAAACCCATCTTGAGATAAAGGAACGATTTGATCTACTTCTGTCTGTTCAATCCAACTAGTTAGAAGGAGGGACTGGGGAGAAGGTTCTTCCTTCGGCTTGCGCCTCCGGTTCCTAGTGTACCCCCCAGCCGCGATCGTTTGACTCTGCTCCCCTAGCTAGACATCAGATTGAACAGTAGAAACAGACTAATCGAAAATAATCTCGTTCTGAGTTCTGAAGAGCGAGTCCAATCCTTAAGGCCAACGTCTACTCTGTTTTATTTAGGGCTAGGTTTGAATGTGCTTTGGAATGTGATGGGCCCTTTAAATGGGTTGTGCCCTTAATGATTGATTGCTTTGTGTGTGTGTGCACAACCAGTGGTTTTCAAGCAAGATTATTTTTGATGTGGTGAATTTTAAGGTTCAAATCTTGCTTAGTAGCTTTTAGGATTCATCTTTAGGTGTTTTCAATCAAGTTTCATTGGCACACCAGGTTTTGCAAGCACAGGTGAAGATATTTTCCTTTAAAGCTTAAAAAGAATGTGGAGTGCCTGGTAAATCCCTAAGAGTTGAACCTAATTGGCAGCTACTTGATGAGTTGATTTTATTTGAAGTGGTGCGGCCCAAACAACTCAAACAACTGGCCTGATGCACCACCTAATTAGGCACACAAATGATTACCCAATCTGATTTCTACTCGATTATGTGTTTGGATGTGTGTACCGGCTCCTAAGATTGGTTTACCGGTTGAGTTAGAAAATCAGATGAGGTTGTGTACCTCTGTGAGATTTTTTTTATTTTTTTCTTTTTTTTTAATGTGGGGGTTGGAGTGAGTATGGATGTCAAACAACAAACAATCTAACCTTAGAGTTTATAAGAACACCTAGGTTGATTGATGTTTGAATTATTATGTGATGAAATGAAATCTAATGGGTGGGAGGTGGGGGATAACTTACAAAACCTTCCACAGCACTTTACTCCGATCTACCGCTTTTGCCTGTCTCAAAAGAGTACCTGCAATTACAATAAGAAAGGAAAAAAAAAAAAGTAAGGTAAATGATTTGTAAGTTACAAAATGCGAAGAGAAATCAAAGAGCGTTGCCTCCCCGGCAACGGCGCCAAAATGTTGAACGTTTTTGCGAAGCTACGCTAACGTGTTCGGTTTTGGAAAACCTGTCGTTGTAGTTCGAAAGCGAAGGATTCGTGTTCAACAAATAAAATTTATACCGAAATTAAAATTCCGGGTCGAACACAGGGAGGCGAACGTTTGATTTAAAAACTTTGCGTTTCTTTTTATTTTGTCACAAAGAAATTCAATTTAAACTATCTAAGTATCTACAACAAATAAAAGAGAGAGAGGGAGTAAGAGAGAGAGAAGGAATACTATACATGGAAATCAAAATGAGATGTAGAATAGACAAGGAATTTATCATAAAAGAGTTCTTTCGTTACAACTAGAAAACATAAAACAATTACTCTAGAAAGCATTAAAAGAATGGAGGGAGAAATGTCCTCCTCGACGATCGCTCGGAGGACAAATAGACTACTCTAGAAAGCAGTAAATCTATACTAGAAAGCAGTAAAAAGAATAGGGAGAGAGAATCCTCTTCGACGGTCGCTTGGAGGACGAGCCGGACGGGACGACGCCTGGACGAAGGAGAACGAAGCGGGACAAAGGAGGACGAAGCAGAAGAACGGGAACGAAGCAGCACGCCATCGTCGTCGCGAGATCCACTTCCGAAGGGGGACGAAAATTTGGACTTTATCTCACGAGAAGCATCCCAGGTGTGGGACAAGCTTCTCTTGAGCTTTGGAGAGGTAGAGAGGAGAAGGAAGGGATGAAAATTTCGTATGGAGGGGGTCTCCTTTTATAGTTGCAAGGAGTGGGGGCAAAATGGACATTACATCTTCAAAATAATAAATAAGGGGTCTTTAGTGACGGATAAAACCGTCGCTAAAGCCCCGACGTCGCCGTCGCCGCCGCGCCCACGCGCGCCCGCTCGGCTGGCCGCGCGCATAACGCCTACGCACGTCGCTTGATTTTCAGCCGTCCGATCGCGAGATCGGACGGCTTAGATCGCGTCCGGGCCCGCTGCGTAGCGCACCGCCCGCGTGTGATCGCGCGTTACGCCCGGTGTGCAATCGCGCGTCGTCCTGATTGAGCGCGCGCAGCCGTTGGATCTTCATCCGACGCTCGTGCGCGCCCGCTCGCCCGCGCCTTCCACCCCCTCACCGCGGTTCGAACCCGCGACCTCCGCTTCGCCCGCAGCTGCGTCGCCGCTGCGCTACGCGGGCGAAATGGTCGCGCGGACGTTTTTAAGCGCGGGCGACCGCAGCCGTTGGATCGAGATCCAACGGCGGAGAGGAGACGGTGTGCGGTCTTCACCAGACGCATGCGGCCGATTGGGCGGCTGAGAAGGCGCCACGTGGCGCCATCTTGGCCGTCCATCTTCTGGAAGTTGTAGATGGTGCCACGGATGTCGGATTGACTCGATTTTTGTGTCGTTGGGCTGCGATCGTCGATCCGAATTCATCCGTGTGGTCGGATTTGCCATCTGAAGTGCGGATTTACACCATCTTGGCCCTTGATCTTCTAGGGTTCCCCGGTCTCTATCTGATGCTACGGATGCCTGATCAGGGCGATCTTGGAGTCGTTGAACTCCAATCGTCGCCCTGATCACATCCATACGGTTGGATCTTTGATCCGAGGCCCCGATAAAATATTTGCCCTGTCCAAGCACATAAAAGGAGACAATTAACCTCCATTTTATTCAAACTACTCTAAATGCAAGATGATGCATGTAATGCAATATTTATATCATGAAATGCAATCCTATGCTTAAGAACATGCATAAATAGACATTTTAAGTAGTGTAAATGTGTTTACATCATTGGGCGGGTTTGGGGTTAATGTAGGGGAATTAACGAATTGAGATTCATTATACCCTTCCTGATAATAGGTCATTTTAGATTGTTCTAAAGGTGGTGATGACCTAAAGGCAGTGTAATCAGGGTAAGAATCAGTGTATCCTTCTTGATTGTAAATCGTATTAGGTTGTTCATATAAGGGTGACGATCTATAATCGATGTGACTCTGAGAAGGATAGAAATCACAATCATAGTGTTCAGGGTTAGACCCTAAACACGGAGGTCTAGAACTATATCCCCAATCCAAGTTATCCCAACTAACTGATGGTTGATTATAGTATGAGTCGAGATAATCGTCATGTTGAGGATAATTCAAAATAGGAGGGAAAGAGTGGGAATGTGTTAATATGTGGAAGGATTCATGAGAGACGGGAGGAAGAAAGGAGCCCTACAATACAAACAATCAATCCTATCCTTAAGAGGGCTAGCCTAAAGACCTACAGACTCCCAAAACCCGTCTTGAGATAAAGGAACGATTTGATCTACTTCTGTCTGTTCAATCCAACCAGTTAGAAGGATGGACTGGGGAGAAAGTTCTTCCTTCGGCTTGCACCTCCGGTTCCTAGTGTACCCCCCAACTGCGATCGTTTGATTCTGCTCCCCTAGCTAAACATCAGATTGAATGGTAGAAATAGAGTAATCAAAAATAATCTCGTACTAGGCTCTGAAGAGCGAGTCGAATCCTTAAGGCCAACGTCTACTCTATTTTATTTAGGGCTAGGTTTAAATGTGCTTTGGAATGTGATGGGCCCTTTATCTGGGTTGTGCCCTTAATGATTGATTGATGTGTGTTTGCATGCACAACCAGTGGTTTTCAAGCAAGATTATTTTTGATGTGGTGAATTTTAGAGTTCAAATCTTGCTTAGTAGCTTTTAGGATTCAACTTTAGGTATTTTCAAACAAAGTTTTGTTGGCACACCAAGTTTTGAAAGCACAGGTGAAGATGTTTTCCTTTCAAACTTAAAAGAATGTGGAGTGCCTAGTAAATCCCTAATAGTTGAACCTAAGTGACAGCTACTTGATGAGTTGATTTTAATTGAAGTGGTGCGGCCCAATCAACTCAAACAATTGGCTTGTTGCACCACTTAATTAGGCACACAAGTGATTACCGAATCTGATTTCTACTCAATTATGTGTTTGGATGTGTGTACCGGCTCCAAAGATCGACTTACCGGTTGAGTTTGAAAATCAGATAAGGTTGTGTAGCTCTGTGAGATTTTTTTTTTAATTTTCTTTTAAAATATGGAAGTTGGGGTGAGTATGGGTGTCAAACAACAAACAATCTAACGTTAGAGTTTACAAGAACACCTAGGTTGATTGATATTTGTGTTATTATGTTGTGGAATGAAATCTAATGGGTGGGAGGTGGGGGATAACTTACAAAACCTTCCACAACACTTTACTCCAATATACCACTTTTGCTCGTCTCAAAAGAGTACCTGCAATCACAATAAGAAAGGAGAGAAGTGAGGTAAATGATTCGTAAGTTGTAGTATAGTGGTAAGTATTCCCGCCTGTCATGTGGGTGACCCGGGTTCGATCCCCAGCAACGGTGCCAAAGTGTTGAATGCACGGGTTACTACGCTAAAGTGTTTGGTTTTGAAAAAAACCTGTCAACGTAGTATGAAAGCGAAGAACTCGTGTTCAACAAATAAAATTTATACTGGAATGAAAATTCCAGGTCAAACTTAGGGAGGCTACGTCAATCTATATTCGCAATTATAGTTTTTTAGAATTTTTCTTGAAAAGTGAGGCAATGTAATTATAATGAAGCCATAATAACAATCAGACTAAATGAGAGAGAGAGAGAGAGAAAACATGCATTCAATAATTCAAAATGTTTATACAATAAAATCAAAGAAGAATTACACTAGAAAGAGGGAAATCAGCTACATTAGAAAGTAGGAAAATTCTACACTAGAATGCTGTAAAGAAGAATGGAAGAGAGAAGTTATCCTCCTCGACGATCGCTTGGAGGATGAGCCGAACGGGATGCCGCCTGGACGAAGGACAGAGTGGGAAGAAATGGAGGTCGAGGCAGGTGGAATGAGAATGGAGCAGCACGTCGTCGTTGTCGTGGGATCCGCTTCCGAAATGAGAGTGAAAATTTGACTTTATCTCGTGAGGAGCATCCAAGGTGTGGGACAAGCTTCTCTTGAGCTTTGGAGTGGTAGAGAAGAGAAGGAAAGGATGAGAATTTCGTGTGGAGGGGGTCTCCTTTTATAGTTGCAAGGAGTGAGGGCAATTTGGGCATTTAATTTGAAAATCAATAAATTAGGGTTCTTTAGTGATGGATAAAATTGTCACTAAAGCCGTAGGCGCAGTGGGGCGCCACCCATGCACAGCTACTCGCCTCCTCGCATGTAACACGCACTCCACATCCAGCTGATCTCAGCCGTCTGATCGTAAGATCTGACAGCTTAAGTCACGCCTCCGCCCACCTCTTCTGCACGCCCACCCACGTGCAATCCCGCATGAGGCGTGGGCGTGTAATAGCGCGTTTGATGGATTGAGCGCCTGCAGCCACTCGATCACGATCGAGCGGTCGCGGAGCTCGCTCACCCGCACTCCAGCACCCGTTTGCGAGGAGTTGATCACGCGTCGCTTGCTCGCGATAGTGCTTTCGCCCACTGCGCTACGCGCACGAATGGGCGAGCGGGCAACTTCGTAGCGTGCGATCTGGACCGTTGGATTGAGATCCAACGGTCGAGATTGCTTCTTCATTTGGCTTCAGAGAACGAAGGCGCTGGTCTGAGAACACTCTTAGCCGTTGGATCTTGATCCAACGGCTGAGAGGCGAGGATGCTAGAAGCTTCAGCGGTTGAGGGCAGTCGGTTGGGTGGCCGAGATGATGCCACAAGGCACCATCTTGGTCGTCCATCTTCTGGATGATGTAGATGGAGCCACGGTTGTCAGATTGAGTCGATTTTCACGTCGTTAGGCTGCGATCGTCAATCCGAATCCATCTGTGCGGTCAGATTTGTCATTTGAAGTGAGGATTCACACCATCTTGGCCCTTGCTTTTCTAGGGTTCCCTGGTCTCTATCTGATGCTACAGATGTCTGATTAGGGCAATCTTGGAGTTGTTGAACTCCAATCATCGCCTCGATCACATCTGTATAATTGGATCTTCTATCCGAGGCCCCAATAAAAAGTTTGCCCTATCCATGAACATAAAAGGAGACAATTAGCCTCCATTTTATTCAAACTAATCTAAATGCAAGATGATGCATGTTACGCAATATTTACAGTATGCAATGCAATCCTATGCTTAAGAACATGTATAAATAGACATCTTAAGTAGTGTAAACAAGTTTACATCAAGGTGGATATTTCTTATGAATCTTTTTGTCAGCCATAACAGTAATTTTCTATTTTACATCTTAGAAAAAAAAAAGAATTAGGCGATGAGAACTTAGGCATTAGGAGTTGCAAACTTTAGGAATTGATACTTTGGGACCTGAATACTTAGACTCTTCAGGTCTTCGGGCTTAATTAGCCCAGGTGTCCACACGAATGTGGACTTAGTCTTGAGTCCTTGCCAAGTAATTCTATTTTAAACTGGTCAATAAATTGGGGTGAATGTATAAGACTTATCCGCCTACCCTCTGATTTGAGTTAACTTTAAGCCTAAGCATCTACACACTATTTACACTGACTCACTTTTCAGCAGTTTCTTTGCAAATTGGGTAGCTAATGAATTGTCTAGGGTGGTATGGCTAGCAAGTTGTCGGTGGTAATAGCTCATCAGTCGGTTATCCAGAGCCCAGCCATAAGACCATTTTCTTTGTACTTCCTTTAGGTAAATCTTTAGATCAGAGAAGCCACCTACTTGAAAAAAGAAAAAAGAAAAAAAATAGAAAAAAGAGAAAATGAAAAAAATAAAACAAATAAAACCACACTTCACTGCATGAGTATGGTTGGCAAGTTGCCATAAGTAACAACCTATTGGCTGGTTGTCTAGAGCCTAGCTCACAAAAATACACAATAATTCCCAAAACACTTAGGGAAGAATGATACAAAAAAAAACACTTAGGGAAGAAGTGGGGAAGTAGAATAAACTGAGGAGATATATACTGGGTTCGCCCTTGTGTTGACCCTATAAATAAAAGTAGGGAGAAACCTACCATTCGAAAAGATAAACCTCTAGTCAAGGTCACCTAGGGTCGTAGAAACATGAAGTCCATTTTAACGGTCGCCTAGTGAGTCTTTCACACTTTTGACTAGATGCTTAGTGCTTAGAGTCTTTTTCGAGTCTTGGGCGGGTCGGGTAGCCGTAAAAAGTTATCCCGAAACTCTCAAACTCCAAAAGTACAAAAAAAAAAAAAAAAAAGAAGAAAAACAAAAAAAAGGGTATCTTTTCTTTTCAAATAAGGTGAGGGCTTGGGCAGTTTAAATTCTGGTAGACTCCCGGGCACTGTTGAGTTTTTGTAATTAGGTCTTGAGGTTGAGATTTTCTAAAGCAATCTACAAATTTTGTCTAAGTAATCGAATCTTGATTCTAATTTATACATAGCATTTAGGTTAATTTTGCTAGGGACTAGCAAAAAGTAAGCATGGGGGTATGATAAACACGCATGAATTCATGATAAAATGCTTATTTATGATAGTTCCTAGGCCTATCATTACGTGTCATAGCATAAATATCGCATAACATTCATTGCATTCCATTTAGAATAGTTGTACATTATGCACATTAATTCCGACACTTTATATGGCTAGGAGGCAGTGCGACATCTTTATGGGCTACAAATGAGAAATCTAACAGTACAATGGATTCGGAGTGATGAACGCAGTCTGTCAATGTGAAAATCAGAGCTCCGTGGCACCCTCTACAAGAAGAAGAGGGTGGATGGCCACGATGGTGCCACATGGCACCATCGCAGCCCTCCAGCCCAGCCGCAACCCCTCCTCCAAAGCAGCACCTGTGAAGTCTCGATTGCTGGATTCAAATCCAACGGTCATCAAAGCGTTACGACGCCTGCTTCAAGCCAAGAAGAGAGAGGGCTTCGCACAACCATTAGATCAAGATCCAACGATTGCAACACGCTGAGCCTTAATTCCTAAGAGAGGAACAAAACCAACCTTAGTGCAATGGTTGGTGCTTCAACTCACAACGCACGGCCGCACGATCGAAGCCCCGCGAACGAATTTTATCTGCTGAGCACGCACGGGTAAGAAATTGAGCTGTCGATGGATGATCGGGTGGCGAGGGAAGAAGCTACATGGCATCACTGTTGCGTGAGACCCATGCACGTGCAATCGTACGTGCATTGGAGGCGCGATCCAGAGCACACTGTCCCATGCACCCAGAACCCTTCATCCGCCATCCAAGGGTGGGGATCTACTTCGCTCAGATCAGCACGCACCAGTAGATGGCAGCAGATGCTCGTTGGACACTCGCGATGGCAGCTAGCGACACGAGATGGACGGCTAGCGAGGCTCAAGCGTGATCAACGCACGAGATGGAGGGCCAGTGCAACGTGTGTGTCAGAAGGCGTGAGCTAGCTATAGCGACACTTGAGTTGGACCTACAGCGATGTCCTGGAAGTCGCTATTTATCTTATGCCTATTTTAGCCTCCTTTCATCCACTATATAAAGACCTACACCCCTTCCCTTCCAAGGTATCTCTACCTTTGCTACACCCACCTACTCTAGAGCTCTAGAATCCCATCAAAGCTCCTAAGAGCTCATTCCCAAGCTCCAAAGGTCCCCTATTAGTGTAACAATCCCTTACCCCACCAAATATTCATCACCTCTCTCACCACCATTATAGGTTGCATTGGAGCCATCCTCCCACCTCCATTCCGATAGCAGATCACCTCCACCTCCTCACCTCCATTCCAGAGCCTCAGTGAAGCATTCCTCTACCCAGCATCCTCCTGCATCTCACCTTCATTGTTCCCACTCCTCAACTCCTTCGTCCAAGCTTTCGCCAGGCACCGTCGTCTCACCGAACAACCGATTTGGGAGATTCCTTCTCACCTCCCTCTCTTTCACGCTTTCGTAGATTATTGTAATAGACATTTGTGTAATATATCATATTTGATTCCATCCATATTGTGATCCATTTTGTTTGCATCCTTTGTAAAAATAAAAAAATATATATAACAAAATACCAAAAAGAAACAAAACGAAGCGTAATTTTCAAACAAAGTAAACATCGCCTCCTTGTGTTCGACTCGGGACTCCCTCGGAGTTTCTGTAAAATTGCATTTGATAATGAGTTTTGCGACTACGACAATGAGTTCCTCCAAACTTTGATTTCTACCATGGGAAACATGTTGATCAGTTACCCTCAAGAGGTCATGGAATCAAGTCAATGATTGGTGGGCTGACCTCTTGATTAGTTTGGGTGTCAAGGCCTGTATGATTAGATTGGGTTATTTCTAATTCCATACAATATTCAAAGGTATGGTCCTCAGAATCTTCTATCATTCCACAATCCTCAAATTGTTTAATGGACTTAAAGATGTTAATTTTTGTCTTCTTATCCCCGAATTTTATTTCCATACTGCCATAATTATCGGGGTGTTCTTCAAGTTCTTTGGTACCTCCATGTCAAGGACTAGGAAATCCATACAAAAATAAAAATCATGGATCTTGACAATTATATCCTTAACAATCCCCTAATGTGTGGTCATAGATCGATCAGCCAGTTGTAATGTGACCTCAGTAGGTTTTAGCTCTCCAAAGTTAAATTTTTGGTATAACATAGTGGGGATTAAATTTATGGAGGTACCTAAATCTAACAAAGCCCTATCAAAAGTAGTATCTCCAATAACACATGAGATCAGAGGGGCTCCTAGATCTTTCTATTTTTGGGGTAGGTTTCTAAGGATAACTGCACTAGCTTGTTTCGATAACACTACCCTTTTAGTTGATTTAGCCTGGCATTTAGGTGTGCACATTTCCTTTAAAAATTTCACATAAGCTGGGATATTATCAATAGCCTCAAGGAGTGCTATGTTCACCTAGACTTGTTTAAAAATATCAAGCCACTCCTCAGATGGATTGGTTTTCCTTTTCGTAGGTTTGGTCAAGGCTTCAGGAAAGGAAGCTTGAGAGAAATCATGAGTGTTTGGGTCCTGATCCTTGTCTTCTTGATCTCCTAGGTCAGATTCAGGTTCTCAAAATCTTGTTTAGGTTTAGATTTAGAGGGGTAAGGATCTTAGATTTGTCTCCCACTTCTCTAGGTTACCGCTCAAGCAAAAGTGTTAGGGTTAAAAGGTTGAGGTGGGTTATGCAAACTAGGTTGAGCCTAATTAGGGTTAGCAAAACCAGGTGGGTGCTGGGGAGCAGGTTGAACTATATGTGCCTGTTGCTCCCTTGTGCTGTGCTAGTTAACCCTATTGAAATTTCTTGGGTTTGGGATGGGTTGGGATGGCAGCATCCCATGTTGTCTAGCATCTACTAGCTAGTCTAGTCATCCCATCAATTCTATCCTCAATTGATTCATTTCTTCCTTATGCCTCAGATTCATTTCTCCCATTTCTTTGAGGACTAGACTTAGATCAGAGGGCTACTTTTCCTGTGTAGGTTGTGGTTGATATGTGCGTGGTTGTGTGTACCTACTAGCTTGCCCATAAGTGTTTGGCTTAGTCAAGTTAGGAACTTGGGTGGGTTTCTGACTTGACCAAGCAAAATTATGATGGTTGTGCCATCCAAAGATGTAAGTGTTTGAATAAGGCTCATTTCTAGTGTAACCCTGGAGTACATTCACATCCTCAAGATAACTAGGCATCGGGCTGCCTAGTTTAGAATTCAAGGGCATTGAGGTCCCTTCTTGGTACCCAGAAAGAGATGGGTCCAAGTAAAGTTGGCTCATAGGTGGATCCATGGTTAGGTCATTGATGTTGTGCATTGATTCCTGATCTAGCGGTTTGGGGAATTGGTTGCGGGTTACCATAGGCACTCCTTGGGTAGGCATAGGATTTATTTTGAATTGTGTACCAAAGGAATTCTCACCCTTTAGAAGATTATCCAGCTTCTTATCCAAATTCTCTACATTCCTTCCCATGAGTTCCACCTTGTCTAATCGTTATGCAATTAATTCTAAATCAACTGAGTGTGAATTATTGTTAACTTCGTAAATTCCACTCCTTGGTTGATTAGCTCTGTTAAAGGTGGACATAGAGGCATTGTTGAGGGAATTTTCACTCATATTCTTGAACAATTAAAAGGCTCCCTCAGCATCTCGACTCAGGAAATTGCCCCCACATGCTGCATCAACAAAATTCTTCAGATTATCACTCAACCCATAATAGAAAATATGGGCCAAGTGCCACTTCAGAATCCCATGATGGGGGCATTTCCTAGCTAAATCATTGAGCCTCTCCCAATCCTCATGTAGTTGTTCCCCGTGGTTCTGCTTAAAGGTTGTTATGCCATATCTAAGGGCATTAGTTTTTCCTATGGGGAAGAATTTCTTTAGGAATGTGCTTCTCAGGTCTTCCCAAGTTAGGATTGGTCTACCAATTATTCTCAACCAATGTGCAGCTCTATCTTTCAAGGAGAATGGTAACATCTTCATCATCAGGGTACCTTCATTCATGTTCCTAGGGCCAAAAGTTCTTCCTATGTGTAGGAGCTCTTCAAGGTGGTGGAAGTAGTCATCTGACTCACGGCCATGGAAGTGGGGAAGCAAGTTAATGATCTGAGGTTTGAGTTCAAAATCTTCCCCATCTTGAGGTACCCTAACAAAGGGTTCAGGTTGGGCATTAGGAGGGTTATAAAAGTCATGGAGGGGCCAATCTGCCCTTCCATTTTGGAGTCGAGTGATGGGCTGCACTATGACTTCCATCTGTTGGTACGATGCTGGCCCTGCTTAGTGATCTGCCTTTGTAAGAGAGTCATAGGATCCAGATTTTCCTCTTCAATTTCTTCTTCATCGTGGTGACTAGCCATTGCAGAGGGTTCATATTCAAATCCTATATAAATAGGTCTTCTCCTAGGATTTCTTTCTAATGGTGGTAGCAAATCAGGATTTTGAGATCTTCTACCTTGCATACACCAAAAGAATGTCTGTAGATGAGAAGGAGAAGACAGATGAGAGAAACCCCACTCGCTCAATGCAAGCAATCAAACATGTCCTTAGAGTGTCAACCCTAATTAGACCTGATCCTGTTTCCCCAAAACACAATTGGGTTAGATCAACCCTTGAATTACTCGGTTGGCCAGAAGGGTGGGACCCCTTAGGACACCCCTCATGGTGGGACACCACTAAGTGTTAACGCGATTATGGCACTGGCCTTTCTTGTCACTAGTAGGTCAAAGTAGACAAGGCCTTGACCTTAGCCCAATCTAGTTTCAAGTCCTCAAGTCTATTAGTCCTGCCTAGGTCATGTCTACTCAATTTTAAGCTTGGGTTTGATGTGCTTTTGGAATATGATGGGCGTTAAGGGGGTGATTTCCCTTAAGATTGATTTCAGAGATGTGAACTGCGTAGGCGAAAGGGTTCACAAGAAATTTTTCTTGATGAAGTGAATTTTAAGATTCAATTGGTTGTGTTAATGCATTTTAGGGTTCACTTGAGTTAATATTTTCAATTAAGGTTTTGATGAGTCACACAAGAATTTTGCAAATCCCAATTTGTTTTATAGATTTCCTTTAAATATGGAAATGCAAGTGTGCTCTACCATTAATGTGAACCCTACGCAAAGATATTTCTAGATAATTCTTTTAAGTTCAAATTCAGGGAAGTGGTACAACCCAAGCAATGCAATAAATTGGTCTTATTACACCACTAACTAGGCACTCATAAAATATTTTTCAAGAAGTTTTAATGCACGTTTTCTATTTTTTCTGATTTAAAGGATACTGGGGGTTTTGTAGTTTATTTTGACCCCCAGTTCATGATTGGATAATCCGTGCAATCAAACATGCAAGAAATATTTTTTTCATATTTTTCCTAAATTTTTTATTATCTCAAAAATTCAGTACCTTAAATTTCAAGTCAATCAGAGTTGTATAAAATTTCTTATAATATTTTGAACTCTGAAAAATCAGGAATAGTAACCGAATTGATAATAGATCAATGCATGAACTTTTAAAACCCTTCTATAATTTCAATTTGCATGAGATTTGTATATGTTGTTCCTAACTTCAAAACTCACGTCCAGTAAAAATTTTAGAATTGTTGGACATGTGGATCTTTAGCAATTAATTTTATAAGTTAAGATTTTCTCTTAGCCCGAAAATCACTAATAAGATAGTTTTTTTTTTCAATAAGCAACCAAATTCTAATTAACCCTAAGGTTCAAAAAAATCCTAAATCTAACTAATCTAACCACGAGTACTTACCTAAGGTTTGAACCTGCAATTCCTGTTATCGTGTTTCATTCTGATTTCCTTACTTTCTTATATACACGAAATCAACAAAAATAGCAAGCTAGAAATATCAAATTCGCACCAAAAAGCTTCAAAAATTTTCGTTGCCTCCCCAGCAACGGTGCCAACTTGTTCGACACGTAAATCACATTTTAAAATATTATTTAGTTGTAGTATGGTGCGAGACCACGCCAACAAATAAATTTGTAAAGACCGATGAGTACCTGGCCATTCGCAGAGAGGCAATCTCGATTTTAGCATAAGCTTTCCAATAAAACTATTTCTAGCAGGTATTTATATATGTATATATGTATAAAGATGCATCAGATATCCATAAGATCAAATTTCATTGCATTGATAAAGAGTTTTTCACAGTAGAAATTGCTACGTAAAAAGTACAGATAGATAGATAGAAAGAGAGAAAGAGAGAGTGAGAGAGATAAAGAGAGAGATAGAAGGAGGTAGAGAAATGATGTCGCTTGTAGGATGTTTGTGCGAGATGCGGCAGTACCTCAGATCCAGAGCGCCAGGATGAAGGTCGGAGCAGACTTGTAGAGGGATGGAGAATCGCAGAGAAGAAGGTGGAAGAGATGTCTAGAGCTCATGATCCAAGGGGGGGCTTTGGCCTTCTTTTCTAGTTTTTATGGAGGACAAAAAGGGTATTTTGGCCCTCTATCTCGTGCAACAACCTTAAGATTAATCAAATCCGTTGATCACGAGATCAACGATCCTGATTAGGCCTTAAAACACCTTCAAAATCCTTCTCTATGCTCAGATTTAACCTGGTGGTGACACATGGCGCACTCTTGTGTGTTGGATCAGGATCGGACGCCCCATTCGTTCATCGCGCACACGTTGTGCTTTCCCGCTCACCGCTAGGCTTCAAAATGCACCTCAACGTCAGCCGTCCGATCTTACGATCGAACGGCTTACGCGCGCGCGTGCCTCACCTTCGCGCTTTAGAAACAATGTCGGATCACGCGTTGGATCAAGCGTTCGGCCACGATCTGCTCTCGACTCACCACCCCGCACTTTGCTCGTGATCGAATAACACTATTTAATCCGCGCCTGATTTTGCACGAGGCACCGCTTGAATGTTTGCCCATTGCTTCATAGCGAAGGCACTAACCAACGAGCTACTATGACTTGTTTGTTGCATTTAGATTTTAAGGTAACTTATTCTCGGCTGTTGGATGAAGATCCAACAGTCGAGATCTTCTTTCCCTTCATGAGGCGTGGTTGGATGGGCGACGTGGCGTGCACGTGGCCATTGGATGAAGTTCCAATGGCCCACAGCACGCGAGGTAGCCTTCTCAGATGGGGTGGCAATGAGGGGGTGGCTGTGTTGGTTCCATGTGGCACCATTGTGGCCATCCATCTTCTTTTCCTTGTATCTAGTGATGTTGACCTCCGATCGGGTTGATTTTTGTGCTGTTGGACTGTGATCGTTGATCTGGATCCATCCGTGCAGTTGGATTCTTCATCTGAGACTCAGATCGTTGTCATCTAGCTCTATGCTCTCTATTCTTCTATGGACTACACACAATGCTCTGGTTGTCTGATCGGGATGATTTTGAAAGCGTTGGACTCCCATTGTCATTTTGATCGGATTTGTCCAGTCTGATCTGACATCTGCATCTTCAAATCATCTCAATTGAAATCATCTCTCATTAGTACATAAAATGATGATATTATCTATATGACTAATAGACTAGCTATTATGCAAATTACGATGCCATGAATGCATTATTCCTAAGTTATGCTAGAATCTAACTTAATTCAGGTGATTTAGGTTGCATGATTGCTGTGCAATCACCTGTCCTCTGATTTGAGGGCACTTATAGTCTAAGCATCTACACACTATTTGCATTGACTCACTTTTTGGTGGTTTTAACGAAAATTGGGTAGCTAATGAACCTTCTATGGTAGTATGGCTGGCAAGTTATCATGGGTAATAGCCCATTGGTCGGTTGTCCAAAGCCCAGCCATACGACCAATCTCTTTCTACAGCCTTTAGGTAAATCTTAGATCAGGGAATCCACTTAAAAAAATATAGAAAAATATCTAAAATAAAAAAAAAGAAAATAGCAAAGGAGAAAAAAATAAATAAGCCACACTTCACCGCACTAGTATGGCTAGCAAGTTGCCATGGGTAATAGCCCATTGACCGGTTGTCCAAAACCCAGCTCATAAGAATGCATAAATAATTCCTAAACACCTGGGAAGAAGCGGGGAAGTAGAATTAGCTGGGGAGATATACACTAGGTTCGCCCTTATGTTGACCCCGTAAAAATAACAACTAGGGAGAAACCTACAGGTTGGATAGATACACACTTAGGCAGAATTTCTTCTTTTCAAGGTCACTAAGGGGCATAGAAACCTGAAGTCTGTTCTGATTTTCGATCAGTGAGTCTATCACATTCACACAAAATATGCTTAGAACTTGGGTGGGTTGGGTAGCCATAGAAAGCTGCCCTAAAACTCAAAAATCCAAAACAAATTAGAAAAAAAGAAAATGATATTTTTGCTTTTGAATAAGGTGAGGGCTTAGGCAGTCTGCATTTTGGTGAACACCCGAACACTGTTGAGCCTGTGTAGTTCAGATCTTTAGTAGAAACTTCTTAGTGTTGAGAAATAACTATTGGCCGAGTAATTTGATCCTAATTCTTTTATAAATAGCATACAGGTTTGACAGAAACTAGTAAAAGATAGGCATGGGGGTGTGATGTAAACACATCAATTTCACATAAACTTTTTATATATGTGTGTTCATAGGCATATAATTGCATTCAGCATTATAAACATTTCATAGCATGCATCATTCTACATTTAGATTAGTTTGTACAAAATATAAGTTAATTTGCTCTTCTTGTGGTCAGGGGACAGGGTGACATCTTTTTTAGGCCTCAGATTTAAGGTCCAATCGTACGGATTTGATCAAGGCGACGATCAGAGTTCAATGCCTCTGAGATCTCCCCGATTAGACTTCTATAGCATCAATCCAGTCTGAGGAAGATTAGAGGCCAAGGGGCAAGGTGGTGAAAAAATCTATGCCTCAATTGACAAATCCAACTGCATGGATGGGTTCGGATTGACGATCACAGCCCAATAGTAAGAAAATCGATTCAATCCGACATCCATCGCACCACCTACGAGCATGAGAAGACGAATAGATCAAATGGTGTCATGTGGTTGAAGATCCAACGTTTGAGGTTGCTTGATCAAAGGAAAAAGGGTTGCGGCAATTGCTGGGGTGATTTGGGCAGTCAATCTTCAACTATTTTTGGACCTTAGTTGAAATTTTCTATTGTTAATAAACAACTTAGGCCTAAGCGATCGAGTCCTAATTTTGTTTTTATACATAGCATGTAGTTTAATTTTGCTAGGGATTAGCAAAAGATAGGAATGGGGGTATGAGGTAGACAAATTTAATCAGGTTAAAATGCCTATTCATGCATGTTCTTAGGCTTAGATTTGCATTTCATATTATAAATATTGCATAGCATGCATCATTCTAAATTTAGAATAGTTGTGTACATTCTACGTTAATTACATCCTTTTTATGGCTGGGAGGGAAGGAGATTTATTTTGGGGCCTCAGATGGACGATCCGAATGTACGGATCTGATCAGGATGATGATCGGAGTCCAACGCTTCCGAGATCATCTAGATTGGAATCCCGTAGCATCATATGAAGTATGAGAAAGATCAATGGCCAAGGGAGCAATGTGACATCATTATGAGCTTCAGATGAAAAATCCGACCATACCGATGGATCCAGAGCGACGATCGCAGTCCGACAATGAGAGAAACAACTCAATCCGAGCACCGTGGCACCCTCTGCAATAGAAAGAAGATGGACGACCCAAATGGTGCCACGCGGCACCATCTCGACCACCCAACACTGACTGGTAGCAACCACTCACGCCCTTCATCATTTACACCCTTAAATCCTAGCCATTATCCAATAGCTAGGAAGCCTCCATGCCCGGGGCTCCCATGCTATCCTCACAACTCAAATGCCCCCTTGCCTTAACGATAGTGCGCATGGTTTGCAAATAAGAGGTGCGGGCTCGAATCTTGTTGATCCTCCAATCCAGCCCTACAGCAAGGAATGCTTAATTTCAAGCGCTTGATCATAGATGAGCAGCCGAGATGCAGCTACATGGGAGCACGAATGACCGCAGATCTAGTGGAGGTGATCACGCGGGCGTCGACGCATATCTCCACTTGCAATCCAATGCCAGCCAAGCGACACGATCACCGCACAATCAGGACCGTCCATCTCCAATCAAATGGTCCTCCTTCGACAACGCACGTCCAGCTGTGAAGCGTGGGAGTGTGCGTGGTTGGCACCGACCTTTAGTGACATTTGGGGCATTGGTTGGCGCAGATCTTCTTCAATGCATTTGACGTCGTTGTAGCCCTTGGACAGATTTCCTCCTCTTCTCACCACTATAAAAGGACCCCTACACCTCCCCTTCTTCTTCTTCTCTTCCTTTCTTCCTCTTACCACCTCCATGGCTCTAGAGAGAGCTTGTCCCAAGCCTGGGATGCTCCTCTATGGTAGAATCAAATATTTTTCCCTCCCCTCTTCCCCATTCGTAGAGCATCTCGTGGTTGTCTTCTCACCTACGTCAGGAAGTAGATCCTCGCCGCGATGCCGTCCTGCCCCACCCTTCATCGTTTAGCTCCAACCTCATTTGTCCCAATCCTCATCACCTTCCTCCAGGTGACGTCAGAGCAAGTCATCCTCCAAGCGACCGTCAAGGGGGTTTCTCTCACCCATCTCTATTTTTATTTCTTTCGTAGTATAGATTTTCCACTTTCCTAGTTGTAATAAACATTTTATTATAAAAATACATTATTGTTTCTCTTTTTCTATCTCTCTCTCTTGTATTTTGCAAGTAGATTAGTTAGATAAGAATTCATCGACCTAATCTCTTGCTTGCTAAAAGTACCAAAAAAATTAGATAAGACAAAAATGACAAAAATAAATAAAAGCAAAATGCATATTTTTAAAACCAAATGTTCACCTCCCCGTGTTCAACCCAGGAATCACTTTTCCAGTTTCGGTTATAGTTATCTGATTGACAGATTTTCTTGTAAATCAAACTATGACAATGAATTTTCCAAACTTGAACCTTTCCGCTAGAATCTCCGCCGTTATAAATTGCCAACCTAGAAAGAGAGTAAGAGGAATTATATATATATTTGTATGATTCCTCTAAGTCTAACCTTGGATCAGCTACCCACACGGTCTGTGTTGGATTCATTGTCCCCATCACGAAACCTCGAAGGGTGCCTGGCTTTTGATGCTTCAAGATAGCACCGCCCATAGTGACCCCAAGAACTCCTGGCAATCGACACTTCGAGATAGTATCGCCCATAGATTTCTTAAGCGATTTCAGGCCTGTGGCAATCGGCACTTCGAGATAGAGCCACCCATGGTACCTGAACCGCACAATGCACTTACATGCCCCCAAAAGGATGGATATCATAAGAGACAAGCACCGAGGAGGTGACATGTTATCATTGCGTCATCAAGGTGAGTAGATACTTCACCTCTCATGCGGTAAGAACTCATCCAATCAAGTTGTGTTTTCAAGCTTCTCCTAAGTTAGAACTAAGAAAACCAAATTTTCTTCAAGAAAGGAATTAAGGTGATCATTATTTACACAAGACCAAGTGTGTGTGATGTGGATGCTTAGGTTACAAGGACCTGTAAACCAAAAGGTAGAAAAGACACTAGGTACTACCCAGCCTTGAACTCAATCCCTAGCTTTCCTTCCTCAACCTCTTGAGGAATGGTCCGCAACTTAACTCCTACTTGAGTTTTTAAGTCCAAATGGACCCTAGTGTTCTAAAGTCAGTAGTTCATCCTTAGCTCCTATAATTAGGCACCTAGAGTCAACTAAGCAAACCTAAAATCTTTGTCTCATGCCTAAACATGCAGAGCCCAACTGGTTAAGCATAACAACATGGCCTAATTTTTTTATATTATATATATGTATATTTTAATGCAATATGCATGCATGAATGCAAAATGTAGACATGCTATAAACAAATGCCTCAAGTCCTGTCACCCCATGCCTAGTTCAAACAATGTCCTCAATGGAAGTAAAACAGCCAAGGGAAGATTGTTGAATGAACTATTTGGGAGATTAAAGTGTCTTGTTTTAGTAAAGTCTCCTAAATAGCTCTTTAACAAATATAATTTATAAACTTAGATATCTAGAAATGAAGTTTGAGGTTGAACACAGAGAGCAAATAGGAATTCACATGCTAATCTTTAATAAATGTATAAATGAGCATAAGGAATCAAGCTAAGAATGATTATCAATGAATAATATCTACTCAAAATTGATTTTCAATGCAGAACATGAGTATATCAAGACATTAATGAAGCAAAAAGATGTCTAGGCTAAAATAATGGTGATTTAAATTACCAATTATTAGCTTAGATGCATATATATATGAATTACTCAATAGTCTAAATAAATGAATAGTATCAACCACTTAAACACTTATCCACAAGGTAGATAAACCCACAGTATTAAGCCTCAAAGCCTTATCAGACGTCGGCTTTCAATTTTAGACGACTTAAACATCGTTGCTACAGTGCACGCACAAGCCTTTCTTCTACTTCTTCACTCCTTTCTTCCTTAGCCCTTCTCTTCTTCAGCCTTTCCAAGCCTTAACTCTTCTTTTCTCGACTAAGTGTCAGAGGTTCTCTCTGAAGCAAAACCCACCCTCCCCCACTCTCTCTCTCTTTCCTTCCTCCTCTCCTCTTCCTTTGCTATCCAGTTTAATTGGGTAATCAGATTGCGTACCCAGGTCTAGGCTCACCAGGGGTGGTGATGAGCGAGGAGTGATAGGTCTAGGTAGTCGAGTCAAGTGCGGGTAAGGTGAAGGGTGAAGGGGACCTCACCCCAAGTGTCCTGAGGCAATAAACCAATATCACAAAATCAATATATGCGTAGGCAGATGCTCTTCCATGAACGATGTGGGAGTAATCGTCCTTCTCCCTTTGCATATGCCTGCAGGTGAAGACCTCATCTAATTAAGGGTGAAGGAGCTCTCGAAACTCCTAATTGAAGGCTTGGGTCTCTTCCTGGGAATAAGTTGCATCGCCTAGAGGTGGTACCTAGGGGTTGCTTGGCCTCGAGCATGAACAACAAGTTGCTGATAATGGCACAGTAGCGGAGAGATGGCATGGGACCTTAAATCAAGAACATAGGTGCTAAGCCTCAATGAGAGTGCTCAAAAGATTCACCGTGGCGAGGCAAACTCAGTGGTGGTGGTTGGTGGATGTATGGTGGCCGGAGGACGTGTGTCGGTGATGGAGGTGGAAGGATGAAGATGTGGTCTTCGGTGGGAGGTTAGGGTGAGCGAAAGGGGAAATTAGGAGAGGGGTTTTATGCAGGTGGATGAGGTGGAGCTCATGGGGTTGTTGGTGAAGTGTTTGGAGTGATGAAATGACGGAAAGGCCTCATAGAAGATGTGCCCAGAGGTGAGAATGAAGGTGGCATGTGTTCGGTCGAGGGGTTTGTTTTTGGTTTTGGATAAAGGGATTTAACCTAGGAAACTAAGGGAATCTAACTACCTATTCTAATGGGATTAAGGGGGTAGGGTTGACAGTGGTTGTGGCTCACCAGTGCTATGGAAGGGAAGTCTTCTGAGAGGGACGGCGGAGAAGACAAAGGTCTGGGACGACAGGGCTTTTAACGGCTGCCATCGGAGGAAGGAGGGGAGGATAAAGGACAAGCCAATTTGACCATTGGTTGCCTTTAGGATGAAGGGGACGGAGACCGTCAGAGCTTGGTTGGAGAAGGGCCGAAGATAAGGAAGAAGAAGAGATTTTGACCCCAAACCTAGCTAAGGAGGTGAGGAACATAATGTAGGTCCATTTATAGGCCTTAGGAAGGGGTTCCAAGCATGGAAGAAAGATTGTAACTCCATGATTTTTGCAAGTAGGACATGCGGATTCAAGGAGTTCGCATGAGCTTTTGGACGAATTTGGAAGGTTCTGAACAAGCTCAAATGGAAGAGGAAGGTCTTAAGATCCTCCCTTCCAATTTTAGAAGGGATTGGCCATGAAATCAGGGAGTTCTTCCTAATTGAAGGTCACCAGTTGATGGGTTTAGAAGTTGAAGGCAGCGAGGACCTAATGGTAAAGAAGATGATGAATTTAGGGGGGTATTTGCAAGGGATTTGAAAGTTAGGGGCATGTGTGTGAGAGAAAAGACTCATATTAGATCAAAATGCAAACTAGGTCAAGATGATCTCTGATTGGGCCCAAATTTTGGTACAAATCGAATTTGGACTCAAGAAATCTGATGGTGAGGTCGAATTTAGGTTTTGACCAATTTTTAATGGGTAAATTGTGTAGAAACCCAAATTAAGGCAACTATTTGTCTGAGGCTATTTTAGGTCAAATTGGGTTCCAATGGTCAAATCAAGCATACTAAACCTTAGAGAATATTTTTCTGTAATTTTTAGAAGGTTTAGGTGAATTTTATCCTGACCAGAACTTTAGTTAATTAAGCGGGTCTATTTTTAGGGTTTCAGATGCCTTTTAATTCTCAAAACATATGAAAACTCATTTTTGTCTGTATGAATCCACTTGTTAGACACTTAGGACCATTTGACCTTTAATTAACCCTTGAGAAGCTTTGTGATTGCTCTACAATTAAGATATTATGTTTAAACTATAGTCTTACCCCTGTTTTCATGTTTATTTCCCAGAATGGATTTGCAGTGAATTAGAGCTCTGTGGCAGTTAGGTAGGAGCATTTAACAATGGATTATGACTAAATAAAGCTAGATATGGTTGATGATGATGTTATCATCATACCCCCATGCCTAGCTTTTTCTAGTCCCTTAGCAAAATCTTATGAAATGAACTTGAATTCTAGACCATGCCTTGAATTTCATTGACCTGATTATTTCTTCTTTTTAGAAATTAGGTCAGAATGCTAATAGTAGTTCTAGAGATACTCAAGTACCAACCAAGATCCGGACCTGACCAGATTTAGCCACAATCTGCCGTAAAAGTTTCTGAGGCCCACAAGAACTATCCTAAGGTTTGTTGGAACCAGCGGTTAAAGCACCCATGCTTGTAACATGGTTAGTCCAGGTTTAGTTTGCAGTGCTTTTTTGCAAGAGAGAGAACTTTTCATTTTTGGAGAGTTTTCTCTCTCTTTTTCTTTTCTTTATTTCTAGCTTCAGATTGGCTCAAAAACACGATTTCTATCGCATTCCTTATTCCCACCATCAATCGTCGTAGGGTCCCTGGCAATCGATGTTTTGAGATAGCATCGCCCATGGCAACCCCCAGAATCCTAGCTTTTGACACTTCAACATAGTGTCTCCCATGGCGCTTTGTAGCTAAATTCAGGCCCTGGCAATCGACATTTCAGGATAATCTTGCCCCTGGCACTTGAATCAGCACAAGGTACTTACATGCCCTCGGTAGGATATTTAGATATCCTAGCACTACTAGAAAAGTATGAATTGGTGATGGGTATTTGGTGATGGTTTTGGTAACCGTCACCAAAAGTAACTTATGGTGATGGTTCCACTCAAAACCATGACCATTGTGAGAGAGTGGGATTTATTTTCTATTTTAACCTTTTGTGATGGGTATGAGGACCGTGACAAAAGGCTTTGGTGATTGTTTCAAGTGAGACCATGACCATAGGCCTCCTTGGTGAAAGTTCCAAGTGGAACCGTGACCATGGCCTTCCCTTTGGTGACAGTTTCTAGTGAGACCATGACCATAGAGTTCCCTTTGGTGACGGTTTCTGACAGCCGACTTTTCACTTTGCGTTATAGTATTTAAGTGGTGGAAAAATTGACTAATAAAAAACAATGAAAATAACCACTCGTAGAAGAGTGGGTCATGTCCATAGGGAGGCAATTATGCAATAAATACTTAATTATTTAATCTTATTTCAGATAGTGCGAAATCCCTATACAAATCTGACATAAAATGTGAAGGAAAGTAGATTTGCAGTAATTTAAAAAGATAAGGGTATATGTGCAATTTTCCTTCACAGAAATCCTCAATAAATTTATGATGAATTTATGCAAATTTCATGTGATGTGTACTAGAGAAAATTAGTACTTAAGTTAAGCCCAAAAATTAATCTTCAAACTAGTGAATATCAATATCATGCAATTATAAGGAACTATGAGTGTTCAAGCGCAATTCTGCCACAATATAATAATAATAAATAAAATCAAATTATGTGGCAATGGCACTGAATGTAAATACTAATTGGTGGGAAAATAGAGCCTTTTTGCTCTCTCCTCCTCGCGATGGAAAGACAGAACTGGCGGGGCTTTGGAGAGGCTAAGGAGGACGGCAAGGATGAGGGATCTCCGGTGGTGGCAGCGGCGGCGATGAAGGTGGCCGGAGGTGGCCGACGGGTGGAGGAGGAGTGCCAGCTGGTTGGAGAAGAAGGCGGAGCGGTTACTGCAGGGCAGCCTGTGGCGGGTGGCGCGCGTTGGTGTGCGTCCGTGCTCTCGGAGTGGTGGCCGGTGAGTGCGCAAGGTGGAGCGGCGCGCAGCACCTGCAGTAGAGCATTTTTGGATAGAGCGCTGGACGCCTACGCGGTGCCTGCGGGGGCGATGGAGGCGTTGAAAGGAGGCGCGCGGTGATGGCGCTGTGTGGCTTGGCAGGGGCAGTCGGTCTGGCAGAGCGTCTGCAGGCACTTGCAGAAGGGCACGCGCCTGCAGTGCCGGTGGCGAAGGCGGATGAGGCGGCTGCTTGGTGAGGAGCATGCGCCTGCAGTGAAGGGGCTGGAAAGGGGTGCTAGGCACTGGAAGGAGGATGCGCCTGTGGATGCGCAAGGTGGTGCGGTGTGCACCTGCAGGCACCTACAGGGGCGCGGGTGAGGAGAAGCTAGCGCCTGCAGGGCCGGCTAGAGATGGGTGAGCGGGTGGTTGCGAAGGCGAGCGGAGATCTGGTGATGGCAGGTGCGGGCAGAGGTGGCGTGAGCACCTGCAGCAAGGGGCACTGGAAGGAAGGCTGCACCTGCGGTGGCGTGGGTTCTGTGCGCGCGGTGAAGGCAGGTGCGGTGATTGGAGAGGCGGCTGGAGATGGGTGCACGTTGCAGGTGCGCAAGGTGGATGGTCTGGTGATGCTCACTCAAGCTAAGGTGCACTCTAGATCCACAGTGTCTGCTGGGTAGTTCCCTGAAAGCGAAGATGAAGATCCTCCTCTCCTTTCTTCACCTCCTCTCTTTTTAACTCCCCTTTGCGCGTGCATGAGTTAAGGGATTTTCAAATCCCTTAACTATTTCTGGCCTCATTTATTGAGGGAGGGTAGCGAAAGATTAACCCCATGTGCAGCGGGGGGGGGGGGAAGAGTTGCGGCTATTACCAGATATGTGTTGGGGAAATTTATCCCCCCACCCTTGTTCTTTCTGAATATTATTACCTGCACATAAAAACAACAAAATCATTACATATTAAGTTATAGAATGTTATAAACTTAAATCATGATGCGTACAAATATTCTACAACTTAATTGCAATTATTAACACACCTAAATGGTACGATTAAAGATACTTAGGCTTAATATTAGTCCATTAAAATGGACTCATCAGTTTCAAGTGGAACCGTCACCATTGCCCCTACGTTACCTTTGGTGATTGTTTCAAGTGAAACCATCACCATTGGCCCCTCAAAAAATTTCCCGTGCGCCCTCTCTTGAATTTCCTCACCACAGCTTTCCCCAAACCCACTTGTGTCCCCATCACCTTCCACCTTCTTCGACTCCCCGACCCCCTCCCCGACGGCATCAGCTCCCCCGACCTCCAAGAAGCCCCCTTCCCTCTCCCGATGATAGTGGTGCCTCCCCTGACTCCCCCTCAAGATCTCCAGCAACACCTCTCCTAGCCCTCAAGATCACCATTGAAAATCAACTCCCGCTGCCATTACCTTCCCCCTCGCTCGACTCTCCAATTGCCTCCTCGACAACATCACCTCCCCCGTCCAACCCTAACCCCCTTCCCTCTCCTGATGAAAGCACCTCCCCTGACCATCTTCCCCAATAGACCGCTACCTCAAGACCCGTCTCCTACCCTAGGCACCTCCCTTGACGAAGGCACTTGTCGTCCCCCTCAAGACCGCTACCTCTCTCCCTCCCTCATCTTTCCTAGCAGCACCTCCGTTACCACTACCCCTGCTACAAGTAGGGTTAATCCACCACTCTTCCTTCGTTTTATTTATTCGTTCATTTCATTCCTCCGCCTCCAACTCCACTTCTCTTGATCTCCTGTTATTATTGTTGTTACAATACTTGGTGGATCTATTGGCTGCAGAGTGGCTCAAGGAGATCTGCTGACCTTGGATTGGCTTAAGGGGGAACATGCACGCCAGGTGTTTGATGGTATGGCAACAAGTTTTGAAACTAGGAAGCTTTTTTTCGTCATAGACAACATGCATCTAGGAACCTTTTTTTGGTCATAGACAACATGCATCTAGGAAGCTTTAAGATTATAATAGTATCAAGATTGCAACATTCTACATTATTAACAAGCAAGATCAAAGAACATACCCTAGCCGCGTTGTTCTGTATCCTTCAATCTAAGAAGCTTCTTTAAACAGACAAATCTCAGAAACATATATAATAGAAAAGGCACTTTCCATGTCAAAATAGCATGGCTAGATGGTAAGCATAGTCCTTTATAATCAGAGTGAAGAAAGTTCATACATGCTTTCCCTATTCTCAAAGTATTGATCATAGAATGAATAGAATTCTTCCTGACTCCTAAATCATCAAACAACTGAATCAACAAAGGAAAAAAAGGAAGCATTTTCCTAGTTCTTATGTTCGTTCAATAAATTTAGACATAATCAAGCTCTGGCATAATCAGGATGGTGCTGAGGAAATGATAAGGGCTCAAGATATCTAATTAAGAGAGATTTTTGTTTAACTTTGACTCCATAAGACCACATATATTTCCTCTCAATATCTCGAACTTGCCAATTTCCTAAACCCCAGAGTAGTACAGATTCAAAAAGCTAGTCAGAACAAAAACATCAACTTCAAAAAACTTCATTCTGCTCAACTCTCTTTTCAGCCATTATTCATTTGAAATGATGGAAACTAGCATGTCAAGACCCAGACAAGGTTAGGTTGCAAGGAGATGTAAGTAGAGAAACCTTTTCTTTACAATCAATTGAATAGGTGCCAAGGTGTGCTTCCATAACAAAGCAGAATCTTGTACACCCTTATGTGTAATCTTGCCCATTTGTCCCAAGACACCCCCAACAATCCTTCTCCTACACACTAATCAATTTAATTTCACTGGAATGGAAATCATTATCTACCAACATTTCTATGTCGGTTTTTATCTGAAATCTCCACTGGAAATTGGATGGGTAATTATCCATAGAAAAAATATCTCTATAATTGAAACCCCTTATAAGTTTGCACTTTCGCTACAGTTCCATTTGCTACTAGAAAGCTAAATGCCCATTATGTCAGCAATGTAATATTACTTGTGAGTGTTACACATAGGGCATTGTTGATAGTTTTTTTATAAAAAAGACATTGTTGAAAGTTATTGTCAATTTGATTTTCCATTGAAAGAAATAAATTGTACACTTTGGGTAAGTCCCTTTGTCATGCAAGCAATGCATCTATTTGCGCTCTTGACAATGAGAGAATCACATGTGTGCAAAAGAGATTGCCACTACTAATATTTCCTTTTCACATGCTTTGCAATCAGAAGTTATAAGTTCAAACATTAAAAGTCAACTTTGACCTTACGCGGAGGTCAAAGCCCACTTAGAGTTCAATCAAACTCAATTTCATTTCATAACTCCCAGCCTTAAGCTTAACCTCGTAGACCACTAATAGCAGCACAAGCTATAATGATGTTTAATTTTTGAAGATTTATTAATTTTGGCAAGAAATTGATGGTAATACAAGGATCTTTCACTCTGCTTTAAGATCTGCGCATGATTTTTATCTCCACTAATATAGTCACCAGTGTAGCTTCATTGAGGGTTGTTTTTTTCGTGGAGGGTAATATTTCTAGGTTATGTGGTATTAACCTTTCTACAAGGGGCATCGAAATAGTCATATACTACATGATGGTATGATCGATCTTTCAAGGGTTTCGATACCTAATGAAAAGCGCAAAAATGAGAAGGGAATTGACTTCAAATACAAACCTTGAGTCAGACCTTGTAGTTTTACTCTTTAAGCTACTTGATTTACAGAGTCTAAACAATGGCATTTATATTATGTTTATTGGGTTCTTTTCTTTGTGAAGAACAATCATTTCATTTTACTTCATGGGAAAGGAGAAAGAACATTGGTCTAAGGCTAAGAGGAGTAGAGGGTAGCGATCTTGCAATCATATATTGGATGCAAATGAAGAAATGGTCTTACCTATAAGGGCTAAATACAATTTGTCCTGAAGTTCACATAATATGATCCAAGTGTCCAATATTCTCAAAAACTTATCCTATCATTTGATACAATTCAAATACTTCTTGATATACAAATATCTATTGTTTCTTTATGTAACTTACTTTCAATGTTCGTGGGTTTATTTGATTATAGGTTTCCATGGACAAATCTTGGATTGGTTTGAGGATTTCTGATTATTTTTTATAAAAGAGCAGAGTGCTTTCATTCTTAGACTGGGCATTCCATGAAGATAGGAAGCAATATAGAAGATGAGACTTCTATGAGAGAATTTGTTGTCCATAATGGATTTATGCATGATCGTAACACAGTATTTGAACATCTTATTTGTACCGGTTGGTGGCCTTACTACACAGTCTTTACCTCACATGGAGAAGAAATCACTTATCCTTCTATTGATAATGATGTTGAGAATCGCATTGAAGATATTGGAGGTGTTAATGTTGCAGAGATGTTAGAAGACATGAGGGCTGCAAATGCTGATAACATAGATAATGATAATATGTTTGGAGATTGTAATCATTTTTATGATGCACTGAAGGCAGCAGAGGAACCCATTGCTCCTGGAATTAATTCCATGCCAAGGTTGTCATTTCTTTTGAGAATATTTCAAATTAAAGTGATGAATAAGGCAACATCTAAGTTAATGTCTGATGTCCTTAAGTTCATAGAAGAGTTGTTAAATAATCCCAAAGATTTTCCTTAGTCATGGTATGATGCGAAGAAATAGTTTCGTGTACTTGGCTTGAAGTGTGAAAAGATTGATGCTCATAAGAATGATTGTATGCTGTACACTAAAGAAAATGCATGCTTGAATAGTTGCCTGCAATGTGGAGAAGGAAGATATGAAGAAAATATCAGTTCAAATACATGAGGGAAGAAACAATCAAGGAAGGTATTGCATTACTTTCCTTTGATTCCTAGGCTACAACATCTTTTCATGTCAAGTAAAACTGCAAAGTGGATGACATGGCATCATAATAACAAATTACGAGATGGACTTATGCATCATCCAACAGATTCTGACAAGTGGGCTACATTTGATAACAAATATGCTCTATTTGCAGAGGAAACACATAATGTTTGGCTTTGTCTTGCAAGTGATGGATTCAATCCTTTCAAAAATATGCATCCGTCATATTCAATATGGCCAGTGGTGATCTTCACATATAATTTGCCACCATGGATGTGTATGAGATCTTCGTTTGTGATGCTGACGCTTCTCATCCCTGGGAAAAAGGCACTAGGAATTGCAATCGATGTTTACATGCAACCACTCATCGACGAGTCAAAATTGCTATGATATAACGGGGTTGAAACATATGATGCAGCTAGAAAATAATTTTTTAAGATGCATACAACACTATTGTGGACTATTAATGATTTCCTAGCTTATGCATATTTATCTGGTTGGAGCACTAAAGGCAAGCTGGCTTGTCCTATATGGATGATACTCACTACTTGCATTTACCTGAAAGCAATAAATTGTGTTATTTAGGACATCATAGATTCCTACCAATTGGACATAGATGGCGACAATCCAAGTTTAAAGACAAATTTGATGGTAAACCATGCCGCTATTCATCCAAGAATCCAAGAAATTTTCTAAGAACAGATACAATTAGGTTTTCAGGATACAAAATAATGGAGAACTTATAACAGATTGGTAATATTTGATTGGGTCGTCTATTTTAGAAAGATCTTAAAGATTTACGTAATTCTGGATTTAAAAAGAAGAGCGTATTCTTCATAGAGCTCCCTTATTGGCAAGATCTCACAATTTGTCACAATCTTGATGTGATGCATATCGAGAAGATTATTATGGATAACATTTTAGATATGCTAAACTTAACGAATAGTCCAAAAGACACGTTGAAGACCCGTAATGATTTGAAGATGTTTAGCATTCATCCTAAGTTGCACGTAAATCATAAAGATGATGGCAGTTATACTTTCCTGAGGAATTATATATTTTGAAGGATGAGAATGACTGAAGATATTATCTTTTCTAAAAAACTATCAAGGTTCCAGATGGATTCTCGTCACAACTTTCTACATGTGTAAATGAAACATTAAAGAAGGTAAGTGGGTTAAAGAGTCATTATTGCCATGTTTATATGCAAATCTTCTTCCCTTTAGCAATTCATGGAATGCTTCCTCAACCAGTGGTTGACTCTATGACGGAGATAAATCGATTCTTCAAGGTTATATGTTCAAAAACATTGGATTCTCAATTGTTAGACTATTGGGACAAGCAAATTATGATCACATTATGCAAGATGGAGTAGATTTTCCCTCCTGCATTTTTCAATGTTATGATACATCTTATACTCCACCTAGTGAATGAAGCAAGGATTGATGGACCAGTTCAATATAGGTAGGTGTATCCAGTTGAGTGCTTCTTGAAAAAATTGAAAGACCACACTTCAATAACACTAAGCCAGAAGGTTCAATTGTTTAAGGGTATCTTGTAGAAGAATGCATCAACTTTTGTGTGATGTATATAGATGGTCCAGATAATTGATTCAATCAATTGGAAAGGAATGATAGATAGAATAGTGACAATGTGAAAGATTGTTTTTCAGTATTTGATATCTGAGGAAGGCCAATCATACGAACGAAATTTAAACCAATGTCTGAACATGATCAGCGATTAGCTCATATATATATTAAAGTAGATTCTAGATTGTTACGATGAATTTCAACAATTTTTGCACATTTCTAGATGTGAAGACTTCATTGATTGGTTCAGAACTCGTGTGCAAGAAATGAAACAAAACAATAATCCACAATGGATAGAAGATTTTGATGTAATGATGAACATACGTTTAAGTCATGCACATTATCACTCTGGATATATAATAAATGGGTTCAGATTTAGAGTGCAATCAGTTGATGATTTGAAGGTGACACAACATTCAAACGTTATTGTGAAATGTGATGGCATACAAACTGGATGTGATGGTTACTATGGGAAAATTAAAGAGATTGTGGAAGTTAGCTATAGTCATGATTGCCGAGTCATCTTATTTAAGTATGACTGATTTGATATTTTTAACAATAGATATGGTGTTAAAGTGGACAAAGAAGCTAGTTTTATAAGTTTGAATAAGGATCGTACAATTCTTCAAGCATCTAAACCGTTTACATTAGCTTGTAAAGTTGAACAAGTTTTTTACGTGCGTAATAATGGTAAAATGGCTGGATAGTACCAATAAGAATAATGACGCGTGATTATTATGATATACAACATGATAAGGATCCCAACTTTGATTTTGAAGCATACCAAGATGTGGTACAAGATGGAGAAAGAGGTCATGGTGCAATGGATATTGATATTTGAGGTAAACGTTTTCAATTAAGCTATTTTCTAGAGTTTAACTATTTCATTCCTAAAAATTTTTTCATATATTTTCTCCATTGCAGGTTTTCTTATTGTACTAGGCTGATCTTTTACTTTCTTTGGCATACTTATTTCGTCACAGATGACTATATAAAAAGTATGACATCATTCTTTTATAATTTGTAGCTCATCTCTTATTTCCTTTTATAAAAAGTATGACATCTTATATTTGATGATGCAATCATCATTCTATTGTATTTTTTGTAATTAATATTTTTTTTTACATCTGTAGATGGAACCTAAGAAGTTGATGGCATACAAAAAGCGTCATCTTGATATGCGCAGTGATGACTCTTCATTTGAGCCAGATGACCAGGTCCAAGGACACGAGGGTGGCATCGACACCCAACCTGAGCCCCAACATGATTCTCAACCCCACTAACAGCATGACCATCAACTCCAGTTGCCTTCCCACAAGCCCATTCTTCAAACTTCGCCACTACCTCAGACTGAACCTCGATCTCATACTCGACATGCCATGATCCCACCTCATACTCTTGTAAAATCTAGGCCTTAGCATAGATCTCAACAAAATAAATAGCCTCACTCTCAGCTTCCACCTAGGCATGCACACCCTCATCCCTTACACCCTCCCTTGAGCCAATCCCAGCCCCTACACCCTCCCCAAAGCAAGTCCTAGCAATAGACACCAGCTTAACCCTTACACCCTCCCCAGAGCCAGTCCAAATAGCGGACACCAGCTCAACCCCTACACCCTCCCTAGGGCCAGTCCCAGTAGCGGATACCAGCTCAGCCCCTACACCCTCCCCAGAGCCAGTCCCAACAGCGGACACCAGCTCAGCCCCTACACCCTCCCCAGAGCCAATCCCAACAACAAACACGAGCATAGCCCCTACACCCTCCCCAAAGCTAGTCCCAGTAGTAGACACCAGCTCAGCCCCTACACCATCCCCAGAGCCAGTCCCAACAATAGGCACCATCTCAATTCGTAGACCCTCCTCAAATCCAGTCACATAGCCAATCTCAGCAGAATAGTCAGCCACAAAGTTAGTCACATAGCCAATCTCAGGAGTAGAGTCAAGCAGGGTCTAATGGTATATAAATTCTCACATTAATTTTCTTTGATATTAATTCTTTATAACAATTTTATTTTGACTATTTGTTTACTGTAGGTATAAAATCAAAGCCAAAGGGTAAGACATGGAATTTAGAATTAAGAAAATTAATTGAAGGGACTCGAATAACGGTTGAAGTAAATTGTAGTGTAAGATGTTCACGTTACGCACCCTTTAATAGCAGGATTCCTACACTTGTGAGACTATTGATACCCCCATGCTATTTTGATTGGAGACAGGTTCTTCAGCAACATGAGGATGAGTTCATTCATGAGATAGGGGTATTAATATGATATTGTTGTTATGTCATTCATTTGGTTTACTTAAAATCCTTTATCTAATTATTCATTATAATATCAAATGCAGGTGACGTATCATTGGGGAACAAATCCAATGACGACTACATATATTTTCCAAGCAGTAGGGAGGGCACTTCGTATTTGGAGAGAAGAGCTTAAAAGCAAGACATAAGCATAGATATAGAATTTATAATAACACAATAACACAACTATTTGCTTTTAGTTGTTGGTAACTTTTCTGTATATATAAATAGTTCTTTACTAGTAAGAATTATGAGGTTGCATTGAGAGGCGTGCCACCAAGAGTACAAGATGGTCATTAGGTGGAGTGCTACGAATATTGGGATCAAGAAAACACGAAGGTAATTAATATTTTATATTAATTACTTCTATTCTAAAAGCAAAATGAATAAGGCATAATTTCAATAATTTTCTGTTATAGGAGCAAGCTAAGAAAAATAAAGCTAATAGAGTGAAAGCTCCGATTGCAACCCACTGTTTAGGACGGATGAGCATAGATAGCTTGAGGGATAATTATGTAAGTACATTTTCACCAGTTTAATTGATGATATAAAAACTATTGATTATAATATCTATTATAAAACTTACAACTTAGGAGACTTAAATAAGAGAAGCTAAAATTTAGGATAACTTAATTTATAACCACATTTCAAATATGTAGTCAAATACCCATAATGGTGTACAACTTGATCGAGTTTCGATCTATGAGAGGAGTCATCGGAAGTCTACTACTGATGGCCCCCATGTTTGGATTGATCCATTATATCAAGAGAGACATGTAAGCTCGTTGAAATAAGTGATGAATAACTTAGTGATAAACATTTGAAAGAAATTACCATGAGCTCAACTATGTGTAGGGTCGCATGATGGAGTTGATGCATCCTTCTAGTGATGATATGAATGAGCAATCAAAGACTAGCCCATTACAGCCTATGACAATAGAGCAAGCATTTAGGATAGTTATGGCCCCTGAGCATGGTGTTTTTGTTCGTAGTGCTGGTGCAAGTGAGACTATTATTGGTTGGTATGGAAGAAAGGGATTAGGGGGTTCAGAGAGATTGCAATAGTTACAGACACATGTGTAGACCTTTCAAAAGAAATTAAATGTTGTTACGTCAAAGTTGGATAAGACAAATGATCTACTAGAACAACAAAGACATGAAGCACAACAAGAACGGGAGTAGATGTAGGCACAGATCCAAGCACAGTTTCAGGCAATCTTAAGTGCATTGGGACGAGGTGGTGTAGATCATTCTTCTTTTCACTTCCCACCTCATCCACCTGATGATGACTGTGAAGGTTCTGGAACAGGAGCCATAGAAGCCATTACATAGTTTCCTAGATTTTTTATTTTCACATGTCTAGTTTATGTATATATTTCAAAAAATGTTATATATACATGTGTTTTATTTGTGAATGAGTATCATGCATGTGGTGACTAATGGAATATATATATGAATGGTAGAATATATATTTGCATTTGTGGTATATGAATGTGGGAAATAATGATATGAGTATGTCTGCATTTGTGGTGAATGTATGAAGCTTTCAAAGTGGTAGTAGCACCAATAGCAACAGTGGACTCTGGTTATTATTCTATAATTGTCAAAAAAGAGCTCAGGTATCAGATCTACCTACCATTTTTTCCTTCTTTCACCTTTTTTTGTTTAACTATGATTTGTGTTCCTTTTTTAGCGGTTACTGTTGTTTGCTCTGAAACAAATTTAAAATCAATGCGTGTAGTATAGGTTAAATCAGCGTGAACAACAAGTAAAATTTATAGCTTGAATATCAGAAATGAAGTCTGAGGTCGAACACAGGGAGCAATTGGCAAAACAATTCTCAAGATCACAATTCAAATGCAATATAAGCAATGTATAACAGAATTCCAAATAAGAATGATATATAAATGAAATATGATGTCAATAATGCAAAAAGAATGGGGTAAAATGGTGATTTAAATCACCAATTACCCTTCACAATTATACAAAATAACTTAATAGTACTAAGCAATTAAATGCCACATAAGATAAGTGCACAGTGCGCTTCAAATGAAGCTCAGACAATCAGACAGCTTAAATCATTCACTGCTTCTACTTCTTTTGCGAGGCTTCTCTCTTCTTCTTCTTCTGGTTGTGTCTTCTCTCTTCTTTTTCTTATGCTCAGGCTTCCTCTCCTTCCTTCTTCACATGCAAGGGGGAGGTTCCTTAAATGGCTAAGTGTCAACCGTTGGTCCTAAGAGCACAACCTCCTGCCCCTGCACGCTATCTCTCCTTCTCTCTCAGGGATCCACCCTCCCAGGGCCTTGGGTTATCGGGTATTCAAGTAGAGTGCACCCAAGACTAGGGCTGTCGGCCGTGACTGGCAACCGAGGAGTGCATGGTTAGGCAGGTAATCAGATGCACCAGACCTGTGAGGATAGTGTCGCAGGCGAGGTGCGTGAGGGATGCAGGGACCTCACCCCCTGTGTTCTGTTGATGCAATAGACTATGAGACAAAATCAATTTATGCAAGTGCAAGCGTTCTTCAACTTCCAAGGTGGGACTAATCCCACCGCCTTCTTCTACGTGTAACTGCTACTGGTGGATTGGTCAACTGCAGGTGGAGTGGTCAATGCACCGAATTTACCAGCTAGCTGTGATCCTTGAAGAGTGTAGTGCATCTTGGAGCAGATGCCTGCAGTTAGCAAGCCATGTACATGCTCTGGAGCTTCTTCGAAGAAGCTCCAGCAATGGTAGCTTCACCTATGGCCTGAAAATAAGAATAAGGCCTAATGGCTACGTCAAAATAGTTCAGAACCTTCAGCGGACGTCGTGGACTGCAATGGTGATGGGGGTGTGCTGTGAGTGCTTGTGAGGAGGTCTAACGACCTCAAGAAGGTTGGCCGGAAATGGGTTTGTTCGGCGGAAGGTTTGGAGGAGCAAGCAACCTAACTAGGTTAGGGCTTTTGCTCCTGGGGTTGAGGCGGAGGTGTAGGGATGAACGGCGAAGGGTTTGGTGGTTTGTGGAGCGAGATGTGCTCGCCGGAGGAGTGGCCGGACCCGAAAGGGATGACGATGAACGAGCGATGGCATGGTCGAAATTAAGTGTGGTTGGGATGAAAATGAAGTAAAGGAGTAGGGGACTTATCTAAGTAGTTGGCAGATGATGGGGAGTCGAGGCGGTGCCAATTGTAGTATGGTCAGCGTCGGGGAAGAAAGTGCTCCGATGAGTAGGAATCAGCGGGTACAGCACGAGGCGGAAGAGAGCAAGGGAGATAAATCTACCGTCGGTATTGCATGCAGACGAAGGATGGAGTCATAGCAGCTCGCCGGATGTCGAGGAGCTTCGGCTGGATGAGGAGAGACGAAATTAAGGGGGAATCTGATCGAATTCGAGCGTGGAATCTTCGGTTTGATCTGGGGTCCTTTTATAGGCCTCTGGAGGGAGTTTTGGGCTTGGGAAGCAAGCTTCCTAACCTTGGAAAGCTTCGCTGGAGATAGGAATTCTAAGATATCCTAATCTCTCATGCATTCGCATTAGAGATTGGGAAGGTTTGAGAGCTTGGGAATTGGCTCAAAAGGAAGGGAATTCCTTAACTAACTTCCCTTTCAAATCTGAGAGGGATTCATCAAGGAATCAAGGCGAACATGCCAAATTTAGGTCGCCAGAGTTTGTAGGAATAGGATTCATAGCAGTAGGGACCTTTTTGTGAAAATGATGACAAAGCTGGGGGTTATCTACAAGGTTTTTGAAAGTTGAGGGCATGTGTGTGAGATAAAAGAATCAGACAAGACCAAATTGCAAACAAGTCATGATAGTCTGAGATTAGGCCGAAAATTTAGTACAAGCCTAATTTAGACTAAATAATCCAATGGGGTAGCTAGATTTTGGTTTTGACCAAGTTTGACTGGTAATTTGCATAATTACCCAAATTAGGGCAAATGTCAGTCTAAGACTCTATTTTGGGTCAAGACAGGTTCTGATGGGAAAATTGATGGTACCAAACCCTAGAGAATATTTTATATGAATTTTAGATGCTTTAGGTGAATTTTATCTTGACCAGAACCTCAGTTAATTAAGCAGCTCTATTTTTAGGGTTTCAAAAGTCATTTAATTCTCAAAACACGCGAAAACCCTTTTCTATCTGTATTAACCCATTTGTTGGATATTTAAGACCATTTGACCCTTAATTACCCCTTGGGAAAACCTGTGGTTATTTTGCATTCAAGATATGATGGTAAAATTGCAATTTGAACCTTATTTTCTTATCTTTCACTCAGAATGATTATGCAATGAACTATGGCTCTCTAGCAATTATGTAGGAGCATTTATTCCTTGATAATGACTAAATTGAGCTAGTTATGGTTCATGATAGTGTTCCCATCATGCCCCCATGCCTAGCTTTTGCTAGTCCCTTAGCAAAATCTCATGGAATTAACTTAAAATTGTAGACCATGCCTTTTTATGCTTAGATTTCTATTGTATGCTTTCCTTTGTGGATTAGATTAGAATGCCAATAGTAGGCCTAGAAGTAATCAAGTACCAACCAAGATCCGGACCTGACCAGCTCTAACCTCAATCCACCACGAAGATTTCTAAGGCCCACATGAACCAACCTAAGGTTTGTTGAATTCCACGATTAAAGCACCCGTGTTTGTAACATGTTTAGCCTAGGTTTAGTTTGCCACGCATTTTTGTAAGAGGGAGACAGAGGATTTTTTTGCATTTTTGGAGAGTTTTCTCTCTCTTTTTCTCTTTTTATTTCTAAGTACGGATTGGCTTTACAACACTGCCTATATCGGATTCCTAGCTCCCACCATCAATCCTCGCGGGGTCCCTGGCAATCAATGCTTTAAGATAGCACCAACCATGGTAACCCCCAGAACCTTGGCTTTCGAGATTTCGGGATTATCCTGCCCATGGCGTTCTGTAGCTAAATCTATACCTTGGCAATCGACATTTCGTGATAATGCCACCCATGGCATCTGAACGAGAAGGTGCTTACATGCCCTCGATAGGATATTTAGATATCCTAGGAGACATGCACCGAGGAGACGTTTGTTATTGCGATTCTTCGAGGGGAATTTCCCACCTCTTCGCATCAAGAACTCTTCCAAATCAACTTTTGTTGATCAACTGCTCCTAATCTAGGTAGCTTTTTCAGAACAGAATAATGCTTTTGCATGATTTTGATAATTAAGCGCACTAAACCAAACTGTGTGTGGATTGGGGTGCTTTGGTTACCGAGTCTCACAAACCAGAGGTTAGTTAATGAGGCCAAATAATCCCTAAGCCTTATACCTAATACTTAAGCTTTGCATTTTCCCCAACCTCTTGAGGACTATCAAGATCTTAACGAATACTTGAATTTTTCAGCTTAAAACACAACCCAAGAGGCCTAAGATCAGCATTCATACTAATCTCTTTTGTCTCTTAGCACTTTGTATCTTTTGTTTCTTTCTTTTGATTTGGTCTAGAACTAAGTAGATTCCTTAATCTTTTACTAATGACTCTTTTTTTATTCCAAACTATACTTATTTTTGACATTTATATCACCTCCCCTTTCTCTCCTCCAAAATGATATGCCATTAATTCTCAAATTTTCCTCCCCTTTCTCCACTTTTTTGTTCTTTTTCAATTTTTTATTTTTTTGGTTTTTTTTCTGGAATATGTATTTTTTTTATGAAACCCTTTCTTGTGAATTGATTTTCACAACGTTTTGCACTTTAATACCCCCCATGCCTACGATTTGCAATGTCCCCATTGTAAATTAGGTGGGTTCGAATTCAACTTAGATTGTACATTAGAACAGGTTTTGGGTGGGTGGACGAGTTAGGATGACTGTTGCGGCCAATTTTAAGCTCAGGTACGGGTACCAGAGGTTGAGTCGGCTATTCTAATGGATAAACCCTAAAATGCAATATAAGTTTAGCACAAGATGTGTCAAGAAGGGTCTCGGGTTTTGCAATAAGATGATGGGTTTTCTCCTATTAGGCGTTGAGTTTAAGGCCATCAACCGGGCGCAATGAGCTCAGGGAGAATGGAGATCAAAAGATACCTCAGCCAAGTTCATATTGGTGAGTTCGATGAACGGCTTAAGTTGCTGGCCATTCACAATAAAAGGTTCAGAGTCAAGGCTAGGTTGACTGATTTCAATGGCTCCATTTCCAAAAATCCATCGGATAAGATATGGTCTAATCCATTTTGATCTGAGTTTTCCTCTAAACAGTTTAAGTTTGGCATGAAAGAGTAAGACTTTCTAACTTGGGTGAAAGATCTTTATGGATATGTGCTTGTCATAAAGGCCTTAACCCGCTCTTTGTAAATTCGTGAGTTCTCATACACGTCATTGCGTAATTCATTGATCTCGCTCATTTGAACCTTTCTGTGGGTTTCTACCTTAGAAAGATATAGATTACACTTCCGTATAGCATAATAGGCTTTGTGCTCCAACTCGACAGGGAGGTGACATGCCTTTCAGTACACCAATCTGAAAGGAGACATGCCCAATTGGGTCTTGTGGGTGGTCCTATCAGCCCACAAGGCTTCTGGAAGTCGAGATGACCAATCTTTCCTATCAGGTCAAACAGTGACCTAAAGGATTTTCTTGATTTCCCGATTTGATAACTCAACTAGACCATTGGTTTGGGGGTGATAAGGAGTAGAGATTCGATGTGACACCCCATATTTGGTCATCAGTGATCTGAACTGAGCATTCGTGAAATGGGTCCTTCCATCAGAGATAATGGCACATGGAATCCAAAATCGAGAAAAGATGTTCTAATGAATGAATTTGATTACCACCCTATTATCGTTGGTTCAAGTTGGAATGACCTAGATCCATTTGAACATGTAGTCAACGGTGAGAAGAATGTACTCGAAGCCATCTGAGATAGGGAAGGGTCCCATGAAATCAATCCCCCAAATATCAAAGATTTCGCATGCAAGAATCGGATGCAAGGGCATCATATCGCGGTGGCTCATGTTGCCCAAGGTCTAGCAATGAGTGCATGCCTTACAGTGATCGTATGTGTCTTCGAAAATCGTGGGCCAGTAAAATCTGCACTGGACGACTTTTGCTGCTATTTTATGTTCGGAAAAGTGTCCACCGTAGGCCTGGTCATAGCAGAAGGACAAAATGTCCTAAATTTCTGCTTCCGGGATGCACCATCTTATGATCTGATCAGCACCAATGTGAAAGAGGTACGGGTCTTCCCAGATGTAGTATTTGGCATCAGAAAGCAATTTGTCTTCCTTGGCTTTCAGCCAATCGGATGAGATCTGATGTGATGCCAAGTAGTTCACCAAATCAGCAAACCAAGGAAGTCCCGTACTAATAGTCAGGAGGTGCTCATCAGGAAAGTGTTCTTTGATGGGTCCGGAAGGGTCAATAATGTTAGAAGGAAGGAAGGATAAGTGGTCAGCTACTACATTCTGCTTTTCCACTTTATCATGAATCTTGAGATCAAATTCTTGCAACAGCAAGATCCATCGGATTAGTCGAGGTTTCGTGTCCTTCGTAAGGAAGTGCCTTACTGTAGTGTGATCTGAGTATATGATAATGCGGGAACCCAAAAGATATGATCTGAATTTCTTTATTGCAAATACTACGGCTAGCAGCTCTTTCTCAGTAACTTTGTAGTTACGCTGAGCCTCGTCAAGTGTCTTGCTAGCATAGTAGATGACCATGGGTTTCCCATCTATTTTCTGCCCAAGCACCGCACCCACAGCATAATCAGATGCATCGCACATGATCTCAAAGTGTTGAGACGAATCAGGGGATTACAGGATAGGTGCTTGGGTAACTTGATCATGTAGGATCTCAAGCACCTGAGTGCACTCCTCAATGATTTTGAAGGAGACATCCTTGGAGAGAAGATTAGTCAGGGGGCACGCGATTTTTGAAAAATCAGGAATGAATCGACGTGCCCCAGAAAGGATAGGATGTCCTTGAACAAGCTAGGCATAGGGAGTTTGGAAATCAGATTTACCTGGCTCGATCAACCTGGATGCCTTTTTCAGAGATGAGATGTCCCAGGACAATTCCTTCAGGTACCATGAAGTGGCTCTTTTCCCAGGAAAGAACCAAATTCACGTCGTTGCACCGCCTGAGGATTTGGACCAATTGCAGGAGGCAATCATCAAAAGATTCTCCAAATACCGAGAAGTCATCCATCAAGACCTCAAGGTATTCGTCTTCCATATCTGAGAATATGGCAAGCATGCACCGCTGAAAAGTAGTTGGTGCATTGTAGAGACTGAAGAGCATCCTCTGGAATGCGTATGTCGTGAAGGGGAAGATGAAGGTGGTCTTCTCTTGGTCCTCAAGATGGATTGCGACCTGGTTATAACCAGAGTACTCATCCAAAAAGTAGAAGAATCAATTTCCCACTAATTTCTCGATGATTTGATCAGTGAACGGTAGTGGGAAATGATCCTTCTTTGTGGAGGAATTAAGTCTTCTATAATCAATGCAAACTCTCCATGAGTTCTCTATACGGGTCGGTATGGTTTCTCCAGTTTCAATCATGATCACGGTGAGTCCTACTTTCTTAGGCACAACTTGGATTGGACTCACCCACCAACTGTCAGAGATTGGGTAGATGATCCCTGCATCTAACCACTTGATAATCTCCTTTTTCATGACATCCTGCAGATTTGGATTCAGGCACCTCTGCATTTCACAGGATGGTCGTGAGCCCTCTTTAGTATAGATGTGATGTGTGCAGTATGAGGGGCTGATGCCAGTCAATCATTGAGAGTCCATCTAATGGCTCTTCGATGTTGCTGGAGAATAAAAATCAGGCGTGTTTCCTGATCAGGTGTGAGTCGATAGTTGATAATCATAGGAAATGTCTGATTGGAACCCAAAAAGATGTATTTGAGATGGTCAGGGAGGGGCTTCAATTCCATAATAGGATTATCAGTAGTAGCAGGTGGTTCAGGGTGGGTGTCGGGAGCAAAGGAAAGAGCTATGTGTGTGTCTCTGATTGGAACCCAAAAAGATGTATTTGAGATGGTCAGGGAGGGGCTTCAATTCCATAATAGGATTATCAGCAGTAGCAGGTGGTTCAGGGTGGGTGTCGGGAGCAAAGGAAAGAGCTATGTGTGTGTCTAGGTTATGTTTAGGCTCCTCAAATTGTGGGTTTTGATCTTCTTGTGGTTAATCAAAAATATTCAGGTTTTCCTTGATACATAGATCGTCAACCACGGCCTCGATATCATAGATTTGTTCTATAACCCCGCAATTAATTCCTTGTTGGGCCTTAAAGATATCGATCTTTAGCGTCTTGCTCCCAAATTTTAACTCAATTTGGCCCTCCTCACAATTAATATTGGTCCTAGCAATGGCCAGAAAGGGTCTCCCTAATATGATCGATGTATTCTTCAAGTTCTCAGGAGCATCCATGTCTAAGACAGTGAAATCCACGGGAAAATAGAAATCGTGTATCCTAACTATGACTTCCTCAAGAATTCCTTTTGGTAACTTAATAGATCAATCGGCTAACTGCAAAGTCATCTCTGTCGGTTTAAGCTCAGATTCCTCAAAGTGGTCTAGTAGGGATGTGGGTATCAAATTTACGGAAGCTCCTAGGTCTAATAAGGCTCGATCAAATTGTATATCACTAATAGCACAGGAGATTAGAGGGGTGCCTGGGCCTTTTACCTTAGGTAGGAGTTTGCTTAAAATGACGGAGCTAGGTTGCTCCGACAGTACGATTGGGTTCCCACCTTTGGTTCACGGCTTACACTTGGGTGTACACATGTCTTTTAGGAATCGTGCGTAAGCTGGTATGTGGCGAATCGCATCCATCAAGGGAATGTTTATATGGACCTGCTTAAAGAGCTTGACCAGTCCTCCTCAGGTGCCACTAGTTTGGTTGTCTTCTTTCCCTTGGTCAAGGCCTCAGGAAATGGAACCTTAGATGGTTCCTCTAGAATTGGCTTAGGCTCTTTATCAGGGATAGGTGTGTCTTGGATGACCAATCTAGGGTTAGGGTTTACGGTCTCAAGCATGTTGTGGCTAGGAAAGGGTGGTTTTTGTGTTGCTTTGCCACTACGGGTGGTGACGGAATTTAATCCTGCCTGATTTTAGTTTGAGTTGGGCAAAATAGGTGTCTGTTGCTGAAATCCTAAGTATGAAGTTGAAGCATCCATTCCATCAGGTGATGGAGCAGAAGGGGTCTGATAAACAAAGTGAGCTTGGCCTTGATTTGGGTTCATAATGCACCTCTGGTTTAGCACGTTATTCGGGTTTAAGAGAGGCTGAGAAGGAAGTGCACCAGGTTGGCAAGCACTTGGCAGCTAGGCCAATTGATTTCATAACTCAGAGATCTCTTCTTTGTTCTGCTTTTGCATGTCAACCAAGGTCTGGAGAATCAAAGATGTATGATCTTCTTTAGGTGGTCTAGATTGAAAATTTTGAGTAGGCCTTGGTTGGGTGGGTTGATAAGGATGCGGTACCTGTGGTTGGGGTTGGAATTGAGGTCTTGGATTTGGGTTATTTCCTGACCACGAAATGTTAGGATGATTACACCATCCAGAGTTGTAAGTGTTGGAGAAAGGATTATTCTGGATGGTGTGAAAATCCTCGTAGGGCTGAGGAGCTCCGAGATAATCAGGGTATGGGGGTTCAGAGTTCCCACAATTGAGGTAGGCTGACCCGGAGTTTCCTTCGAAGCCATAATCAGACGGGGGTGAATATGCATTCATCCCCAGGGTGTAGTAGATGTTATGCGTAGCCTCCCTTCTCGTGGGCAGGTGTGCATATGTGCTTTGAGGTGCAGAGGTGGATTTGTGTAGATGACGAGTGATGTCATCCACCTTCTTCTCAATAATGGAGACCTTGTCCAATTGACTGGCTACCAACTCCAGATCAACGGATGTAGAAAGGCCTCGGGATTCATGTACCCCTTGATTATTTGTCAATGCACGGGTGGACATCCGGTTGTACACACCCAATGACTCATTGTTCAGGGAGTTCAAGCACATGTTCTCGAGAATTTCCCAGATTGTGTCTTCATGTTTACCCATGATGCTACCACCACAGGTTGCATTGACAAAGAGCTTGATGTCCTCACGGCGTCTATGGTAAAAGAATTGGACTTGTTCCCACTTTGGAACTCTGTGATGGGGGCACTTACGCATGAGATCTAGAAAGCGATCCCATGCCCTGTGTAGAGATTCTCCCACTCCTTGGGAGAAGTGCGTGATTTAGTGCCCCATCGTGTTTGTATGACCAATGGGGTAGAATTTTTGCAGGAAGGTAGTTTGAAGTTCTCCCCATGTGTTGATCGTGTGTGGTTGAGTTTGGAACCAGTGAGTGACTTTGTCAGCCAGAGAGAATGAGAAGAGCTTTAAGAGTAATCCGTCCCAATTCTACACATCTGCCCCAAAAATGTGGGCAAGATGTTTTAGATTTTTGATGTGCTGGAAAGGATCCTCAGAGTTCAAGCCATGAAATTTTGGGGTCATATGAAGCATTCTAGGCTTGAGATCTACCTCGGGTCCTCCTACGGGATTATTGATTCGGGGTTCGATCTCCACCACTGCAAGATTATAGTGATCTCGCATTTGAGGATGCAGCGGTGGGTTGATGATGGCATTGATTCGAATTTGGAAATCATTGAATTGTTGCTCAAGATTAGGTTGATCTTCTCGGTGATCCATAGTTGATGAAGGGGAAGTAGGTTCTAAATTAGAGGATATGTCAATGCGATCGGGTTGTTGCACAAACACGGAAGTCGAGGCTTGACCTCGATGAGGGTGAATAGCTAATGGAGGCCTCAAGTATGGTCCTAAGGATCTCCTCCCGAACATGCACTGATGGAGTAGATGAGGGATAGTAGGTGATGGACCCAATCAAGACACCCAAAAAATTTGGATGACTATAGAGGTTCGGGGCGGATGATACCCCTTAGTCAGAAAGCCGTCCACCTGAGAATTACCTGGGCAACCAAAGTGGGAGAGTCTTGAAAAGACCACTACATGGTAGAGTGCCCCCACGAGTTACAGGGTTTCCCCCACCCAACCTCTCTTGTCACTAAGGATCCAGGTAGACCAGAAAGGGGACTTAACCTCTTAAGTCTACCAGTTTTAGATTAAGATCAAAGGTGCTTATGATTTCACTTGAACTTTAAGATGTTTTTGTGCAAAGTGACCTAATTTGAAGATTGGTTAACCTAACAAGGTGGGTCAACTTCACCTATTTTGTCCTTTGAAAAATTTAGGTCCCTCTTTTAGTGTTCAAATGAAATTAAGAGCCGGATTTTAGGATTTACTTCAATAGATCAATTCAACCAAAGCTTAGGCACACACTATTTGCGAAGATCAATTCTTGATTAAGCAAGTATGTCTCTAAAACCTTAAACTGGAAGCCCTAATTGGCTCTGATTGGTCCAATTCAATTTTGGCCATGTGTGGTACCTAGGGCTTAAGCAAGAAGGTAATAGCCCTAGATACCTTAAGTCCTAAGTAGGTGCACAAATCAAGGTTTGGATGTTTCTCTAGAATATATCAAATCAGGCAACTTGACGATTTGTCTACAAATAGAATGCAAGTATCCCTAATTGAGTTTTTCCTTTTCTAGCTTTTCAGAATCAAGGGCTTAAAAGAGGGTGGATGGAGTTTACCTACATCGGTAGTGGCTGATGTACAGTTGATCTTCCACTAATGAATCCCTGAAATAGATCACAATCAAAAGAGATAGAGCAAGTTAGTACCAAATCAGATATTGCAATCAAGAGATCTAAGTTGCATGTCGCTACCTGGCAATGGTGCCAAAATGTTGTTGTTCACTCTGAAACGGATTTTAAAATCAATGCGTGTAGTATAGGTTGAATAAGCGCAAAAAAAAAAGTAAAATTTATAGCTCGAATATCAGAAATGAAGTAAGAGGTCAAACATAGGGGGCAATTAGCAAAATAATTCTCAAGATCGCAAATCAAATGCAATATAAGCAATGTATAATAGAATTTCAAACAAGAACGATATATAAATGAAATCTGATGTCAATAATGAAAAAAGAATGGGGTAAAATGGTGATTTGAATCACCAATTATCCTTCACAATTATATCAAATAACTCAATAGTACTAAGAAAATAAATGCCACGTAAGATAAGTGCACAGTGCACTTCAAATAAAGCTCAGACAATCAGATAGCTTAAATCATTCACTGCTTCTGCTTCTTTTGTGAGGCTTCTCTCTTCTTCTTCTTTTGGTTGTGCCTTCTCTCTTCTTTTTCTTCTACTCAGGCTTCCTCTCCTTCTTCCTTCTTCACGTGCAAGGGGGGGTTCCTTAAATGGCTAAGTGTTAGCTGTTGGTCCTAAGAGCAAAACCCCTGCCCCCATGTGCTATCTCTCCTTCTCTCTCAGGGATCCACCCACCCAGGGCCTCGGGTTATTAGGTATTCGAGTAGAGCACACTTGGGACCAGGGCTGCCAGCCATGAGTGGCAATCAAGGAGTGCATGGTTAGGCAGGTAATCGGATGCACCAGACCCGCAGGGGACAGTGTCACAGGCGAGGCACGTGAGGGGTGTGGGGACCTCACCCCCTGTGTTCTGTCGAGGTGAATAGCTTATGAGATCAATTCAATTTATGCAAGTGCGAGTCTTCTTTAGCTTTTTAGGTGGGACTAATCCCACCACCTTCTCCTACGTGCAACTGCTACGGTGGATTGGTCAATTGTAGGTGAAGGAGTGGTCAATGCTCCTAAATGACTGGCTAATTGTGATCCAGGAAGAGTGCCATGAGTCCTAGAGTAGATGCCCGGAGCTAGCAAGCCAAGAACATGCTTTGGAGCTTCTTTGAAGAAGCTCCAGCAATGGAGGCTTCACCTATGGCCTGAAAATAAGAATAAGGCCTAATGGCTATGTCAAAATAGTTTAGAACCTTCACTGGTTGTCATGGAGTGCAACGGTGGTGGTGGTGTGCTGTGAGTGCCTGTTAGGTGGTCTAACAACCTCAAGAAGGTTGGCTGGAGATGGGTTTGTTCGGTGGAAGGTTTGGAGGAGAAATTGACCTAACTAGGCTATGGCTATTGCTCCTGGGGTCGACGAGGAGGTGTAGGGATGAATGGCGAGGGGTTTGGTGTTGTGTGGAGCGAGATGTGCCTCACCGGAGGAGTGGCCAGTCATGGAAGGGATGACGGTGAATAGGCGGTAGCGTGGTTGAAATTGATTATGGTTGGGATGAAAATGAAGTAGAGGAGTTAGGGGACTTATCTAGGTAGTTGGCAAAAGACAGGGATTCAAGGCAGTGCTGATTACGGTATGGTCGGTGTCGGGGAAGAAAGTACTCCGGTGAGTAGGAATCGGCAAGGAAGACGGAGGATAGGGCATCGACGGGTATAGCACGATGAGGAAGAGAGTGGGGGAGATAAATCAGCCATCGGTACTGCGTGCGGACGAAGGATGGAGTCGGAGCAGCTCACCGAATGTCAAGGAGCTTTAGCTGGATGAGGAGAGACGAAATTAAGGGGGAATCCGATCGAATTCGAGCGTGGAATCTTCGGTTTGATCTGGGGGTCCTTTTATAGGCCTCTCGAGGGAATTTTGGGCTTGGGAAGCAAACTTCCTAAGCCTGGAAAGCTTCACTAAAGATAGGAATTCCAAGATACCCTAATCTCTCATGCATTCGCATGAGATTGGGAAGGTTTGAGAGGTTGGGAATTGTCTCAAAAGGAAGGGAATTCCTTGACGAACTTCCCTTTCAAATCTGAGAGGGATTCGTCAAGGAATCAAGGAGAACATGCCAAATTTAGGTCATCAAAATTTGTAGGAATAGGATTCATGGTAGTAGGGACCCTGTTGTGAAAATGATGACAAAGCTGGTGGGTTATCTACAAGGTTTTTGAAAGTTGAGGGCATGTGTGTGAGATAAAAGAATTAGACAGGACCAAATTGCAAACTAAGTCAAGATAGTCTGAGATTGGGCCCAAATTTTCGTACAAACATAATTTGGACCTAAGTAATCTAATGGTGTAGTTGGATTTTGGTTTTGACCAAGTTTGACTGGTAATTTGCATAATTACCCAAATTAGGGCAAATGTCAGTCTGAGACTCTATTTTGGGTCAAGACGGGTTCTGATGGTCAAATTGAAGGTACCAAACCCTAAAGAAGATTTTTATATGAATTTTAGAGGGTTTAGGTGAATTTTATCCTAATTAGAACCTCAGTTAATTAAGCGGGTCTATTTTTAGGGTTTCAAAAGTCATTTAATTCTCAGAACACACGAAAACCCTTTTCTATCTGTATTAACCCACTTGTTGGATATTTAAGACCATTTGACCCTTAATTACCCTCTGGGAAAACCCGTGGTTGTTCTTCATTCAAGATATGATAGTAAAATTGTAGTTTTAACCCTATTTTCTTATCTTTCTCTCATAATGATTATGCAATGAACTATGGCTCTCTGGCAGTTATGTAGGAGCATTTATTCCTTGATAATGACTAAATTGAGCTAGTTATGGCTCATGATGGTGTTCCCATCGATTACCTAATAGATGAACAGCATGGATCACTAACTAGAAACAAAGATTCAACATAATTCTTGGGATGGATCGAGGGCTTGCTTATCTGCATGATGAGGGAGCCAACTCCCCAAGCTCGGTACTTTCCATTGCCTTTGTGATCATGGTTTCCAGTAGTTGTGTATGTTGATTAGTCATATTATGCATCAGTTCACTCTCAGGTAGTGCTAAAGTAATAATCATGCTTGATGTGTTTGATGTGCTAAAGTACTCTCAAGCATAATATTTTGGAAAATAATGATAGTAAGTCTGTGACAAATAGTAGAGACACTCAGTTGGTATACTTTCATGAAGCACCAAATAGATTCCAGTCACCATGTTCTTTTAGTAAAGGTCATTCTAATCAAAATTTCCTATTCCTGATCAACAGGTGAGACTTGATCAGGATAATCAAATTCTCAGGTTGTTTAAGGATCATGTTAGCAAGACATTATTTCTTGATGACTTTGGATTTTATGAAACTCACCTTCCAAATCATGCAAGCTAGAAGGGTAATGCAATAGTTCTAGATAATCCTACCTGGAAGGGTAATTAGAACCTACCTTGTATCCAGATAATCCCACCAACAGGTAGATTTCTTTAAATTTTGGTTTGCTAGTTTGGTTGTTGCTCAGTTTAATTGAATGTGTATACCATACTTTGCATGTCCAACAACAAGTGCTTGAAGTAAGTAGCCATATTGCATTGAAAGTGAAAAAGTTTCCGAAACATTGTGTCATACTTTGGCTAACTTTATGTATGGTGGTCAATTTCATTCTGCAACAAGAACACAAATTATAATTATCAACTTTGTTGCTTGTTCCTAAAGCGACAAGCCTCAGCACCCTTCTTCATTGTCACCAGTCCATCTAGTGGCCATCCAATGTTCTACCACCCCTGTTATCAGATCTGGTAGCCTGATGAACTGTAAAAAGGATGTATTCATCTGGTCTTGAAGTACACATAAATATGTGCTTACTGTGTACTTAGAGGGATATACCATTTTTATAAGCCTCACACTTACGATAAGGTTGAAACAAATTTCAAATTCTGATGCAATCCAAGCCATGATCATGGCGATGATGACCTACAGTTTTATGCTTAAAACTTTGTATTCTTATCACCGCTTTGAACCCATTCATGTCTTAACCTTTGGTACCAATGCACCTCCTCCTGTTTCAGCACCTCATCATATTGCTTTTGAAGTTCCAATTCCCTACTGTAATTACTTTTTTCTGCTGACCTCCCCTGTAAATTAGCAAGCTCAAACTCAATATTTGCTTTTCTTTCTTCCAATTTACATTTGATTTCCACTAAGAGAATGTAAACTCAAAGGTCTTCATACCGGAATGTCCTGTCAGTTAGTGAGAGAATGTATTGGGAGAAATATGATGAATTGAAGAATCGGCAATGAAAGGGAGTGAGTGAGGTCAATATACGAGTTTAGGAATGGACAAACAATACGGTTAAGGATAGATTGGGAAAGTTGAATTCATGCGGGGAAACAATGCCATGTTATTGTTTTTGGTAAGGAAAAGAGTCCTAAAAGCATTTGACACTACATTTGGAAACTACTAACGTCTATAATGTTCAATAATCCCATATGTTAAGGAGTTGTTATGTGTCCTACTCTTTTTTTTTTCCGATTGACTTTGCCTCTCTTTCTACATGAAAGAGCAATATCAACTATTCTCACCATGAATATTAATCCTACCATGATATGCATTTGCAGGCTGAAGGACAACATTCAGATGATGCAAGAAACCATCAAGATCCACCAAATGATCCAGCAGCCAAGAGGCAAAAGGTATGGTGTTCTTATCACCTCCATTGCTTGAGCTTATCTAGTTTAGGAAATTATTTTGGGTCATTGCATCAACAACTTCATTTTAAACTATTTTCTGTACTATGTAGTTCACAAGACATGGTAATGCAGGCCTGCGTAGCCATCATCTCCAATTATAAATTGTATTTTTGGTCAACATTATTCACTAACAAATGACATCCTAATTTTGTGAATATATGGTTTCTCATTAATTCCTTTCTGAAGTTCTTGTAAATGATGGATATATCCTTCTCTGAAAAAAGATATGTGAGCCTCTTGGATGTGAACATTATATTTCCATGCTATACTTTTTCCCCCTATTATTTTAGAAAAGTAATGTATTTCATGTTTGTTATGCTTGGACTAAGGTCTTTATGCATTTTCGAAACAGGTCATGCCCAATATGTTATGTCAGTTTGAATTGATTTGATTCTGAGTCTTTTGTTGCATCAATCATCTCAAGTAGATTAAGTAATGTGCAGTTAGTGATGTATTAAGTATCCAATTTCACTCTTGGAGCAGAACAAGCAAAACAAGCGAATTTTTGGGAGGAATAAAATAATTTCACTCCTGAAATCTTAAGTATCCAATTTCAGAATTAAGAGCTCAATGCTGGAATTAATGTGTTGTGGAATTGGGGCTTTCAAATATGGAGTAAAGTGATGATTCTAGTAATAAACAACGCCTGAGTTAGTTTGCACAGTGGAATTGGCATTGAGATATTTTCTTCTATGGTGTTGTAGATATCAAGATTTCAGCTGACTAGTTAGGAAAGGATGCTTCTGGACATAAAAGGAATGGAGCTGCTGAGGATATGCATATCCTTTTTTATTAAATGATTTTTTCCCAGAAGGTTGAGTAGTACTGAGTTTTGACCGAACTTGTTTAGAAGTTCTCCCCCTTTCCAATTTGACTTTTCAGACATAAATGGGAGATAGTTTGTGTTTCCAATTAGGGAAGGACAAATTGATGGAGAGGTTCTTACCGAGACATTACAAATACAAAAGGCTGATTGCTAATCAGGATACCAATAACGCCTTTGGCCGCAAGGTGTCTGTAAATTAGCATGCTCAAACTGAGAGAAAACTCTTTTTATAATAATATTATGCGCATGTCCTAAATAGCAATGCCATATATCCACTAAGGCCTTTTGAGAAAGATATGTTGCAAGAAAGGAGCTATTGGAAATTGTGTGAGGTTGTTGGTGAAGTTGCGATCTTTGGTGGTGCTATAGGGGAACGTGGGGCTTATCTTCACCAAGGGGCATTTGAAGGAGGTCAGAGAGGAGGTCGCCAAGTACATGGTTTGGCTTTCTTGCTTTGTCTTCCTTGGTGTTCTATTTGTTTCGTTTAATGTTGGATTTTTGGAGGAAAGATTGAATCTTTCATTTCCTTGGTGATTGGATTGGTAGATGATTGAGTAAAGTGAAGTAAGTCGAGATCATTAGGGTGCTTAGAGTTGGATTGGTGGTTTTTGGTAAAGGCATGCCCATTATATATCTAATTTTAGGTACAGAAGTATGGTCAATTGCTTAGAACATATGTGAAGAGACAGTTTGATCCTTTGTGTGGTGATAGCAATAGTTTAACGAGTAATGGCTTGCTGGTCATTTTTTAATGCAAATAAGGCTGACCCTTCTTGATATTTGATTAAGTTTCTCAAAAAATAGATGATTAAGTAGCTATTTTTCAATGTAGACATATATACTACATAATTGATTTGTGTAGTAAATTATGGTGGATTGCTTGGAATATACTTGAAGACACATTTTAATCCCCTATTTCGAGATAGCTATAGTTTTGGCAGGTAATGGCTTATTGGTTAATTAGTATGCAAATGTAGCTGTTCGTTCCTGATATAAGCTAGTGTTTTTTGTATTTATTTTGGTAGAGGTGCTCCTCCAAGGATCCTCAAAATCTTTTTTGATCTTTTCACTTCTAGGACCACATTTGTTTGGGTTTCTTGCAAACTGAGTGATTAGGCTATGGTTTTAGCATTGTCTGGATGCCCTCTCAGCTTTCAACTTTTCAAGATATGGTAGAGGATTTTGTACTATCTGGCCAAAAAAAAACTTATGCTCTTTTAGAGAGATTTGGAAACCCTCAAGCTTGATATATAAATGGAACTATCCTCTCTATTGTCTACTATTACTTGTATATTAAGGAATGGATGTGCCTCTTGATCATGAATCTAGTTCTCTTTCAGTTTCAACCCCAATATCATGTTATTGGCATCTCCAATTTGTATATACTAACTGACATTATAAAATATACATTTCATTTGTTAAATGTTTTCACAATAACAAAATTTAATTATATGTTGTGATCAAACTTATAGATAGGAGTTCCTTAAAAGTAAAACTCTTGGAAAAGATATGTGATTTGAGAATACAAAATCCAAAAATATGAAGTATACTACTTTAATGCACCATTTTCCAATACTCTTATGATTCAAATTTTTACAATTTATCTTCTGCAAAATATTATTCAAAAGAACTTTGAAAGCAAATGGAGAATCAAACTTATCGGTTAGCTCAGCACAAACTGAGTGGAAAAAACCAACCATCAATATACTAATATTATAATAATATTGTTACCTGAGGTGGTGGATAGGGAAGTGATATTCCTTTAATTAGGCTCCATTGTTCATTTATTTGGCAGATTATTTTCGGTGATTTTGATATCTGGAAACATGTTCATTGATAATGACAGCAATATAAAGCAAAAAACTTCTTAAATTTAAGCCTTAAAGGAAAAAACACTAAGGTTGAAATGATGCAACTACAACATGGTTTCATGAGGTTTCTATGCCAATCAGCAATTCTTTACACAATTCAATCTCTCAGACTGCCAATCTAGGGAAAACTATTTCTTGACTGGTTTTCTAAATTCCACCTGTGATGTAATCGTCTCTCTGGGTTTGCCATGCATGATATAGTTGTGTCTCTATTGCATGGTGCCCAATTCTAAATACATAACTTAGTTTGACAATGTTTGATGATTTTGTGTTTACATAATGCGGTCATTGTTATCAAGTTGGTGCACCTGATTGTGTTGGACTTGTTGCACCCATAGATGTTGTTGTTCCTCCTGGGAATACTGGGTTGGATCCCTCCCAAACAACTTTCTTCCAGGTGTGCCATATCAGCCTCTTCTCTGTTGATTAAACATTTGTAGAGTAATTCTAACTACTATACACATTCTCTTTTTGTCTCCTCTAGGTTGTCAACATTCTCACCAAGGTTAAGAAGGGAACTGTTGAAATTATTACCCCGGTTGAACTTATCAAGAAAGGCGATAAGGTTGGATCATCAGAGGCTATCCTACTTGCCAAGCTTAGCATCAGGCCATTCTCATATGGTCTCGTGCTTGCGTCTGTTTATGATGATGACTCGATCTTTAGCCTTGAGGTTTTGGATTTAACCAAAGATGATCTAGTTGAGAAGTTTGCTACTGGTGTTTCCATGGTCGCTTCTCTATCCCTGGCCATTTCTTGCCCAACCCTGGCTAGTGCTCCCCACATGTTTATAGATGCTTATAAGAATGTTCTTTCTATTGTGATTGTGACTGAGTACTCGTTCCCGCAAGCTGAAACTGTCAAAGAGTACTTGAGGGTTTAATTAAATCTCTTTTTTATATGGTAAATTAACTTTCCTGGTTAATCAAACATATTACATGATTGTGCAGGACCCAAGTAAGTTTGTTGTTGTTGCTGCACCTGCTGCTGTTGTTGCTTCTGTCGAGCCTATTGTTTTTTTGTTACATTTTAAGAGCAATGCTATATATATGGTCAGCTATCCTTGTCTTCTCGAATCTTCTATATTTCCCTGCCACTTTAGCATTGATTTTGTCAATCACATCCAAGGAATGTGTCAGCTATCATGTCTTTTCGGCACCAAGTAGTAGGATTAAATCCACTAATCCTTGTTGGAATGCTTCACCCCAAGATAAATTTATCCCATGGTTGGGCCTACAATCTCGCATTAGCTTATTTCGATTGTAATTTTGACTATGTACACTAGTCATCAAAATTTGTGTCACTTTTCCAGTTCTTTTTATCAAATATTACCTTGAATTGATAATATTTGCATCACTCTAACCTTTTCTTCGTGATAGATTCCATTTGGTTGAATTTTTTAATTGTTAGATGTCATGCACATTGCAAGCAATTGGCTTCAATTATTAGAAACCAGCCTATCAATTTCTTGTTTGAATTCAACAAATGGAAAGCAATGTTTTGTACCTCTCTTCAGTGGACTTGAGAGCTTTCTTCAGTTCAGCTAGCTAACATAGTGCATCAGAAATTTCAGATTTCTTCATCTCCAGTTCATTCTTTGATTCTTTTGCTTCAGCATCTGCTTCCTTCAAGGTAGAGGCCAACCCATCCATTATTTCAGCTCCTCAAGCGCTTGAGATTTCTCCTTTTCCAGATAAACCAAGTGCTCCTTTGCAGCCTTCAGCTCCTCCTTCAGAGCATTCAACTCAACAATGCAATAGTAGAGATGCTCCTCCTTCAGTGGTCTATTTCCTTGGTAGATAGATAGATTTTGGAGCTTAGTAGGTATTATATATATTTGCTTCTTTTCCATCCTTATTCTAAAAGAATCATCTTTCCAGATATAGCAGTAGCAGCAGCAGATGCAGATGCAGCAACAGTAGGTACACCTTTCCAAATGTAGCAACAGTAGTAGCAAATGCAGCAATAGCAGAAGCAGATGTAGATGCAGCAACAGTAGTAGCAAATCCACCAATAGCAGCAGCAGATGCAAATGCAGCAGTAGTAGGTACACCTTTTCAGATGTAGCAGGAGTAGTAGCAAATGCAGCAATAGCAGCAGCAAATGTAGATGCAGTAGCAGCAAATGTAGATGCAGCAATAGCAGCAGTACATGCAAATGCAGCAACAGCAAGTACACAAAATTTGTGTACCTCATGTGTTGGCTATCATTTATTATTGTAAATCACATTTTGTGGTTTATTTATATACCCTGTTTGATGATAATCCTAGAGAACCTTTTGACTCAATGATGAAAATCTTTGGTTGTTTCACAAAAATGTGTATAGCTATATGATGAATCTTCTCATACACTCATGGTTAAGCTATGTTTTCTATAGTTTTTTTTTTGCTATTTAACCCACTGAGCAATCATTTAGAGGCCTTAGCTGGTTTGCTTTGCTAAAATTTATCGCCTTAGTTTGCTATGCTTATTTATAAACTTTTCCCTAAAGAATGTGTTTGCTAAATGCCCTATAACTTCCCTTTGAAAAAATAGTCATCTTCTACACTCTCCTTGGACTGCCATTGAAATCTTAATAAAGGCATTACTGTATTTGGACATCAGTGTATGTAATTGTAATCCCTTTTTTCTTTTTAAGTTCATGTTTTGATGAAGATAATTGCCTGAATGAGTGTAGAGAAGCAAGCTTCTAATGTGAATGGAGTGTCCAAGGGAGCTTCTGTCTGAATTCTTATTTTGACTGGGATGAAATGTCATTTGCCAGGGTTCGTAATTTTTATGCCTAGAACATTCGCTTGAAAATGTCATTGGCATTGTCTGTTAAGTTATTGTGAGTGCCTCAATGCAACATTTTTTTGTCAAATTCACTCCTATACATGTATCACACTGTGGTTCTTGGTTATTTTACTCTAAAACTACACTCTTGTATCAATCAGATATGCAGCAGTTTTGCTTATTCACATCCATGTTTGTAGTAATTTTGCTTGTTCGCATCTAAGTTTTTGTTACTAATGCAAAAATAAAAAGATTGAAATATGATTCTCTTGAAATTTCTTGGTATTTAAGTTGGTGACATGATCTCTAGAATACTTTTAAGGATGATGAAGTTGATCTACGGACACAACAAGATGGACAGGAATCTATTGGGATTAATACTTTTGTTTTAAGAGACCTTTGGTCACGGTTTATTAGCTGTGACCAATGGTAGCCTTTGGTGCCGGTGGCACCTTTGGTGACGGTTAAGGAATCGTGACTAAAGCTTTCTCTTTGGTCATGGTTTTACAACTATGACTAAATGTCTTTGGTCACCGTTTATAACCATGAGCAAAAGTGTGGAACCTAGCTACAGTGGGGGCTTTGGTGAATGTTTTGTGTGGAACAGTCACCAAAGCCTCAGCTTTGGTGACGGTTTTGGGTGGAATCATCATTAAATATCTCCGCCTTTGGTGACGATTCTTGGTGAAATCATCACCAAATCCTTTGGTCACCCTTTATAACCATGACCAATGCTATGGAACCTAGCTACGGTGAGGGCTTTGGTGACGGTTTTGGGTGGAACCGTCATCAAAGTCTCAAGCTTTGGTGACAATTTTGGGTGGAATAGTCACCAAATATCTCCACCTTTGGTGATGGTTCTTGGTGGAACCGTCGCTAAAGACCCTTCCGCAACGCAACTTTTGCTGACGCTAATTGGTGATGGTTGTAAACCCTTTGGTGACGATTTTTAATGGTGACCAAAAGGCTTCTTTGTTGTAGTGTAGGAGACAAGCACCGAGGAGATGGTATGTTATTGCGCATCTTCGAGGGGAATTTCCCACATCTCCATGCTGGGAACTCGTCCAAATCAACTTATGTTGATAAGTCGCTCCTAATCTAGGTAGCTTTTTCTGAATAGAACAAACGCTTTTGTGTGATTTTGATTAATTAAGCGCACTGAACTAGACTGTGTGTGGATTAGGGTGCTTAGGTTACTGAGTCCCACAAACCAGGGGTCAGTTAACGAGGTCGAATACTCCATAAGCCTTAGACCTAATACATAAGCTTCGCATTTTCCTCAACCTCTTGACTATCCAGATCTTAATGGATACGTGAATGTTTAAGCCCTAAAACAAGCCCAAGAGGCCTAAGATCAGCACTCATACTAATCTTCTTGTCTCTCTATTATTCTAGGACTTAATTTTTTTCTTTTGATTTGGTCTAGAACTTAAGTAGATTTCATTATCATTTACTAATGACTATCCCTTTTTTGTTTCAAATTGTTGCTCCTTTTTGGCATTTAAATCACCTCCTTTTTTTCTCCTCAAAAATTAAGCTCACAAAATTTCCTCCCCTTTCTCTATTTTTTTGTTCTTTTTCGATTTTTTTTTTGGTTTTTTGAATGAGTAATTTTTTTGTGAGAACCCTTCAGAAACTTGAATTTTTACATGTTTGCACTTTAACACCCCCCCATGGCTAAGTTTTACAATGTCCTCATTGTAAATTGGAGGGTATGAAATCAGCTTGGTTCACGAGTTAGAACAGGACCAAAGGGTGGGTGAACGGGTCAGGATGACTATTGCGAACAATTTCTAGCTCTGTTATGGATACCAAAGGTAGAGTCAGCTGTTCTAACTCCGAACTCAAAGTATAATAGATGTGAAGCTCAAAAGGATAATCAAATGGATCTCAGGTTTTTGAAATGATGGGTTGCCTCCCGTTAAGTGCTAAATTCAATGCATTTAACCGAGCAGAAAGTGGTCACGGAAAAGGAGTGGTCAAATCAGATGAATTTTTTAGAATAAGCACCTTGATCAATAGCCAGGTGCTTGTTCAGATCAACAGGTTGATGATGCAGCTTAAACCTAATCAATCTGGTGGGTTGATGGATGTGAATTGTTGTCAACGTTTTGTGCGGGTTTAAAGTATATCACGTTGTAGTACAACCGACAAAACGTCTAAACAAATATAAAGAATTTTATTACTCGAAGACCGGAGTATCCGAGGTCGATCACAGGGAGCAAATGGAATTTAATACTAGTCAAAATGTAATTGAACACTCTAATTTACTCAAAATATCAATTCAACTATGGATGTATGCGATTAAAATTAGTTAGGACAAAAAGAAATGAAATTGGACGTCTGATCTTGTGATCAGACGTCTTAAAAGTATGTTCCCTTTTCTTCTTAATTATTCTTCTTCCTCTGCAGTCTCTCTGTTTCTTCTTTTTCTGCTGCTGTGTTTGCTTTCTTTTCTTCTCTTTCTTCTTCTCCTGCGAAGGCTTCTTTCTTTCTTCTTTGGTCTCTCTGTTCTTCCTGCCTTTCCTTCTTCCTTCTCGCGACCAAGTCTTTCTTCCTCAACGTTCAGCCTGTGCCTACACAGAGCAAAACCTATCCTTTCTCCCTCTACCCACGCGTCTCTCGCTCTCAAGAAATTCACTCAGGGATGCTCTCCCAGAGCCACAGCCATAATCGGGTCGGATCGTACCCGGGACCAGGCGCACCTGCAGGTGGTGTGATGAGCGAGGAGTGCGTAGGTTTAGTTCGGGTCAGATTCGCCAGATCCGCGTGGTCAAGCCGCGGACGAGGCGGGTGTGGGGTCAGTGAGGGACCTTACCCCTGTGCTTACGGAGGCACTAAGACGAAAACACAAAAACAACTTATATGCTACCTGAGTGTTGCAATCCCACGATGTGGGACTATCTGGTCTCGCCTTCATGCACGGCCGCAGAGTTTTGTCGCTCGATCGCCCAAGCTATTTACTCTGCTGGTGCTCCTTGCTGGACTCACTCACCTCGGCTGCTTCGCAACACTTGCAAGAGTATGCAGCACCTGTAGCCTGGGAGACCGGGTGCCTGGAGCTTCATTGGAGCTTCATCAGAGGTCGTCCATGGCGGCAGGAGCTCAAACACTGTCATGCACAAAATGAGCCTCTCGGCCCAATCAGATCAGCTAGAGACCTTCACCGTGGCACGGCGAAGGCGATGGACGATGCTGCAGGCCGCAGGTCGGCCTAGGCGTGCGTGCCTAGGTCAACCTGTGACCGGAGATGATGGGTTGTTCGGGGGGTGATTATGGAGGTCTGGAGTGGCAGTTGTGGGGTGGAGCAAGTTACTGCTGGTGAGGCGGAGCTCTCGAGGTGGTTGGCAAGCCGTGTGGGGGGCTGGAATGGTGGAAGCGGCTCGCCGGAGGTCGGTCGGTGATGTGGAAGATGAGGGTGGTCAGCGTCGGTCGAGGGGTAATCAGATGAGATAACAGGGGGAAAACAGAGAGGAGAGGATGGAGAGGAGTTCTAACCTAATTGTAAGGATGAAAGGGAACGGAAGGGGGACAGCAGTACCTGCTGTCGCCGGAGAAGATGATGCCCAGTGGGGGAGAACGGCGGCGACGACGGGGCTGAGGCGGCGTGCGCGAGTACTGCGCGACGCGGAGGGAAGTCAGGAAGCTAACTCTGCCACTGGTTTTGTGGCAGAGCGAAGAGGGAGGGGAGGGGGGCTCGCCGGAGCTTGCTGGGACTTTTGGCCGGGTAGGAGGAGACTAATTGGGGGTGGACACTCGGCCAAATCAAGCTCCCCTCTGCGGCAGGGTCTGGGGGGTGTTTTATAGGTGCTGGCCGCTCCTATCAATGCATGGAGAGCACGCAATTAGGTCTGCTGGCTTGCCGGAGTTGGAAGGAAGGTGGATACCCAAATCTCTCGTGCGTTCGCACGAGAGATTGGGTTCACACCAGCGACTGTAATTGGCTTTATAAGGAAGGGAATTCCTCAGAGAATCCCCCTTCCATTTCTGGGAGAGAATCTCTGAGGAATTAGAGAGCAATCTCTCTCGAAACTTCGTTGGAGCTCGGTTCTGCCCTAGCAATGGCGACAGGACCGGTTTGCAAAGGAGGCGAAGAACCTAGGGGGCTCTCTGCAAAGGTATTCAAAAGATAGGGACCTATGTGTGATTTGGGTGTACTAAATTGCAAAGTAGGTCAAGATGACCTCCCCTTAGGTCCAAATTTTGGTATAAACCTAATTTGGACCTAAGGAATCCAATGGAGAAGTTGGATTTCAGGTTTGACCTCATTTGACTGGACATTTTGCGTAAAAACCCAAATTAGGTTAATTGAAGAGCTAGGACCCTAATCTAGGTCAAACTAGGTTCCAAAGGCCAAATTAAATGTTCCAAACCATAGAGGATGTTTTTCCATGATTTTTAGAGGGTTTACTTGATTTTTATTCGGACCAAAACCTTGTTAATTTAAGCGGGTCTGTTTTAGGGTTACCAAGTGTCATTTAGTTCTTAGATTGCACATGAACCCATTTCTAATTAACTCAACCCATTTTTTATCTTATTTGGACCATTTGACCTATGTTTTGCTTCTGAGAAATCCCATTTATGTACTGCAATGGTAAAATTACAGTTTTAACCTTTATTTCATGTTTTCTTCTCGGAGCACTTGTTCCTTCAGTTAGGCCTTCTTCTAGGTTATGTAGGAGCTTTTATCTTCTTTATTGGGTCAAAATGAGCTAGTTATGGCTCATGATGAGGCTCTCATCATACCCCCATGCCTATCTTTTGCTAGTCCCTTAGCAAAATTTTAAGGTTTTAACTTCCGTTCTAGACCCTGAATGTCTGTCAACAATGATAAGTGCTTCTCCTTTTGTTTTGTGATTAGGTGGGAATGCCGACAATAGGCCTAGAGGTACTCAAGTACCAACCAAAATTCAGACCTGTTCCGCTTTAGCCTCAGTCTTCCACAAAGGTTCCTACGACCCACAGAAACTAACCAAGGGTTTGTTGGACTCCGCGGTTAAAGCACCCGTGCTTGAGACATTTTTAGCCTAAGTTCAGTTTGCAGTGCATTTTTTGTAAGAGAGAGATAGAAGATTTATTTGTTTGGAGAGCTTTTCTCTCTCTTTTCTTTTTATTTCTAGCTTCCGATTAGTTTCTCAACACGGTCTGTATCGGATTCCTCGTCCCCATCATCAATCCTCAAGGGTCCCTGGCTTTCGAGATTTCGAGATAATCACGCCCATGGTAACCCCCGGAACCCTGGCTTTCGAGATTTCGAGATAATCCCACCCATGGTGTTCCGTGGCCGAATCCAGACCCTGGCGATCGACATTTCGTGATAATGCCGCCCATGGTATCTGAACCAGCAGAGTGCTTACATGCCCCCGGTAGGATATTTAAATATCCTAAGAGACAAGCACCGAGGAGATGATATGTTACGCATCTTCGAGGGGAATTTCCCGCCTCTCCGCGTTGGGAACTCATCCAAATCAATTTGTGTTGATTGACCGCTCCTAATCTAGGTGACTTTTTTAGAACATTAAACGCTTTTTGCGTGATTTGGATGTTTATGCGCACTGAACCAGACTGTGTGTGAATTTGGGTGCTTAGGTTACCGAATCCCGCAAATTGGAGGTCAGTTAACGAGGCTGAATACTTCCTAAGCCTTAGACCTAATACTCAAGCTTCGCATTTTCCTCAACCTCTTGAGGATTATCCAGATTTTAACGAATACGTGAATTTTTATGCTAAAGGTACTAGCCCAAAAGGCCTAAGACCAGCGTTCCCGCTAATCTCTTGTTATATCTCCGTAGCACTTTTCTTTTCTTTTTCTTGATTCGGTCTAAAACTTCAGTTAACCCCATAATCTTTTACTAATGACTATTTCTTTTCATTTTCATTTTGTGCTCCTTTTTGTCATTTTTCTTCTTTTCCTCCTCCTTATGCTTAAGTGGCTCACAAAATTTCCTCCCTCCCCCCATTTTTTTGTTCTTTTTCTTAATTTTTTTCAATTTTGTTTGCATTTTTGACATATGCAAATTTTTGTGTGTGTGAGACTCCTGATTTTTTTTCTTGGTTTTGTATGTATGCACTTTATCACCCCCCCATGCCTAAGTTTTGCAATGTCCTCATTGTAAACAGAGGGTGGGAATTAGTGTTGAGGTCAAGGGCTTAGAACAGGATATATCGGGTGGGTGAATGGGTCGTAAATGACTGATGCGGATGATTTCAAGCTCTGATACGTGTACCAGAGGTGGGATCATATGTCTAAGGCTGGTCTCAAGGTGCAATAGACGTGGAGTCCAGATGGATAATCAGACGGGTCTCTGTGTTTGGGATGACGGGTTGCCTCCCATTAAGCACTAAATTTAATGCCTTCAGCCGAGCAGAAAATGGGGTGGAGAGGGAGTGGTCAAATCAATGGAGTTTTGGAAAACAAGCACCTTGATTAAGAGCCTGGTTGGTCCAACCAGGTGCTTGTTGAGCTCAGTGGGCTGATGATGCAGCCCGAACCCAATAAGTCTGGTGGGTTGATAGATGTAGATCAGCAGATATGGAACCCACCATATGCAGTGACGTTCTGATGGATATGGAAGTGAAAACTCGGGTTCAGGCTGAGTCGAATCAGCCTGGTCAAAGTAGGGTTCCGAAAAATTATCCATGTAAGGTGTGGAATCCCTACAGAGGTGATCAAAGGATGGAGGCTCCTGATTTGTGGTCTGATCAGTGCCTGATACCTGGTCTAGATATGGAGTTGAATCATCTGCAAACAGCTCAGTGAGAGGTGAATCGGAATAGAAATTGAGTCCGGTTGCGGGTCGGGGTGGGGAACGGGTTTTGATTGGTTCTGTATATGTGGAGTAGGTGGCTTCAAAGAAGATTGACATGTTATAATCAAGAGGCAGATTTTCTCCGATGTTATGGCCAGATTCGAGATCGTCGGAGAGCTTGTGAAAATCAAAGTTTGAATGAGATTCTAGATCATGAGTTCCACCATAGAATAAATCATATGTTGTATATTCAGCAGCCTGACTGTTATCTAGCCTAAATGTTAATTCTGAGCTTAAAAGGGTATCCTTATCTGGTAGAGGCTCAGATTCTAAGCTAGTAGGGCAGACCCAATTGAAACCCTGCTCGTCCAACTCCTCGATTTCTGTGTCGTAGATTGGCATGACTTCCGCAAAATCGATTCGTTCCTCTGAGGAGGTTGACGAGGGATATTCATCAAATCGAGGCCCAAAATCATATTCTTCATTAAGAGATTGATTTTCTTCATCTGGGGCCTTGAAATCTTCAAAATATGTTTCAGATCTAGGTTCTAGGCTTAGGATGTGGGTTGAATTACTAGAATTTAGGTCTGAATAACCTTCGAGGGTCACCTTATCAGAATAAGGGATGAAATTTACACCCTCGGGAGGTTCAGTTCTACTCTCATACTTACAGGAGTCTTGGGATTCTAAAATGGGCTCATCATGGTCTTTTCCTGCATTTGGAGCTTCCCAACCTTCTTCAATATCAGGTGCATTATACTCCATCTGGGTTGGGAATCCACAACCATTTTGTGCCTCAAATACGAGGTCAGATTTATCCTCGATGTTGTTCGAAGATAGCTCATCCTCTGTTGGTGGTATGTACGGGTATTTCTGATCAATCACTTGTTTTATTAATCTCATTATCTCTTCCCATTTTTCAAGACTATCTTGGTGTTGTTTCCAAAGTCGAGGATTTGTCATACATTGAAGGTATTCACTATTGTGCAATTTTTCTATCTCAATGTATGCAGTAATGAGCAAGTCACGGGTTGATCCTTTGTTGGCTTCTGCTAATAGTACTTGGGCACAAGTTATGACAAAGGTTGTGGTTGTTGGGACATCAACCTGAATGTTTCCTACTGTTGTTGAGGTTTCTTCATTTTCTTAAAATCTCATGGCATCCACAATCATTTTATCTCTCATGGATCTCCGGTATTCAGGTTTCTTGAATGGTAGTCCTAGGTGGTTCGGCTGCATATTTGGATCAGGTGGTGGAATCAAGATCAGAGTTTGACTCAAGATGTGTTATGAAGCGATCAGATCTAAATAATGAGTCCCACTAAAAATGTATATGTGTGCTCTAAAGAGAAAAGATGAGGGACTGGAGATGTTCTTGACCCAATCAAGACACCCAAAAGATGTTTGGATGACTATGGAGGTTCGGGGCGGATGGACCCCACATCCGAAGATCGTCCACCTGAGAATTACCTGGGCAGCCAGAGAGCGAGAGTCCCGCAAAGACCCCTACACGGTAGAGCGTCCCTACGGGTTACAGGGTTTCCCCCACCCGACCTCTCTTGTCACTGAAATTCCAGGTAGACCAGAATGGGGACCTTGACCTCTTAAGTCTATCACTTTTTATTTCAAAGGTGCTTTTAGGGTTCTCACTTGAACTTTAGATGTTTTTGGTATTGTGACCTAATTTAGAGGTTGGTTGACCCAAGGGGTCAACTTCACCTGACCTGTCCTATAGATGGCAGAATGATTCTAAGCTCAGAGCCTAGAGATCACCCTGATTTGACTCCCAGGTTATTAGGTCAAAAAATTTTAAGATTCAAGTGATTTTAGAGCTCAATTTTAGGGTTTGTCTTATTTAGCTTTCTTCAATCAAGGGCTTCGGTAGCACACTGATGTGGGAGGGTTTATTTCCTTTTACACAGGCATGTGTGACTAGCGCTTCAAGACCCTAATGTGGAAACCCTAATTTGGTTCTATTTCCAATCCTCTTTTTCTTTTTCAAAAGTTCTCTTTGGACTTATAAACAAGAAGTGTGTGGTCCGCCGAGATTAAGCGTTATTTCAATTAGGCACAAGAATTTGTGGGATGGGAAAAAAAAAAATCACTCCAACTTCAAGAATATTTGCAGAAATTTTCGCAAAATCAGGAAATGTTTTGCCTTAGAGATGGTGATTATTATATAAAGAAGGCAATTGATTCCTAAATTGATTTTTTTCCTTGTCTTTCAAAGATTAGGGGATGATTAAGGAAGAAAAGAAATTACCTACCCTGGAGTGGTTGACTTGCAGGAGAGATTTTCTCATGAAGTACCTGAAAGATCACATCAAAGCAAAGTAGGGCAAGTTAGTGTTCAATATGATAAATAGAATGTAGAGACTAGTGGTAAATTGCGCATTGCTCCCCGACAACGGCGCCAAAATGTTGTCAACGTTTTGTGCAGGTTTAAAGTATATCACGTTGTAGTACAACCGACAAAACGTCTAAACAAATATAAAGAATTTTATTACTCGAGGACCGGAGTATCCGAGGTCGATCACAGGGAGCAAATGGAATTTAATACTAGTCAAAATGTAATTGAACACTCTAATTTACTCAAAATATCAATTCAACTATGGATGTATGCGATTAAAAGTAGTTAGGACAAAAAGAAATGAAATTGGACGTCTGATCTTGTGATCAGACGTCTTAAAAGTATGTTCCCCTTTCTTCTTGATTATTCTTCTTCCTCCGCAATCTCTCTGTTTCTTCTTTTTCTGCTGCTGTGTTTGCTTTCTTTTCTTCTCTTTCTTCTTCTCCTGCGAAGGCTTCTTTCTTTCTTCTTTGGTCTCTCTGTTCTTCCTGCCTTTCCTTCTTCCTTCTCGTGACCAAGTCTTTGTTCCTCAACGTTCAGCCTGTGCCTACACAGAGAAAAACCTATCCTTTCTCCCTCTACCCACGCGTCTCTCTCTCTCAAGCAATTCACTCAGGGATGCTCTCCCAAAGCCACAGCCATAATCGGGTCGGATCGTACCTGGGACCAGGCGCACCTGCAGGTGGTGTGATGAGCGAGGAGTGCGTAGGTTTAGTTCGGGTCGGATCCGCCAGATCCGCGTGGTCAAGCCGCGGACGAGGCGGGTGTGGGGTCAGTGAGGGACCTCACCCCTGTGCTTACGGAGGCACTAAGACGAAAACACAAAAACAACTTATATGGTACCTGAGTGTTGCAATCCCACGATGTGGGACTATCTGGTCTCGCCTTCACGCGCGCCCGCAGAGTTTTGTCGCTCGATTGCCCAAGCTGTTAACTCTGCTGGTGCTCCTTGCTGGACTCACTCACCTCGGTTGCTTCGCAACACTTGCGAGAGTATGCAGCACCTGTAGCCTGGGAGACCGGGTGCCTGGAGCTTCGTTGGTGCTTCATCAGAGGTCGTCCATGGCGGCAGAAGCTCAAACACTATCATGCACAAAACGAGCCTCTCGGCCCAATCAGATCAGCTAGAGACCTTCGCTGTGGCACGGCGAAGGCGGTGGACGATGCTGCAGGCCACAGGTCAGCCTTGGCATGTGTGCCTAGGTCAACCTGTGACCGAAGATGGTGGGTTGTTCGGGGGGTGATTATGGAGGTTTGGAGTTGCAGCTGTGGGGTGGAGCGAGTTCCTGGTGGTGAGGCGGAGCTCTCGAGGTGGTTGGCGAGCCGTGTGGGGGGCTGGAATGGTGGAAGCGGCTCGCCGGAGGTCGGTCGGTGATGTGGAAGATGAGGGTGGTCAGCGTCGGTCGAGGGGTAATCAGATGAGATAACAGGGGGAAAAGAGAGAGGAGAGGATGGAGAGGAGTTCTAACCTAATTGTAAGGATGAAAGGGAACGGAAGGGGGATAGCAGTACCTGCTGTCGCCGGAGAAGATGATGCCCAGTGGGGGAGAACGGCGGCGACGACGGGGCTGAGGCGGCATGCGCGGGTACTGCGCGACGAGGAGGGAAGTCAGGAAGCTAACTCTGCCACTGGTTTTATGGCAGAGCGAAGAGGGAGGGGAAGGGGGCTCGCCGGAGCTTGCTGGGACTTTTGGCCGGGCAGGAGGAGATGAATTGGGGGTGGACACTCAGCCAAATCAAGCTCCCCTCTGCGGCAGGGTCTGGGGGGTGTTTTATAGGTGCTGGCTGCTCCTATCAGCGTGTAGAGAGCGTGCAATTAGATCTGCCGGCTTGCTGGAGTTGGAAGGAAGGTGGATACCCAAATCTCTCGTGCGTTCGCACGAGAGATTGGGTTCACACCAGTGATTGTAATTGGCTTTATTAGGAAGGGAATTCCACAGAGAATCCCCCTTCCATTTCTGGGAGAGAATCTCTGAGGAATTAGAGAGCAATCTCTCTCGAAACTTCGTCGGAGCTCGATTCTGCCCTAGCAATGGCGGCAGGACCGGTTTGCAAAGGAGGTGAAGAACTTAGGGGACTCTCTGCAAAGGTATTCAAAGATAGGGATCCTATTTGTGATTTGGGTGTACTAAATTGCAAAGTAGGTCAAGATGACCTCCCCTTAGGTCCAAATTTTGGTATAAACCTAATTTGGACCTAAGGAATCCAATGGCGAAGTTGGATTTCAGGTTTGACCTCGTTTGACTAGACATTTTGCGTAAAAACCCAAATTAGGTTAATTGAAGAGCTAGGACCCCTAATCTAGGTCAAACTAGGTTCCAAAGGCCAAATTAAATGTTCCAAACCATAGAGGATGTTTTTCCATGATTTTTAGAGGGTTTACTTGATTTTTATCCTGATCGAAACCTTGTTAATTTAAGCAGGTCTGTTTTAGGGTTACCAAGTGTCATTTAGTTCTTAGATTGCACATGAACCCATTTCTGATTAACTCAACCCACTTTTTATCTTATTTGGACCATTTGACCTATGTTTTGCTTCTGAGAAATCCCATTTATGTACTGTAATGGTAAAATTACAGTTTTAACCTTTATTTCATGTTTTCTTCTCAGAGCACTTGTTCCTTCAGTTAGGCCTTCTTCTAGGTTATGTAGGAGCTTTTATCTTCTTTATTGGGTCGAAATGAGCTAGTTATGGCTCATGATGAGGCTCTCATCATGAATCAATAAATGTGATGCCCACCAGATACTGTGACGCTCAAGTGGATGTGGAAGTGCAAATTGTGGGTTTGGTTGAATCGGATTATCCTGGTCAGAGTAGGGATCCTCAAATGAGAATTGATCTGCGGAGGATGTAAGAACCCTACAAGAGTGATTAGAGAAGGATAGGACATGATTAGTAGTCTGATCAAAGTCTGAAACCCGATCAAAATGTGGAGAAGAATCATATGCGATCAGATCATCGAGAAGAGAATTAGAGTAGAAGTTGATTCCAATTGTAGGTCGGGGTTGGGTTCGGATTCGAGAAGGTTCTATATGTGCTGTAGAAGAGGTGGTTTCTTTCAAATCATTGACCTCAACGTCAGAATCAAAGGACGGGTCGTGGTTGCTGTGGTCGTAAATAGGTTTGAATTCATTAAGAAATATTAGTTCTCCAAAATCAGAGTAAGATTTGAAATCGTCAAAGAACTTGAGAAGATCGTGCTCTGAACTTGATTCTAGATTAGAGGTTCCACCACAAAAAGGATCAAGATAAGCAGAAAAAAGTTGACTTGGATCTAACCCAATTTCATACTCCGAGATCAAAAAGGTGTCGCTAGCAGGTATAGGCTCTGGTTCTTGACTCCTAGGATAGACCCAATTAATTCCCAACTCATCCAACTCCTCGATTTTTGTATCATAGATTGGTGTGACTTCCAAGAAATCAATTTGTGTCTCAGAGGAGGATGGAGAGGTGTATTCATCAAATACGAGCCCATAATCATAATTCTTATTCGAAATCTGTATTTCATCACGTGGGGCCTCATGATTATCCCAAATAGGCTCGAATCCAAATTCTAGGTTAAGGGTAAGGATTGAATCACTAAAATCTAGGCTGGGCTCTACAGGGATGTCAGAATCATTCTCAAGAATCACCTTAACAAGATAAGGCTTGGGATTTACATTCTCAAGAAGTTCTATTTTAAGCTCATCATCATAGGTGTCAGGGAAATCTAAGTTCAATGGACCAACTTCTTGATTTTCTAAGGCCAGATTAGAATTGGGAACACCTACAATTGGATCCTCCCTACCCTCATTAAGATCAGGAATGTCAACTCCTATGAAATTTGAATTTGAATTCATTTGGGTTGGGGATCCATTATAACCTTGATTCTCAAACCCGGGATTTGAGAAATGTTGATCTTTAGTGTTGGTCATGGAGTCTCATTATCCCTTGATGGGTATTTTTGATTAATGCCTTCAAATAATGCATCCAGTGCTATACCACGTGCCTCCATGAGATCTTGGTGTTTCTCTAAAAGTATGGGGTTTGACCAACATTGTAAATACTCATTGTCATGTAATGTCCTCAATTTAAAATATTCTAGTAAGAGATCATCTCGGGTTGAACCATGTATCATTTGGGACAAAATCATCTAAGCATGGTAAAAAATGAGTTTTGATGTGTTATTAACCTAAATCTCCCTAAATGGATTTGAGGATCTATAATATTCTTCATGATGTCTGTAAGCATCCTCAATCATTTTTTCTTTCTTGCTCATTTGGGACTCAGGTTTCCTAAACACTTTTCCTAACATGTCAGGTTGCATTTTTAAATCAGATGGTGGAATCAAGATGTAGAATCAAACTCAGGATTAGATTGAAGTTGATTAGACCATATTAGAAGTCCCTAAGAAAATCTAATGAGGTCTCTTAGGTTAAGAACCTAATGACCTTCATGTGTGTGTGCTCCATAGAAAAGATGAGGGACTGGATGTTATTTGGACCCAGTCAAGGCACCCAAAGATTTTTGAATGACTAAGGCAATTTCAAGGCGGATGATACCTCTGAATCAGAAATCCACACACCCGAGAAATACCTAGGTAGCCAGGAAGGGCGAACCCCACAAAGACCCATACACGGTAGAGCGACCCCACGGGTTACAGGGTTTCCCCCACCCAACCTTCCTTGTCATTATGGTTCCAAGTAGACCGAAATGTATGGACTTAAGACCTTAAGTCTACCAATTTTATTTCTAATTTGTGCCTTGGATTTCACTAGAAGTTGATTTGACTTGTGACCCAATTTGGAGGTTGATTGGCCTACAATGTCGGTCAACTTCACCTGACCTACCCTAAAGATGGCAGAATGAAATCTAGGTCAAGACCCAGAAATCACCTTGAATTGACTCCCAGGTTATTAAGTCCAAGATTTTAGGGTTCAAGTGAAATTAGAGCCTGATTTTAGGGTTCTACTTGATTAGATCTTTTCAAATAGAGGCTTGGGTAGCACACATATGCGGGAAGGTATGTTCTCTTTATGCAGGCAAATGTGTTCCAACACTTCAAACCCTAATGTTAAAAAGCCTAATTGGCTCTATTCCAAGTCCAATTTAATCTTCAAAATGTTCACCTTAGGCTTCAAACAAGAAATGTGTTGGTCCAAGGTGATTTTAGAAATTAAGCGTAGTCCCTAATAGGTACAGGCAATTTTGGTAGGGAATTCTAAATAGAATCACTTCCAGCTTCAATCAGATATGAAAATTTTCACAAATCAAGAAAACTTTGGCTTTAAATGAAAATTACTATGAAAATAAGGCAGGTAGTTCCTAATTGATTATTTTCTTTTTATCGTCCCAAGACTAAGAGGTTGATTAGAGAAGAATAGAAATTACCTACCTTAGAGTGGTTGTTTTGCACAAAAGTTTACTTCATGAAGTACCTCGCAAAATCACAAGAAACAAACAATGTCAAGTTAGTGCTCAGATATAATCAGATAGAAACAAGAATAGTGGTGAATTTCCCGTTGCTTCCCAGTAGCAGCACCAAAATGTTGAACGGACTATTTGGGAGATTAAAGTGTCTCGTAGTAAAGGATCCTAAATAGCTCAAACAAATACAATTTATAAACTCAGATATCTAGAAATGAAATTCAAGGTCGAACATAGGGAGCAAATAAGAATTCACATGCTAATCTTTAATAAATGTATAAATGAGCACAAGAAATCAAGCCAAGAATGATTATCAATGAATAATATCTACTCAAAATTGATCTTCAATGCTGAACATGAGTAAATCAAGACTTTAATGAAGCAAAAGATGTATAAGACAAAGTAATGGTGATTTAAAGTACCAATTATTAGCTTAGATACATAAATGTACGAATTACACAAAAGTCTAAATAAATGAATAATATCAACCACTTAAACACTTATCCACATAAGCAGATATATCCACAGTATTGAGCCTCAAAGCCCTATTAGATGTTGCCTTTCAATTTCAGATGACTTAAATGTCGTTGCTACAGTGCATGCATGATGAGAGGCTCATCATGGCTTCTAATTACCCCTAATTAACTAGTCTTCCTAGTTAATTAGCTAAGAATATGTAAATAAATGGGTTAATTATAGAATAAGGGATAAAACATTAAAGGACCTTAAAATAAGTTAAAAATGCTAAATTATTAGCCAATTAATATTATTAATAATTTAATTAATAAATGGACTCGAAATGTTAGTAACTATTTATCTAATTAATGTGTTAATTAATTTAAGCATAATTTATACCTAAATATGTAATAACTTAAGTAACTTTACTTAATTAAATAAATTAAGGTAAAAAGGTCAAAAACGTAAATCCAAGGTTTAAATATAATATTTGTCTAATTTATAATCATATATAAAAAGTTGAAAAATATTTAAATTAAAATAAGCCTTGAAAACCTTAGTTTACGTTTTGGTCTTTAAGTTTTATTTGAATCGAGTCCTTCTTCACTTAGGTCTTAGTTTTCCTTACAATCAGGTTCCTGTCAACATCTTCTTCTTCCTCTTCATTTGTTCTTCAGCCTCTTCGATGGCTAACGATAGGAGGTATTTTCACTTGCCGATCACCGTCAATCTGACGTCCGCCCATCCTTGCCAAGCTCCTGGAGCTTGCACTCACCGCCCTCTTTTCATCCATCGCTCTGCATGATGTTTGAATCCTATTTAGGGTTTGAAGTTAGCATCACTGACGTTGGAGAAGACACCAGCAATTACTTCACACCTAGACTCCTTTCCATCCAGAGTGACCATCCTTAGCTGCTGCAACCTATAAATACCCCTCCACCTCTCTGACTTCAAGAGGTTAGCTCCCTTCCCTCTTCCCCCCACTGAGCTAGCAGATAGGCTATTCGTTCCAAATCCAGCGACCTTCCTCCACTTCCTCCGTCTTCCTCCGTTCATCTCCACTCATCCCTGATCTCCACCATCGCTCACTGAGTCTTCTGATGCAGTGCCGACGTTGGACTTCCTCCTCTGCACATCGCCTACACCCGCCGGACTTCTTCCTCCGCCCCTCTAATTTCCTCCTCCGTTAAGATCCTTCGACGGAGATCCTCTGCCTCCTTCGTCCAGGTAACAGTAAGTTACGTAAGTTAGTGTCATTAGAGTAGTGAACTAGGTAGGTTAGTTAGAATTAATGTTAGATTTTTTGACGTCTTCCTCAGCTCTGATGAGCTCTTTGAGCTTGACTAGAACATTCTTTTGTCTTTTGAATTCATTGATCACTTTCCTTAATCCTCCATGATCATCTCTGACACCTTAATTCCCTGATTTTAACACCTAATCGCCTAATCCATCTCCACCTTCACCAGTTGCTTCCGCTATCTATGGCAGAAGTAACCGAGGGCAATTCACCTCCACTGGGGTGGTTTGTAAAATATGTCATTGTAACACGCAAAATTTATCAACTCTTAAATTTATAAACCTAGATAGTGGGGTATCTAGGGTCGTCCAAGGAGGCAATATGTTTGCAAAATTAATTTTCTTGCTTACAAAATAGATCTCAACTTTCTTTTTGGTCATTTTCAATATATCATTTTTATGTTTTTAAAATTAAGGCAACATGCGAAATTGTTGGTGAGAAAGTGACTTACACTCAACTCAATATACTACTTCTAAAGTGGCAAGTAGAGCTGCTCCCTAAGCTAACTCTAGGCAAGTGGAGGCCTAGAATAATTAGGGAGAGGGAGTGAAGAATGCTAAAAACAAAGCAATTAAAAATGCAACTAAAGAAATTGCAAAGAAGGCAACTACATTAATGAGAAAGTGTTTTACAGAAAAGCCTAGTAGATGAATGCTTCTACTACTAGAAAATTGCAATAAATAAAAGAAAATACAAATCCTCTAGATGGATGGTGAAGAAGAGGGCTTCTTGCTCCAAGCTTGGTAGCTCCCGAGCTCGAAAAGAGTCCTCCAAGTCCTTCCTTGCTATGCTCCGCCAAGGTGATGTCCTCCAAAGCAAGCCCTAAGGGGGCATGCCCTAAGCTTCTCTCCAAGGGTGGACGTTCACCCTAGGTCCTTCTCCTTTGCCTGGCCATCCTCCTTGAAGTAGAAAATTCCTCCTCTTTGGCGTGGCCCAAGTTGAAGAGAGTGGGGAGAAGAAGGCACCAAAGGGGCTGGTGATGTGCCCCTTTAATCTTCTTCTCTACTCCTTCTTCTTGGCCGTAGGTGTAGGTGGGTATAGGTAGAAAAATGCACTAATGGAGGATGCTCTAAAATGGTGGTAGGTGGTGGGTTTACATAGAGTAGGAAGGGGGCTAAGGTGACTCTTGAAATGGAGGGCTAAGATGGGAAGATGGAGGTTGTTGGGGATCCTATGGCTAAGGGCAATTGGCGCCAACCCAAGGGACTCCTAGGGGGTGGTTATGGGTTGTGGCACCCGTTGAACTTGGCACCAAAATAGCTTCTAGAAGGGGTCTTAGGTGGCGCCAAGAAAGGATCTAGAAGGAGGGGTTATGTGGAGGGTGGAGATGGGTTTAAGGGGAGATGTGCGGTGGAAATGAAGGGGATTTTTGGAGGGAAAAGTGGCACCAACAAGGGGGTAGTTAGGGTGGTTTTGGCACCACTTTTAGCTGTCTTTTGGAGGTGGTGCGTAGGCTAGGTTGGTGCCAAGTAGGTTAGCTTATGTGGAGCTTAGGTTGAGCTAGTTGGGTGGAGTTGTTAGGTGGGTTTTTGGGGTGGTACAAGCCAAGGAAGTTGGAGCATAGCCAAGCTAAGCTAAGCTAAGCTAGCTTAGCTAATGGAGGAGTAGAGAAGGAGGTATTGGAGCTAGGGTTTGAAGAGAGTAGCTGAGGAGAAGTCTGGAGTTGGAACTGGAGCTAGCAGTTGCTGAAGAGGCGGGCATGGAGCTACTCTACCTGGCTTAGCTTGCTAGTTCTTTGCTAGCTGCTAAGCCAAGCCAAAGTGAGCTGGCTTCTACCATAATGAGCTAAGGTGAGCTGGGTCTGGTGCACCCGGGGAGGATCAAGCTGGTGAGGTAGCTAAGGTAGCTTAGCTCAACTGATTTGAGCTAAGCTGGGTCCTCGGGAGCTGGATTTGAGCTTCCTGAGCTGGAATGAAGTTATCTTCAGCTGGCTGGAGTTGAGTGGAGCTGGATGTAGCTGGATCTGAGCTGGGGTGAACTCCAGTCAACTCAGCTGAGCTAGCTAGAGCTCCTTGTGGACTTGTAGGAGCTAAAATGAGCTAAACTGAACTAGGTTGAGCTGGATCTGAGCTAACTTGAGCTAGAGTGAGCTAAGATGAACTCTCTTGATCTGCCATTCAGCTGCGATTAGCTGAATGGAGCTGGGATGAGCTAACCCTAGTTCAAGTGAGCTAGGTTCTAGATGTGGTGAGCTAAATCAAGCTGAGTTCCAGCTAGTCTGAGTTTCTCCTTCACCATTTGCCTTCTTAAGTGCTAGGGTTTTAGGGATCTGTAAATCTATTCATCCCTAACACTCACAAAAACATATCAAAAAGACAATAAAAAATGCAATGCATGCCTAACCTAATTTATGCCTAAATGCAGCCCAAAAGCCCATTTGCAGAGTAAAATCCTAAGAGCTAGGTTTATTTTAATGCATAAGAATGAAGATAAACTGGCATTTATCAGAGATCAAATAGAGTTAAATTGAGATGTTAATTTCATTTGGAAAAGCTTTATGAAGAAAGTCAAATTTTGAGCTTCAGTGGTAAAAATAAGGTCTGATTGAATGATTTAGGTTTCAATTAGAGAAATTGATGAGTTTAAATGATTTTTGGGATAATTTTAGATAGATTAGATTCAATTTGGATTAGTTTTAATCATAATTTAATATGAATCCAACTTCTGTACAATTTGGGTTCTTTTGAACCCAAAACTGACTTCAGTGTCTTTTTGATGAAATTCCAATGCAATTGCTGCCCAGAGTTTCTTAACAACCTTTAGAGATTGTTAAATTAGATATAGCTGCCCTTTAGTTGTCTGTTAAGCTTTCAAGAGCTTGATTTGAAGCTCTAAAGCTTTTGCTTGAAGATTTTAAGCTTCTTCACCTTCCATTAGCTTCCTGTACCTCTTCCCTTCACCTTTAGGAGTGGAGTCAGCTCCTGAATCTACTCAAAACCTCATCTGAGGTCAAAGAGCACATCTACAGGTCCTTAGACCTGTGAAGCACAACTGCAGGCCAAAATGGCCGTGGAAACATCAAATTTTCATCCTTCAAATCAAAGGGTAAATTCTATTCTCAGCATCAAATTGATGTTGTAATTCTGTAGTACTTTTGTAGAGCTTTCTAATGAGCTATTGCTTGTTCGATTTGGAGCTCTAAGTCAGCTTGTGTCTTCAGTCAAGGTTTGGTCTAGAGGGGACAAAGTTAGTCCCACATCGGTAAGATATGAGTGTGCACCATGGAATAAAAGCAAAAAGTGTTACGAGCTGTTCGATCGTCAGTGCAGGTGATGTAAACACATTTACACTACTTAAAATGTCTATTTATGCATGTTCTTAAGCATAGGATTGCATTTCATGATATAAATATTGCATAACATGCATCATCTTGCATTTAGAGTAGTTTGAATAAAATGGAGGTTAATTGTCTCCTTTTATGTGCTTGGACAGGGCAAACATTTTTATCGGGCCCTCGAATCAAAGATCCAACCATATGGATGTGATCAAGGCGACGATTGGAATTCAACGACTCCAAGATCGCCCTAATCAGGCATCCGTAGCATCAGATAGTGACCTGGGAACCCTAGAAGATCAAGGGCCAAGATGGTGTAAATCCGCACTTCAGATGATAAATCTGACTGCACGGATGAATTCGGATCGACGATCGCAGCCCAACGACACAAAAATTGAGTCAATCCGACTTCCGTGGCACCATCTACAACTTCCAGAAGATGGACGGCCAAGATAGCACCACGTGGCGCCATCTCAGCCGCCCAAATGGCCGCTTGCATCTTGTGAAGGCCCCACACCCAATCGCTCTCCGCCGTTGGATCTTAATCCAACGGCTGTGGTCGCTCGCGCTTAAAAGCGTCCGCTCGACCATCCGCGCCCCATGGCGTAGTGGTCGAGCGCGCTTTCGCGAAGCAGCAGGCGCGAGATTGAGCCGCTGAGAGGGGCTGGAAGGCAGGCGATCGGATGGCTGAAAATCGATGAACGTGCGCAAGCCATTGAGTGCGCGAGCAGGGGAGGAGGCGTGCGCGAGCCGCCCACGATGCCCACATTGGGGGCTTTAGTGACGGATTTATCCATCACTAAAGACCCCTCTTTTATTATTTTGAAGTTGTAATGTCCATTTTGCCCCCACTCCTTACAACTATAAAAGGAGACCCCCTCCATACGAAATTCTCATCCCTTCTTTCTCCTCTCTACCCCTCCAAAGCTCAAAAGAAGCTTGTCCCACACCCGGGATGCTTCTTGCGAGATAAAGTCCAATTTTCATTCCCCTTCATAAGTGGATCCCGCGACGATGACGGCATACTGCTCCATTCCCGTCTTCTGCTTCGTCCTCCTTTGTCCTGCTTCGTTCTCCTTCGTCCAGACGTCGTCCCGTCCAGCTCATCCTCCAAGAAATCGTCAAGGAGGATAACTTCTCTCTCCCATTCTTATTTACAGCTTTTCTAATGTAGAATTTTCCTGCTTTATAGTGTAATTGATTTTCCGCTTTCTAGTGTAACTTTTATTTAGTTTGATTATATAAACAATTGGAATATTGAATGTATGTTCTCTTTCTCTCTCTCTCTCTCTTTCTCTCTCTCTCTCTCTCTTTCCTTTAGTCTGATAGCTCCATTGTAATTATATCACCTTGCTTATCAAAAAAAAAATCCTAAAAAAAATTGCAAATATAGATCAACGCAGCCTCCCTGTGTTCGACCCGGAATTCTTTTTGGTATAAATTTTATTTGTTGAACACGAATTCTTCGCTTTAGAACTACAACGACAGGTTTTCCAAAACCAAACATGTTAACGTAGCGATTCCAAAAACGTTTCAATAGCAGGGCGCATAAAGAGCATATGTATGTGTGTGGGTGCATGCGGTGCACGTGCCCGGGTGTGTGTGCACCTGTGGGCATGTGAGCGTGGGCCCGTGAGCGGGTGTGTGCATGATGGGCCTAGGAGGCCAGAGACTATGATGAATTAAACCGAAAATAAACCATACCTAATATGAACTAGGCTTGGACCCAGTAGGGTCTGGTCCCACCCTGAGAGGGGTGCTGCGTATCCCCGACTGATCCGAGCCGCCAACCATAAACCAAATTTTTGGTTCAAAACATGGTTCAAATGCACAGTTAAGGTGTTGAAAGGAAAAGAATAAAAAGAAAGAGAAGAGAAAAGGTTAAGGGACTTAAGAGAAGAGATGAAGGGCTCGAGAAAGATAAAAATAGAAAGCTAAAGGGAGAAGTAAAGAAAGGTAAAGACAGAGAGAGAGAAAGAGATGGCAGAAGAAGAAAAGAAGAAGAATGAAGGCTGAAGATAGAAGAAGAAAGATAAAGGGAAAATTAAAAGTTTTAGACGTCTGATAGTTTAAAGCTTATTTTTAAGACGTCTAATTTTTGTATTTTACTTCAATATAATTTATTTTAGAGCTAAATTGATGAATAAGGCACTTGTACTTAATTGAACTTCTTTTTCTTGCCTTAACCTTTTGTAAATGAAATGAAATTAGTAGAAATAAACATGTTTACTTGTTTTTAATAATTAATCACATGTGTAAACATGTTTGTCTTATAGAATGTTGCATGTCTTTTAATTAAATATCCTTTGTGCAAGATTCATGATCTTAAAGTAATATAATTATAATTCTAATTGATTAAGTAGTAATTAATGCTTAGGATTAAATGGTGAATTAAGTTAAGTTATGCCTCCCAGTGAATGACCTAGTGATAGGATCTAAAGATATGGATATATGGCTATGCGCACAAAAACTCAAACAAAAAATCAGTAATAATAAGACAAATTTGCACAATTAATCAAACCAAAGAAAATTGGCATAATATATATAGTAGTTCCCCTCCCTTGGGTACTCCACTACCTAAGCCTCCCAGCTTAGGGTTTTTAACCCGATTCTCTCAACCCCGAGAGAATCAATTTACTAAATCGAGGTAATTAAGGGTTTACCACAACCCAAGTACAAAAATGGGTTTGTTACAACCAAACGAGCAAATGCTCAAGAACAAATGAAACACAGGTGTAAGAAAGAAAGATCTTACAACTAAGTTCCTAAGCCTCTCAAAAAATGTAAATATAATGTTATTGATTTGAGGGCCTAGAATGAGCGTGAATGCCTTGACAATGCGTGAAGAAATCATGTCGAAGTGTTTGCAAAAGCGTAGAGAAATTGTATCAAAAAAAAAAGTGTAGAGAAATTGATAGCAGCAAACTATTCCTTCTTCTTCAAAATATTGTGAGAATATGAAATATAGCTCTAGAATTTTTCTTCTCTATTTCTCATATACAAACTAAGGGTCCAAGGGTTTATTTATAGAGTTTAGGACCTCAAGGATTCATCTACTAGACGTTGGGGTTTAAATCCCAACGTTCATAAATCAAACATTAATTTTCTAGCCACTCAGTTTTTAGTCAACGGCTACCTGGTACCGATACTAATGTATCGGTACCGATAGTCGTTGCTTCTAGATTTGGACTTCAAACTCTTAACACAAATCTGTAACCCCCTTGTACTAGTACTGATCATTAGTACCGGTACTCGTTACCTCTAGTACCAGTACTGATCATGAGCACCGGTACTTGCAGGGTATAGGTTTGTTTCTTTAAAAAACCCAAACCTGTAACTCACATGTACTGGTACTAAACTTTAGTACCGGTACTTGTGGGTTAACAAGTACCTTTTTTAAGTGATTTAATCAATTACGTTCCTTGAAAATGATCGCAATATAAATCCTAATTTATCTCTAATTATTTTTAAGATCTAAGTTATATTGCTTTGTTAAGAGGCATATACAATCTATAAATAGAAAATCTAAACTAGAAACACTAAAGGTCGAAGATGATCTTCTCCTCCTCAATTCTTCCTTGTCATCTTGCCTCCTTCTTATCATGATCTTCTCCTTTTCATCAAGCCTCCATCATTTTTTGTTTGCCTTGATCTTCACCTAAATCTGAAAGAACTCAATTTCAAACATTAATCCATAATAATTTTGTTAACACCGAAACAAGATGTGGAACAAGGTTCCAACAATCTCCTCCTTTTTGGTGTTGACAAAACTATCTTGCAAATAGATAATTATAAGATTAAAAATAATTTTTAACAATGTTATATGAATGAAAAAAACCTTTAATTAAATCCTCACCCTCAATATATGCTCCCCAAAAAATATTGCTATTTTCCTCCCCCTCAATATATGCTCCCCGAAAAATATTGCTATTGGCCCTCTTTCTCCCCCTTTTTGCCAATCACAAAAAAATGAAGAAATATCATACCATGAAATTTACCAATAGTAAAATGGAGCTTGTGGATACCAAACATCTCTCGTCCAACATTCTTGGTCTTCATTCAACCTATAGAAAGGTTGAAGTGTTCCGTTATGTGCCTTGAACACCCATTGATTACTTTGATCTACTCCTACAAAACAAATATCTTTTCTAGGTACCCATTTTCTTGTGGGTCCTTTAGTGTTAGCACCTTTCAAATCCTAAGATTTACAAAACCTTTTAGTGTTAGATCTATAATTCTTGAGATTTTTAGCCTTTTGATACATCCATGCATTCCTAGGTGCATGTGATTTAGTATGTGTATTCTTTTTATTCTGAAATTTTGATTTTATAGCTTCACAAAATTCAGTATTTAACCTAGTTGTTGTTTTAAGATTATTTAAAGTACCTTCCAAGTGCTCATAAATATCTTCTAATTCTACTATCTTTGCATGCAACTGATTGTTAATCTCTTTTGACATTTCTAATTCCATTTCTAAACATGATTTATCTATTTCTAATGTTTAATAATTATTTTTTAAAACCTTATTTTCCTTTTTAAATAACCTAGCTTTATGATATAGTTCTTCATAAGCTTCTAGTAATTCTTCAAAAGAAAAATCAAGGTTTACCTCTTCTTCTGTGTCTTCTGAAGTTGCAACAAGACAAAGGTGTGCGACCTCATCTTCATCCGATTCACTAAAGTCAGTGTCCATGTTAGTCGCTATCATCCCATGTCTCACTTTAAATGCTTTCTTCTTCTTCTTCTTGAGCCCCTTTGTTTCTTTCCTATTGTCCTCCTTGTTTAAGGGGCAATCCTTTCACAAGTGGCCCTTCTTCTTGCACTCATAACAAATAATATTAGAAGAAATTTTATTTACTTGCTTACCTTGTTTCTTGAGGAATTTCTGGAATTTCCTAGTGAGCATTTCCATCTCCTCGTCTTCGGATTCTGATGTTGTTGAGTCTGAGTCCTCCTTAATTACTCTAAAAGCAATGCTTTTCTTCTTACTTGTCACCTTCTCTTTGTTCTTCTTGATATTATCCAATTGGACTTCATATGCCATGAGGTTTCCAATTATATCATCCAAGGGGAGAGTGGATAGATCCTTTGCCTCTTGGATCACTGTAGTCTTTGGAGACCAATCGCTTGTAAGTGATCTCAAGACCTTTCTTACAAGCTGCTCCTCTTTTAGCATGACTCCTAGATTTTTCATTGGATTCACGATCTCTCCAAACCTTGTATACATGTCCTTGATTGTTTCTCCTTTTTCCATCTTGAAACGCTCATAATTTTCTATTAAAATAGAAATACGTGTTTCTTTTACCTTACTCGTACCTTCATAGGTGATTTGCAAAGTATTCCAAATCTCGTAGGTGGACTCGCATGCGGAGATCTGGTTGAACTCTTCCCTTGATAATGCACAATAGAGTGTGTTCATCGCCTTCGCGTTTCCCGCAATCTTTTTCTTTTGCTCAGCTGTCCATTCAACTCCTTCCAACGGTTCTGGATCCATGTACCTCTCTTGAATGAGAGTCCACGAATCTTCATCCATGGCTTTGAGAAAGACTTGCATCCTCCTCTTCCAATACCCATAGTCCATCCCATCAAAATAGGGAGGATGGGTAGAAGACTATCCTTCGATGCACCTTGATGTAGATGCTATTGCGAGTTGATTTGTTACGTCTTCTCGCAACCTCGCTCTGATACCACTTGATAGGATCTAAAGATATGGATATATGGCTATGCACACAAAAACTCAAACACAAAATCAGTAATAACAAGACAATTTGCACAACCAATCAAATCATAGAAAATTGGCACAATATGTATGGTGGTTCCCCTCCCTTGGGTACTCCACTACCTAAGCCTCCCAACTTAAGGTTTTTAACCCGATTCTCTCAACCCCGAGAGAATCAATTTACTAAACTGAGGTAATTAACGGGTTACCTCAACCCAAGTACAAAAATGGGTTTGTTATAACCCAACGAGCAAATGCTCAAGAACAAATGAAATACAAGTGTAAGAAAGAAAGATCTTACAACTAAGTTCCTAAGCCTCTCAAAAAATGTAAATATAATGTTATCGATTTGAGAGCCTAGAATGATCGTGAATGCCTTAGCAATGCGTGAAGAAATCATGTTGAAGTGTTTGCAAAAGTATAGAGAAATTGGTAGCAGCAAACTATTCCTTCTTCAAAATATTGTGAGAATATGAAATATAGCTCTAGAATTTTTCTTCTCTATTTCTCATATACAAACTAAGGGTCCATGGGTTTATTGATAGAGTTTGGGAGCTCAAGGATTCATCTACTAGACGTTGGGGTTTAAATCCCAACGTTCATATAGCAAAATTAATTTTCTAGCCGTTCAGCTTTGAGCCAATGGCTACCTAGTACTAGTACTAAAGTATGGATACCGATACTCGTTGCTTTCAGATTTGGGTTTCAAACTCTTAACACAAATCTGTAACCCACTTCTACCGGTACTGATTGGCCGTGAAATCAGGGAGTTCTTCCTGATTGAAGGTCATCGATTGATGGGTTTAGGAGTTGAAGGCGGTGGGGACCTGTTGGTGAAGAAGATGATGAATTTAGGGGGTATTTGGAAGGGATTCGAAAGTTAGGGGCATGTGTGTGAGAGAAGACTCAGACTAGATCAAAATGAGAAATAGGCTGAGATGATCTCTGATTGGGCCCAAATTTTGATACAAACCTAATTTGGACCCAAGGAATCTGATGGTTATGTTGGATTTAGGTTTTGACCAGGTTTTACTGGGTAAATTATGCAGAAACCTAAATTAGGGCAACTATTTATCTGAGACTCTATTGTAGGTCAAATTGGGTTCCAATGGTCAAATCAAGCATACCAAACCTTAGAGAATATTTTTCTATGATTTTTAAAATTTTTATGTGAATTTTATCCTAACTAAAACCTCAATTAATTAAGTAGGTCTATTTTAAGGGTTTCAGATGTCATTTAATTCTTAAAACACATGAAAACTCATTTCTGTCTGCATCAACCCAGTTATTAGACACTTATGACCATTTGACCTTTAATTAACCCCTGAGAAACCCCATGATTGCTCTGAAATTAGGATATTCTATTAAAACTGCAGTTTTACTCGTATTTTCATGTTTATTTCTCAAAATGGATTTACAGTGAATTAGGGCTCTGTGGCGATTATGTAGGAGCATTTATCAATGGATTATGACTAAATAAAGATAGATATGGCTGATGATGACTTATCATCAAAGATGTTACCTGAGGTGGAGAATGACTTATCATCAAAGGCTCCTCGAGAGTGATTTCATCAACCAGATGGCCATCCAAAGTAATGTACCATTTCAACCATTAACCGTTGATGGTAAAGGCCATTGCTGAAGAGGAGGGGCTCTTGATCTCCACAGCCCCATGCGAAAACACTTTCGTGATTTTGTATGGCCTATCCCAACGAGATTTTAATTTCCCTGGAAAAAGCTTAGTCTGGAATTGAAAAGCTAGACTTCGTTGGGCTCAAAGGTCATTCTAAGGATATACTTATCATGAAAGACCTTAGTTCTCTCTTTACAGGCTTGGGAGGTGTCATAAGCATCATTCCTCAGCTCCTCAAGCTCACTTAATTCCAAAACTCGTGCCTTACCCACCTTTTCTAAATCCATGTTGACACTTCAGATAGCCCAGAGTGCTCCATGTTCCAGCTCAACAGGTAAATGGAATGCTTTCCCATACACTGTCTGGAAGGGAGATGTACCCAAAGGGGTTTTGTAAGTTGTTCGATAAGCCCATAAATCATCATCAAGCTTTTAGGACTAGTCCTTCCTATTAGGCCTAATGGTCTTTTCCAAAATGTTCTTTATCTCCCTATTCGACACCTCAACTTGGCCACTCATCTAGGGTGGTTGATAAATAGGTTTTGGCAAAGAAATTAGGGCTTCAAAAACCCATCGTCATTGCTTGCAAAACACATTATCAAATACAATTTATAATCAAAACACCAAGGGAGTCTTGGGTCTAACACAAGGAGGCAACATTTAGTTTCGTTGAAATCCACACTTCATTTTGTTTCTTTTTGGTGTTTTAGGGTTTTGTGAAATTTTTGGTGCTTTTAAAATAAAAAGATAAGTGATATAACTTTACAAGGTGGAGAACAAATATGATATTTCACAATGGCATTCAACTGTCTATTACAATATGCTAAAACATAAAAGAGATAGAGGTGAGAAGAAATCTCCCAAATCGGTTGTTTAGCAAGATGACGGCTCTTGGCGACAGCTTAGATGAAGATGGTGAGGTGCTGGACGATGAAGGTGAGATGCAGGAGGATGCCGGGTAGAGGAATGCTTCACCTAGGCTTCAGAATGGGGATGAGGAGCTGAAGATGATCTTCTACCTGAATGGAGGTGGGAGGATGACTCCAAGGCTTCTTTTGAAGCTGGTGGGATGAAGGACGAATATTTGGTGGGATATAGGAGCATTACACTAATAAGAGGCCTTTGGAGCTTGGGAATAAGCTCTAATGGAGCTTTGGTAGGCTACTAGAGCTTAGGAGTAGGAGGGAGTAGGGTAGGTAGAGATGGTGAAGAATGGAAGTGTAGGGGTCCTTTTATAGTGGAGGGAAGAGGAAGAAATTTATGTAGAGAGCTGTAGTGATAGCTGCAAGCGTCATTAAAGACCCCTGCAGTTGTTGCTGAAGATCGCGACCCCACTACTCAAGCACACAGTTGTCCTTGCACATACAGGCAATTACTGACGGCTGCAAGCGTCACTAAAGACCTGCTTAGGCTATCGCTGAAGGTCGACGCCAGCCACGCACATGCCCGCTCACATCTGCTGACACGCACATCATGCGGCCGTGTCGCGCATGTGCGCTGGCATGCGTTGGCTACTGCTACGTGCGGCTGTGCTATGTGCGGCGCCCTTGTGCGCGTGCGCGACTGTGCACTGTGCCTTTGTGCACACGTGCAGCCTTGACTAATTGGCAAATTGGGGGGGCCACAGGGATTCGAACCCGCATCCCTCCCTTAAAGGCCAACATCCCAACCTATGTACTGTGGCTGGGGATTGTCACAAGAAGTTCTTAAGGCTGTGGCGTGGAGGATTCCTAACCATTGGATGAAGATCCAACAGTTAGGATTCGAAGGTGAAGATGATGAGGGGGCATCGGTAGTTGTTGATGATTGATGTTGGGCGGCCTAGATGGCACCATGTGGTGCCATCTAGGCCATCCATCTTCTTTCTATTGCAGAGGGTGCCACAGTGCTTGGATCAAGGTTATTTTCGCACTGCTGGATTGCGATCATCACTCCGAATCCATCTGTACGATCAGATTTTTCATCCGAAGCCTGTAAGGATGTCGCATTGCCCTCCTGGCCGTTGATCTTCCTCAGATCGCATAAGGTGATACCAAATTCCGATTAGGATGATCTTGGAGGCGTTGGACTCCGATCATCCTGATCAAATCTGTACATTCGAATCATCAATCCACGACCCAAAAATAAATCTCCTTCCCTCCTTGCCATAAAAAGGCTGTGATTAACCTAAAATATACACAACTACTTTAAATGCAGGATGATGCATGTTATGCAATATTTATAACATGAAATGCAAATCTAAGCCTAAGAATATGCATGAATAGGCATTTATCCTCAATAGTTGTGTCTACATCATACCCCCATGCCTATCTTTTTCTAGAACCTAGCAAAACTAAACTATATGCTATGTATAAAAGTAGAATCAGAATTTGATTACTTAGGCAAGATTTGTTCATTACTTTAGAAAATTTCAACCCCAAGGGCTAGTTACAAAAACTTGATAGTGCCCGAGTGTCTGCCAGAATGTAGACCGCCCAAGCCCTCACCTTATTTGAAAAAAAGGAAGATACAATTTTTTTTTTGCTTTTTCTTCTTTTCTAATTTTTTTAGATTTTTTTGAGTTTGAGAGTTTTGGGATAACTTTTTATAGCTACCCAACCCACCCAAGACTCGAAAAGGACTCTAAGTGCTAAGCATCTTGTGAAAAGAGTGAAAGACTCACTTGGCGGTCGTTAAAACGGACTTCGGGTTTCTACAACTCTAGGTGACCTTAAAAGTTCCTACTTAAAGGTTTATCTTTTCGAACGGTGCTTTCTCCCTACTTTATTTTTTTTATGGGGTCAATACAAGGGCGAACCCAGTGTATATCTCCCTAGTTTATTCTACTTCCCCGCTTCTTCCCTAAGTGTTTTGGGAATTATTATACATTTTTGTGAGCTGGGCTCTAGACAACCGACCAATGGGCAGTTACCCATAATAATTTGCCAGTTACCTATAGCACAGCAAATAAGTAGGTGGCTTCCTTGATCTAAGATTTACCTAAAAGTAGTAGAATGAGTATGGTCATGTAGTTGGGCTCCGAACAACTGGCCAATGAGTTGTTACCCATAACAACTTGCCAACCATACTACCCTAGAAAGTTCATTAGCTACCCAATTTCCGAAGAAACCGTCGAAAAGTGAGTCAATGCAAATAGTGTGTAGATGCTTGACTTATAGTCCCCTCAAATCAGAGGGTGGGTTGATAAGTCGTGTACTTACCACCCCAATTTATTAGCCAAATTCAAATAAAATTACTTAGCGAGGACTTGAGACTAAGTCCACATTCGAGTGGACACCTGGGCTAATTAAGCCTGAAGACCTGAAGAGTCTAAGTATTCAGGTCCTAGTATCAATTCCTAAAGTTTGCAACTCCTAATGCCTAAGTTCTCTTCTCCTACTTCTTTTTCTTTTCCTTTTTTTATAAATAAAATAATAGGAAATTACTGTTACGGCTGACAAAAAGATTATTTCATACGATATCCACCCCCTCATGCTTAGCTAATGCAATGTCCTCATTGTTAAAATGAAAGCATGTAGGAGAGCAGAAATGGAAGAATGGCATCTAGTTTCTGTGAGATTATGGTCAGTGCAAAACAACCTTTACACATGCTGAGTTTAGTGCCTTCAGCTAGGCGAAGTCCTCAATCAAAAATAACTAGCATTGGGGCTACAAAAACACAGTTTCCAGGACCCTAAATATGGGTCCCAAAGAGTAAAAATGGGCTTGCCAAAGAGATGATCAATGAAAATGGCAAGCTGGTGGTGCAGGGATAGCCCAAATGGTCTCCAATAGGAGTTTTGTTGATTCAGTGCAGAGGAGGTGTGGGTGGATATAGAAATTGTGCAATGGTTGGGTGAACAAGGACGATGAGGGTTTTGTGATGTGTCGGGGGTTTGTGGGTACTCTAGAATACCTAATGTTTCAAGAGTTTCTCCCTAAAGATCAATTTCATCCTCACAATCAGGGTGCTTAATCCAACCATCCTGATCCTCATGATTCCCACCCAAAAGTTGAACCTCAATCTCTATAAATTCAGGATGAGGACATTGTTGGGTTTTAACTTGATCATGTGAATCATCCAACAATTTTCCAAATTCATGAATATCTTCCTCATCCCGGGTTGCCATAGTTTGTTGTATGTCTTTATTGTCCTCAATTATCCCTACAACCACGTGATTTTCTTCCTGAGTTTGGGCTGAGTTGGCCCTTAAAAGGTTGTCTAAGGTATGTATGGCCATTACCTCCTATATTCTGCCAAGCTCCTCCATCAAACCACACTTAATTTTATACTTCTTTGAGACCTCAAAAATATTAAATCGATTTGTTTTATTCCGAGAGGTCATTTCTATATTTCTCAATTCACAATCAATCCTTGCCTTGGCAGTAGCGAAGAAAGGTCTTCCCAAAATAATCAGGGTGTGGTTTAGCTATTTTGGTGCTTCCATGTCTAGAATCATGAAATCAGCAAGGTAATGCAAATCATTAACCTTGACTAAAACATCCTCCAAAATACCCCTTGGTTTTGTAATGGATCTTTCGGCTAACTGCAAGGTTATGTCAGTGTGTTTCAGGTAACCTAGACCTAATTCCATGTGCAGTGAGGAGGGCCCTGTCAAAAGTGATGTTTTCTATTGTGTAGGAAATCAGCGGGGCTCCCGAGACCTACTTCTTAGGAGGTAGCTTGTTAAAGATCAGTGTGCTTGTGTTATCAGACAACAATACTCTCCTAATGTTTTCGATTCCGCTCTATGCTTTTCTTTATATGAATTCAATAAACCTATGGCATAGGTAGGGATTGATCTGATAGGTGCAAGGAGTAAAATGATTGTCAATTTGAAAGCCTGAAGTGGTACATGCTTTCCTCCAATTTCTCCTTCGACTTTTTCTATTTCCCATACAACAACAACATACTCCCAAATCAGACTCTGATGTTTTGTTGATCACATTCTTAGTTGGGAGTTTAGAATTCTTACTATGAGGCCTAATGGTGTTGCCATGGGGTTGGGTAGGTCCATTGTGTCTACTACCACTCCTCAAGGTGATGGTATTTGCCGTGGCAAAATGCTGTTGGTTAGTGCCTTGGGGAGGGTTGGGCAAAACAAGAGGCTCCCGGTTGATTATGGTAGGAACTTGGTTCACTCTGGGAGGGGCTGGGGTAGCCTAATAGATAGCATGAGCTTGAGCATGCAACTCCCCATCATTACCAAACCCTTGAGGCCCAGCACCTCGGTTCTGTACATTCCTTGGGTTTGGTGCAGGTTGTGATGGTAGAGATCCGAGTTGTTGGTTGTTTGCACCAAATCCAAATTGCAAGGTGTCCAGTGAAGTTTTCATTTGTTGCATGAGCTGGAGCATTGACCCTTGCATTTCTACCATCCTCAAGTTTAAATCAGCCTGCCCGGTGGGTTGTTGAGCATTCCACATGGACCGATTAACTTGATTCGGGGGCAACTGAGTATATACCTGACCCTAACCCATTGGTTTTTGCAGTACATAATTGTTGGATCGATATTGGGTTTGTTGCCCTTGATCATTCCAAGAAAAGCTAGGGTGATTTTTCCAACCAGGATTGTAGGAATTTGAGTGAGGGTTGGACCTAACATTCTCCTGCACAGCATGAACATCCTCATAAGATGAGGATGAAGAAGGATCAGAAAAATTGAGATCAAAGGCCCCAGTTTGGAACCCATAAGGTTCCGAGAAGAGCTGGCCCGAAGGTCAAGCCGACTCTAGTTGGTTCACAAACTCCCATCCTATAGGAGCTTACAAAGAATGGAATCCCGAGCCCTGGGATTGAGTGGATCTAGAAAAATTACAGTTTCCGGACATCCACTCTTCCATACGTTTAGCAACCAGATCCACCTTATCTAATTTATTGCAAATCAATTCCATATCAAATGTATGAAATCTTGGACCTCATTGGCATTTGATCTAGTTTGTTGGGATCGATTGAAGGTTTCCATGGAGGCATGGTTTAAAGAGTTTTCGCTTATTTCCTTAAACAAATCATATGCGCTATCTGCATCTTTGTTGAGGAAATTACCTCCGCAAGAAGCATCCACATGATTACGGAGTTGATCATTCAACCCATGATAAAAAATCTACACAAGTTGCCATTTAGGCACCTATGGTGTGGACACTTCCTCAACAAATCCTAGAATCACTCCTAGGCCCCATGAATTGGTTCCCCCTACCGCTGGGTAAAAGTGGTAGTTGCCCATCGCAACACATTAGTTTGCCCAATTGGGAAGAATTTCTTCAGGAAGGCTGATTTCAAAGTTGTCCAGGTAGCAATCGGACTTCCAATGGTATGATACCAATGTGCGGCCTTATCCCTGAGTGAATGGGGGAAAAGCCTCATGAGCATCTATTCTTCATCCACATTCAGCGATTTGGTGGTCTAAACCAGAGTGATCAGGTAATCCAAATGTTGGAATGGGTCCTCTGAGCCAAGCCCGTGAAAGTGTCTAATTAGACTTAAAACCTAGGGCTTGATGTCAACATCACCGGTGGGGATCACAACACTGGGACGATCCTCAGAATTCGAAGGATCATAAAAATTCTTCAAGGGCCGAGCACGTTGACCATTCATTTGTTGGAATCATTACTGCATCTATTGCAATTCTTCTAACTGCCTCTGAATCAGCTCTTATTGGTTCGCAAGCGAGGGAGGTGGTTGTTGATCAGCCATGGGATCTACTTGGCTATAACTCAACCTTCGCCTTCGAGAATGGTCTATAGGTTCTTCCAAATGAAGGTTCAATGACCTCCTCCAAGCATACACTGGAAATAAGTCGGAAGGATGAGGAAGAGAAGGGACCTTGCAGCACAAAAAATACAAGCCTGTCCTTTGGTTGGGTAGCATAAAGATCTATAGACTCTCAAAATCCGTCTTAAGATTATAGACGATTTACTCTACTTGTATCCAATCAATCCAACCAGTTAGGAGGGGTTGGGAGAAGGTTCTTCCTTTGGCTTGCGCCTCCAGTTCCTAGTGTACCCCCCAACCACGGTCGTTTGACACTACTCCCCTTGCTAAACATCAGATGGACCAGCAGAAGCAGATTAATCAAAAAAATTCTCAGTCTGAGCCTCGAAGAGCAAATCAATCCTTAAGGCCAATGTCTACTCAGTTTTAATTAGGATTGGGATGATTGTGCTCTTGGAATGTGATGAGCCCTTTAGATGGTTTGTGCCCTTAATGATCAATTCAAATGTGTGTGCATGCACAACCAGGGTTTGCAAACAAGGTTATTTGATGATGTGTCTTTTAGGTTTTAACCTTGTTTAGTAGCTTTTAGGGTTTAATCTTAGGTGTATTCAATCAAGATCAGGATAACACCCCAAGTTTGGCAAGCACTAATAATTATATATTCCAATATAAATAAAAATAATAATGTGGAGTACCTGGTTTAGCCCTTAAAATCAACCCTAAGTGGCAAGCTACTTGATGGATCAGTTTTGTTTTTAGTGGTGCGGCCTAAATAAATTAATCAATTGGCCTATTCGCACCACAGACTAAGGCACACAAGAATGTTTGACCTATTCAGATTTCTACTCACTTATTGGTATGTTGAGTTAGGGTGTACCGGATCCACAAGTTAGATTCTGATTAGGTGGTATAATCGATGTGAAGTGGTGCTCCTTAAGTCGAGAGTTGTGGGTGTTAATGTGTGTCTCTTTCAGAAAATCCCACAATCAGATAACTTTTTTTATTTCTTTAATTTATGTGGATGGCGAGGTGAGTGGAGTGACAAACAAGACAAACAATTTCTATCCTAGGGTTTGTGAAAACACCTAAGTAGATTAGGTCTTGATTATTAAGGTGGTGAAATGATCTAGTGGGTAGGGAAGTGGGGGAAAACATACAAATGTTTCTACCTGCACTTTTCTCCAATCTATCACCTTCAACTCCTCGATTAGGTTCTTGCAAGGCAATAAATCTAACAAGAAAGATAGGTTAGAAAAATATGTAAGTAATGCAGGAAAACGGAAGAAAAACCAAAGAGCATTGCCTTCCTGACAACGGTGCCAAAATGATAAATGGGTTTTCGCAAAGAAATCAGGTTTCAAGAACCCATCGTCATAGCTTGCAAAATGCGTTATCAAATACAATTTATAATCGAAACTCCAAGGGAGTCCCGGGTCGAACACAGGGAGGCGATGTTTACTTTCATTGAAATCCACGCTTCATTTTGTTTCTTTTTGTTATTTTAGGGTTTTGTGAATTTTTTGGTGTTTTTGAAATAAAAAGACAAGCGAGATAACTTTACAAATTTGAGAACAAATATGAAATTTCACAATGGCATTCAAATGTCTATTACAATATGCTAAAACATAAAAGAGATAGAGGTGAGAAGAAATCTCCCAAATCGGCTGTTTGGCAAGACGACGGCTCTTGGTGGTAGCTTGGATGAAGAGGGTGAGGTGCTGGATGATGGAGGTGAGATGCAGGAGGATGTCGGGAAGTGGAATGCTTCACCAAGGCTTTGGAATGGGGATGAGGAGTTGGAGATGATCTTCTACCGAAATAGAGGTGAGAGGATGGCTCCAAGGCTTCTTATGAAGGTGGTGTGATGGAGGACGAATATTAGGTGGGATATAGGAGCATTACACTAATAAGAGGCCTTTGGAGCTTGGGAATAAGCTTTAATGGAGCATTAGTAGGCTACTAGAGCTTAGGAGTCGGTGGGAGTAGAGTAGGTAGAGATGGTGAAGAATGGAGGTGTATGGGTCCTTTTATAGTGGAGGGAAGAGGAAGAAATTCATGTAGAGGGTTGTAGTGACAGCTGCAAGCGTCACTAAAGACCCTTGTAGCCTTCGCTGAAGATCGTAGCCCCACTACTCATGCCTACAGCTGTCCTTTCGTATATAGGAAATTAGTGACGACTGCAAGCGTCACTAAAGACTCGCCCAGGCTGTCGCTGAAGGTCGGCGCCAGCCATGCACATGCCTGCTCACAGCTGCTGGTGCGCGCATTACTCGGTCGTGTCACACGCATGTGTTAGCTACTGTGGTGCACAGCTGTACGTTATGCCTTTGTGCGCATACGCGGCCATGTCTAATTCGCAAATTGGGGGGGCTGCGGGGATTTAAACCCGCACCCCTCCCTTGGAGACCAACATCCCAACCAATGTGCTACGACTAGGGATTGTCACAAGGCAAAATTCTTGACGCTGCAGTGTGGAGGCTTCCTAATCGTTAGATGATGATCCAACAGTTAGGATTCAAAGGTGAAGATGATGAGGGGGCACCAGTAGTCATTGATGGCCGATGTTGGGTGACTTAGATGGCACCACGTGGCTCCATCTGGGCCGTCTATCTTCATTCTGTTGCAGAGGGTGCCACAGTGCTTGGATCAAGGTGATTTTTGCACTGCCGAACTGCGATCGTCGCTCCGAATCCATCTGTATGGTCAAATTTTTCATCCGAAGCCCATAAGGATGGAGCATGGCCCTCCTAGCCGTTGATCTTCCTCGGATCGCATAAGGTGATACCAAATTCTGATTAGGACAATCTCGGAAGCGTTGGACTCCGATCATCATCCTGATCAGATCCGTACATTCGGATTGTCAATTCGAGACCCAAAAATAAATCTCCTTCCCTCCTGGCAATAAAAAGGATGTAATTAACCTAAAATATACACAACTACTTTAAATGAAGGATGATGCATGCTATGCAATATTTATAACATGAAATGCAAATCTAAGCCTAGGCACATGCATGAATGGGCATTTTATCCTCAATAGTTGTGTTTACATCAGTTTTATGGGGTAGCAATCTTGTGAGTGAACCCTAGACTCTGGAGTAACTGATTGAAGTGATAATTCCAAAAATGAGGTCCCCCATCACTAATAATAGTCTTACGGTAGTCAAATCAGGATATGATATTGGCCTTCACAAATTTCAATACCATTCAGTGGTCATCTGTGCTCATAGGAATGACCTATCCATTTAGAGACATAGTCAACTGCCACTAAGATATACTCATGACCTTGGGATGAAGAGAAGGGGCCCATAAAGTCTTTTCCCCAAAAATAAAAATTTCAACAGGTTGGATCGGGTGTTGAGGCATCTCATTCCACTTCCCAATCGTTCCAGTTTGTTGACATCTAATGAGAATCCTTAAATAATTTATGAGAATCCTTAAATAAAATAGGCCACAAAAAATCAGACTAAAGAACCTTAAAAGTTGTTTTCTTAACATGAAAGTGTCCTCCATAATGAAGTTCATGGAAAAAGCTCAACACACTTTGTTGCTCCTCTTCAAGAACGCATCATCTCGATACTTGGTCTTGTCCAATTGTAAATAATTTGGGCTCTTCCCAATGAAAGTATCTAGCTTGGGAAATAAATCTCTTCCTTCTCTACTCATCACAAGAGCCAGGAGTCTCTCCAGTGACTAAGTAATTGACAGTATCAACATACCAAGGTGAAGTCAGTGTTACCACCATAATGGTTTCATCAGGAAATGTCTCGTAGATGTCTACAGATGGAAAGTCATCAAGTGGGAGGTGAGATAGATGATCAGCCACTACATTTTCCACTCCTTTTTTTTCATGAATCTCCAAGTCAAACTCTTGAAGGAGTAAAATCCACCTAATAAGTCGTGGCTTAGAATCTTTCTTGGCAATGAGGTGTTTCACTACCTCATGATCCGTAAAAATGACCACCTTAGACCCAAGAAGATAAGACCTAAACTTCTCCAAAGCAAATACTACGGTGAGTAATTCCTTTTCTGTTACGGTGTAGTTTGGATGTTGGTCAGTTAAGGTTTTGCTACCATAATGTAGCACATGAGGTCTTCCCTCAACCCTATATCCATGGACAGCTCCCATGGCATAATCCGAAGCATCATACATTAGCTCAAATAGGAGTGTCCAATCTGGAGCTCAGAGAATAGGCGCAGAGATCAAGGCCTCCTTCAGATTGTGAAAGGCCTCGACACACTTTGAATCAAAATCTAAGGAAGATTCCTTCGCTAATAGGTCGCAAAGTAGCCTAGAAATTTACTAAAATTTTTAATAAAGTTCATATAAAAGCCCACATGGCCAAAAAGGATCTAATATGTTTGACATTCGAGGGCAATGGGAGTTTGGAAATAGAATCAACCTTAGCCTTATCTACTTCCAAGTCCCATTCAGGCACAACATGCCCAAGTACAATGCTTTTCTGTACCATGAAGTGGCTTTTCTCCCAGCTAAGGACTAAACCAGTCTCCTTACATAGCATTAGCACATTCTCTAGGTGTAGGAGACATTGGTCGAAAGATGAGTCGTAAATAGAGAAGTCATCCATAAACACTTCAACAAACTCATCAATCATGTCTAAGAAAATTGACATCATACACTGTTGAAAGGTTGCCGGTGCATTACATTGTCCAAACAGCATACACCTGAATGCAAAGGTACTGAAAGGACTCATGAAAGTCGTCTTCTCCTTGTCATCAAGGAAGATTGCAACCTGGTTGTACCCAGAATATCCATCAAGAAAGCAATATTACTTATTCCCTAGCAATTTTTCGAGAATTTGGTCAATAAAAGGCAAAGGAAAGTGGTCTTTCTGGGTAGAGATGTTCAGCTTGCGGTAATTAATGCAGACCCTCCATCCATTTGAGGGTCTAATCACCACTTGTTCTCCTTCGTCATTAATTTCCACAGTAAAGCTTGCCTTCTTTGGCACCACATGGATAGGACTAACCCATTTACTATTCCTAATGGGATATATAATCCCAACATCCAACCACTTCAGAATTTCCTTTTTAACCACCTCCCTCATATTGGGGTTAAGACATCTCTGCATGTCCCTAAATGGCTTGATGGAATCATCAATATAAATGTGGTCCATACAGAGTGTAGAGTCTATACCCTTAATATCAGCGATGCTCCAAGTAATAGCTTCCTTTTGCCTAGATAAACATTGAATTAGGGCTCCCTCCTGTGCCTCAGATAGCACAGCCGAAATGATAACGGGGAGCATATCATTGTCACCTAGGAAGACGTACTTGAGAGTGTCCAGGAGGGGGTTCAGCTCAAGGTCGAGGACTTGTATGGTTGAGGGTTTCATAATAGATGTCCCCATCTTAGGTAATAGATCTACCTTAGGTGGAGATGATGGGGAAAGAGACTTAGCAAAAACATCAAGCAATTCCTCATGTTCTAGTATATCCCCTTCACATTCCTCCAAGTGATGGGAATGCTCATTAAGCATAACATGCTGAAGAGAACCTGCAATCACGATAAGATCAGAGAAAACTAAAATGAAAACAAGAAAGGATAAACTCCCACAAAATAAAATGAAAACCTAGATCTAAAGAAAAGAGAACATGCTCTCAAAAAATTACCCAACATGGGCCTAAAAGAAGGTTGGGGAGCAAACACCTAAAATGTACCCCAGAACAAGGGTCTTAAACCAAATGAATGTGCAAGAAAATAAAGAAAAATAAAGTTCTAAAACCTAAATTCTATCTACTAAAAGAAATTAGCAGAGATGAAGATGATCACTCCAGATGTCCTCCTTTGGTGGTGGAGACAAGGTCCAACACATCGCGTCGAGCTCTTACCTTCAGAAATGAAGCTCCTCATGTCCTCTGAATGATGGAAATAGGATCCACCTCAGCATTGCTGACGCTGGTGCAATAACTCATCTAAAGATACACGTACCTTGCACCAAATAGATAATTGAAGTGAAATATGTCTCAAATAAAATATGAATAAATTAATAAATAAATGCAAGTTTAATAGGCCCGTTGCCTCCCCAGCACAGCACCACTTGAAAAGATAACTTTTACTTAACAAGATGATAATTAAAATGATTTGTCATTTGTATTTCTAAGTGGTGGAAAATCAACAAATCAAAGTATTGAATTAAAATTAAACCACTCGAGATAAGAGCAGGTCGTGTCCACAGGGTGGCAATGTCTATTGCAAACTCGCACGGGTCAAAAACATATGTTCATGATTAATTTCACAAAGAAATTGAATCAAAATAGCCTTTCAATTAAGATAACAAGATATGATTATGCTGATATTGTATTTATGTGAAACATTAAGGGAGTTCTCACAAAATAATTAGATTATAATATTATTAAATCTAAAATCCTTCTCTTCCAATGGCAAAGAAATGTAAATATAAATTCAACAAAAATAGAGCATCTCCTTTGGTGAGCTACTACTGTTTGGAGTTCGTAGATCGCATATTTGATAGAAAAAAGTGTCGTAGTATAGTCGCAAAGTACGATCCAACAAAGATATTGTTTTACAAAAAATCACGAGACTTGAGTCTCGATCATTTGTCTCTGGGAGGAGTTGCTTTCACTTTTAAAATCGATCTTTTTACTACTCCACTTCGTTTAAAGATGCACGCCGGTTTCCAATCTCCTAACTAAAACTTCACCACTTCTGTTATTAACTCTGATCACATGCGCATGCGTCAAATAAATTACGAAGGTGAACGTGAGAGTTTCTGTGCGCACGATTCTAGTGAGGTGGTGACTATTTATGGAGAAAGCATCTATTGTTAGATTTTCAATATCCTCAGGAAACGACATGCTGGTGCGTAATGGATAGACAGTTAAAGAGCAGGCACTTAAATTATGCAAATACGATAATTATTAAGCTTGTGGTGATTTCAAATACATAAAGAGATATATATATAAAAATGCATTTTCATTCATTCATTGGGGAGTTGTTTGCACAAGGAATCTAGAGGAAAGCTTGTACATAAATGCTTGAAAATTAAACCTAGCTACCAAAAAATGACTGCATACAAGAATCAATTGGGGTGTTTCACATGCATCATTGGTGGAGAAGTAAGACTACGCTATTAAGCAGTAATAAAAGCAATAAAATTATGAAGAGCATGAATTAAATCTAGAAGAATAAAAGCGCATTCAGGGGTGGTCCTCGATGGCCTCAAAATGGTCGGGAAGAGAATGAGGGTGGCCAATTTAGCCTAGGCCGACCCTTGGAGAGAGGTAGGGTTGATCCAGCATCCCAGCATGATGTCCTCCATGATGGTGGTGAGCTCGTGGAGGTGGAGTAACTAACCTAAGTGAAGGTGGGCGTGTATGGAGCAAATGAGGTGAGTGGTGCCAATGAAGCCAAGGGATGTGAATCGATGCACATGGCCGCCCATGGGGTCTTTTTATAGACCCAATGGCTTCTCTCTAGAGAGGTGTGGAACTCTCTAGGGAGAGTCCAAGAGTGGCTGGCCACATGTGGGTGGCGGTGGTCTTTGAGATCCAAAAATTATGGATCTCAATTTGAATGCCTCTTGGTTGCTAAATTTGGCAACCAAGAGGTGGCGCCATCTCAAGAGAGTTCTAGAGAATTCTAGAGAAGTGTGTGCGTGAATGGGTGTGTGTGTGTGTGCGTGTGTGTGGTTGTGCTCTATGTGGCTAGGTGGCTTAGGATAGGTCCTAAGGGGTTTGTGTAGGTGTAGGTCTTGATTTTAGGGTTACAAACCCTAATTGCTAAGGTGAAAATGTAATTAAACTTAACCTAAGTTTAATTGAATGAGCATGAGCCTAATTGAGGGTGACATAACTCAATCAGGTTGGGTTTAGGTCAATTAGACTCTCACTAAGTCCAATTGAACTTGTGTGGTTGAGATCTAAGCTCAATTGGACTCAATGAGTCCAATTGACTTAGGTGAAGGTAGTTGACTTTGATCTAAGTCAATTGGGTTTGGTGAGGACCTAATTAGGTCCTTAGGTAGGTCTAGAGGTGAGGTACTAGGGTTAGGACACCTTAATTTAGGTTCCTATAGGGTTGGGATTAGGTTTAGGGAACTAGAGATCCAAGATCAAGTCTTGAATCTCAAAACAGGGACTGGAGACCTGTATCAGACGTCCAATAATAGGATCAGATGACTTATACTCAAAAATCAGAAGTCTAGACTTCAGTTCTGGATGTCCAATTTGAGTCAGGGGGAAATCAAGGTTCTGTTTTGGGTACTCTGCAGAAATTGGACGTCTAACAAAGTGTCTGGATGTCCAATAACATTGCAAAAGTGGGTTTGAGGTGTGCGGGAGATGGCTAAGGGTCCTAGACGTCCTATAACTTATATGGACGTCCAGATAAGTTATAGGACGTCTAGTCCAGATAAGGGTTGGAACTAAGGTTTTAAGCCTTCTTAAGGTGTTGTGACTTAATCTAAGGGTGGCTAAGGCTTGGGGAAGTCTCTAGGCTATCCTTGGGCTAGGATGGACCTAAGCTCTTCACATTTTACTGCTTTATTCATACTTAATAGAATAGAAAACCTTTAACTCCCTTACATTATTATTCCTACATCTAAACTAAGCCTTCTGGTCCAGCTCTGCTACAACTCCCGTTATTCCAGATCCAGCTTCAGATCCTGCTCCAGATCCAGCTCCGGATCTGCTTATTGCCTGCAATTGACATAATGCACTTAATCATCACATTATAACATTATTTTATGCAAAGCTAAAGTAAAGCAGTAAAGATGCAGATAATGCGTATGTATGCGTGAATAACCCTAACTTATGCTAAGTCCTAGCTTAATCTAGGTCAATTAAGACCTATGATTGCTGTGCAATCATACCCCCATGCCTAAATCTTGCTTGTCCCTAGCAAATGCAAGACTAAATTATTTACAGCAAAGGTCCTTAAGGGACTAATTATTTTATCAAGTGTATGCATAGAGGTTTTTCTCCTTTTTGTTTTCATCCTATGCTCTAGAAATCCAGACAATCGTGAAAGTGCGGCTATATAGCTTTTGCAACGGATTCGAGTGAAAACTAATACACCTCTAAAGCCTGTACTTGACCCCTAGTAAAAATTCTAGTAAGATAGGAGGACTTCTTCCCTCAGGGTATTTAAAATATTGTATGAATTCCACCCCGACTTTAGGCTTAGGTAGAGAATCTTTGAGGGAAAAGATTGTATATTTGGTGGCTCACTCTCAGTTGGTGCTACATAAAGACTAGCACTACAGTATCTAGATTCTCGAATTACTAAGTAACTCAACTCAGAGAAAGATGAGAAAAATTATGCTCCCTTTTGATTCCTTTGTATTCATTCTCTCTTACTCTTTTTTTCTTTCTTTTTCTTAGAGCTCACAACTTTACCAGATTTACACATATGATCTGTATTTGGTGGTCTCGCTAGGCATTAATACTTTAATTGAGTTCTCATAACCCTAACACTAAGTCGGGATTCCTCAGCCAGTATTCGGGTGGTCAGAAACACAAGAAAAATAAGTTAAGGCCATATTTGGTGGATCTCAATATTATTTGGTGGTATTGCCTTGATGAAATAAACACTAAATATTCATTCTTTTCTTTGTTTTTTCTTCTTTTTCTAATTCTTTTTCTTTTTCTTTTTCCCTTTTTTTTATTTTTTTTACTTTTTTTTTCAGCATAACACAACTGGCTTACATCCATGATCTTTATTGAGGAGGCATTATTAGGGATTGGTGGTACTCAAGAGACATTGGGTGGCTTATTTGGTGGAAGTGCCTACTCACAGCACTAGGAGAGATGGATAGGATGGTGTATTTCTGACCTTGACATCAATACCCTCCTTCAGCTGAGGATTCCGTAGAGAATGGTTGTAACCATCAACCTTAGCCCTAGGTTTATGAAAACTCGCTCTCCGCGTATTTGCCTTATTTGGTGGCTCTCAAAATTTTGCACAAAAATGTATACGCGGGAACCAAGAGCGAAAACTATGTCCAATCTCAAATTTACATCACCTAATTATCTAGGATTCCAGATTCCTTGCACTAATCTTAGAGCACCAATACACTCTACTCTCTCACACTATTTGGTGGATTTTTAGAGGAAAATCTGCCTGACTCCCAAAACACTATCCAGGGGTTCAAGAAAAGAAGCACTACTTCTCGACAGACTGAAGACGTTTATCAGCCTTCACCATGAATCCATTGCAAATTATATGTGTGTGTGAAAAGTTGTACTGGATTCCAAATTACAGGAATCAACTAGAGGATAAAATCCCTAATGCATTCTCTTAATAAAATAATCTTATTCATGAATGCAATATGTATATATGCTATGAACAATTAACCTTGTATAATTTGTACTTTGTGAAATTTCCATATTGGGTTACATTTAGCTTGACCCTAAATTTAGAACAAAAGGTGAGCGGGTGAGTCGGAAGTGGTTGTTGCGAACGATTTCCACCTCCAATGCGAGCATTGGAGGTGGAGTCTGTTGTTCTTTTATTTAAGGTCCTAAAGTACGCTCTACATGCAGCTCCGAGGTTTTCCTAAGTATTTGATAAACGCCAGTTTATCATCATTTTTATGCTTTAAAACTAACCTAGCTCTTAGGATTTTACTCCGCAAACGGGTTTTTGGGCTGCATTTAGGCATAAATTAGGATAGGCATGCATTGCATTTTTTATTGTCGTTTTAATGTGTTTTTGTGAGTGTTAGGGATGTACAGATGCACAGATCCCTAAAACCCTAGCACTCAAGAAGGCAATTGGTGAAGGAGAAGCCCAGACTAGTTGGAACCCAGCTTGATCCAGCTCACCATAGTTGGAACCTAGCTTACTTGAACTAGGGTTAGCTCATCCCAGCTCCATTCAGCTAATCTCAGCTGGATGGCAGCTCAAGAGAGTTCACCTTAGCTCACCCTAGCTCAAGTCAGCTCAGATCCAGCTCAACTTAGCTGAGTCTAGCTCATCTCAGCTCCCACTAGTTCACAGGGAGCTCTAGCTAGCTCAGCTGAGTTGACAGGAGTTCACCCCAGCTCAGATCCAGCTACATTCAGCTCCACTCAACTCCAGCCAGCAGAAGAAGAATTCATCTCAGCTCAGGAAGCTCAAGTCCAGCTTCCGGGGACTCAGCTTAGCTCAACTCAGTTGAGCTAAGCTACCTTAGCTACCTCAACCAGCTTGATTCTCCCCGGGAGCACCAGACCTAGCTCACCTTAGCTCATTTTGGTAGAAGCTAGCTCACTTTAGCTTGGCTTAGTAGCTAGCAAAGAACTAGCAAGCTAAGCCAGCTAGAGTAGCCCCATGCCAGCCTCTTCAGTAGCAGCCAGCTCCAGCTCCAGCTCCAGACTCTCCTCCTCAGCTCCTTCCTCCAAACCCTAGCTCCAACATCTTCTCCTCTACTCCTCCATTAGCTAATCTAGCTTAGCTTAGCTTAGCTTAACTATGCTCCAATGTCCTTGGCTTGTACCACCCCAAAAACCAACCTACCAACTCCACCCAACTAGCTCCACCTAAGCTCCACATAAGCTAACCTACTTGGCACCAACCTAACCTACCCACCACCTCCAAAAGACACCTAAAAGTGGCGCCAAAAACTACCCATAACCACCCCTTAGTGGCGCCACTTTTCCCTCCAAATCTCCACCACACAATCCCCCTTGAATCCATCTCCACCATCCACCTAACTCCCCTTCTAGAAGACCCCATGTTGGCGCCAACATGGGGGTGTCTCTCCACCACCAAAAGACACCAACACCACCATAACCACCCCCTTTAACACCCTTTGGGTTGGCGCCAACTCACCCTAGCCATAGGATCACCAACCACCCTCATCCTTCCATCCTAGCCCTCCATTTCAAGGGGCACTATAGCCCCCCTCCTATTCTATAAAAAGCCACCACCTACCACCATTTTTGGGGCATCCTCCCTTAGTATATTTTCTACCTAAACCACCTATACCTACGGCTAAGAAGAAGGAGTAGAGAAGGAGATTAAAGGGGCACATCACCAGCCCCTTTGGTGCCTTCTTCTCCCCACTCTCTTCAACTTGAGCCACACCAAGGAGGAGGACTCTTCCACTTCAAGGAGGACAGCCAGGAAAAGGAGAAGGACTTAGGGTGGACGTCCACCCTTGGAGAGAAACTTAGGGCAAGCCCCCTTAGGGCTTGCCTTGGAGGTCATGACCTTGGCGGAGTACTGCAAGGAAGGAGTTGAAGGATTCTTTTCAAGCTTGGGAGCCACCAACCTTGGAGCAAGAAGCCCTCTTCTTCACCATCTATTTAGAGGATTTGTGTTTTCTTTCTTTTACTTCAATTATCAAGTAGTAGAAGCATTCCTCTACTAGGCATTTTTGTTAAACACTTTATCACTTATCTAGTTGCCTTCTTCGCATATCTTGTTTGCATTTCTTTTTGCTTATTTTCAGCATTCTTTACTTCCTCTCCCTAATTATTCTAGGTCTCCACTTGCCTAGAGTGAGCTTAGGGAGAGGCGCTACTTGCTACTTTAGAGTTGTTTACTTAATTGGAAGTGTAAACACTTTTCCCGCCATCAGTTCGCATGTTGCCTTAGTTCAAAAATAAAGAAAAATGATATATTGAAAAATACCAAAAAGAAAGTTGAGATATATTCCAAGCAAGAGAATCAATTTTGCAACCATATTGCCTCCTTGGACGACCCTAGATACTCCCCTATCTAGGAATATAAATTTAAGAGCGAAAGCGGATTTACGCGTTACAAAGACCTAATTAACAAACCGCATGAAATCGCTGTCACTTTTTGGCGCCGTTGCCGGGGAGGCACGGCTTTGCATTAACTCATTTTCTCTTGCTTGAAGTGGATCTCATCCCCTTCTCTTTCTTTCTTTTGTGTGTGCAGGAACTACAACGGGAAAGCGGGAATCTGGAAGCGAGAGCTTAAAGATCCTTTTCTTCCTGCGAAAATTCAGGTTGGTTCCTCTTTCTAGTCACATAATTAATTAAAACTACCAAAAATATATTAAACTTGGCTTTCAGGACCATAAACACTTAAATTAAGTGGAGTGGTGCATTTTAAAATCCATTGTTTGCTTGTATGCTTCTTTAGCGCCATTCCATTGCAAGTATTGGTGTTCTATTTTTCGGGTCCAGATTTATGTCCAGAATTGAAAAATCGATTCATAACACCACAGGCCTCGTAAAATCATAAAATTTCATAGAATGATTTCCAATTAAGTTTGGAACATCTGTTCCAAATTTCAGATCAATTGGATTTGTATTTAAATTTTAAAAATTCGTGGATTATAGAGGGGTCACACCCTCTAATCTTCCTGTTTTGCTACTGTCCGCGAATTTTCAGAATTTTTATACTCATCCAATTTTTGTGGAATTTAGCTTGTTGGAATCCCTGTGAAATTTTACATATCATATAAAATCATAAAAATTTTATGAGGTCGGTGGTAATACTGAAAAGTCTATAATACCCACGGGTATTATTTCTGGACTTTGACACCAGTATAATTAAAAATTCAAAACTATTATCAAACAAATTCCTAAAATCTTAAAAAAATCTTTTCTGGAATCCTTGTTTGATTTTATTCAAAGTAGTGGTGTTTTTTAACTTGTTTGGACCACTACTTAATTCTGAAAGCTAAAAATAATTCATTGGTAGTTAAATTTCTGTCTTAGGGATAATTGGCTTAGGGTTTCTTCTTTCTCTTTAGAGACTCAATTAAAAGGAAATATACAATCACACATACAACTTGTCTTTCCTTTGATTGTGAACTTTCAAACTTGTTTGAAAACTTAAAGAGAAAAACCCTAAAATTCATTTAATTAAATCACATCCTAAAAGACAAAAATACAAAAAAATTGTGTGACAACTTGACTTTCATTGGAGCCACTCTCCAATTCCTACACACACACAAAAAAAATCAAATAACAGGGCAACATCCCAATAAACGCCCTCCACATTCCGTGTGCACTGTAGTATCCTATACCTAACTAAAATTTGTAGCAATTTGACCCCTAAGGTTTCATCAATTTAGGCTTGCTATATAGGATTTAAGTTTTCTCTAGTTAATACCAATTCTGTCATCTATATCTGGTGTTCAGGCTGAGGGGCCGTGTCAAATGACCAGGCGCGGGTTTGTACAAGCACCTAAGGATTTTCCTGGGAAACGCTTGGGCCCAAACCTCCCCTTAAGCAACTTGGCTAGATTTGTTGACAGAACGGGTATTCACTATTGATTACTTGTTTCCTAGGTAGACCAAGTCTTAGGTTAAATTCTAGGGAGTCACAATTAAGTTAGGTCTAGAATTTGATTGCTTGTGTGCACACTTCTCTCATCCCCATCTCTTCTCCTCCCCTGCCATTTCTTCCATTTTGCACGGGCGGCGGTCCAAAACTCCACACTTGGAGGGACCACTTGATTTTGCCTCCCCAAAAAAAGACTTTTCCTGCATTCTTCCTCTTCTCTCAAAATGGAAAATCAAAATTGGTCCTCTAACCCGCATGCTAATTTTTCTTTCCCCTATTTTTCCACCCAGGAGCTACTTAATCAGGCCCCTCCACCTAATCTCTACTCTATCATGGCTCAGCTACAAGTTAAGCAACAACAGTTGCATAAGGATTTAACAAACCTAGCCAACCAAGGGAGTCCTGCCACACCTACCCAAGCTCCACACATTCCACATCTCACCCCTTTAAACACCCGCAAGAGAGAAAATCTGCATAAATCTCGTGCTGAGTATAATTATTATTCTGAGGCTTTCTATGGTTCAACAGGGAATTATGTTTATCCCAATCATCACCCCACCCAAAATGTCCCTACTTTCCAGGAGAAATTGAAAAATTCCTCTAATAGGGGAAATTATCCGGCTCACTCCTGGACCAATCCGGTTCCACACCAACAACAAAACCCGTTTAGAGGGTATGATTCTAATCAGACTTATCAATCTGGGCAATCTCCAGAAGACATTAATGCCCAGATGATGAAAACCCTGCAGGAGTTACAAAGAAAAACAAAGGAAACAACCCGTCTTATTAACAATCTCAATGATCAAATTGGGGATATTCCGACTCAAAAACCTGTAGGACACCCACCATCCCAACCCACACCAAACATTATTAATCCCAGGAACCAACACCCAGGTGGATACCAACATCAGAACCACATGGTTCAGCCTCCTATTAACCCAATATCATAGCACCAACCTAGTTTCTATCAAAATCAGCCCCCCCCATCTCCTCCCAGTGACCACCAAGCTGCGTATGCAGAGACTTTGAGGAGTGAGGAAACCAACATGGATTTAAGGCCTTCACATTCAAATGATGAAACTGATTCTCAACCAATGCAGATTGACTCCCCTAACCTCAATAATGAAGAAGAAAAAGAAATCCCAAAAACACCTGATTCAAACCCTATTTCCCACTCTCAAAAACTGCAATCCAACAATCCAAAATCAGAGCCCTCTGACCACAATCCTTTGGACTTATTTGAGCAAGTCAAGAGGAATATTCCCCTCCTAGATTCTCCCCATGCCTCTAAAAAATTTACTTCAAAAAGTCATGATCAGAATCTAGAAAGGTTGGTCCTTTCTAAGACAGCCAGCTCAGTTTTTCAGAGCATGCTGCCTTTCACAAAAAAGGACCAGGGCACATCGCTCATCTCAGTTGTCATAACTGACACCATTTTTTTTCGCACCCCTCTCAACTTATGTACCTCTAGTAATCTCATCCCCCCAGTCTTATTTGAGGAATTTCGATTCAGTGATTTAAAACTTCCTAAGGTTCAATTTCAATTGGAAGATCGATCTACCATTCAACCACAGGGAGTTGTTGAGGATAGTATTATCAAGGTCAGAAATTGTCTATTTCCGGTAAATTTTCTAGTCCTTGACATAGAGGTACCTAAGACTCTCATTAATACCATTCTTGGAAGACCCCTTTTGATTACCGCAACATCTAATATCCATTCTCATTCTGGGAAAATGAATATAAGTTGTAGTAACCAGACCTTCTCATTAGATTTATTTCTAGCTTCCAAGAGGTCCACTGATCATAAAATTTTTGAGGATACTAATAATAAAATGGAAGCAGTATTTGAAAAGTATATGTTGATCCAATCTCATTCAGCTTTGACCACTATTGATCTAGATTTTATTGATTCTTATTCTAAGGATAATTATGTGGTCCAAGACTTTCCAGATCAACTAGGGTTTGACTTTCCCCCTTTTCATCTTCCTGATTTTTCACCAAAAATATCCACACTAACTTCACACACCCTACATCTCATTGACTCCATTCCCCATCCCTTTCCATTGGACCTATCACTCGACCCACCAGAATCTGGCAATTTACAAGCACTTAAACCATGGCCAGATCCGGGTCATTTTTCCATTTCTCTATTTTATTTTGATCCCTTTATCTTTACCACTCATCTTTTTAGGAATCTTGAGGAAGACACTTTTATTGCGGACATCCAAGTGTCCAATTATTTACATGATCTTACGTCTTCCGTGCATACCTTCACGCCCGGCTGAATGGCGTAAAAGATAGCACTGGATGGGAGGTAACCCATCATTTTTTTTTCTTGCTTTCCCTTTTTTCTTCTTTTCCAGGTTTTATTCATCCTAAATCCGACCGTTCTTCACTAAGGTGATCCCTTTTCCCTCCTAATGCATGAGGACATGGCATATCTTAAGCATGGGGGGGTGTTTTTAAATTTTTACTATCGATTTAGGATGTCTAAAACCTAAAAACATGCAATTTTCTTTAATTTATTTCCTACTTGCATACCCAAAAAAAAATAAAAATGTTGAAAACTTTTTGAGGAAAAATTTTGAAATCGGGACTAAGGTCGAAAAATTCACTTGTGGTACAATGGATTTAATCTTTAACAAACTAAGGATGAGGATATGGATCTGATCATTAGAATTCCAGGGTCTATTTTAGACAAGATCAGATATCTTTCTATAAAGTTCCACCTGAACTCATAATAGTTCAGGTGACTTGATCCTATTTTGTAATATGGAAAGTATTTGACTTAGTTTTTGATTCAAAAACCTGCGGTTCTTGAGAAACTTCTTGTGTCAATTTTCACACACAAGCCAACACTTAAAAATAACTAAAAATTTGAAAAAACTCCCTTGTTTGGATTTAGTAAAAGTCTGAAGCAGATCATTGGTTTGAGTTCCCACCGTCGAGAAGAAGGAAAAAACCTTCTTTGAGGACACGATGTCAACATGTTACCGCCTCGGTGCTACTCTATATCTATATTTCATATCTTTAGACGGAGCATTAAAGCGCATTTCAGCAGCTCAAGTGTCTTGGACGGTGCTCTACCTATAGCGTCGGAGCAAGAGCTTGAGTTTGCTTGGAGCGCCCCTTTTCACCGCATCGTGTTTTGGGGTTGTGAGCTCCTGGGTGGTGTCATGGACAGTGCTATCCCGAAGTACTGGCGCCAGAGCCCCCTCGAGGAATGGTAATGGGAATGATGATACCGACACATCTGTTGTAAGACTAAGCTAAAAATAAGCATGGAAAAAAAAAAAATAATAATAATAATAATAACACGTCCTTATTACGGTTGGCTTTTCACAAGCACCAACACAAGGTTTTAAAGGAATTTGCAAGTCGCGAATCAGATTCATGAGCCAGAAAAATCCTAAAAATAAACATTTCAAGTCATCTGAATTAACAAGGGGTTAATTTGTGAATTTTCTGAGGATATATTGATCCCGTTCTATCTAATGGTTGGATCCTGATGTTTATCTTCAACAAATCCCGTATCTCCTATGTTTTAATCTACCAAGGTCCCTTAATCTCCTTTTCTCCTCAAAAGTCAAAAAAATTAGATTTCGGAAAAATTTCGTTTAACAAAAAAAAAAAATTAATGTTTTTCTAAGAGACTAGCAAAAGATAAGCATGGGGGTGTGATAAACGCCAGTTTATTATCATTTTTATGCTTTAAAACTAACCTAGCTCTTAGGATTTTACTCCGCAAACGGGTTTTTGGGCTGCATTTAGGCATAAATTAGGATAGGCATGCATTGCATTTTTTATTGTCGTTTTAATGTGTTTTTGTGAGTGTTAGGGATGTACAGATGCACAGATCCCTAAAACCCTAGCACTCAAGAAGGCAATTGGTGAAGGAGAAGCCCAGACTAGTTGGAACCCAGCTTGATCCAGCTCACCATAGTTGGAACCTAGCTTACTTGAACTAGGGTTAGCTCATCCCAGCTCCATTCAGCTAATCTCAGCTGGATGGCAGCTCAAGAGAGTTCACCTTAGCTCACCCTAGCTCAAGTCAGCTCAGATCCAGCTCAACTTAGCTGAGTCTAGCTCATCTCAGCTCCCACTAGTTCACAGGGAGCTCTAGCTAGCTCAGCTGAGTTGACAGGAGTTCACCCCAGCTCAGATCCAGCTACATTCAGCTCCACTCAACTCCAGCCAGCTGAAGAAGAATTCATCTTAGCTCAGGAAGCTCAAGTCCAGCTCCCGGGGACTCAGCTTAGCTCAACTCAGTTGAGCTAAGCTACCTTAGCTACCTCAACCAGCTTGATTCTCCCCGGGAGCACCAGACCTAGCTCACCTTAGCTCATTTTGGTAGAAGCTAGCTCACTTTAGCTTGGCTTAGTAGCTAGCAAAGAACTAGCAAGCTAAGCCAGCTAGAGTAGCCCCATGCCAGCCTCTTCAGTAGCAGCCAGCTCCAGCTCCAGCTCCAGACTCTCCTCCTCAGCTCCTTCCTCCAAACCCTAGCTCCAACATCTTCTCCTCTACTCCTCCATTAGCTAATCTAGCTTAGCTTAGCTTAGCTTAACTATGCTCCAATGTCCTTGGCTTGTACCACCCCAAAAACCAACCTACCAACTCCACCCAACTAGCTCCACCTAAGCTCCACATAAGCTAACCTACTTGGCACCAACCTAACCTACCCACCACCTCCAAAAGACACCTAAAAGTGGCACCAAAAACTACCCATAACCACCCCTTAGTGGCGCCACTTTTCCCTCCAAATCTCCACCACACAATCCCCCTTGAATCCATCTCCACCATCCACCTAACTCCCCTTCTAGAAGACCCCATGTTGGCGCCAACATGGGGGTGTCTCTCCACCACCAAAAGACACCAACACCACCATAACCACCCCCTTTAACACCCTTTGGGTTGGCGCCAACTCACCCTAGCCTTAGGATCACCAACCACCCTCATCCTTCCATCCTAGCCCTCCATTTCAAGGGGCACCATAGCCCCCCTCCTATTCTATAAAAAGCCACCACCTACCACCATTTTTGGGGCATCCTCCCTTAGTATATTTTCTACCTAAACCACCTATACCTACGGCTAAGAAGAAGGAGTAGAGAAGGAGATTAAAGGGGCACATCACCAGCCCCTTTGGTGCCTTCTTCTCCCCACTCTCTTCAACTTGAGCCACGCCAAGGAGGAGGACTCTTCCACTTCAAGGAGGACAGCCAGGAAAAGGAGGACTTAGGGTGGACGTCCACCCTTGGAGAGAAACTTAGGGCAAGCCCCCTTAGGGCTTGCCTTGGAGGTCATCACCTTGGTGGAGTACTGCAAGGAAGGAGTTGAAGGATTCTTTTCAAGCTTGGGAGCCACCAACCTTGGAGCAAGAAGCCCTCTTCTTCACCATCTATTTAGAGGATTTGTGTTTTCTTTCTTTTACTTCAATTATCAAGTAGTAGAAGCATTCCTCTACTAGGCATTTTTGTTAAACACTTTATCACTTATCTAGTTGCCTTCTTCGCATATCTTGTTTGCATTTCTTTTTGCTTATTTTCAGCATTCTTTACTTCCTCTCCCTAATTATTCTAGGTCTCCACTTGCCTAGAGTGAGCTTAGGGAGAGGCGCTACTTGCTACTTTAGAGTTGTTTACTTAATTGGAAGTGTAAACACTTTTCCCGCCATCAGTTCGCATGTTGCCTTAGTTCAAAAATGAAGAAAAATGATATATTGAAAAATACCAAAAAGAAAGTTGAGATATATTCCAAGCAAGAGAATCAATTTTGCAACCATATTGCCTCCTTGGACGACCCTAGATACTCCCCTATCTAGGAATATAAATTTAAGAGCGAAAGCGGATTTACGCGTTACAACGACCTAATTAACAAACCGCGTGAAATCGCTGTCAGTGTTAGCATAAAATTGTTTTAGTTTTTCTGTATCTACCCCTGCATGCCTAAGTTCTTGCATGTCCTCATGCATGAATGTAAAAGAAAATAAATACTGCAGGGAGAATGGGTAGAAATCATCTATAATTGCTCCTGAAATTATATTCAACACCAGCCAACATGTTAGCATGCAATATATGCAAAGGAAATATGCTAAAAGAAAAATATGCTATGTATAAAAATGGTTATATATAAATGATGGTGGAATGTGGGGCAAATGGTATCTATACGTGTTGAGTTTAACGTCTCCAGCTGGAGGAGCACTCAAACACATGTCCTCACTAAGATGAATAATCTTGTCAGGTGGAGGAGGTTCCTAGACCAAAAATGGCTTGAGGCACTGGCCATTTACGATGAATATATGCCTAGATTTTAGGTCCTTGATCTGGACTGCCCCGTTAGGATATGGCTATATCACCACATACGGGCCAGTCCACTTGGACTTGAGCTTCCCCGCGAACAATTTTAGCTGTGAATCAAGTAACCAGACTTGCTGGTTGGGCGTGAATACTTTCCTCCGGATGTGGCGATCATGAAAGGCCTTGGTCTTCTCCTTGTATATTAATGCATTCTCATAGGCCTCCCGCCAGATTTCTTCTAATTCACTAAGCTGGAGTTTTCGTTCTTGACCTCCTGCATTGAGGTCAAGGTTGCATTTTCACACCGCCCAAAAGGCGCAGTGTTCCAGCTTTATAGGAAGGTGACAAGCCTTGCCATATACCATGTGATATGGTGACATTCCAAGTGGGGCCATGTATGCGGTCCGATATGCCTAGAGTGCATCGATTAATTTGTCGAACCAATCCTTCTTGTCTGGTCTAACCGTCTTCTAGAGAATCAGCTTGATTTAATAGTTAGACACTTCAACCTGCCCATTGGTCTATGGGTGATACGGGGTGGCTATGCTGTGATGTACCCCATATTTCTTTAATAACGACCTAAAATGGGCATGGATGAAGTGGCTTCCCTCGTTACTAATCAGAGCACGGGGTATTCCGAATCTCGCAAAATATTTTGCCGTACGAAAGAAATGACGGTCTTGTGGTCAGCCCGTCTCACCGGGATGGCCTCAACCTACTTCGAGACATAATCAACGGCTAGCAATATGTACTCGAAGCCATGCGAGTTCAGAAAAGGGCCCATAAAATCGATACCCCAGACGTCAAACACTTCTACGACCATGATGGGTTGGAGTGGCATCATGTCTCTCCTAGTCATAGAAATGACCGATTGACATCATTTGCAGTGTTGGGCATAATCGTGTGTATCTCTAAAGATGGTCGGCCAGAAAAATTCCGAATGCAAAATTTTTGCAGCGATTTGCCATCCTGAGAAATGGCCACCAAACGCATCATTGTGGTAGAAAGATAACACACTGGGGATCTCGGAGTCTGGGATGCATCTACGAATAATCTGATCCATTCCAATGCGGAAGAGTAGTGGGTCATCCCAGAGGTAGTATTTGGCCTCTGCAATGAATTTCAGTTTCTGGTCCTTGGATAGGTTCGCGAGAATTTTGCCTGCGGCAAGGTAGTTCACGAAATTCGCATACCAAGGGAACTCAACAAAATGAATTGCCAAAAGAGATTCATTCAGAAATTGTTCATGGATAGGCAGGGAATAAGGAATGTGGTCTGAGTCCAATCTAGATAGGTGATCCACCACAACATTTTATTTTCCATCTTTGTTGCAGATTTCGATATCAAATTCCTGCAATAGAAGGATCCATCTAATGAGCCGTGGTTTGGTATCCTTCTTTGCCAACAAATGTCGGAGGGTAGAGTGGTCAGTGAAGATGATGACCTTGGACCCTAATAAATATGATCTGAATTTCTCCAACCCGAATACTACTGCTAGCAGTTCTTTTTCGGTGACAATGTAATTACGTTGAGCCTCATTCAGCTTCTTGCTAGCATAGTGGTCATGTGGCTTACTCAACTCAGTAATTAAGTTAATTTCACTTAATTAAGAATAGAAGAAGTCACTTAGGTTAACTTGAAGTTGTGTCAGTTGTATAGTATAGGGTCGAATTAACCTAACATTTTAGAAATTTTTACTGGTTGAGTCTAGGTCGTTCACTGGGAGGCATAATAATTTTCTCCAAATTCACCAATTCTCTTTTATTTCTCTATAAGTTTAGGAGGTATAACTAAGTTGATTTTTAAAACATGAATTTTGCCAAAATATTTAAACTATAAAGAATATACAAAATTCCATATGAAAAACATATTTACTCAAAATAATGTTTGTTTTCCAATTTTATTTCAAAAGAAATTAAGGCAATTAAAAGTTATTCTATTAAAACATGCATTTTTGCAATTAAGAACAAAAAGTAATGATGCAAGAAAAATAATATTCTTCATTTATTCTTCAGCCTCTCATCTTCTTCTCCTTTTCTTTCTCTTCTTTCTCTCGAGTTCTTTCTTACCTTTCTTCTGTTGTTCCTGTCTTCTCCTACCTTCTTTTCTTCCCTTAGTCTTCTTCTTTTGTTCCTTAATCTCTTTTCCTTCTTTAGTGCCTGTGCTCCTTTGTTTCTTAGCCTTTGCTCAACACTTAGCATGTTAACCATCAGCTCTTCTTTTCCTTAAGACCTTCAGCTGAACCAGGTTTTTTTTTTTTTTACCCAAAATTTATTTTATTTGCTGCGAGGTCCTTTCGAGGATACACAGCATCCTAAGACCAAGGTGGGACCAGACCCTACTTGGTCCTCGACTAATCTCAATTAGGTTCATTTTTTATTTATTTCTTATCGGTTCAGAGTCTCGAGCCAATTCAGCTCAACCTGCCCTCCCAGGCCTCTCGCCCTCCCAGGGCACACACTCGCTCACGCCCCCAAGGGTACACACCCGCAGGCACACAAGCCCACTGATGAGAGCCTCATCATGAGCCATAACTAGCTCATTTTGAACTAATAAAGAGAATAAAAGCTCCTACATGACTTAGAAGAGGGCTTAAATGGAGGAATAAGTGTTCTGAGAAGAAAACATGAAAGAAAGGTTAAAATCGTAATTTTACCATTGCAGTACATAAACGAGATTTCTCAGAGACAAAACAAAGGTCAAATGGTCTAAATGAGATAAAAAGTAGGTTGATTCAATCAGAAATGGGTTCACATGCAATCCAGGAATTAAATGAAATTTGGTAACCCTAAAATAGACCTGCTTAATTCAACAAGGTTTCGGTCAGGATAAAAATCAATGAAACCCTCTAAATTTCATGGAAAAATATCCCTTATGGTGTAGAACATTCAATTTGGCCTTTGGAACCTAGTTTGACCTAGATTAGGGTCTTAGCTCATCAATTGACCTAATTTGGGTTTGTACGCAAAATGTCCACTCAAACTTGGTCAAACCTAAAATTCAACTTCACCATTGGATTCCTTAGGTCCAAATTAGGTTTGTACCAAAATTTGGACCTAAGGGGAGGTCATCTTGACCTACTTTGCAATTTAGTACACCCAATCTCATTTTGGTCCCTATCTTTTGAAAACCATCACATAAACCCCCCTATCTTTCTCGCCAATCTTACAATCAGGTCTCTCCGCCATTATTGGGGAGAGAATCCTTCTCCAGCAAGGAAGACAGGGGGGATACTCTCAGATCCCTCAGAGATCTCCTCCCAGAATTGTAAAGGAGATTCTCTGAGGAGTCCCTTTCCATCAAAGCCCGATCTCAACCCCTGATTTACACCCAATCTCTCGTGTGAACGCACGAGAGATTTGGGTATCTAACCACCTTCCATCTCCAGTGAGATGTCGGTGGCAGAAGACGTGCCCTCCACGCACCAGAAGCACAGCCAACACCTATAAATTAAACCCCAACTCCAGCCGCACCTCCTCGGCTTGACTTGGTCAGAATTCCACCTCAAATTCCTCTCCTTATTCTTCGGCCAAGGGGTCCAGAGAGCTCCGGCTAGCACCCTCCTCTTCCTCATCGCACTACCACAAAACCAGTGGCAGAGCCGTCCTCCTCATCCTCCTCCGCGTCGTGCAACACCCGCGTGAGCTGCCCTAGCCCCGTCGTCACCGCCGTCTTCCTCCACTGGACATCTTCTCCGGCGACAGCAGGTACTGCTGGCCACCTCCTCATCCCCTTCATCCCTTTAGTTAGGTTAAAACTATTCTTCTCTATCCCCTCTTTCATTTCCCTCATTTTATTTCATCAAATGCCCCTTGACCACTGCTGTTCACCATCACCTTCCTCATCTCCGGCAACCCTCCGGCGAGATGCTCCCGTCGCTCTGCAGCCCCACACACCTCATCGACCATCGCATAACCTCCGCTCGTCCATAGACCCTCCATGCTTCCACAACAGTCCCTCGAACACACCCATCAATCCGGCCACAGAGCGACCTAGGCATGCACGCCTAGGCCGCCCTGCGGCCTGCTACCTAGCGCTTCACCTTCACCGTGACACGGTGAAGGTCCCCCAGAGATCTAATTAAGCCGCGAGGCTCTTTTCATGTCCGACAGTTTCACGCTCCGGCCGCCATTAATGGCAACTCGAGGAAGCTCCACGCTTGCTCCAGGTCGCAGGACTGCAGGCTCCAGGTGCAGCTAACTCGGGGAAGCATTGCGAAGACATCTGACCCAGCAAGTGAAGCCACAAAGCCTGCAGTAGTGGGAATTGAAGGCACGGTCTGCTGCGGGCGCGTGAGAAATAGAGGCGGGCATTAGTCCCACATCGTTAAGCTACAAAGCGCTGGAGTGATTTATAATGTTTTTGTGTCATAACTTCGTTGCCTCCGAACGCACATGGGGTGAGGTCCCTCACCAATTCTCACCGCCTCATCCGTGACTTCATCACACGGATCTGGCGACCCGACCCAACACTACCCTGAGCACTCCTCGCGCACCACCCTCACGTAGGTGCGCCTGGACCCGGGGTATGCGATCCAACCCGTTTACCCAGCTCTGGGAGAGCGTGGTGAGAGTGGTTTACACAGAGAAAGAGAGACGCGTGGGTGTGGGTATAGGGTTAGGTTTTGCTCCTTTGTGGTTTGTGCAGGGAAGGCAGACAGGAGAAAAGAAGCTAACACTTAGCTACTGCTAGCAAACGAAAAGAAGAAGAAGGAAGGAAGACATTGCAGGGGAAAAAGAGAAGGAAAGGAAGAGGCGAAGGAAAAAGAGAAGAAGAACTGAAGAAGAAAGAAGAAATAGAGAAAGGTAAAGACAAGCAAAAGAAGAAGAGGAACTAAAGGCAAAGGAAAACAGAACTAAGGAAGCAGAGCCAAGGAAGAAGAAGACCCATAGAGAGAAAAACTGCAGAGAAAAGAAGGAGAAAGAAGCAAGGCAACTGCAGAGAAGAAAGAAGAAGAAAGGAAGAAAATCAGAAGAAGAATGAGAGAAGGGAAACATATTTTTAAGACGTCTGATCCCATGATCAGATGTCCAAATTCTTCTTTTTGCCACAATTACTTTTCAAACTCATGCATTTATATTTGAATTATGTTTTGAGTAATTAAAGTGTTCAAGTACATTCTTGAGATTAGCAATAATTCCAATTGCCCCCTATGTTCGACCTTGGATACTTAGGTTTTCGAGTAATAAAACCTTTATTTGTTGAAAATGCTTGATCACCTATACTATGACGTAACTAACTGTTAAAACACAATCAAGAACACGTCAACACCCACACACACACACACATGCACATGCTCTGATCAGATCAGTAACCGGTGCGTCGACTGCTGATGACGGAACAGCCAACGTAACAAATTTGTTTTATCCCCAAGTGCACGCTCAGAATCCAGCGATGTGGGACTATCTAACCCCTTCCAAACCCAACTTCAAATGATCATAACTTTCTACCCAGAGCTCCAAATCGATTGATTTCAAGTTTGTTAGAAAGCTCTAAGGTTGATCTATACAATTGCAGGGTCAATTTAAGGTTTTGAAGATGTTTTTCTCCTCAATTTGGCAAGTAAAATCAGGGGTTCCTACGGGTTATTACTAGCTTGGAAAGTGAAATTATATCTTCAGAGTCCTCAGATGGACTTTTCTTTCTTATTTATAGGTCTGTAGAAGTTATATAAGTAATTCCACATATGTTAGAATAGGTTTTAAGCTCTCAAGACCTTCAGGACTAGCAGAGAAGCTCTTCACTTCTTTGAAAGCTTTAGAGTTCAGATCTTTGGACTTCATTATGTGGGACAGACACTTAAGAATGCTTCTAATCAATTTAAACTAATTCTAAGGGTTATAATTAACTCATCTCGGTAGGATTCAAGTTTAAATTTCAACAAAATGGCACTGCTGTTGGTTTGGGTTCGAAAGTAACCCAAATTGATAGGATTCAAATTCTCAAACATTTATTCACCTGAGCTCACTTAATCTCTCTAAAACCATCAAACAAGTTCCCAGAAATAGTTTACACTCCTCAATACCTCAATTCGAGCTCAGAACTCCATTATCAGACTCAGTTTGACTGTGAAGACACAAAGTTGACTTTCTGTTCAAAGCCTTCTCCCAAGAAATTAAAGCCTCAATTAGAGTCTCCTCAACATTATAAACTTATTCAGATCTTCAGATAGGTGTTCGGACCTTAATTTCTATGGTTACAGGCTCGCCGCCTAAACTTGAAAACATGTGTGTTCGTCAGAGCCATTTAGAGGTTGTTACAGTGTTCTAAAGGTTTAAACAGCTTGTTCCTTAAAATCAACTTAAACCTAACTAATAGACTTCTCCAACTCTGCCAGAGTTGGAGAAGATGAAGTTCATATCTACAGCTCCATACATTAAATCCTCAAATAAACATCCTTAAAAGAATCAGTGATCCATTTAATATCATTCTGGAGCTTCTCAACAAATTCTAGAGGCTGAAACCCAGTTTTGGCTCGCCGGAGCTTCGGTGAGTCCAGAAAATGTAAAATTGTGTACAAATTGTTAAAACTAACCATTTTCTATTTAGAAAATATCCTGAGGTTGTAAGGAACCTCAGTATCACATTTAATTCTTCATTTGTCTCTTTAAATGTAATATTTGACAGTGAGTTTGTTTCTTAAAAGATCTGAGTGGTTAAGGCTCAGGACTTGTTTAACCACTCGATTGAGTGGTTAAAACAAGTCAACAGGTTTTTATATTCATAAATATATATTTAATTTAATATTTGAACTGCTCCTGAGCCGCCATGGACAGCGAGCTCAGGAACTTAATTAAATTTTGGGTGTTTAATTTATATGTGATATTAATATATATTATAGAGTCAATTAGGGTTCTAAAGTGGTGAATAGTTGATGAAGAACCCTATGAAGGTGGAATTAGGTCGATTACTGTCACCATAGACAGTGTTAGTAGTCGGTGAAGGTGAAATTTGAATTAGGTGATTAGGTGATCAATTATGTATTAAAGTGAATTAGAAATGATTATGGAAGTTAAAGGAAGGAGACACCGATTTCAAAAGATGAAATTAAGTCTCTGGCGAGCTCAAGGAGCTCGTCAAAGTCAGAGAAGATGAAACTAAAATCTAAAATTACTCTAATCTAACTACCTAAACTAACTAACTAAACTAGCCTACTCCTACTCCTACTCCTAATCTAGTGTTACCTGGACGAAGGGGTCAATAGGGTTCCGCCGAAGTCTCATGGCGGACAACGAAATCAGAGGGTGGAAGAAAGATCTCCGGCGGGTGGATTTGAGGTGGAGTGGAGGGTTCCTTGGGTCGGCGCCTGTGTCAGAGACATGGAAGACCACAGCGGATCTCCTCGGTTGATTAAGATGGATGGAGGAAGTCGAAAAGTGGAATTGGAAGTCGCTAGATTTTTGGACGAATAGCCTATTGGGTCGGCTGCAGTGTTAGAAGAGGGAAGGGAGCCAACTTGAATAAAATCAGAGGTGTGAGGGGGTATTTATAGCAGTTGGCAGCGAAGAGAGTGGCAGGGTCTGGCCGAAGAAGGAGCTCAAGGAGCTTAACCTCTGTCGTCGTCTCCAACGATGGTGAGGTTATCTCCCACTGAAAAATAGGATTTCCGATTAATCCAGAGCGGTGGATAAAGTGGAGGTGGTGAGCGCAAGCTGCATGAGCTTGGACAAAGAAGGATGATGTCGGCAGGGCGGTAATCGTGTGGTGGGGTGACTCTCTGCCGCCAGCCGTTCATTCGGCTGAAGAAGAAGAAGAAGAAGACGAAGAGGGACATAAAAGTAAGAAAACTTAAGGACCTATGTGAGAAATAAGAACTCGACTGTAATGAATATTAAAGACCAAAATGTAAACCTAGGTTTTGAAGGTTTATTTTAACTTAGATCATTTTCAACTTTTTATATATGTTAGTAAATAAGGTAAATATTATGTTTACACCTTGAATTTACATTTTTGACCTCTTTAGGTTAATTTATTAGATTAAGTCAAATCACTTAGGTTTACATTAAGTTTAAGTTACTTATCTTATTAATTAAGAGAATGATTAATAGGATTTAGAGTCCAATTATTATCTAAATTATTAATAATGTTAATTGAATGATAAAATGTCATTTTTAACTTATTTTAAGGTCCTTGACTAAATATCCCTTATTTTATAATTAACCCTTATATATTCATAACCTTAGCTAATTAACTAAGAAGACTAGTTAATTAAGGGTAATTAGAGATCATGACAAGCGTCTCATCACATAGTATATGACAAAGGTTGTTTCTCCTGACGCTGGCCTAAAACAGCATTGATGGCAAAATCAGAAGCGTCTCACATCATTTCGAGATCAAGCGACCAATCGGGTGGTTGGAGAATTAGGGAGTCGGAAATAGCGCTTCGTAAAGTCTCAAAGGCGCTGAGACATGAGGTATCAAATTCAAATGGGACATCGGTAACCAGGAGATTTGTCAAAGGCCGCGCAATTTTTGAGAAATGGCATATAAATCTCTAATAGAAGCCGACGTGACCCAAGAATGATCTGATCTGCTTGACCGATCTAGGTGGCGGTAAGTGGGAGATAATCTCTGATTTAGCCAGGTCGACCTCGAGTCCATTTTTGGAGATCCTGTGCCCTAGTACTATGCCATCCCTCACCATGAAATGGCTTTTCTCCCAGGATAGTACTAGGTTTACCTCAATACACCATTTCAGGATCTTGGTGAGGTTAGCAAGACAAGATGCAAAATCATCTCTGAAAATAGAGAAGTCATCCATGAATACCTCCACATAATCCCCAATCATGTCCGAGAAGATAGCCATCATACAATGCTGAAATGCCACTGGTGCATTGCAGAGCCCAAAGGGCATCCGCTTGAAGGCGAATGTTCCAAAGGGGCATGTGAATGTGGTCTTGTCATGATCTTCTGGGCTAATGGCTACCTGATTATACTCGGAGTATCCATCCAGAAAGTAGAAGAAACTACGTCTGGCTAACCATTCCAAGATCTGGTCAATGAACGGCAAAGGAAAGTGATCCTTCAGGGTAGCTGTGTTTAGTTTCCTGTAGTCAATGCAGACCTGCCAAGATGTCGCAGTGCAGGTTGGGATGGATTCGCCCTTATCATTTTTCAAGACGGTGAGTCCTGCTTTCTTGGGCACTATCTGAATCGGACTCACCCACTGGCTGTCTGAGATTGGATATACAATGCCTGCATCCAGCCATTTGATGATCTCCTTCTTAACAACCTCTAGCATATTCTAGTTTAGCCACCTTTGAGGTTGTCTAGAAGGTTTCACCCCCTCATCCATGTAAATGTGATGAGTGCAATATGAGGGGAAAATACCGCAGAGATCATCAATACTCCACCCAATAGCAGCCCTATGGTCTTGAAGTGTAGAAACCAATTGATGCTCCTGTTCTTGGGTTAAGTGGGCATTGATAATGACTGGATATGTCTCACTTTCACCCAAGAACAAGTACTTGAGTGAGTTAGGTAAGGGCTTCAATTCAATCACGGGTAGGTCAGAATCAGATATGAGAGTGGGAGGAGTAGAATCGAAGGTGGGAATCTGCCGATCCATGCGCACGTGAATTCCCACTAAGTCGCTCCCTATGGAATAATTGGCTGTGACTGTGTTAACAGGAAACCCGTTAGCTGTAGTCATGTCTTCCTGCAATAACAGGGGCGATTTAGTAATATATGGATCAGGATAGCTAGATTCAGGGGTGCTGTGGTTAGAAGCACACCCTAAACAGTCAGATCCTCAGGGAGATATGTGTAATGCAGTGGTTTCAGTCCCGTGTGGATCGAGCTTTGAGAACCCTGATAGTGTAGATGAATGAGACATTGGGTCGTCACAAAGGAGCCAAATGTTACCACAGTAAGCTGAATCTTCATCTTCACCATCCTCCTCTATTCGATCACAGTCGAAGTTCTTTGCTGCCCTGAATATGTCTAGTTGAAGTCACTCATTGCCTAAGGCAATCTCCATACACTCGGATGCACAATCGATGTTTACTCGGGCTATCGGCAGAAATGGGCGACCCAAAATAATTGGTGCATCTCAAAGATTAGGAGGAACTTCCATATCGAGAACGAAAAAATCTGCGGGAAAGCAGAACCCGCGGTGGTGGCGACCTTCCTCTATAGTTTTATTATTCCGTCGTAGTATAGTATAGAGAGGTGATTACCAGTTTAATACAATTTGTTACTCAGAAATAAAGAGTTCCCGAGGTCGAACTCAGGGAGCAAACTGTATTCTAGAGATACAAATTCTTATTACAAAAATAAAGAGAGAGAGAAAGAATTTGTTGGCTTTTCTTCTTTTCTCTTTGCTTCTCCTCTTCTTCCTTCTCAGATCTTCTGCTCCCTTCCTTTGTTCTTCTTCTTTATCTGCAGTGGTGATGTTCTTCTTCTTCTTTCAGCTGTTTCTACTCGTCTCTTCCTTTTTCTTCTGCAGAGTGGTCCTGTTCTTCTTCTTCTTTCTTTCTTCAGATCTTCTCGTGCTCTTCTTCTTTCAGTTCTTCCCTTGGCCTCTCTGTGTTCTCCTCAGCCTCACCTTCCTTCTCCTTCTTTGCCTTCAGGACGTCGTCTGATTTTCCAATCAGACGACTTAAACCGCCGCTGCTACAGTGCCACTCGGTGATCCTCCTTCCTTCAGCCTTCGTCTTCTTCCACGGTTCTTCTTCACCTGTGCCTGCACACTTACACAGCTTGATCAGAGAGAGGGGCAAAACCTACCTCTACCCTCTCCCGCGTCTCTCTCTCACAGAAACCGCTCTTAGGATAGCTCTCCCAGAGCTGCCGAGTTGCCGGGTACGGGTCGCGCCCGGGTCCAGGCCCACCGGCGTGTGTGGTGGGCGAGGAGTGCAGGTCAGTCTAAGTCGGGTCGGGCCAGGTCCACGGGGCGTGAGCGCGGACGAGACCGGGTAACCGGGCGGGTGAAGGGGACCTCACCCCGTGTGCTGAGGCAATAAGCCTCCAGCACTTTTTCGCTTTATACCGCTGCGCTCCTTCAGAGCCTTCCGAGGTGGGACTAAATGTCCCACCCCAATTTCGCGCCTGCGCAGAGGAAGCAGCTGGTAATCGCAGCTTTACACGAGGCCTTCACGCGAGGGATTCGCCTCAACTGCAGCCTAATGCTTCGCCGAAATGCCCCCGCACAGCCTGGGAGCGTGACCTGGGCGCGGCACACCTGGGACAGCAGGTCGAAGCTGCTTCGCTTCAACAATGGCGGCGACGAGTGCAGGTACCTGCCCACAGAGAAACGGCCTCTCGGCCCAATCAGAAACGCGGAGGACCTTCGCCGTGGCACGGCGAAGGTGGTCGGGGGGTGTGCAGGCGGCGGGGCGGGGCCCAAGAGCTGCCCTAGGTCGGACTGTGGGTCGGGAGATGGGTTTGTTCGGTGGAGTTGCAGAGGGTGATTTGGGGGAAGTGGAAGGGCGGAGGTTTTGCGATGGTCGGCGAGCCGTGTGGGTTGCTGGAGTGATGGGAGCGGCTCGCCGGAGGATGGCCGGAGGCGGAGAAGGTGAGGGTGATTGGTCGGAATCGAGGGCGACAGTAAATGTTTAAAGTGAGGAAAAGGAAGAGGGGAGGAAGAGGAGGAGTTCTACCTACTTAGCAGGACGAGGAGGGGCCGGAGCGGGCGAGAGTCGTATCGACTGTCGCCGGAGAAGAAGATGCCCAGGGGAAGGGGCGGCGGCGAGCAGAGGGCCGGAGAGGCGCCAGCTGGGTGCGGCGTGGCGCGGGAAGAGCGAGGGAAAGAAGCCTCTGCTGCTGGTATTGCGGCAGAGCGAAGAGGAGGAGGAGGAAGAACCGCCGGAGCTGGTGGGCATCTGCCGGAGTGAGAAGAGAGGAAAGTTGGGGGTTTTCTCCGTCAGATCCCAGCTCCTCAGAACGGCGGAGCGACGGGGGTATTTATAGAGGCGGAATCAGAGAGGAGGGCGGAGGGAGACGACGTGTCTCCCTCGCCGGAGGACGCCGGAGATGGAAACCCATACCGTCCGTGCGTTCGCACGGCCGGTATGGTGGGTTGCAGCGACCAGGGGGGTGTTCCTGCGACGGCTGACGACGCAGGGCACCCCCGGTTGACTTGCCAGCCCCTCCCCCTCACCCTGCGCGGCGCCATGCTCCGCGCAAGGTCGCCGGAGCATGGTGCTAGCAGGTTTTGGCAGGAGGGACCTGAATGCAAAGAACGAAGGAGAGTTAGGGGTAGAAATGTGAGGGTTCAAAAGTTGAGGGCCAAAAAGTAAATATATGAGGACCAAAGTGCAAAGTTGGTCAAGAAGGTTTCTTCTTGGGCTCAAGTTTTTATACATGACTAATTAGGACCTAAGGAATTTGATGGTGAATTTTATTTCTAGATTAAACCTTGTTTGACCGGTCAATTTATGCAAAAACCCAAATTAAGTTATTAATTGGGCATGGTTCTCAATGTAGGTCAAAATGGGATCTGTAGGCCGAATTGAAGGTTCTAAACCCTAGAGATTATTTTTCTATGAATTTTAGAGGGTTTATTCTATTTTTACTTTGCCTCGAACCTCGTGAATTGAAGTGGGTTTGTTTTAAGGTTACATATTATCATTTAGTTCCTTGGAATTGCTGTAGCCCTTGTCAGATCATCCCACTTTCCTTCCTATTCGGTTTGCTTGACCTATGTTTGGACCCTGAATTACCCTGTATGCAGATTATACTGGTAAAATTGCATTTTTACCCCTTATGACTTATTTTCTCCTTAAACTCAGAATTCTCTAAGTTAAGCCTTTCCTTGAGTTATGTAGGAGCTTTTATCCTTTGTATTGGGTCAAAATGAGCTAGTTATGGCTCATGATGAGGTTCTCATCATACCCCCATGCCTAGCTTTTGCTAGTCCCTTAGCAAAAACTTAAGGTTTCAACCCTTGTTCTAGACCATGAAGTTCTTAATAGCTTTAGATAAGTGCTTTTTTATTTGAGCTTAGATTAGGTTAGAATGCTGACCATAGGCCTAAAAGGTACTCTAGTACCAATCAAGATCCAAATCTGTCTAGCCTTAGCCTCAGTCTTTAGCAAAGGTTTTAAGGCCCATAAGAACTAACCTAAGGTTTATTGGACTTTGTGGTTAAAGCACCCGTGCTTGAAATGATTTTAGCACTGGCTCAGTTCGCAGTGCATTTTATAAGAGAGAGATAGAAAGTTTTTCTGTTTGGAGAGTTTTCTCTCTCTTTTTCTTTTTAGTTCTAGCCTAGGATTGGCTTTTCAACACGGTCTGTATCAGATTCCTTGCTCCCATCATCAATCCTCAAGGGTTCCTGGCGATCGATGCTTCGAGATAGCACCGCCCATGGCAACCCCCGGAACCCTGGCTATTGAGATTTCAAGATAATCCCATCCATGGTGTTCCGTGGCCGAATCCAGACCCTGGCAATTGACACTTCGAGATAATGCCATCCATGGAATCTGAATCAGCAGAGTGCTTACATGCCCCCAGTAGGATATGTAAATATCCTAAGAGACAAGCACCAAGGAGATGATATTTTGTTACGCATCTTCGAGGGGATTTCCCGCCTCTCCGCGCTGGGAACTTGTCCAAATCAACTTGTGTTGATCGGCCGCTCCTATTCTAGGTGTTCTTTTCAGAATTTTGTGACGCTTCTGCGTGATCTTGATTTTTACGCCTACTGAACCAGGCTGTGTGTGAGGTTAGGGTGCTTAGGTTACTGAGTCCCGTAAACCAAAAATTAGTTAACGAGGCCAAATACTCCCTAAGCCTTGGACCTAGTACTTAAGCTTTTCATTTTCCTCAACCTCTTGAGGATTGTCTAGATCTTAATGGGTACTAAGAGTCTATTCAAGAATGCCTAAGGTTTGCGTTCTTACTAATCTCATTATGCACTTTTCAGTTATTTTCTTGAATGAGGTCTAGAACTTAGGTTAATTCCTTAGTTCCTTACTAATGACTATCACCTTTTCTCATAATTTTGTGCTCCTTTTTGTTTCTTTTCTCCTCCTTCACAAAATTTCCTTCTCTTTTCCTCTTATTCTTTTTCAAAAATTTTTAATTTTTATGGTGTTTTTGGCATATGTGAATTTTTTGTTTGAAACCTTTTCTTACAAGTTTTGGACTTTCATACCCCCTCCCCCATGCCTAAGATTTGCAATGTCCCCATTGTAACCTAGGGGGTTTTTATTTAACTTAGTTCATTCCTTAAGACAGAAATTTGGATGAGTGAATGGGTCGGGTTGAATTTTTGCGGACGATTTCTAATCCCAGATGCAAGCATCTGAGGTGGGGTCGGCTGTCTACAAGGGTGAACCTTAAGTGCAAAAAGGTGTCAGAAAAAGTTTTGGATTTTCAGGAAAATGACGGGTTGCCTCCCGTTAAGCGCTGAGTTTTACGCCATCGGCTGGGTGCAATAAGCTCAAGGGGAATGGAGGATATAAGATGCTTCAGCCAAATCAGTAGAAGTTACATCAATGAACGGCTTGAGTCTCTGACCGTTCACGATGAAAGGTTCAGAATCGTGGCTGAGTGGACTGATTTCGATTGCTCCATTTCCATAAACCTGTCGGACCAAATATGGTCCGACCCACTTGGATCTCAGTTTTCCTGGGAAGAGTTTTAGTCGGGCATCAAAGAGTAGAACCTTTTGACCAGGATGAAAGATCTTTCTCGAGATGTGTTTGTCGTGGAAGGCTTTAACCCGCTCCTTGTAGATTTGTGAGTTCTTGTACGCGTCTAGGCGTAATTCATCGATCTCGCTGATTTGGAGTTTTCTGTGGGTCCCATCCTTGGAAAGATCTAGATTACAGTTCCGTATTGCCCAATAGGCTTTATGCTCTAGTTCGACGGGAAGGTGACATGCCTTTCCGTACACCAGTCTAAAGGGAGACATGCCCAATTGGGTCTTGTGGGCAGTCCTATAGGCCCACAATGCTTCCAGAAGTCGGGACGACCAGTCCTTCCTGTCAGGTCAAACAGTGACTTGCAGGATTTTCTTGATCTCCCGATTAGACAGCTCATCTAGACCATTAGTTTGGGGGTGGTAAGGAGTAGAGATTCGGTGAGACACCCCGTATTTGGTCATCAGTGACCTAAACTGAGCATTTGTGAAATGGGTCCCCCCATCAGAGATTATCGCACGAGGAATCCCGAACCTTGAGAAAATGTTTTGATGAATGAATTTGAGAACGATTTTGTGATCACAGGTTCAGGTCGGTACGGCTTCGATCCATTTGGACACGTAGTCCACAGCCAACAGAATGTATTCGAAACCATCCGAAACAGGAAAGGGGCCCATAAAATCAATCCCCCAAACATCAAAGATTTCGCATACTAGAATCGGTTGCATAGGCATCATGTCGCGATGGTTCATGTTGCCCAAAGTCTGGCAACGACTACATGCCTTGCAGTGACTGTATGCGTCTTTGAACAGTGTGGGCCAGTAAAAGCCGCACTGGAGGACTTTTGATGCGGTTTTATGCCCGGCGAAATGGCCACCGCATGCCTGGTCATGGCAGAAAGAGAGGATATTGTTGAATTCCTCTTCTGGGACACATCTCCGGATGATCTGATCGGCACCTATGCGGAAGAGGTACGGGTCTTCCCAAATGTAATACTTGGCATCGGAGCGTAATTTGTCCTTCTTGGCCTTCGGCCAATCGGACGGGATCTGATGAGATGCCAAGTAATTTACTACATTAGCAAACCATGGAAGGCTAGTACCAATAGTCAGCAGGTGCTCATCGGGAAAATGCTCAGTGATGGGTCCGGAAGGGTCAATTATTTCAGAAGGAAGACGGGACAAGTGATCAGCTACCACATTTTGCTTTCCCGCTTTGTCGCGAATCTCAAGGTCAAATTCTTGTAACAGCAAGATCCATCGGATTAATCGAGGTTTCGCGTCCTTCTTTGCAAGGAGATGCCTCACAGCTGTGTGATCTGAGTATATGATGACACGGGAACCCAGAAGGTACGATCTGAATTTTTCTAGGGCAAATACTACAGCTAGCAGCTCTTTCTCAGTAACCGTATAGTTACGCTGAGCCTCATCGAGTGTTTTGCTGGCGTAGTAAATGACCACAGGTTTCCCGTCAATTTTCTGCCCCAAAACCGCTCCTACAGCGAAGTCGGATGCATCGCACATGATCTCAAAGGGTTGAGACCAATCAGGGGACTGCAGGATCGGGGCTTGGGTGACTCGGTCACGCAGGATTTCAAATGCTTGAGTGCATTCCTTGGAAATTTCGAAAGGAACATCCTTGGAGAGAAGAGTGGTCAGGGGGCGTGCGATTTTTGAAAAATCAGGGATAAATCGTCGATAAAAACCGACATGCCCTAAAAAGGAACGGATGTCCCTGATCGAGCTAGGCATAGGAAGGTGAGAAATCAAATTAACCTTAGCTCGATCCACTTGGATACCTTTTTCCGAAATTGAGTGTCCCAGGACAATTCCCTCAGGCACCATGAAATGGCTCTTTTCCCAGGAAAGAACCAAATTCACATCGATGCACCGCCTGAGTATCTGGACCAAGTGCTGGAGGCAATTGTTGAATGATGCTCCGAAAACTGAAAAGTCATCCATGAAGACTTCCAGATAATCACCTACCATATCTGAGAATATGGCAAGCATGCATCGCTGAAAAGTAGCGGGTGCATTGCAAAGACCGAAAGGCATCCTTCGGAAAGCGTATGTTCCGAAGGGGCAGGTGAACGTGGTCTTTTCTTGGTCCTCAGGATGGATTGCCACCTGGTTATAACCGGAGTACCCGTCAAGAAAGCAGAAGAACCTATTTCCCGCAAGTTTTTCGAGAATTTGATCAATGACGGGTAGTGGGAAATGATCCTTCTTCGTGGAGGAATTGAGTCGGCGGTAATCTATACAGACTCTCCACGAGTTGGCTAATCGGGTAGGAATGATTTCTCCGGTCTCAGTCGTTATAGTGGTGAGTCCTGCCTTCTTGGGCACGACCTGAATTGGGCTCACCCAACGACTATCGGAGATCAGGTAGATGATTCCGGCATCTAACCACATGATGATCTCCTTTTTCACGACCTCCTGCAGATTGGGGTTTAAGCGTCTCTGCATTTCACGAGAAGGTCGTGTGCCCTCTTCTGAATAGATATGATGAGTACAATAAGAGGGACTTATTCCAGTCAAATCATCGAGAGTCCACCCGATGGCTCTGCGATGTTGCTGGAGGACAACAATCAGACGGGATTCCTGTTCAGGACTGAGGTTGGAATTGATAATCACAGGAAGGGTCTGATTAGAACCCAAAAAGATGTATTTCAAGTGAGCAGGAAGGGGTTTCAGTTCAAGGATGGGGTTATCAGCAGCAGCGGGTGGTTCAGTATAGATGTAAGGTTCAAGGGTGGGAGTTACTGGGTTGTTCATATCTGGATTCGACTCCTCTATTTGCGGGTCAAGATCCTTCTGTGGTTGATGAGGCATAATCGAGTCATTCTGGAAGTGTGATTCATCAACCAAAGTCCTGATGTCACAAATTTGTTCGATGACACCGCAATTAATTCCTTGTTGGGCCTTAAATATATCAATTTTCAGTGTTTGATCTCCAAACTTAAGCTCTATTTGGCCCTCCTCACAGCTGATGTTGGCTCTAGCAGTAGCCAAGAAAGGTCTCCCTAGAATGATTGGTGTATCCCTAGGGTTCTCAGGTGCGTCCATATCTAAGACTATAAAGTCCACTGGAAAATAGAAATCCCGCACTCTTACGATAACATCCTCGAGAATCCCTTTTGGTGACTTTATAGATCTATCTGCTAATTGTAATGTCACCTCGGTTGGTTTTAGCTCAGATTCTTCTAGATGGTCAAGTAAGGATGTGGGTATCAGGTTTATGGATGCACCCAAGTCTAATAATGCTCTATCAAATTGGGTACCACCTATCTTGCAGGAAATCAGGGGAGTACCAGGATCTTTTGCCTTGGGTGGGAGTCTACTGAGGATTACAGAGCTGGCTTGCTCTGATAGAACAATTGGGCTCCCTCCCTTGGTTCGCAGCTTACGCTGGGGTGTACATATATTCTTTAGAAATCGTGCGTAAGCTGGTACGTGGCAGATTTCATCCATCAAGGGGATGTTTATGTGGACCTGCTCAAAGAGCTTGACCAGGTCCTCCTCACGGGCCACGGGTTTGGTGGTCTTCTTTCCCTTGGTCAAGGCCTCGGGAAACGGGATCTTGGTTGGTTCTTCTAGGATAGGTCCAGGTTGTGGATCCGGGACAGTGGTATCTTGGATAACTATCCTAGGGTCATGGTTATCAAGCTTGGAGTGGTTTGGATAATGCGGGTCTTGAGTTGTTTTACCACTACGTGTTGTTACAGAATTTAATCCGGCCTGATTTTGGTTTGGGTTTGGTAAGAGGGGTGGCTGCTGCTAAAATCCCGCATAAGAAGTTGAGGCTTCCATCTCGTCTGGAGATGGAGCAGTAGGGGCCTGATAAATCCATTGAGCGTGGCCTAAATTTGGATTCATAACGCGCTTCTGGGTTGGCATGTTATTTGGGTTAGGAAGAGGTTGGGAAGGGAGTGTGCCTGGCTGGCGAGAATTTGCCAACTGGGCCAGTTGAGTTTTAACCTCTGTAAGTTCGTCCTTGTGCTATTTTTGAATAGCTGCATTCGTCCTTTGAATGTCAGCCAGAGTCTGAAGGATTAGGGACATTTGATCCTGATTTGGCCCTGATGGATAAGTAGGGTTGGGCCGAAGCTGAGGCGGCTGGTAATGATGAGAGGGCTGTGGGCGGGACTGAAAAGGTGGCCTTTGGGTTTGGGGATTTCCCGCCCACTGAAAATTGGGATGGTTTCGCCATCCAGGGTTGTAAGTGTTGGAGAATGGGTCGTTCTGGATGGCGTTGAGGTCCTCGCAGGTCTGAGGAACCTCTTGAGAATCAGGGAAAGGGGGAATGGAGTTCCCCGGGCTGGTGTAGAAAGGATCGGATGATCCTCCGATCCGAGAATCAGATGGGGATGGATATGGATCCATCCTAGGGGAAGATCGGTGGAGGATGTTTTGCACAGTCTCCTGTGTGGAAGGAGGTTGTGCAAAGGAGTTACGCGCGGAGGTGGCTCACTGCAAGTGCTGAGTCAGCTCATCCACCTTCTTTTCAATGATTGAGACCTTGTCCAATCGACTAGCCATTAATTCCAGGTCGACTGATGCGGACAGGCCCTGCGTCTCATGTGCTCCCTTAAGATTCGTCGCTACGCGGGTATTCGTCCTGTCGAATAATCCCATGGAGTCATTGTTGATGGAGTTCTCGCACATGTTTTCGAGAATCTCCCATACGGTGTCTTCATGTTGACCCATGATGTTTCCTCCGCAAGTTGCATTGACGAAAAGGCGGATGTCCTCACGGAGTCCCTGGTAAAAAGATTGGACTTGTTCCCATTTAGGAACTCCGTGATGGGGGCACTTTCTCATGAGATCCTGAAAACGATCCGATGCCTCATGGAGAGGTTCTCCTGATTATTGAGTGAAGTGTGTAATCTGATGGCGCAAGGCGTTGGTCCGACCAACAGGAAAAAAACTTTTTCAAAAACTCGGATTGAAGTTCTTCCCAAGTGTTGATCGGCCGGGTCTGAGTTTGATACCAATGGGCGGCCTTGTCCATAAGAGAAAAGGAGAACATCTTCATGAGAAGAATATCCCGATTTTGCACATCTGATCCAAAAGTGTGGGCCAGATGCTTTAGCTGTTTGATGTGCTGGAAGGGATCTTCAGAATTAAGCCCATGGAATTTAGGTATAGCATGAATCATGTTGGGCTTTAATTCGGAATCAGGTCCTCCAGTCGGGATTCTGACTCGAGGCTCAATGGCCACCGCAGCAGGATTGTAGTGGTCCCGCATCATAGGACGCTGTGGTGGGTGCACGAAGTTTTGGAAGAGGTCATTGAGTCGCTGGAGCTAGTGCTCCAGATTATTTTCTTCCTCAACTGGCTGAGCCATGATGGGGGAAGAAGAAGAACTTGGTTCTGAATCAGAAGAGAGAATAATGTGAGGGTGTTGCTGCACAAACACGGGCGTCGAGGCTTGGCCTTGACGAGAGTGAATTTCTAAAGGAGGTCTTAAGGGTGGTCTTAAGGACCTCCTTCCGTACATGCACTGTTGGAAGAGGTAAGTTTAGAAGGTGCTGGACCCAATCAAGACACCCAAAAATGTGTTGGGTGACTATAGAGGTGCGGGGCAGATGGACCCCTTGATCAGAAAGATCGTCCACCTGAGAATTACCTGGGCAACCAGAGAGGGAGAGTCCCGCGAAGACCCCTACACGGTAGAGCATCCCCACGGGTTACAGGGTTTCCCCCACCCGACCTCTCTTGTCACTGCGGTTCCAGGTAGACCAGAATGGGGATCTTGACCTCTTAAGTCTACCAATTTTAAGATCAGGGTGCTTAAGGTTTCACTTGAACTTTAGTCTTTTAAGTGCAAAGAGTGACCTAATTTAAGGTTGGTTGACCCAAGGGGTCAACTTTACCTCTTGTTTTCTTTGAGAGTTTTTAGGTCTTGTCTTTTAGGGTTCAAGTGTTTAGAGAGCCAATTGTTTTAGGTTTTCTTTGAATAGGTATTTTCAATCAATGGTTTAGGCACACTTCTTTTGGATTTTCTCCATTCTTGATTTAAGTAGTGTGTCTCTAAAACCCTAATGTTGAATCTTATGTTGGCTCTACTTGGTCCAGTTAGTTCTTTGTTGGGTAATTAGGGCTCAAGCAAGAATGTGTTAGCCCTTAAATACCCTTAATAGTGTGCAGGACTAATGAGTTGAAAACATGCAACTCTTTATGGTTACTAAATATGGAAGACAGGTTAGCCCTATATTGCTTGCTCTTTTCTTTTCTTCCTCTTTAGAGTTTAGGGGTTAATAGCGAGAGGAAAAATTTACCTGTCCTCGGAGTGGTTGTCGTGCGGTTGCTTGTCTTCTTGATTTCTTGTAGCTGCACAAAAGAGAGGAGATTATCAGAAATTAAAAAGAAACAGGAATGTTTACCTCTAGAATAGCCGTTGCTCCCCGGCAACGGCGCCAAAAACTGGTGGCGACCTTCCTCTATAGTTTTATTATTCCATCGTAGTATAGTATAGAGAGGTGATTACCAGTTTAATACAATTTATTACTCGGAAATAAAGAGTTCCCGAGGTCGAACTCAGGGAGCAAACTGTATTCTAGAGATACAAATTCTTATTACAAAAATAAAGAGAGAGAGAAAGAATTTGTTGGCTTTTCTTCTTTTCTCTTTGCTTCTCCTCTTCTTCCTTCTCAGATCTTCTGCTCTCTTCCTTTGTTCTTCTTCTTTATCTGCAGTGGTGATGTTCTTCTTCTTCTTTCAGCTGTTTCTGCTCGTCTCTTCCTTTTTCTTCTGCAGAGCGGTCCTGTTCTTCTTCTTTCTTTCTTCAGATCTTCTCGTGCTCTTCTTCTTTCAGTTCTTCCTTTGGCCTCTCTGTGTTCTCCTCAGCCTCACCTTCCTTCTCCTTCTTTGCCTTTAGGACGTCGTCTGATTTTCCAATCAGACGACTTAAACCGCCGCTGCTACAGTGCCGCTCGGTGATCCTCCTTCCTTCAGCCTTCGTCTTCTTCCACGGTTCTTCTTCACATGTGCCTGCACACTTACACAGCTTGATCAGAGAGAGGGGCAAAACCTACCTCTACCCTCCCCCGCGTCTCTCTCTCACAGAAACCGCTCTTAGGATAGCTCTCCCAGAGCTGCCGGGTTGCCGGGTACGGGTCGCGCCCGGCTCCAGGCCCACCGGCGTGCGTGGTGGGCGAGGAGTGCAGGTCAGTCTAAGTCGGGTCGGGCCAGGTCCGCGGGGCGTGAGCGCGGACGAGACCGGGTAACCGGGCAGGTGAAGGGGACCTCACCCCGTTGATGAGTGGCTACTCATCATAGCTAAAAGGCCGAAATTAAGCTAGACACTAAGCAAAACAATATCAAATTAACACATAAAAAGGGTTAAGTGTGGGAATTAAAGAAAAGACCTAAAACTTTTAATGTGTGTTAAAACCTCCTAATTAGGTCACAAAAATGAGATATTCTGAAAACTAAAGAACAAATGATGATCCATGCATCAATTGAACACATAAACAAGTTTGAAAACATAAATCAGAAGTAAAATCAATGTCTTAAATGTTCAATTAAGCACATGTAAAAATTTGAAAGCAATTGGACATCATTTAGGCTTAGAAATAAATAGATTACAATTAGGTCCTTCATGTATTACATTTCTACCCTTCAAAACTCCTTCTTGGACCTTTTTGCAAGCCGCAGGGACCCTTCTGTATGACTGCAAGGCCCTTCCAGTTATAGTTCTTCTCACTTTTGGACCTGCACGCTATTCTTCTACCCCTTCGTTCAAGGGTCTTCCTGCAAGTTTTCCCTCATTTCAGAGAGAAGCCTGTGTTCTTCACGCGCACTGTAGCACGCGAAGAACACAGCCATTCTCGACCGTCCATCGCACTTTTGATCTCTATCTGCAGCTGGAATCAAATGGAACCTTCGCGTGATTCGGTGCGTGCGTTCACCTCTCTTCCCAGATCTCATCTGACGGTCAGATCTCTCTCTTGACTCGCCGCGCGCTCTACCCATCTCATCCTCACCGCCGGCCTAATTTTGATTAACCTCACCCTTGCGGTGATCTCAATCACTGAGCTGCTACTTAAGCACCTCAGTGGTGTCGCGCGCAAAGGATCGCTCCCTCCTACATCTCTTAGCGATCAATTCTTCCACTCCAGTCTCTCCTCCTCATCTAGACCCTGATTTCACAGCCACCGGCTGTGGAATCATCGCCTGCTCTCGACCCTCCTCGTCGCTAAGGACCTCGTAGCACCTGAGGACGACCCTGGAGTCTCACTAGCAGACTCTTCCCTCCGCTGGAGTCACCCTCCTCCTTTCTTCCTCCTTAGCCGTCGGCTAAGGACCCATAGGTCCCATTCTTCCTTTTAGTTTAGTTTTTAATTCTGCACAAGTAGTGTTAGATTTAGTTTGCAGTAGTTTAGAATAGATTTAGTTTTAATTGTTAGTGTTTAATGTTAGCTGTAGTTAGATTAGTCTTAGGAGTAGAATTAGTATTAGATCCCCTCCCTCACCTCCTCTGATCAGTCCAGATCAGAGGGGAAGAATCATCTGTTCATTGTTCAATTTATCTCCCTCTTCATGTTTTGTTTTTCCATCATCCAAATTCTGATTCTTGTTTTTTCCTTTTTAACGATGAATTTTTCATCAATCACCCACACATCCTGACCCAATTTCAGATCTGATGGCACATTGCCTCAGATCTGAAAGTGGCGTCACAAGCACCATTTGGGGCTTCTCACTCACTCCATTTGTTTCACAAAAGCCCCTCTGTTTTAAATGGATTGCCTCAGTTTGTCAGAGCACTTTTGATTTGGATTTTAAAGGATTTTTACTCTCTGAAATGTTTTGACAGATCTGACAAATTGAAGGGATTTTTGGTTTTCATTGTAGGCAAGGATTCTGAGAAGTTCTTTGGTGACAGAGAACCAATCAGAAGAGCCTTTCATGATTCTGTTTATACTTTGTTTTGAATGCATTCGCCAGCTTCCATTAAATTTCCTTAATGCATTCTTAGTCTCTTTTTGCTATTTCAGAATTGCCATGCACTATTTGTGTTGATGATCATTTCTGTATGGTGATTCTCTAACCTAAGGAGTTTTCCATACTCCTTAAGGTTGCAAGAAACTGGGATTGTGTTTCTTTGGTTTTAATTGATCGAGCTAAGTCTTCCTTCATGCTGTCTATGGCATTAGGAAGACTAACTCAATGCCATTTGAATGTTGATCTGAAAGGATGCTTCTGATAAGGTTTTTCCTAATGAGTATTTGAGCTGAATTTACATGAGATTTTCGTGAGATTTAAACCCCTTTCAGATTTGGATTTCATCTCTTCAATGTTTAGTTTGTCTTGAATTTAATCTTGTTCCCAGTTATACAGCAACATGCTGCAACTTGCAGCTACATTTCCCTCCATCTCCAAATTCTCTTCTCCTCCAAATTCCCCTTTCATCTGTGAATTTTTTGTTCCCCTTTCTCCAAGTGGACTAACTGCAGCAGCAGTTAGCCATTTGACAGTGGCTTAAGCCACTACTGCTGCTACAAAAACTCACCCTGAACAGCAACTAAAACCAACACTAAAACAGCACATTCTCCTCTTCTCCATCTCCTCTGACAGTAGCTGCGGCTGCTGTCTAAACTCAAATAAAAACTCAATCAACTCTAATTCCCTAACTTTATACAAAAGCCTAATGGCATAGACTTATTTTAAAACTGTAAATATACCCATTCATAGTATTATAACTATAGCATATCAGTTAGATACATAGTTATACTGTAAATATGTATAAAACCTGTACATAAATTCATATACATATGTAATCTATGTAAATATATGTATAAATACTAAACTGTTATGTACATATCTACTTAATTATGTGTATATATAGATACAGATTCCTATTTACTTATTTAGTAGCTAAGTTAATAAGTTAGAGCAATAATCAAGTAAATAAATCTATAAACTTGGGAATATATATATATATATTAAGTAATTTAAGTTAGTCAAAGTATAATTATACCTAGTATAACTTACTGTAACTTAGTTTTAATTTTAAACACCCAGAACTGCTATTTTAGCCTAAATAAAACATAAATAAATTCGTAAAAGTACAATAAAAATATGTATTAAATACTTAAGTATGTAAGTTAAAACTGTTTAAGGTCAATTAGACCATTTATTAATTATTTTATAAGTAATTAACCATTTAATCACTTAAATAAACCTGTATAATCGGCCTAGTTTAGCAAATTTATTTGTATAGTAAATATATTTAAAATTCAAAATTAATTAATCAATTATGTAGTATTATGTAAATATTTTATTTACCATATTTTATTTTATTTTTTTTAATAATTTATGGCCCCCAAATCGAGGGCCAAAAACGCGCACAGACGCAGCTGCGTCTGGTTTCCAGCGCACGATGTGGCGCTGGAATAGCGCCACATCGTGGGCTGCAAACCAAACGCAGCATATAAATATAATTTATGTTATACCTTAAGCAGTCGTCATGGCGCCGGGCGCCCGAAACGCGATCCCTTATCCGATTACCCGATGTGTGCTGAACTTCGATGTATGTGTGGGGCTGGGGGCCCGAGCGTGCGCGTATATGTCTGGCGTTGGGCTGAGGCCCTGCGCTGAGCTTGGAAAACGTAACTAAGCCACCTAATCTGAGATTAGGGCGCGCTTAGTAGAGGTCTGGTCCCACCCGAAGGGTGCTGTGTATCCCTCGAAAAGCGCGTCCGCTAATTAAGCACATTTTACACTAAGGACTCTCCACCGCAGCCTCTGAAATACCACACAGAAGAAATTGAAAGGACAGACGACTTAAAAGAAGGAACACACGAACAGAAAGACTTACTGTACATACAGCAGTAGAATAAGTAATATACATACGTATAAGTAAACCCACATAATTACTAACAGAATAAAACGACACTATAAATGTCGCTAAAGACCTCAGTTTGCTTCTTTAGGTTGTATATAGTGTTTTCTGAGATTTAGCGACGTTTATATCTGTCACTAAAACTGATATATATGTCACTATAAATAAATGACTAGTAAGTTAAGTTTTTACACTATGGTATCCTAATGTAGTATGAACTAACATATTAGTGTTAATAGTATAACTTGTAAATACATAGTTGAGAGTATAATAATAGATTGTTTGATGCTTGTTCATAGTTAGTATTTTTTTGCAAGCACTTCTTAGTAACTAGGTAAATAAAACATTCATTCATTCTTTAAATGTAAAGTTTCTTTTTGAATAAGAAGACAATTTTGGAGATAATCAAGGAGTGACCGAATTAAATTCAATAAATTGCCTCCCAGAGAACGACCTGGAACAAAACCAGTAAAAATTAGATAAATAAGCAAATGATAATAATGGTTGTAATGACTGGTACTAACCCATACTCACCACTATACGACATCCTTAAGGTTATATTATACACCCTATACTACAACGACATGATCAACAATTAGGGGACCTCACCCCGTGTGCTGAGGCAATAAGCCTCCAGCACTTTTTCGCTTTATACCGCTGCGCTCCTTCAGAGCCTTCCGAGGTGGGACTAAATGTCCCACCCCAATTTCGCGCCTGCGCGGAGGAAGCAGCTGGTAATCGCAGCTTTACGCGAGGCCTTCGCGTGAGGGATTCGCCTCAACTGCAGCCTAATGCTTCGCCGAAATGTCCCCGCACAGCCTGGGAGCGTGACCTGGGCGCGGCGCACCTAGGACAGCAGGTCGAAGCTGCTTCGCTTCAACAATGGCGGCGACGAGTGCAGGTACCTGCCCACAGAGAAACAGCCTCTCGGCCCAATCAGAAACGCGGAGGACCTTCGCCGTGGCACGGCGAAGGTGGTCGGGGGGTGTGCAGGCGGCGGGGCGGAGCCCAAGAGCTGCCCTAGGTCGGACTGTGGGTCGGGAGATGGGTTTGTTCGGTGGAGTTGCAGAGGGTGATTTAGGGGAAGTGGAAGGGCGGAGGTTGATCAGGGTGAGGAGGCGAAGGTTCTGCGATGGTCGGCGAGCCGTGTGGGTTGCTGGAGTGATGGGAGCGGCTCGCCGGAGGATGGCCGGAGGCGGAGAAGGTGAGGGTGATTGGTCGGAATCAAGGGCGACAGTAAATGTTTAAAGTGAGGAAAAGGAAGAGGGGAGGAAGAGGAGGAGTTCTACCTACTTAGCAGGACGAGGAGGGGCCGGAGCGGGCGACAGTCGTATCGACTGCCGCCGGAGAAGAAAATGCCCGGGGGAAGGGGCGGCGGCGAGCAGAGGGCCGGAGAGGCGCCAGCTGGGTGCGGCGTGGCGCGGGAAGAGCGAGGGAAAGAAGCCTCTGCTGATGGTATTGCGGCAGAGCGAAGAGGAGGAGGAGGAAGAACCGCCGGAGCTGGTGGGCGTCTACCGGAGTGAGAAGAGTGGAAAGTTGGGGGTTTTCTCCGTCAGATCCCAGCTCCTCAGAACGGCGGAGCGACGGGGGTATTTATAGAGGCGGAATCAGAGAGGAGGGCGGAGGGAGACGACGTGTCTCCCTCGCCGGAGGACGCCGGAGATGGAAACCCATACCGTCCGTGCGTTCACACGGCCGGTATCGTGGGTTGCAGCGACCACGGGGGTGTTCCTGCGACGGCTGACGACGCAGGGCACCCCCGGTTGACTTGCCAGCCCCTCCCCCTCACCCTGCGCGGCGCCATGCTCCGCGCAAGGTCGCCGGAGCATGGTGCTGGCAGGTTTTGGCAGGAGGGACCTGAATGCAAAGAACGAAGGAGAGTTAGGGGTAGAAATGTGAGGGTTCAAAAGTTGAGGGCCAAAAAGTAAATATATGAGGACCAAAGTGCAAAGTTGGTCAAGAAGGTTTCTTCTTAGGCTCAAGTTTTTATACATGACTAATTAGGACCTAAGGAATTTGATGGTGAATTTTATTTCTAGATTAAACCTTGTTTGACTGGTCAATTTATGCAAAAACCCAAATTAAGTTATTAATTTGGCATGGTTCTCAATGTAGGTCAAAATGGGATCTGTAGGCCGAATTGAAGGTTCTAAACCCTAGAGATTATTTTTCTATGAATTTTAGAGGGTTTATTCTATTTTTACTTTGCCTCGAACCTCGTAAATTGAAGTGGGTTTGTTTTAAGGTTATAGATTATCATTTAGTTCCTTGGAATTGCTGTAGCCCTTGTCAGATCATCCCACTTTCCTTCCTATTCGGTTTGCTTGACCTGTGTTTGGACCCTGAATTAACCTGTATGCAGATTATACTGGTAAAATTGCATTTTTACCCCTTATGACTTGTTTTCTCCTTAAACTCAGAATTCTCTGAGTTAAGCCTTTCCTTGAGTTATGTAGGAGCTTTTATCCTTTGTATTGGGTCAAAATGAGCTAGTTATGGCTCATGATGAGGTTCTCATCACGCGGACTTTCACGATCACGTTCTCAACCACTCTCCTCAGTGTTTTGACTGATCTGTCAGCCAGCTAAATTTTAACCGAGGTGGGTTTCAACTCCCCAAATCGAAATCGATCAAATACAGTGGTGGGAGTTAAGTTGATGGACGAACCCAAATCTAGAAGGGCCCGATCAAATGGAGAATCCTGCAAGTAGGATATGAGTGGGGTACCAGGGTCTTTCTTCTTCGGCTGTAGGTTAGCTAGAATCACGACGCTAGCTTCTTTCGACAGTACCGCCTGTCGTCCAATTCTCCGCTATCTCTTCGGGGTACAATAGTCCTTGAAGAACCTAGCGACAATGGGAATGTGATCAACAGCCTTGAGGAAGGGGACCTGAATATGTACTTCCTTAAACATCAATTTCAAGTCCTCAAAATTTCGCGTGTCCTTTTTCCGTACTGTATTTCCTGTCAGAGCCTTAGGAAAAGGGACGAGAATCTCAAGGTTAAATGGCCTCTTACCCTTATCTACAGCAGGTGGCTCCTGAGATGATGAAGACGGAGTTAAACTCGCCTGCAGCGAGGGGTGGGAAAAATCAGGACCCGCCTGCCTCGGTGGTGGGTCGAATGTCTTCCTTCCGCTTTGCAAAGAAACAGTGTGTGCATCAGCTTGCTCTCCATGAGGTGGTGGGGGAGCGGAAGGGGTAGAATACATGGATTCTGTAAAGGCGGCTGGCCTTGCGCATAACCGGGTGGTGCAGGAGTCGCCTGTAGTATGGCGTGTGCCTATCCCTGTGGTGCCTGAAACCAAGGCGGGGCACCCTGGTTCTGCACATATCGAGAATTCAGGATGGGTTGGGAGGGCAAGGCTCCCTGAGTCCTATGCTCCTGCAACAGCTCATTCTACATGTTCTTTATGGTCTGAATCTGATCAGCCATCGCCTTCATAATCTGCAAGCTCTCTTATGTAGACTTCCTCATCAATTCTTGCAGCTCCTCTTTCAGCACCTCCAAAGGGTTAGCCCGCTTTGGAGGGTGGTTGGCAGCTTGGTGTAGCTGCTGGTATAACGAGCGGGGTTGCTTCTGCTGAGGTGGGAATGGGCGCTGCCTAGGATAAGTGTTTTGCGCATTCCCGTATTGCCTAGTCTAGTAGTGTGGATCTTTATGTGGTCTATGTGAATTACCAGACCAGGAGAAGTTCGGATGCTGGTGCCAACCAGGGTTATTGTTGAACGTCGGGTTGCTACGCTCACGTGATTGGTTTTGAAAAACCTGTCGTTGTAGTTTGAAAGCGAAGAACTCGTGTTCAACAAATAAAATTTATACCGAAATGGAAATTTCGGGTCGAACATAGGGAGGCTACGTCGATCTATATTCGCAATTATATTTTCTTTAGAATTTTTCTTGAAAAGCGAGGCGATGTAATTACAATGAAGCCATAACAACAATCAGACTAAAAAGGGAGAGAGAGAGAGAAAATATGCATTCAATAATTTGAAATGTTTATACAATAAAACCAAATAAGAATTACACTAGAAAGCGAGAAATCAGCTACACTAGAAAGTAGGAAAATTCTACACTAGAAAGTTGTAAAGAAGAATGGGAGAGAGAAGTTATCCTCCTCGACGATCACTTGGAGGACGAGCCGGACGGGATGACACCTGGACAAAGGAGGACGGAGCAGGACGAAGAAGGATGAAGTAGAAGAACAGGAATGGGGCAGCACGTCGTCGTCGTAGTGGGATCCACCTCTGAACGGGGGACGAAAATTTGACTTTATCTCGCGAGGAGCATCCCAGGTGTGGGACAAGCTTCTCTTGAGCTTTGGACAGGTAGAGAAGAGAAGGAAGGGATGAGAATTTCGTGTGGAGGGGGTCTCCTTTTATAGTTGCAAGGAGTGGGGGCATTTTGGTCACTCCAACTTTAAAAACATTAATTCAAGACATTTAGTGACAGATAAAACTGTCGCTAAAGGTCTAAACGTGGGCGTAGTGGGCGGCGCACGCGCACCCGCTCGCTTGCCCGTGCACGCAACGCACGCACACATCTAACCGATCTCAGCCGTCCGATCGCAAGATCGGACAGCTTAGATTGCACTACGCCTGCCTCCTCAACGCGCACCTGCCCGCGTACGATGCCGCGTCTTCCCCGTACGTGCAATAGCGCGTGGGTGCTATCGAGCACACACAACCGTTCGATCGCGATCTGACGCCCCTCATGCTCGCTCGCCCTCACTTGATTTGAGGCTCGCGGGGGCTCGACCCCATGACCTCTGCTTCGCCCGCAGCGTCGTCTTCGTTGTGTTGTGGAGGGGAGTTGGTCGCGGGGACGTTTTAAGGTGCACGCATCGACAGCCGTTGGATGAAGATCCAACGGCCCAGATCATGCACTGGAATTCCTTTGGAGAGGCAGCGGCAGTCTTGAGGGTCGGTTGGACGGCTGAGATGGCACCACGTGGTGCCATCTTGGCCGTCCATCTTCTGGATGATGTAGATGGTGCCACGGTTGTCGGATTGAGTCGATTTTCACGCCGTTAGGCTACGATCGTCGATTCGAATCTGTCCGTACGATCGGATTTGTCATTTGAAGTGCGAATTCACACCATCTTGGCCCTTGATCTTCTAGGGTTCCCCGATCTCTATCTGATGCTACAGATGTCTGATTAGGGCAATCTTAGAGTCGTTGAACTCCAATCGATGCCCTGATCACATATGTATGGTTGGATCTTTGATCCCAGACCCCGATAAAAAGTTTTCTCTGTCCATGAACATAAAAGGAGACAATTAACCTCCATTTTATTCAAACTACTCTAAATGCAAGATGATGCATGTTATGCAATATTTATGGCATGCAATGCAACTCTATGCTTAGGAACATGCATAAATAGATATCTTAAGTAGTGTAAACATGTTTACATCATACGCCCATGCCTATCTTTTGCTAGTCCCTAGCAAAAGCTATATGCTATTTCTAAAAGAATCAGCTTGGATTATTTAGGTATGAGTTATTTTCAATCATTAAGAAAATGTTTACTTAGGATCTGAACTTTCAAAGACACAACAGTGCCCGAGTATCTACCAAAATGCAGACCGCCTCAAGCCCTTGCCTTATTCAAAGAAAATTTTCTTTTTCTCTTTTTCCTCTTTTCTAATTTTTTTTTTTGAATTTCAATTTTTAGGGTTTAAGAGTGGCTTTCTACGGCCATTCAACTCACCCAAGATTTGATGAGAACCCTAAGTTCTAAGCATCTTATTGTGAATGTGATAGACTCGTTGACCGACAGTTAAAACAAACTTCAGATTTCTACACCTCTAGGTGACCTAAAAAGAATTCTGCCTAAAGGTGTATCTTTACAACCGGTAGCTTTCTCCCTACTTTTATTTTTTTACGGGTTCAACATAAGGGTGAATCCAGTGTATATCTCCCCGATTTATTCTACTTCTCTACTTCTTCCTAAGTGTTTTGGGAATTTTCAGTGCATTTATTGAGCTGGGTTCTGGACAACCGGTTGATGAGTTGTTACCACCGAAAACTTGCCAGCCATACTCATGCGGCGAAGTGTGGTTTATTTCTTTTTTTTTCTTTTCTTTCCTCCTTTTCTTTTTGATCTTTTTTTTTTTTTAATTAGGTGGCTTCCCTGGTCTAAGATTTACCTAAAGGAAGCAAAAAGAGAAAGGTCCAGTGACTGGGCTCTGGACTACTTACCTATGGGCTGTTACCCACGATAACTTGCCAGCCATATCACCTTAGAAGGTTCATTAGCTACCCAATTTCAGTTAGAATCGTCAAACAACGATTCAGTGCAAAGAAAGTGTGTAGATGCTTAAAACTCAAAAATTCCCTCAAATCAGAGGGTGGGTTGATAAGTCGTGTACTTTTCACCCAAACTTATTTACTCCAATTACGATAGAATTAAGATGGTGAGGACTCGAAAGATAAATCCACATTTTAGTGGATACACGGGCTGATTAAGTCCAAAGACCTGAAGGGTCTTTGTGTTCAGATCCTAATGTAAAATTTCCTAAGATTGAAAAGTCCTCATCCAACTAATCCTTCCTAATTTTGATTTTTTTTAATGTATAAATAAGAAGAGAAAAACAATTTACATGAACTTCACAAAGCTGACCAAATGATTCAAAAATGAATCCACCCCCCCATGCCTAGCTGATGCAATGTCCTCATTAAGAGACACGAAAGAAAGGGTTTAATGCCGTCAGCTAGGAGAAGTCCAGCCAAAGAAGTCACAAAATGGCTTGGGCAACTGTGTCTGAGATGGGTTCTGGAAGAATACGATCAATAACAGGCTTCAGACGTTGACCGTTGACTTTAAATGTGTTACCTGTCTTTAGGTCAGAAATTTGAACGGCTCCATTTGAAAAAATCTGGTCAATTATGAATGGGCCATTCCATTTAGATCTAAGTTTGCCAGGAAAGAGCTTAAGTTTAGAATTGAATAACTAGACCTTCTGGTTTGGCTCAAAGCTCTTGCGAGAAATCAGTTGATCATGTAGAGCTTTGCTCAGAGCCTTGTAGATCTGGGCATTCTCATAACCATCATTTCTAAGCTCCTCCAACTCAGATAGTTGGAGTTTCCTGATCTTCCCAGCTAAATTCAGATCTAAATTGCATTGTTTGATCGCCCAGAATGCCCTGTGTTCAATCTCTACAGGTAGATGGCAAACCTTTCCATACACCAAACGGAATGGAGACATGTCGATGGGTGTTTTATACATTGTACGGTAGGCCCAAAGAGCGTCCTCAAGCTTTTGAGTCCAATCCTTGCGATCAGGCCTAACCGTTTTCTGCAGAATGTTCTTGATCTCTCGATTGGAGATCTATACTTGTCCATTCGTCTGGGGATGGTAAGGTGTGGAAATTCGGTGATTAACCCCATATTTGGCCAACAAATTCTAGAATTGGGCATTAGTAAAATGAGTGCCACCATCACTGATGATAGCCCTCGGAATCCGGAACCTATTGAAGATATTTTTCTTGACAAAATCAATGACCACCTTGTGGTCATTGGTTCGGGTGGGAATCGCCTTAATCCATTTGGACACATAATCAACAGCAACAAGAATGTACTAATGTCCAAATGAAGGGAGAAAGGGTCCCATGAAATCGATGCCCCAAACATCAAAAATTTCAATAGGAAGAATTAGATTTAGGGGCATCATATCTTTCTTAGTTATGCTCCCGAGTGCCTGACATCAAGAACATGACCTTGAGAAATCCTGGGCATCCTTGAATAAAGATGGACAATAGAAGCCAGATTGCAAGATTTTTGCAGCCATCTTTTTCCCGGAGAAATGTCCACCACACCCAGATGCATGGTAGAACTCGAGTATACTGTTGAATTCATTCTCTGGTATACATCAGCAAATAATCTGATCAGAGCTAATGCGATACAGCTCAGGGTCCTCCCAGAAGTAGTATTTGGCCTTAGATTTGAGTTTATCCCGTTGTTGCTTGGTCCATTCCTGGGGGATTTAACCAATGGCCAAATAGTTAACAATGTCAGCAAACCATGGGGTGTGGACACCTAAAACTATAAGAATAGTTTCATCCAGAAAAGTGTCAGCAATCGGAACGTCCGAACGGGAGGAATCACCTAGGAGTCTCGACAAATGATCCGCTACCACATTTTTTACCCCAGTTTTATCCTTAATTTCAAGATCAAATTCTTGAAGCAAAAGAATCCAACAAATAAGCTGGGGTTTAGAATCCTTTTTGGCCAAGAGATGTCTCAAGGCCGAGTGGTCGGTATAGATGATAACATGTGACCCTAAGAGATAAGCCTTGAATTTTTCCAAAGCGAACACTACAGCTAGTAATTCCTTTTCAGTAACAGTGTAATTCCTCTGGGCTTCATCTAGAGTTTTACTAGCGTAGTAGATGACAGAGGGCTTTCTATCAATTTTCTAACTAAGACAACCCCGACCGCATAATCAGAAACGTCGGTCATGATCTCAAAAGGGGTTGCCCAAATTGGTGGTTGCAAACTGGAGCACAGGTGACTTCCGTTTTCAGGAAATCAAATGCCTTTCGGCATGATTCGTCAAAAACAAACGATGTTTCTTTGGCAAGAAGATTGCTCAAGGGATGAGCATCCTTCGAGAAATCCTTGCTGAATCTTCGATAGAATCCCACATGGCCAAGAAATGATCGAATTTGTTTAACAGATGTGGGAGGAGGAAGTTTAGCGATAGCATCAACCTTAGCTTTATCCACTTCAATTCCCCGTTTAGAGATTACATGACCCAAAACGATGCCTTCTTGGGTCATGAAATGACTCTTTTCCCAGCTAAGGACCAATCGTGTTTTGATACATCGCTTAAGAATCATTTCCAGATTAGCCAAACAAGAGTCAAATGATTCTCCGAAAAAAGAGAAATCATCCATGAAGACTTCCATAAGCTCTCCCACCATGTCAGAAAATATGGCTAGCATACACCTTTGAAAAGTCACAGGTGCATTGCATAACCCGAAAGGCATCCTAAGAAAAGCAAAGGTTCCGTAGGGACAGGTGAAAGTAGTTTTTTACTAATCCTCGGGATGGATAGGAACTTGGTTGTATCCTGAGTAGCCATCAAGAAAACAGAAGTACTTCTGCCCAGCTAATCTTTCTAAGATTTGATCAATAGGGGAAAATGATCCTTTTTAGTGGCTGTGTTCAGCTTCCTATAATAAATACAAACCCTCCAAGAGGAAGCTGAACGAGTTGCAATAGATTCTCCTCTCTCGTTAGTCACAAAGGTAATCCCAGCTTTCTTCAGAACAATCTGTACAGGACTTACCCAGGGACTATCAGAGATTGGATAAATAATTCCAGCATCAAGCCACTTGATGATTTCCTTTTTGACCACTTCTCGCATATTTGGATTTAATCTCCTCTGCATCTGGCGAGAAGGGCGAGATCCATCTTCCAAGAATATTCTATGATTACAGTAAGATGGCTCGATCCCCCTGAGGTCATGAATGGTCCAACCAATTGCCTCCTTATGTTCCTTGAGGACCTTGATCAATTTAATCTCTTACTCCTTTGTCAATTTAGCACTGATAATCATAGGGAGCATCTTCTAAGGTCCTAAAAATTGATATTTCAAATTCTTAGGCAATGGTTTCAATTCAAGCTGTGGCGGGTTGATGATTGATGGTAAGGTAGATGCTGAAGATTCAACAAGAGGAAGAGGTTGTGAGTGAACAAAATCAATAACCTCTTCAGAAGATGGTAGGTTAGCCATAGAGGGTTGCAGGTCAAATTCGTCATCCAAGGAGGAACTTTCAATTGAAGAAACCATCAAACAAGTTTCAATGTTTTTATTATCCTCATCAAGTTCCTCAATAAATCCACAATCCTCAAATTTATTGATCGCCTTAAAAATATCCAATTTCATTCGTTGATCCCCAAAGGCAATTTCTATGCTACCGCTTTCACAATTAATGTTGGCCTTAGCGGTAGCCAGGAACGGATGCCCTAGAATGATGGGTGTGTTCCTCAGATTATCAGGTACATCCATGTCAAGGACAAGGAAATCTACAGGAAAATAGAAATCCTTGACCTTGACTATAACATCTTCAATAACGCCTCGTGGATTTGTGACCGAGCGGTCAACTAACTGTAGCGTTACTGAAGTTGGTCGAAGTTCACCTAATCCAAACTTCTCATAAAGAGAAGTCAAAATTAGGTTGATGGATGCACCCAGATCCAAAAGTGCTCTATCAAATGTGTAATCTCTGATGACATAAGAAATCAACACAGCACCTGGATCTCTCTTTTTCTGAGGGAGGTGGTGTAGGATAACAGAACTAGCCTGCTCGGAGAGTACCACCTTCCTCGGAACATATTCTCTCGACTTACTCTTTTGTGTACATAAATCCTTTAAAAATCTTGCGTAAGCCAGTATGTGCTTGATAGCATCAAGGAGCTGGATATTAATCTCAACATTCTTAAATAGATTCAGAAGCTCCTCATTGCTATCAACATACTTCTTCGTTGATTTGGTTAAGGCTTCAGGAAAAGGAACATGAGTCAGATCTTTGGAATCAGGTTCCTGAGCCTTGATTTCTCCTCCAGAATTCTCCTCTCTCTCCTTAGGTTCTTCAAGATTCAAAAGATCAGAATAGTGTGGTTGTGGATCCTGAGTCTACTTACCACTCCTCAAAGTGACAGAATTTGCAGATGCATAAGAATTTGGGTCTTGGGGAGGGTTAGGAAAGATTGGAGGGGCTTGATTACCCATGAATTGTTGATTTGCAGAAGAAGAAGAGGACGAGGAACCTTGCTCAACCACCTGAGCATGTGCGTGTGGGTCCCTCTAATTTTCGTACCCATGGGCTTGGTTGCCCGAATTCATAATATTTCGCAGGTTGGGTACGGGTTGGGATGGTAGAGATCCGGGTTGACGAGAGTTAGCAATGAGCCTGGATTGCAAGTTGTCCAGCGAGGTTTTCATTTGTTGCATGAGCTGGAGCATGGATCCTTGCATCTCTACCATTTATCGGTTCAAATCAGCCTGCCCTGCGGGTTGACGAGCATTCCAAGCTGGCTGATTGACCTGATTCGGAGGAAACTGAGTATATACATGACCCTGATGCATTGGTCGTTGCAGAGCATAGTTGCCAGGTCAGAATTGGGTCTGTTGCCCCAGGTTTTTCCAAGAGAAGTTAGGGTGGTTTCTCCAACCTGGATTATAGGCATTAGAGTAGGGGTTGGATCTAACATTTTCTTGGACAGCACAGACATCTTCATAGGGTGAGGATGGAGAGGAAGAAAGGGAAGGATTAGAAAAATTGGGATCAAAGGCCCCAGTTTGGAACCCGTGGGGTTCCGAAAAATGCTGACTCACAGGTTGAGCCGCATCAAGTTGATTCACGAACTCCTGTCCAGAAGGAGCTCGTGAAGAATGGAATCCCGAATTTTGGGATTGAGTGGATCGAGAGTTGTTCATATAATTGCCAGCCATCCACTCTTCCATTCTCTTAGCAACCAAGTCCACCTTATCATGTTTGTTACAAATCAATTCCATATCAAATGAATGAGAGTCATGGACTTCATTGACATTTGATCTGGGTTGCTGGGACAGGTTAAATGTATCCATGGAGGCATGATTGATTGAATTCTCACTCATTTCCTCAAATAAATCATGTGCACTAGCTGCATCTTTATTGAGGAAATTGCCTCTGCAAGAAGCATCCACATGATTTCTGAGTTGCTCAATCAACCCATGATAGAAGATCTACACGAGTTGCCATTTCAGCACCTCTTGGTGTGGACACCTCCACAATAAGTCCTGGAATCGCTCCCAGGCCACATGAAACTGCTCCCCCGGTCGCTAGGTAAAGGTAGTGATTGCTCGTCTCAAAGCATTGGTACGTCCGACTGGGAAGAATTTCTTTAGAAAGGTCGATTTCAACTCATTCCAAGTTGTAATTGGTCTTCCTATTATCCTATGCTAATGCGCGGCCTTATCCCTAAGAGAGTGGGCGAAGAGCCTCATGATCATTTGCTCCTCATTTACGTTTCGTGCCTTGGTGGTCTGGACCAAAGTGGTCAAGTGATGTAAACACATTTACACTACTTAAAATGTCTATTTATGCATGTTCTTAAGCATAGGATTGCATTTCATGATATAAATATTGCTTAACATGCATCATCTTGTATTTAGAGTAGTTTGAATAAAATGGAGGTTAATTGTCTCCTTTTATGTGCTTGGACAGGGCAAACATTTTATCGGGGCCTCGGATCAAAGATCCAACTGTATGGATGTGATCAGGGCGACGATTGGAGTTCAACGACTCCAAGATCGCCCTAATCAGGCATCCGTAGCATCAGATAGAGATCGGGGAACCCTAGAAGATCAAGGGCCAGGATGGTGTAAATCCGCACTTCAGATGACAAATCCGACCGCACGGATGAATTCGGATCGACGATCGTAGCCCAACGACACAAAAATCGAGTCAATCTGACATCCGTGGCACCATCTACAACTTCCAGAAGATGGACGGCCAAGATGACGCCACATGGCACCATCTCAGCCGCCCAAACGACCGCTTGCATCTTGTGAAGACCGCGCACCCGTCTCCTCTCTGCCGTTGGATCTCGATCCAACGGCTGCGACGCGCCCGCACTGAAGTCAAGCGCTCGACACAAGCGCGACCGCAGCGCAACGGTCGAGCGCTCTAACGCGAAGCAGGGACGCGCGTTCGAGCTGCGCCCCGCAGAAACTGGAGCGGTGGCGCGCCTCCAATCGACCGCACGATCGCGATCCAACGGCCCCGCGCACCCGATAGCGCCGACGTGCGATTGGACGCACGCGTGAACGCCCGATCGCACGCACAGGCGGGCAGGCGACAGCGGTGAAGGCGTGATTTTAAGCCGTCCGATCTCGCGATCGGACGGCTGAGACTTCGCGGACGTGCGTAGGCGTTACGCATGCGGGCAGCCGAGCGGGCGCGCGTGGGCGTGGCGTCGACGGCCACGTCGGGGCTTTAGTGACGGATTTATCCGTCACTAAAGACCCCTTATTTATTATTTTGAAGATGTAATGTCTATTTTGCCCCCACTCCTTGCAACTATAAAAGGAGACCCCCTCCATATGAAATTCTCATCCCTTCTTTCTCCTCTCTACCCCTCCAAAGCTCAAGCGAAGCTTGTCCCACACCCGGGATGCTTCTCGCGACATAAAGTCCAATTTTCGTTCCCCTTCGGAAGTGGATCCCGCGACGACGACGACGTGCTGCTTCGTTCCCGTTCTTCTGATTCATCCTCCTTCGTCCTGCTTCGTTCTCCTTCGTCCAGGCGTCGTCCCGTCCGGCTCGTCCTCTGAGAAACCGTCGAGGAGGATTTCTCTCTCCCTATTCTTTTTACCGCTTTCTAGTATAGATTTACTGCTTTCTAGATTAATCTACTCATCCTCCAAGCAATCGTCGAGGAGGACATTTCTCTCTCCACTCTTTTAATGCTTGCTAGAGTAAATTTTATCGCTTTCTGGAGTAATTATTTTATGCTTTCTAGTTGTAATGAACAATCTCTTCAATACAAAAATTCCCTGTTTATTCTACATCTCATTTTGATTTCTCTGTGTAATATTCTCTTTCTCTCTTACTCTCTCTCTCTTCTATTTATTGTAAATAATTAGATGGTTCTAAATTGAATTATTCTGTAACAAATAAAAAGAAACGTGTAGTTTTTAAATCAAACGTCTGCCTCCCTGTGTTCGACCCGGAATTTTAATTTCGGTATAAATTTTATTTGTTGAACATGAATTCTTCGCTTTCGAACTACAGCGACAGGTTTTCCAAAACCGAACAAGTTAGCGTAGGTTCGTAATCGTTCAACATTTTGCCGCCGTTGCCGGGGAGGCAACGCTCTTTGATTTCTCTTCGCGTTTTGTAACTTATAAATCATTTACCTCACTTTTCTCCTTTCTTATTGTAATTGCAGGTACTCTTTCGAGACAGGCAAAAGCGGTAGATCGGAGTAAAGTGCTGTGGAAGGTTTTGTAAGTTATCCCCCACCTCCCACCCATTAGATTTCATTTCATAACATAATAATTCAAACATCAATCAACCTAGGTGTTCTTATAAACTCTAAGGTCAGATTGTTTGTTGTTTGACATCCATACTCACTCCAACCCCCACATTAAAAAGAAAAAAAAAATCTCACAGAGGTACACAACCTCATCTGATTTTCAAACTCAACTGGTAAACCAATCTTAGGAGCCGGTACACACATCTAAACACATAATTGAGTAGAAATCAGATTAGGTAATCATTTGTGTGCCTAATTAAGTGGTGCAACAGGCCAATTGTTTGAGTTGATTGGACCGCACCACTTCAAATAAAATCAACTCATCAAGTAGCTGCCAATTAGGTTCAACTCTTAGGGATTTACCAGGCACTCCACATTCTTTTTAAACTTTAAAGGAAAACATCTTCACCTGTGCTTGGAAAAACTTGGTGTGCTAATGAAACTTGATTGAAAACACCTAAAGTTGAATCCTAAAAGCTACTAAGCAAGATTTGAACCTTAAAATTCACCACATCAAAAACAATCTTGCTTGAAAACCACTGGTTGTGCACTCACACACGAATCAATCAATCATTAAGGGCACAACCCATTTAAAGGGCCCATCACATTCCAATGCACATTCAAACCTAGCAATAAATAAAACAGAGTAGACGTTGGCCTTAAGGATTGGACTTGCTCTTCAGAACTCAGAACGAGATTATTTTCGATTAGTCTGTTTCTACTGTTCAATCTGATGTCTAGCTAGGGGAGCAGAGTCAAACGATCGCGGCTGGGGGGTACACTAGGAACCGAAGGCGCAAGCCGAAGGAAGAACCTTCTCCCCAGTCCCTCCTAACTGGTTGGATTGAACAGACGGAAGTAGATCAAATCGTTCCTTTATCTCAAGACAGGTTTTGAGAGTCTGTAGGTCTTTAGGCTAACCTATTTAAGGATAGGTTTGATTATTTGTATTGCAGGGAACCTTTCTTCCTCCCGTGTATCATGAATCCTTCCACATATTTCACGCATTCCTGCTCTTTCCCTCCTATTGTAAATTATCCTCAACATGACGATTATCCCAACTCGTATTGTAATTGACCATCAGTTAGTTGGGATAATTTGGATTGGGGATACAATTCCGGACCCCCGTGTTTAGGGTCTAACCCTGAACACTTTGATTCTGATTTCTATCCTTCTCAGAGCTACATCGATTATAGATCGTCCTCCTTTCATGAACAACCTAATACGATCTACAACCAAGAAGGATACACTGAGCCTTACCCATCCTCTGATTTCACTGCCTTTAGGTCATCACCATCTTTTCAGCAATCTGAACTGACCTATCATCAGGAAGGGTATAACGAATCTCAATTCGTTAATTCCTCTACATTGATGTCAAACCCGCCCAACCCTGAACCAACTCATTTGGTTCAGGTTAATCAGGTTCAAGATAAGGTTCTGGCTAACTTGAGGAATATCATTCAATCTTTAGAAGTTCAGCCAATACCTTGCATAGAGAGATTGGAGCCCCTGATTGAAATGATTGATGATTTAAATAAGTCTTTGTTGGATTGGCTCCAGGATGTTAAGGATAAGAACCCGGGTGAGTTTCTACTTGGGAAATTAGCGAAATTAAGGATGAGATTCGTGGTTGCTTTGATTCAATCTTGGAATAATTCTCAGGATAAACTCTCTTCAGGAAAGCCAATGACAGAACCCGCTCAGGCACCTGTTGGGGGGGACACGTGTTATGAGGCTAACCAGATTGAATTAAAATAACCAATTAAGGATGATCTGACTTCTTCGCCTGAGATCCCTAAGCCAAGTTACGAGGAAATGTATGTCTCCTTGGAACACAAAGTGACAAATGATTTTGGGACATACATTGATACGGATCCTAATGGTGAAGATTCAAGTTGCAAAGTCTCACGCGAGTTTTCTGAACATGATTTCTGTGAGACAATTGGGCCTGAGGAATCCGATAGATCAATTGATAGCCCAATAACTGAGAACACTGATCTTATTAGGGCACACATTACGGATCTAGAATCACATTTTCTAGAGGAATCAATTCAATGCCCTGATTATCAGTTACACCCTGTTGAGCTTATTGATGATTCTAATTCTGAGATAATTAGACCCGAGTCAATTTTGATTCTGCCACATCATTTAAACTTGGAGATTTCAGATGGGGTGATGAATATACAAGAGGTCCTGGAATTTGATATGCTAAATGAGGAGGATAGGAGCTGGGAAGTTTTGATTTGGGAAGTTAATTCAGGAGGAAATGGAAGATTGAGTCGAAGGGTTCCTTTTAAGTTGAAACCATCAAATCAGAACCCTTACGACATTTGTTTCGAGGATGTTCAACTCAAGCACACATTCAACGATTATCCTTTTGAGCTTCAATTTTCTGTAACCCGACTTTTTGGTCTTGGGTTGCATCCTCAGAAATCGCAGGCCCGATCTCGCTTACATTCTGATTTTAGGTTTTGGGTAATTTTTATCCAGAACCTAAGATATTCTCGATTATGGGGTGTGGATCTGCACCACAATCTGGTCCACATCTGTGGACCTCTGCTGACAGGTCAGAGGATTCTTCTGTTCATTCTAATTCTGACCTACACATGTGAATTCTTCATTTCTTTTCTTTGTATAGTGTGCCTAGCTGAAGGCACTAAACTCAGCACTTATACAGTTCTTTTTCGTTTTCATCTTGGAGCGGACCTGATATTCACACAATTCAGGTGCTTTCTACACTTTTCCACTCTGTTTTATGTCTTTTTAATACAATGAGGACATTGCATTAGATAGGCATGGGGGGGTGGATATTCATCTCTGAATTCATTCGTCAGCTCCGTAGATTTGTTTTATATATAAAAAAAAATTAGGAAAGAGAATTTGGGTTTAAGAAAATTTTCAATCTTAAGAAATACTACATTAAGATCTGAACACAAAGACCCTTCAAGTCTTTGAACTTAATCAGCCCGTGTATCCACTAAAATGTGGATTTGTTTTTCGAGTTCTCGCCAACTTGAATTTTATTTTAATAGGAGTAAATAAGTTTGGGTGATAAGTACACGACTTATCAGCCCGCCCTCTGATGTGAGGGAATTTTGAGTCTTAAGCATCTACACACTTTCTTTGCACTAACTCGCTGTTCGACGATTTTAACGGAAATTGGGTAGCTAATGAACCTTCTAGGGTGATATGGCTGGCAAGTTATCGTGGGTAACAACCCATAGGTAGGTTGTCCAGAGCCCAATCACTAGACCTTTCTCTTTTTGCTGCCTTTAGGTAAATCTTAGACCAGGAAAGCCACCTACTTAAAAAAAAAAAAAGAGAAAAAAAAATCAAAAAGGAGAAAAGAACAAAAAGAAATAAGCCACACTTCGCCGCACGAGTATGGCTGGCAAGTTGTCGGTGGTAATAGCTCATCGACCGATTGTCCAGAACCCAGCTCAGAAAATGCACTAAAAATTCCCAAAACACTTAGGAAGAAGCGGAGAAGTAGAATAAACCGGGGAGATATACACTGGATTCACCCTTGTGTTGACCCCGTTAAAAAAATAAAAGTAGGGAGAAAGCTACCGATTGTAAAGATACACCTTTAGGCAGAATTCTTTTTGAGGTCACCTAGAGGCATAGAAATCCGAAGTCTATTTTAATTGCCGGTCAACGAGTCTATCACAATCACAGTAAGCTGCTTAAAGCTTAGGGTTCTCATCAAATCTTGGGTGAGTTGAATGGCCGTAGAAAGCCACTCTTAAACCCTAAAATTTGAAAATCCAAAACAACTAGAAAAGAGTAAAAAGAGAAAAAGAAATTTTTCTTTGAATAAGGCGAGAGCCTGAGGCGGTCTGCATTTTGGTTGATACTCGGGTGCTGTTGTGTCTTTGAGAGTTCAGTTCATAAGTAGACAATTTTTTTTAATGATTGAAAATAACTCAGGTCCAAATAATCTAACCTAATTCTTTTATAAATAGCATATAGTTTTTGCTAGGGGCTAGCAAAAGATAGGCATGGGGGTATGATGTAAACACACTTACACTACTTAAAATGTCTATTTATGCATGTTCTTAAGCATAGGATTGCATTTCATGATATAAATATTGCATAACATGCATCATCTTGCATTTAGAGTAGTTTGAATAAAATGGAGGTTAATTGTCTCCTTTTATGTGCTTGGATAGGGCAAACATTTTATCGGGGCCTCGGATCAAAGATCCAACCGTATGGATGTGATCAGGGCGACGATTGGAGTTCAACGACTCCAAAGTCGCCCTAATCAGGCATCCGTAGCATCAGATAGAGACCGGGGAACCCTAGAAGATCAAGGGCCAGGATGGTGTAAATCCGCACTTCAGATGACAAATCCGACCGCACAGATGAATTCGGATCGACGATCGCAGCCCAACGACACAAAAATCGAGTCAATCCGACATCCGTGGCACCATCTACAACTTCCATAAGATGGACGGCCAAGATGACGCCACGTGGCGCCATCTCAGCCGCCCAAACGGTCGCTTGCATCTTGTGAAGACCGCGCACCCGTCTCCTCTCCGCCTTTGGATCTCGATCCAACGGCTGCGACGCGCCCACGCTGAAGTCAAGCGCTCGACACAAACACGACCACAGCGCAGCGGTCGAGCGCTCTAACGCGAAGCAGGGATGCGCGTTCGAGCCACGCCCCGCAGAAATTGGAGAGGTGGTGCGCCTCCAATCGACTGCACGATCGTGATCCAACGGCCGCGCGCACCCGATAGCGCCGATGTGCGATTGGACGCGCGCGTGAATGCGCGATCGCACGCACAGGCGGGCAGGCGGCAGCGGTGAAGGCACGATTTTAAGCCGTCCGATCGCTGAGACTTCGCGGACGTGCGTAGGCGTTACGCACGCGGGCAACCGAGCGGGCGTGCGTGGGCGTGGCGGCGACGGCCACGTCGGGGCTTTAGTGACGGATTTATCCGTCACTAAAGACCCCTTATTTATTATTTTGAAGATGTAATGTCTATTTTGCCCCCACTCCTTGCAACTATAAAAGGAGACCCCCTCCATATGAAATTCTCATCCCTTCTTTCTCCTCTCTACCCCTCCAAAGCTCAAGAGAAGCTTGTCCCACACCCGGGATGCTTCTCGCGAGATAAAGTCCAATTTTCATTCCCCTCGGAAGTGGATCCCGCGACGACGACGACGTGCTGCTTCGTTCCCGTTCTTTTGATTCGTCCTCCTTCGTCCCGCTTCGTTCTCCTTCGTCTAGGCGTCGTCCCGTCCGGCTCGTCCTCCAAGAAACCGTCGAGGAGGATTTCTCTCTCCCTATTCTTTTTACCGCTTTCTAGTATAGATTTACTGCTTTCTAGATTAATCTACTCGTCCTCCAAGCAATCGTCGAGGAGGAAATTTCTCTCTCCATTCTTTTAATGCTTGCTAGAGTAAATTTTATCGCTTTCTAGAGTAATTGTTTTATGCTTTTTAGTTGTAATGAACAATCTCTTCAATACAAAAATTCCTTGTTTATTCTACATCTCATTTTGATTTCTCTGTGTAATATTCTCTTTCTCTCTTACTCTCTCTCTCTTCTATTTATTGTAAATAATTAGATGGTTCTAAATTGAATTATTCTGTAACAAATAAAAAGAAATGCGTAGTTTTTAAATCAAACGTCTGCCTCCCTGTGTTCCACCCAGAATTTTAATTTCGGTATAAATTTTATTTGTTGAACACGAATTCTTCGCTTTCGAACTACAGCGACAGGTTTTCCAAAACCGAACACGTTAGCGTAGGTTCGTAATCGTTCAACATCAAGTCCTCCAAGTGCTGAAACGGATCTTCGGAGCCAAGCCCATGATAATGTTTGATCAGGCTTAACACCTGGGGCTTGATTTCTACGTCTCTGGCTGGAATCTGGACACCGGGACGTTCCCCATAATTTGAAGGATCATAAAAATCCTTCAAGGGCTGAGCGCCCTGCATTCTATGGAACCATTCCTGCATTCTCTACATTTGTTCCGGCTGCCTTCGAAATTCTTCCTGTGGATTTCCAAGCAGAGGAGGCTGTTGGTCGGCCATGGGATCGATTTGACCAAAATCCAACTTACGCCTCCTAGAATACTCTTAATGGTCATTCCAATCGGGGATTCAATGACCGTCTTCCCAGTGTAAACTAGGAGAAGGTCGGAAGGACTGGGGATAGGGACCCTGCAGCACAACAAAACAAGGTTGTCCTTAAGTGGGGTAGCCTAAGGATCTACTGACTCCCAAAACCTGCCTTAAGACTGTAAATGATTTACTCTACTTGCGTCTGTTCAATCCAACTAACTAGAAGGAGGGACTGGGGAGAAGGTTCTTCCTTCGGCTTTCGCCTCCGGTTCCTAGTGTACCCCCCAACCGCGGTCGTTTGACGCTACTCCCTTAGCTAGACATCAGATTAATCAGTACAAGTAGGTTAATCAAAGGCAATCTCAGACTAGGCCCTAAGGAGCGAATCAAACCTTAAGGCCAACGTCTACTCAATTTTATTAAGGCCTGGGATTGTGGTGCTTATTGAATGTGATGGGCCCTTAAAATGGGTTGTGCCCTTAATGATTGATTGAGATTTGTGTAAGTGCATGCACAACCAGGCTTTTCAAGCAAGATTATTTATGATGCATGGATTTTAATGTTCAAATCTTGCTTAAGTAGCTTTTAGGGTTTCAAATTAGGTGGATTGCAATCAAGTTTCTAGGCAAACCAAGTTGTCAAACACGGGTGAAGATTATTTTCCTTTAAAACCAGAAAGAAAGTGGAGCGCCTGGAATAGACCTAGATTGAAAACCCTAAGGAGGAGCTACTTGATGAGTTGATTTTGAGTGGTGAGGCCCAAACAACCCAAACAATTGGCCACAAATGCACCACTAAGTTGGGCACACAAAGATGGTTAACCAAGAATGATTTCTTCTCTTTTATGTGTTTCTTTGTGTGTATCGGTTCCACAGATCAGAACCCGGTTGAGTAGAAACAAATCAATCCGGTTAAGTGCCTTGAATGTGGGTGTACATTGTGTGTTTGTTGAAAATTGCCCCACAAGATTATCTTTTTGTTTTTTTTTTTAAATGAGGGTGGAATGAATGTGAGTGAGAATCCAAACAACCAAACTATTCCTAGGATTTATGCAAACACCTAGGTTAATTGGAATTTGGATTTAATGTGGCGAATGAAATCTATGGAGGGGGGAAAATGGGGAGCACTTACAGTTGTCTTCAACTACACTTTACTCCAGTTTACCGCTTGATGATTCCCTTATGGAGGTCTCTGTAAAACAATAGGCACAAGAGAAAGCAAGTTAGAAAATAATAAAGTGCAAGAAATGCGAAAAGAAGATCAGAAATCGTTGCCTCCCCGGCAACGGTACCAAAATGTTGAACATTGGGTTGCTACGCTAACGTGATTGGTTTTGAAAAACCTGTCGTTGTAGTTTGAAAGCGAAGAACTCATGTTCAACAAATAAAATTTATACCGAAATGGAAATTCTAGGTCGAACACAAGGAGGCTATGTCGATCTATATTCGCAATTATATTTTTTTTAGAATTTTTCTTGAAAAGCGAGGCGATGTAATTACAATGAAGCCAAAACAACAATCAGACTAAAAAGGGAGAGAGAGAGAGAGAGAAAACATGCATTCAATAATGCAAAATGTTTATACAATAAAACCAAATAAGAATTACACTAGAAAGTAGGAAATCAGCTACACTAGAAAGCAGGAAAATTCTACATTGGAAAGCTGTAAAGAAGAACAGGAGAGAGAAGTTATCCTCCTCGACGATCGCTTGGAGGATGAGCTGGACGGGACGACGCCTGGACGAAGGAGGACGGAGCAGGACGAAGTAGAAGAACGGGAACGAGGCAGCACATTGTCGTCGTCGCGGGATCCGCTTCCGAACGGGGGATGAAAATTTGACTTTATCTCGCGAGGAGCATCATGGGTGTGGGACATGCTTCTCTTGAGCTTTGGAGAGGAAGAGAAGAGAAGGAAGGGATGAGAATTTCGTGTGGAGGGGGTCTCCTTTTATAGTTGCAAGGAGTGGGGGCATTTTGGTCATTCCAATTTTAAAAACATTAATTCAGGACCTTTAGTGACAGATAAAACCGTCGCTAAAGGTTTGAACGTGGGAGTAGTGGGCGACGCGTGTGCGCCCACTCGCTTGCCCACGCGTGCAATGCACGTGCACGTCCAGCCGATCTCAGTCGTCCGATCGCGAGAACGAACAGCTTAGATCGCGCTACGCCAGCCTCCTCAGCACGCGCCTGCCCACATATGATGCCACATCTTCACCGCACGTGCAATAGCATGTGGGCGCTATCGGGCACGCGCGACCATTCGATCGCAATCCGATGCCCCTCGCGCCCGCTCACCCGCGCCTGATTTGAGGCTCACGAGGGCTCGACCCCGCGACCTCTGCTTCACCTACAGCGTCATCTCCGCTACGTTGTGGAGGGGAGTTGGTCGCGGGGATGTTTTAAGGCGCACGCATCCACAGCCGTTGGATGAAGATCCAACGGCCCAGATCGTGCGCTGGAATTCCTTTGGAGAGACAGTGGTGGTCTTGAGTGTCGGTTGGATGGCTGAGATGGTGACACATGGCGCCATCTTGGCCATCCATCTTCTGGATGATGTAGATGGTGCCACGGTTGTCGGATTGAGTCGATTTTTGCGTCGTTAGGCTACGATCGTCAATCTGAATCCATCCGTGTGGTCGGATTTGTTGTTTTACATGTGGATTCACACCATCTTGGCCCTTGATCTTCTAGGGTTCCCTGATCTCTATCTGATGCTACAGATGTCAGATTAGGTCGATCTTGGAGTCTTTGAACTCCAATCGATGCCCTGATCACATCTATATGGTTGGATCTTCGATCCGAGGCCCCAATAAAAAGTTTGCCCTATCCATGAACATAAAAGGAGACAATTAACCTCCATTTTATTCAAACTACTCTAAATGCAAGATGATGCATGTTATGCAATATTTGTAGCATGCAATGCAATTCTATGCTTAAGAACATGCATAAATAGACATCTTAAGTAGTGTAAACGTGTTTACATCAGTTATACGTCTCTAAACACGGGTTATTAGGCACGTATCCTTAGATAGCGCTGACGTCTCGTAGGCTGAAGATGTCTGAGACGTATATCCGTCAAGGGGATACGCATTATAATCTGCAGGTGGTGCATAACCCTAGTCATAAGGTGCCAGATCTGGACTATTTACGAGATCCTGATATGCGGGATCTCGTAAATACGAAGAAGATGCATCCCGAGTGAGTAGATTAACTCGAGAAGGTGAGGCTCGAGGTGCATAGGAGGGTCGTGAGGTAGCAGAGCTCAAGTCGGATTGACCCTGACTAATCTGGTCAATCTTCTTCTCGATTATGTTTATTCTATCCAGCTGCTTGACGATGATATCCATGTCAGCTCGAATAGACTCGGTGTGAGCCTCGTGGACACCAACCCGCTGCTGACCAGGCCGCTGGAACTGGTTCATAGATGCGACATTCATCGAGTTCTCTGCTAATGATTCGAACAGCACAAATGCGTTGTTCTTGTCTTTTGAAAGAAAATTCTCGTCGCTAGATGCATCGACCAGATACCGATGTGTGTCATCTAGCTCATGGTAAAAAATTTGAGCTAAGTGCCATCTAGGTATACCGTGATGCAGGCATTTCGGAGAAGGTCATGAAATCTGTCCCATGCTTCGTGTAATTTCTCCCCAGCTCCCTAGGAGAAAGTCGTGATTGCACGCCGCATTGCGTTTGTTCGACCGATTGGGAAGAACTTTTGCAGGAATTCACGTCGTAATTTCGACCAAGTTCCAATTGGTTTCCCAGTAGTCTTGAACCAGTATGAAGCTTTGTCCCTCAGTAAGAATGGGAAAAGCTTCATAAGAACAATCCCAAGATCAACATTCCAGGGTCGGATCGTTTCAGCGAGTCGACTCATGTTCTCAAGGTGCTGGAATAGATCTTCACTTGAGTTCCCATAGAAATGAGTGCTGATCAACCCAATTACATTGGGCTTGAGCTCAAACCGTCTCCGCCTGTGGGAATTCTGATAAGAGGTGCGACGATTTATGCGGTCGAGACATAGAAATCTCACAGTTGTTCTCCTCACGGTGGGTGCTGCATCCTGTCAAGTGCCGTCAGAATGCGATCCATGCTTTGCTAATGCCACTCCTCAGATTCGGCAACGTGGGCTTCCAGACGAGCCATCGGGTCCAGATTCTCGATGTCCTAACCCGGCTAGGTCCAGGTCCAGGATTTGCCATGGTGGCTCTTGGAGTAGAAGAAATGGGGGGAGAAGATGGTCCGGGGGAGGTGACTCACCTCCTTGGGAGTGGCTCCCAAGGTCCAACCAAGCGAGGTCGAAGTGACCTCCTTCTGTGCATACATCGCCCAACCCCTGGGATGGTGTATGATTACACAGCAAAAATACACCAATAAATATGCCATCTTGTGTTATTTCCTAGCACTGCCATTGCATATTAGGTATCTATAGTTGCATTTGTAAAATTGACACATGCATGCATTTATTTGAGAGGGGAGGAAAATGCAAAAAATTGGCCATGTAATTAACGTCTTCATCAAGGGTTGCATCGTAATTTCACCTTCTTCATTTTTTTATTTTTGACTTTGAATTTCTTCTCCTTCATGTGGCCTAGGGCATGGTGTTGAGCGAGACGAATCTACGCTAACGTGTTTGGTTTTGGAAAACCCGTCGTTGTAGTTCGAAAGCGAAGGATTCGTGTTCAACAAATAAAATTTATACCGAAATACGAATTCCGGGTCGAACACAGGGAGGCGAACGTTTGATTTAAAAACTTCGCGTTTCGTTTTTATTTTGTCACAAAGAAATTCAATTTAAACATCTAAGTATCTACAACAAATAAAAGAGAGAGAGGGAGTAAGAGATAGCGAAGAAATACTATACATGGAAATCAAAATGAGATGTAGAATAGACAAGGAATTTATCATAAAAGAGTTCTTTCATTACAACTAGAAAACATAAAACAATTACTCTAGAAAGCATTAAAAGAATGGAGGGAGAAATGTCCTCCTCGACGATCGCTCGGAGGACGAATAGACTACTCTAGAAAGCAGTAAATCTATCTAGAAAGCAGTAAAAAGAATAGGGAGAGAGAAATCCTCCTCGACGGTCGCTTGGAGGACGAGCCGGACGGGACGACGCCTGGACGAAGGAGAACGAAGCGGGACGAAGGAGGACGAAGCAGAAGAACGGGAACGAAGCAGCACGCCGTCGTCGTCGCGGGATCCACTTCCGAAGGGGGACGAAAATTTGGACTTTATCTCGCGAGAAGCATCCCGGGTGTGGGACAAGCTTCTCTTGAGCTTTGGAGAGGTAGAGAGGAGAAGGAAGGGATGCCAATTTCGTATGGAGGGGGTCTCCTTTTATAGTTGCAAGGAGTGGGGGCAAAATGGACATTACATCTTCAAAATAATAAATAAGGGGTCTTTAGTGACGGATAAAACCGTCGCTAAAGCCCCGCCGTCGCCGTCGCCGTCGCCGCCGCTCCACGCGCGCCCGCTCGGCTGGCCTGCGCGCGTAACGCAGATGCACGTCCGCGTCGTCTCAGCCGTCCGATCGCGAGATCGAACGGCTTAGATCGCGTCCGCGCCCGCTGCGTAGCGCGCCGCCCGCGTGCGATCGCGCGCCCACCAGAGCGTCCAATTGCGCGTCGGCGCTATCGGGCGCGCGCGGCCGTTGGATCTTCATCCGACGCTCGTGCGCGCCCGCTCGCCCGCGCCTTCGACCCCCTCTCCGCGGCTCGAACCCGCGACCTCCGCTTCGCCCGCAGCTGCGTCGCCGCTGCGCTACGCGGGCGAAATGGTCGCGCGAACGTTTTTAAACGCGCGCGACCGCAGCCGTTGGATCGAGATCCAACGGCGGAGAGGAGACGTTGCGCGGTCTTCACAGGACTCCTGCGGCCGATTGGGCGGCTGGGATGGCGCCACGTGGCGCCATCTTGGCCGTCCATCTTCTGGAAGTTGTAGATGGTGCCACGGATGTCGGATTGACTCGATTTTTGTGTCGTTCGGCTGCGATCGTCGATCCGAATTCATCCGTGTGGTCGGATTTTCCATCTGAAGTGCGGATTTACACCATCCTGGCCCTTGATCTTCTAGGGTTCCCCGGTCTCTATCTGATGCTACGGATGCCTGATTAGGGCGATCTTGGAGTCGTTGAACTCCAATCGTCGCCCTGATCATATCCATACGGTTGGATCTTTGATCCGAGGCCCCGATAAAATATTTGCCCTGTCCAAGCACATAAAAGGAGACAATTAACCTCCATTTTATTCAAACTACTCTAAATGCAAGATGATGCATGTAATGCAATATTTATATCATGAAATGCAATCCTATGCTTAAGAACATGCATAAATAGACATTTTAAGTAGTGTAAATGTGTTTACATCACATGGGCATGCACATCTTCGCGCCATTCCTCTGCCAACTACATGGCTGGACATGCTCTACCTACAGCATGGTTGGGGTAGGCATCTTCTTCTTTAAAAAGCCCTGCCCTCTTCCTTGCGAAAGGGAGAGCCTGGAACACACAACACCTGCAGACCCTTCCTCCAGGCCATCGTCCTCCCCTTTTCCCCTCCATACAGAGTAGCTCTTCCACTGAAGAGACACACTGCGGCCAGGAGCAAGCTGATAGTGGTCCCACGAGCACCACTGTGAGTTCCACCACTACCCAGCTCCTTTGTGAGCAAGTGGGAGTGGTGGTTTCGCCCTCTGTGTCCATCACTCAACACCCTCGCCGCCATTGTCAGGAGCTCCAAGGACTGAAGCTCCAGCAGCAGCAGGAGCCTCCAGCAGCCGCGCAAGAGCCCGCGCGCATGCCAGTACCGTCCCCAACCCCTTTCCACGTGCACAAGCGCCTTCTAGCGGGCTCGTGCATGCAGAACCGGCCGCAATCGGTTGTTCATCCCACGCGGCACTGTAGCTACTGTTCACGCCTCTTACCGCGACACTGTAGCTACAGTGCAGTGACCGGAGAGTTTCTCACTTATCTGGTCACCACACGCCTCTCTCCTCACTGCTACCGGCTCCAGACAGTTGCACGCGTCTGCCCCCGCTCCCTCTCCAGCTCGCAGCGCGCTGCGCTGCACTCTCTTGCCCACACGCCCCCTCCAGCGTGCATGCGTTCCCTCTACGCCCGCGCCAGAGTCCTTGCTCCTGCGCCATCAAACGACGCTTGCGTCCGCCAGACGGCTTAAAATCACCTGCTCTCTCTCACCCTCCTCCAGCGTGCACTCCCACACTCTCCAACAAACACACACTCGTACACACACTCTCGTACACACACACACTCACTTGTACATGTTCACACCCACACATATATATATATACATACATACATAAATATATATATATATACATATTAATACCTATACAACTAAATATAAGTATATATACATATATATATATATATACATATACATATCTATATATCTATATACATATATACTTATACAAATATATATCTATATACATATATACATATATATATCTATATACATATATTACTATATATATATAAATATATATACATATATATATATCTAGTAACAAATATAGATATACATATATATACCAATATATATATTTACATATCTATATATACATAACTACATATATACCTATATAGTTATAACCCGATCAGTATATATATATATATATATATACATATATATATATAGATTTTTATATACACATCACCCCACCACACATTATATCGCGGGAATATCTGCACCAATTGCTGATATTCCCTGATACCTGCGTAAAGAAAGCGCCTCCGCACACACTCCTACACATCCATCCTACACTCTACGTGACACTTCGTCTTGTTGGTTGCGTCTTTCTAGACGTGGACCAACTCGACACTGTGCTACACGCCATTTCCACTTCCACCCCCACCCCTCTATATATAATATATATATATAGACAATATTTATTTCTCTACAAGAAACCTATCTTGTTTTATTTCTCTTTTGTTTCCTACTATTAAAAAGATAAAAAAAAAAGAGTAAAAGAGAAAAGATAATCCTTGTCTTGCAGGTACTCGATATTGCGAATAGCAAGACCAATTTTTGGAACCCTAATTTGGCTTAAAGCCAAGAACAATTTGGCTCGAAGCCAAGGACCTAATTTTGAGGGTGTATCTCAAGGACAAAATTATCAACAAAAAAATCTTAAATAGAAAAGAACCAAAAACATAATAAACACTCGGAGGAGATATGTTTTAGGTAAGGCATAGAACTTCTTTACCTTTATTCCCCAGCTCCCTAAGTTCGACCCTGGGCCTAAAAGTGACCAAGTTAAAATTAAGTAGGCCAAGTAAAAAAAATTTTAAAGATGGTTAGACTCAATTTAGGTTAACCACTATACGCACTTCAACGATAATTTCACCATATTAACACAACCTATTCGAGTTCTGACAGTGTAGCCATGTAGGACAAGGCTAAGGCCCTGTCAATCAAATGGTACTTATAGATCAGGTGACCAAATTTTTCGTTAGAAGTTTGAATTCCTGAAGATAAGTTCGTCGTTCAATCGACTGAAGGTGATTCCTGCCTCTCAAGCTAACCCAGCCAGTCTGGTTACGAGGGGACTAAAGGTAAGGTTCTTCCTTTGGCTTACGCCTCCAGTTCCGTTGACCCCTGAGCCGTGGTCATTTGACACTACCCCGCAGACTTAGTCACCAGGTTTGGCAAGAGAGATTAAAAACACCCAGTAGTACGACAACAAACTCGGGTTGATTTCGTGTTTTAAAATTAGTTTTAACACGTTTTCTTCAGTGGGGTTTGTGATGAGTGGCCCACAAGGTGACCAACCTTACTGGCTAACTAGACTTGATTAAGTCTAGGTTAGCCCAAAGTGTGTTCTCTAGTTGTAGCCCTAAAGATTCAACCTAAGTTACATGCACTTCTACGATTTTTTTTTCTGTTTCAGCAAACTACAAAAGTAATGTTGGTTCTCTGATAATAATTGGAATCAAATTAATTTTAAATTTTGCGAGTAGATTCCCCTTTCAATTACTTTTTTAGAGAATTTTTTTTGGAATTTTTACTTTTTTAACCAAATTTTTAGGGAATTTTGAATATCAGGAGGTCAGATCTGGAACTTTGACCCCTGGTCGATTTTTTGCTTTGAAATAGTATCAAATGACCTTCAAAAATTTTGGAAAAACATGGAAAATAAAGTCAATGAGATTAGATTTCAAACCCCACCATTTTTAGTCAAAACAGATTCGCGGATTGCTCGGAATCACTTTTTGAAATTTGAAAACTTTTGAATCTGGGTAGTCTGACCCTTATGCACTTCCTGAATTTTTAAAAATTGTATACTTGAAATTATTTCAAAATAATGGTGGTGTTTGAAATATGGTTTGAAAATGAAGGTTGAGCCCAAATATCAGAATTTTTCGCTTACTAGTTTTACGGCAATCGAATTTTTAAATCATGCTTGAAATCTGGCTGAAAATCAGGAGATGGTGAAAAAGCTTTTTAAAGAGGTTTGAATTTGAAATCTAAACTTTCCACCAAAAATGCTTTTTTTTTCTTTTCAAAACTTTTGCATGTTTTTTTTTTCAAAGAGAATTTTTCAAAAGATTCAAAGAAAATATATCTTTTTTTTTCAAAGTAACCTAGATTCGAAAGGAAACCTAATCTAGATTTTTTTTCAAAATTTTTTTTATTTTTTTTTCCTTTTCCAAAAAATAAGAAAAATCTTTTTTTTTCACAAAGAATTTGTTAAAGGAAAGTGCAGAAAGTAAATCTACTCCTACAATTCAAAAAAAGAAACCTAATCTAAAGAGAGATGATGTGCACCTGATTTTTTTCTTTACCGTGCTCATTGTGTGCGCAGATCCCGTTCTTTTCTATTTTTCCTGCACATCAAAAACAAAGCAGAGAGAGATTTGTCAGTGATAGTTTCAAGATCGAAATCATAGAAAATGACATTGCCTCTCCGGCAACGGCGGCATTTGTTTGGAGTTTGTAGATTACGTATTTGATAGAAAAAAGTGTCGTAGTATAGTCGCAAAGTACGATCCAACAAAAATATTATTTTACAGAAACTATGAGACTTGAGTCCCAGTCGTTCGTCTTTGGGAGGCGTTGCTTTCACTTTTAAAATCGATCTTTTTACTACTCCACTTCATTTAAAGACGCACGCCAGTTTCCAATCTCCTAACTAAAACTTCACCACTTCTGTTATTAATCGGATCACATGTGCATGCGTCAAATAAATTACGAAGGTGAACGTGTGAGTTTCTGTGTGCACGATTCTAGTGAGGTGGTGACTATTTATGGGGAAAGCATCTATTGTTAGATTTTCAATATCCTCAGGAAACGACATGCTAGTGCGTAATGGATAGACAGTTAAAGAGCAGGCACTTAAATTATGCAAATACGATAATTATTAATCTTGTGGTGATTTCAAACCCATAAATAGATATATATATATATATATGCATTTTCATTCATTCATTGGGGAGTTGTTTGCACAAAGAATCTAGAGTAAAGCTTGTACATAAATGCTTGAAAATTAAACCTTGCTACCAGAAAATGATTGCATACAAGAATCAATGGGGGGGTTTTGCATGCATCATTGGGGGAGAAGTAAGACTACGCTATTAAGCAGTAATAAAAGAAATAAAATTATGAAGAGAATGAATTAAATCTAGAAGAATAAAAGGGCATTCAGGGGTGGTCCCCGATGGCCTTGGAATGGTCGGGAGGAGAATGAGGGGCGACCAATGTAGCTTAGGCCGACCCTTGGAGAGAGGTAGGGTTGATCCAGCATCCCGGCATGATGTCCTCCATGATGGTGGTGAGCTCGTGGAGGTGGAGTAGCTAACCTAAGTGAAGGTGGGCGTGTATGGAGCTAATGAGGTGAGTGGTGCCAATGAAGCTGAGGAATGTGAATTGGTGCACAAGGCCACCCATGGGGTCTTTTTATAGACCCAATGGCTTCTCTCTAGAGAGGTGTGGAACTCTCTAGAGAGAGTCCAAGAGTGGCCGGCAACATCTGGGTGGAGGTGGTCTTTGAGATCCAAAAATTATGGATCTCAATTTGAATGCCTCTTGGTTGCTAAATTTGGTAACCAATAGGTGGCGCCATCTCAAGAGAGATCTAGAGAATTCTAGAGAAGTGTGTCCGTAAATGGGTGTGTGTGTGTGTGTGTGTGTGTGGTCGTGCTCTATGTGGCTAGGTGGCTTAGGATAGGTCCTAAGGGGTTTGTGTAGGTATAGGTCTTGATTTTAGGGTTACAAACCCTAATTGCTAAGGTGAAAATGCAATTAAACTTAACCTAAGTTTAATTGAATGAGTGTGAGCCTAATTGAGGGTAACATAACTCAATCGGGTTGGGTTTAGGTCAATTGGACTCTCACTAAGTCCAATTGAACTTGTGTGGTTGAGATCTAAGCTCAATTGGACTCAATGAGTCCAATTGACTTAGGTGAAGGTACTTGACTTTGATATAAGTCAATTACGTTTGGTGAGGACCTAATTAGGTCCTTAGGTAGGTCTAGAGGTGATGTACTAGGGTTAGGACAGCTTAATTTAGGTTCCTATGGGGTTGGGATTAGGTCTAGGGAGCTAGAGATCCAAGATCAAGACTTGAATCTCAAAATAGGGACTGGAGACCAATATCAGACATCCAATAATAGGATCAGATGACTTATACTCAAAAATCAGAAGTCCAGACTTCAGTTCTAGATGTCCAATTTGAGTCACGGGGAAATCAAGGTTTTGTTTTGGGTACTCTGCAGAAATTGGACGTCTAACAAAGTGTCTGGACGTCCAATAACACTGTAGAAGTGGGTTTGAGGTGTGCGGGAGATGGCTAAGGGTCCTGAACATCCTATAACTTATCTGGATGTCCAGATAAGGGTTGGAACTAGGGTTTTAAGGCTTCCTAGGGTGTTGTGACCTAATCTAAGGGTGACTAAGGCTTGGGGAAGTCTCTAGGCTATCCTTGGGCTAGGATGGACCTTAGCTCTTCACATTTTACTGCTTTATTCCTACTTAATAGAATAGAAAACCTTTAACTCCTTTACATTATTATTCCTACATCTAAACTAAGCCTTCTGCTCCAGCTCTGCTACAACTCCCATTATTCCTGATCCAGCTTCAAATCCTGCTCCAGGTCCAGCTCCAGATCTGCTTATTGCCTACAATTGACATAATGCACTTAATCAGCACATTATAACATTATTTTATGCATAGCTAAAGTAAAGCAGTAAAGATGCAAATAATGTGTATGTATGCGTGAATAACCCTAACTTATGCTAAGTCCTAGCTTAAACTAGGTCAATTAAGACCTATGATTGCCACACAATAAACTACACGCACAAGAGGGAGCGGTCAACCGTGTGGAGCTCATCCGAGCTTTAGTGGAGTGAGGGCTTCGTGACTGAGTCGGTAGCTTGGAGAATGGCAGTCACTAGTGGCCGGACAAAGCAGTGGAGGATGTGGGCTCCGGCAGCTTGCTGTTGTTGTTGGAGCTGCTCCACGTGTAAGCTGCTAAAGAGGGGCGTGCATGGGCTGTTGAAGAGGGGCGAGTGCGGTGGCTACTGCTGCCATGCACACACAAAGAGGCACGCATGCGTGGGCGGAGGTGCGACGAGGAGAAGCACTCATTGCTAGTCGCGTGTGGGAAAGCACTACGGTTTTACTGAACGTGCGCACGGGTGCGCTACTGGCCACATGTGGGAGGGGAAGGCACGGGCGTGTGTGATGGCGTGGCTGGTGAAATGGCATGTTGGAGGTGGCTGCACGCAAGGTGGAGGAGAAGTAGATGGTGGTGGTGCTGTTGGGTGGTGATGGTAGTTGGTGATAGTTTGGGTTGTTTTTGGTGGAGGGAAAAACAGAGGAAGAAGAAGAGGTGCGGAAGAAGATGAATAGTGGTGCGTGGAGTTGATGGTATTCTGGGAGGTGAATATGGGGAGATGGTGTGCATGGTGGTGGGATTGCAAGGCTCACGGGTGGCAGTGTGGATTGTCACTCCACACGCCCATGGTGGCGAGTCTTTGCTGTGGGAGAGGCCTGCGATGGTGGAATGGAGATGGCTTCAAGCTCTACACAGTGGTGAATGGGGGGTGGTGGCCTCCTCAGCATGGCAGGCCCTTCTCCTCCTTTGTAGCTGCAGCTACATGGATTTGAACTGGGAGAGGCGAGAGCACATCCGCTTCTCACGGCCATTAAGGAGATTTCATGGCTAGGGGAGGAGGAAGCGGAGCCATTTTCTGTGAAGAAGAAAAATGAAATAAATAAAATATTAGGGTTATTTATGCACAAACCCTTAACTTCTATGTTAAACCCAAAATAATGCATAAAATGCACCTAAATGGTTAACTAAGTCAATTGTAAATGCATGTGAATGCAATGCATGAATTATGCAAACAAGCTAAAAACATAAATTAATTTATTTACATCCTAATGCATGTTAACTAAATCTTAAGGATATCATAATGTCTAGGCATTCACAAACTTAAATAGCCCACATATATGGGCTAATCAAATGCCCCCATGCCTAGTTTTTGCTAGTCCCTAGCAAATTCAAGCATGACTTAGCACTCCAAGTTATCCAGGCTAACTCAATTGATCTTTTCACAGAAATTAGGTTGAACTATCTAACTCTAGATCATAAAGTACCCAAGTGGTTGCTAAGTTACAGACTAGGTCAGCTAAGGACAAGTTACAGGCATAGGTTCCTTTGATTTCTAACTCTACCATAGGGTTTATTGGTCGCAGAGATTAAAGCATCCCTGCATGTGCATTGGTCTAATTTATTTGAGTTTGGTATGATTGCCAACCTAGAAAGAGAGCAAGAGGAATTATATATATGTGTATATATTGTATGATTCCTCTAAGTCTAACCTTGGATCAGCTCATAGAGCTTTGGAGGGGGTGAGAGAAGATAGAAAGGGATGAAGAAGAAGTGGAGGGTGTAGGGCCTTTTAATAGGCATAGAAATGGGGGAAAAAGAGGTCTTTCAAGCCTTAAGAATAAATATGCGGCCTTTAGTGACGCATGTAAGGGTCACTAAAGAGTGCACATTGGTGAAGGTCGTGTGGAAGGAGAGCTGCTCATCGCCAATCGCACAACCCTTACGCTACCACATCACCGCCGGTTGATCTTCAGCTATTGAGTGCGTATTCACCAAGCATCGCACGACATGGCCACCTTGAGAGCCGTCGGACCACGATCGCACACTCCAGATCGCTCACGAGCGTATGTTGAGGATCTCGTATGATTGCATGTGAAATCTAGAGCCAAATCGCACGTTCATCTAATTGGTCGATCTGAGCTGTTGGCGCCCAATTGAATAGTTGAATCTCGCTCTCACACGTAAGGAGGGAGCATGGCGGGGAGGCTAAAATGCGTGGCCTCTGCTGGTGTAGCGCCTTACCCACTACGCTGAGGGGCCACTTTAGTCGTGTTTGCATTTTAATGCTCCGCACCCTCAGCCGTTGGATGAAGATACAATGGCTGAGATGCGTTGATCATTGGATGAAGGAGTGTTGCGGTCATGCTTGGATGGTTTGGGTGCCTATGATGGCACCACATGGCACTATCATGGCCGTCCATCTTCTTTGCTTTGTAGGTGGTGCCACGGTTGTCGAATTGAACAGATTTTCATGCCGTTGGGCTACAATCATCGACCCAAACCCATCCGTGTGGTTGGATTTGTCATCTAAAGTATGGATTTGCACCACCTTTCCACTTGATCTCTAATTTTTCTCGGACTGCATCTGATGCTATGGAGGTCCGATTAGGGCGATCTAGGAGGCGTTAGACTCCGATTGTCACCCTGATCAGATTCGTATAGTTGGATCTTAAATCCGAGGCCTAGAAAAGTATCGCCTTGCCCCCTAACCAAAAAAAGGGCAATTTAACCTATATTTTATATAAACTAATCTAAGTGCAAAATGATGCATGTTATGCACTATTTATAATGATGAATGTAATTATATGCCTAAGAACACTCATAAATAGACAGGCGATACTTATTGTGTTCGCTTTCAATTGTGTGCATGAGATGTGAGGTGTGCCCGTGGTCTTTTTTACTATTAATTAACTATGTGCATAAGATGTGGGGTTTTCCCATGATTTAGTTTTTTATTTAAACTTTTTATTTGGGAAAATATCCATAATATAAAGAAAACTCTTCCAAGTTGTTTTTTGATTTATATTATCGTTATATGTTTTTTTATATGCCTATAAGTAATAAATTTGTTTAATATGCAGATGAAATTTAAGAAGTTTGCTTTTAGAGAGAACGATGATTAGGCCACCTAAGGGGGTAGGGATGACACCTACCTACCCCATGTAATGGTCCCAGTTAACTCCCCTAGGCTGGTTCATCTTGCACATAGTTTATTTATTAGTTATTAAGTTTAAACCACTTAATAAACATGTCGATTTTCGTATGGCACGTTAAATTGCATGAGCAACAAGGAGAAAAATGCATGTATATGAAAACAATGTATACAATAGGTGCAACAAAATAGGAATAATAACCATATATTTGATATATGATACATCACACACATTTCATAAAGCATCAGGGGCACCACATAGAATACGCACACAGGAACCAGATTTGTTTACAGTCCATACATGCCATAATAGCTTAATTATTATAACATATTAATAGCACAACGAGGCCCTGATAAGCACATATAAATTCATCATAAAATGCTTATTTAAAATAGTTCCTAGGCATAGCCTTGCATATCATGTTATAAATATTGCGTAGCATGCATCATTCTGCATTTAGAGTAGTTGTATATATTTTAGGTTAATTAGGTCCTTTTTATGGTCAGGAGAGAGGAGGATTTATTTCAGGGCCTCGAATGGACGATCAGACCATATGGATCTGAATGGGATGACGATCGAAGTCTAACACCTCTGAAATCATCTAGATCAAAGCCCTGTAGCATCACACGAAGCTCGAGGAAGTTCAGTGGCCAAGGGGCAATGCGACATCCATACGGGTTTCGAATGGAAAATCTAACTGTACGGATGGATCCAGGGCAACGATTGCAGTTCGGCATCGTGGGAATCATCTCGATCTGAGCACCGGGGCACCCTCTACAAGAAGAAGAAGACGGACAGCCCAGATGGTGCCACGTGGTACCATCCAGGCCACCAACACCGGCCAACAGCCACCGCCCACTCCCTTCATTATCCACACCCTTGAATCCTAGTCGTTGGATCAAGATCCAACGGCTAGGAAGCATCTGCACCGAGCTCCTCCTCACGACACAAAGGACGACCTAGTGCATTAGTGGGAACGACGGTTCATAGGGAGGGGTGCGGGTTCAAATTCCCACAGTCCCCCCACTCTCAATTTAGCCGGGCGCAAGCAGCAGCGCATGCAATAGCAACGGTAGAGCAACGTGTGTGCGCGCAACATAGGCGCGTGATGCACACAGCGCCAGTGGAGTGGGCGCCATTTGGGAGATGCGTGGGTCTTCAGCGACAATTACGAGGGCCTTTAGTGACAGCTGTAGCTGTCACTAAAGGTCCATGCGCGCCAGTAAAGACTTGAAGGGCACGGATCTTCAGCGACAGCTGCAGCGATGATTATAGCTGTCACTAATTGCCCAGGGATGATTTTTGCCTTTTCTCCTCCACTATAAAAGGACCTACACCCCCTCCCTTCCAAGCCATCTCTACCTACTCAACTCCCACCTACTCCCAAGCTCTAGCAAGCCTACCAACTCTCCATTAAAGCTTGTTCTCAAGCTCCCAAGGCACCTATTAGTATAGCGAACCTCTGCCCCATCAAATACTCCTCCAACTTCCCATCCCCATTCATAGGTCACCTTGGAGCCATCCTCCCACCTCCATTTCGGTAGCAGATCATCTCCGCCTTCTCACCTCCATTTCGGAGCTACGCCAAAGATTTCCTCTACCCAACATCCTCCTACATCTCACCTCCATCGTCTCGCTCCTCACCTCCTTCGTCCGAGCTTCCGCCAAGCACCGTCATCTCGCCGAACAGCTGATTCAGGAGATTTCCTCTCACCCCCCTCTCTTTTTATGCTTTCACATTTTATTGTAATTGACATTGGAAGTGATATATATCAGATTTGTTCCATATCTCTTGTGATTCATTTTGCATGTCTTCTTCTTTCAAAAATACAAAAAAAATAACAAAACCCTAAAATACCAAAAACAAACAAACTGAAGCACAATTTTCAATTAAAGTAAACGTCGCCTCCCTATGTTCGACTTGGGACTCCCTTGGAGTTTCGGTATAAATTTTATCTGATCGACGTGTTTTGCAACTACGACGACGGGTTACTTGTAACCCTGATTTCTAACATGTGAAACACATGCGACCAGGTCCAACTTCAATTTACAATAAGTAGGGCTTACAAAAACTAGAATAGTAAAGTATTAACTACATCGCCATCGTATACTACATCAGGGCCTCCCATCGCACGTCATTGGGAGGGTCCAACAACAACACCTAGAGTAGAAGCTCCACTATCTGGGCCTCTATGCCCCAGAGCGCCAGGCAAGAACGGCACCTCGCCAGCTCTCAACAAACTTGCACCAAGCTATTAAGTACATCTCAGCTTACGCTAAATTTTTGAAAGAACTATGTACCCAAAAGCGTAAACCGAGAGAACCCACTTTGAGGAAGGTGATTCTCTCTAAGCAGGCAACTTCTGTGATCCTGCATCACCTTCCTCAAAAGAAGCCCCTTGATCTCATGCATTATTGGGGAATACACTTTTGATAGGGCACTATTGGATCTAGGTGCATCCATCAACCTAATCCCGACTTCTCTTTATGAGAGGTTTGGGTTAGGTGCACTAAGGCCAACCTCAATAACGCTACAATTAGCGAACCGATCGGTCACCACACCAAGTGGCGTTATTGAGGATGTAATTGTCAAGGTCAAGGATTTCTATTTTCTTATAGATTTCCTCATCCTTGACATGGATGTACCTAATGATTTGAGGGACACACCCATCATTCTGGGGAGTCCATTCCGAGCTACCGCCAAGGCCAACATAAACTGTGAAAGTGGTAGTATGTAATCTTCATCAGCATCCTCCCTACCTTCCATTCTAAACCAACCCCAGCTGGAATTAAAACCATTGCCCAAAAATTTGAAATATGAGTTCTTAGGACCTAAAAACATGCTCCCTATGATTATTTGTGCTGATTTGACTAAGGAGCAAGAATCGAGGTTAACTAATGTCCTTAAGAACAACAAGGAGGCAATTGGTTGGACCATCCACGACCTTAGGGGGATCGAGCCATCTTATTTTAATCATCATATTTTCATGGAAGATGGATCCTGCCCTTCTCGTGAAATGCAAAGGAGACTAAACTCGAATATGCGAGAAGTGGGCAAGGAGATAATCAAGTGGCTCGATGCTAGGATCATTTGCCCAATCTCAGATAGTCCATGGGTTAGCCTCATTCAGATTGTACCCAAGAAGGCAGGAATAACTATTACGACTAATGAGAAAGGGGAAAGATTCACCACTCATTCAGCTTCTACTTGAAGAGTCTGTATTGACTACAGGAAGCTGAACACAGCCACTAAAAAGGATCACTTTCCCTTGCCGTTCATCGATTAAATCTTTCAAAGGTTAGCTGGGCAGAAATATTTTTGCTTCCTGGATGGTTATTCGAGATATAGCCAAGTCCCTATTCATCCCGAATACTAGGAAAAGACAACTTTCACATGTCCCTACGGAACCTTTGCATTCTGTAGAATACCGTTTGGGCTTTGCAATGCGCCGGCAACTTTTCAAAGGTGCATGCTGGCCATCTTTTCTGACATGGTGGGAGATTGTCTTGAGGTGTTCATGGATGATTTCTCCATTTTCAGAGATTCTTTTAAGTCTTGCCTAGCTAACCTGGAATTGATTCTCTAGAGATGCATCAAAACACGGCTGGTCCTTAGTAGGGAAAAGAGCCACTTTATGACTCAGGAAGGCATTGTCCTGGTCATGTGATCTCTAGTTGGGGTATTGAAGTTGATAGAGCTAAGGTGGATGCTATCTCTAGACTTCCTCCGCCCACATCTGTAAAATATATCCGCTCTTTCCTTGGGCATGTGGGTTTTTACGGAAGATTCATTAAGGATTTCTCGAAGGTTGCTCGGCCCTTGAGTAACCATCTGGCCAAAGACACACCGTTCAAGTTTGATGAATCATGCCATAAGGCATTTGATTTATTGAAAACAACAGTCACCTGTGCCCTGGTATTGCAACCACCATTTGAGATTATGGCTGACGCATCTGATTATGCCATTGGGGTTGTCTTGGGTCAAAAGAATGAGAAAAAGCCCTCTATGATTTACTATGCTAGAAAGACTCTAAATGAGGCCCAAAGGAACTACACCGTTACTGAAAAAGAATTGCTAGTCGTAGTTTTCGCTTTAGAAAAATCCAGGGCTTGTTTGTTAGGTTCTCGTGTCATCATCTATACTGACCACTCAACCTTAAAACATCTCTTGGCCAAAAAGGATGCCAAACCCCAGCTTATTCTCTAGATTCTGCTACTTCAAGAGTTCGATCTTGAAATCAGGGATAAAGTCAAGGCACAAAATGTAGTGGTGGATCACATCTTGAGAATCCTAATTGATTCTCCTCATTCGGATGTCCTGATATGTGATACTTTTCCAAATAAGACTATCCTCACAGTCTCGGGTATCCGAACCCCCTGGTTTGCAGATATTGCCAATTATTTGGCTGTTGGTCAAATCCCCCAGGATTGGACTAAACAACAATGGGATAGACTTGTGTCTGAGGCCAAATATTATTTTTGGGATGATCCCAAGCTATACCACATCGGCGTAGACTAGATTATTTGCCAATGCATCCCGGAAGTTGAGTTCCATAGCATACTTGAGTTCTACCACACATCTGCATGTGGTGGACACTTTTCTGGGAAAAAGATGGCTATAAAAATTTTGCAATCCGAATTCTATTGGCTGTCATTATTTAAGGATGCCCAGGAATTCTCTAAGTCATGCACCCGATGCCAGACACTCGGGAACATGGCTAAGAGAGATATGATGCCCCTGAACCTAATTCTTTTCATCAAAATTTTTAACATTTGGGGCATCGACTTTATGAGACCCTTCCCTCCTTCATTTGGACACCAGTATATTCTGGTCACTGTTGATTATGTGTCCAAGTGGATTGAGGCAATTCCCACCCGGACCAATGACCACAAGGTGGTCATCGATTTTGTGAAGAGAAATATCTTCAGTCGGTTCGGGGTTCATAGGGCAATTATTAGTGATGGTGGCACACATTTCACTCATGCCCAGCTTCAAAATTTACTAGGAAAATACAGGGTGAATCATCAGATTTCCACACCTTACCACCCTTAGACGAACGGACAGGCCGAGGTCTCCAATCAGGAGATCAAGAACATTTTGCAGAAAATTGTTAGGCCTAATAGGAAGGATTGGACCCAAAAGGTAGATGATGCTCTTTGGGCTTATCGTACGATGTACAAAATGCCCATCGGTACGTCTCCATTCTATCTGGTGTTTGGTAAGGCTTGTCACTTACCCGTAGAACTTGAACACAGAGCATTTTGGACCATCAAGAAATGTAACTTGGACCTTGAGTTGGCCAAGAAAACCAAGAAACTCCAACTATCTGAGTTGGAGGAGCTTCGAAATGATGCTTATGAAAATGCCAGAATCAAAAAGGCAAGGACCAAAGCTCTCCATGACCAGATGATTTCAGGTAAGAGCTTTGAGCTAAACCAGAAGGTCTGGCTTTTCAATTCTCGATTGAAGCTTTTCCTCGGTAAACTCAACTTTAAGTGGGACGACTCGTTCATTATCGAGCGGATTTTCCCTAATGGGGCCATCGAAATCTCTAACCCAAAGACAGGTAGTAATTTCAAGGTCAACAGACAGCATCTCAAACCCATTGTTGACCATGTGCTCCCTGAACCCATCTCGGACAAGGTTGCTTGTACCTTGCCGTATCCACCGCGGGCTGATCATCGCCCAGCTGAAGGCACTAAACTCAACACAAGTAAAGACTGTTCCAAGTTGACCAGAGTCTCATGGAAACCAAGTGCTATTCTTCCACTTCTACTCTCGTGCATGCTTTCATTTTGAACAATGAGGACATTGAAATAGATAAGCATGTGTTGGAACCTTGTTCCACATCTTGTTTTGGTGTTAACAAAATTATTATGGATTAATGTTTGCAATTGAGTGCTTTTCAAATTTAGGTGAAGATCAAGGCAAATAGGAAGTGATGGAGGCACAATGATGAAGAGAAGATGATGACAAGGAGGAGGCAAGATGACAAGGATGAGTTGAAGTGAAGAAGATCATCTTCAACCTTTCATTTTTTAGTTTAGACTTTTTATTTATAGAATGTATGCCTCTTAACAAGAGAATTTAACTTAGATCATAAAAATCAATTAAAGATAAATATTAGAATTTATATGACATTCGTTTTCAAGGTACATAATGGATTAAAACGCTTAAAACAAGTACTTATAAGCAAGTACCAGTACTGTTCATCAGTACTAGTATTTTCAAGGCACAGGTTTGAGAATTCATCTCAAACTGTGAACAAGTATCGGTACTAACCATGAGTACCGGTACATGTTGGCCACAGGTTGAAGGCTTAATTCTGACCTAAACCTTACAAGTACCTGCACCCATGATGAGTACCAGTACAGGTAGGTTACTGTGCCCAAGGAATTCCAAACCTAGGAGTCACAAGTACCAGTACCCATGATGAGTACCAGTACCAGCACTCATGTACTGGTGGCAGTGAGCTACTAGTACCAGTACAGGTACTTTAGTAACGATACTAGCTAGCCGTTGGCCCAAAACTGAATGGCTAGAAAATTTATTTAGGCTATGTGAACATTGGGAATTAAATCCCAACGTCTAGTAGACAAGCATCATAGGTCCTAAACTCTATAAAATGACCCTAGGACTCTTTGTTTGCACACAAGAGACATAAGAAATAGAGAAGAAAAATACTAGAGCTATAATTCAAATTTCCACCATATTTTCAAGAGAGAAAGAAGAAACTTGCCATTCACTTTCTGTACACTCTTGCAATCTCAACGACGTGTTTTTCTCACACATCTACATAGCGATTCACGTCCATCCTAGGCTCTCAAATTGGTATTCATTTTAATTATTATTGGGAGGCATAGGAATTCTTGTTGTAAGAGTTTTCTTTCTTACACCAGTTCTTATTTGTATTTTGAGCTTGTTGCTCATTGGGTTGTAACAAACCTGTTATTGTACTTGGGTTGAGGTAACCTGTTAATTACCTCATTTTAGTAAATTGATTCTCTTGGGGTTGAGAGAATCGAATTAAAAACCCTAAGCTAGGAGGCTTAAGTAGTGGAGTACCCAAGGAAAGGGAACCACTATACATATTGTGTCAATTTCTGTGATTGTATTTTGTGCAAATCTTTTTATATTACAAACATTTTGCTTAAGTATTTGTGCGCGTAGATAGCCATATATTACATATTCCATCGATCCTATCAATTGGTATCAGAGCGAGTAGCGAGAAGAAGTAAAAACTCTTACTCGCAATGCCATCCACATCAAGGCACACTGAAGGACAGCCATCCACCCGTCCTCCCTATTTCGATGGGATGGACTATGGGTATTGAAAGAAGAGGATGCAAGTCTTTCTTAGAGCAATGGATGAGGACGCTTAGACCCTCATTCAGGAGAAGTATTCAGATCCGGATCCACAAGAAGGAGTAGCATGGACAACGGATTAGAAGAAAAGGATCGTGGGCAACGCAAAGGCGATGAATGCACTTTATTGTGCATTGTCAAGGGAAGAGTTCAACCAATTTTCGGCATGCAAATCTGCATACGAAATTTGAAACACTCTCGAGGTCACCTACGAAGGTACAAACAAGGTAAAGGAAACTCGTATCTCTATTCTCACAGAAAATTATGAGTGTTTTAGGTTTGAGAAAGGCGAAACAATCAAGGATATGTAAATGAGGCTTAGGGAAATTGTTAACCCCCTAAGAACCTTGGAGTGAAGTTCACGGAAGAGTAGCTTGTAAGGAAGATCTTAAGATCTCTTACAAGTGATTGGTCTCCAAAGACCACAGCCATCCAAGAGGCAAAGGACCTCTCCACTCTCCCCTTGGATGATCTAGTTGGTAGCCTTATGGCTTATGAAGTCCAACTAGAAAACATGAAGAGGAACGAGGAGGAGAAGATGTCTAGCAAAAGAAAAAATGTTGCTTTTAGAGCAATTAAGGAGGACTCGGACTCAACAACCTTGGAATCCGAAGATGAAGAAATGGAGATGCTTACTAGGAAATTCCAGAAATTTCAAAAGAAACAAGGTAAGCAAGTCAATAAAATTTCAACTAATATTATTTGCTATGAGTGCAAGAAAAAGGGTCACTTGCAAAAGGATTGCCCCTTAAACAAGGAGGACAATAGGAAAGAAACAAAGGAGCTCAAGAAGAAGAGGAAGAAGAAGAAGAAAGCATTTAAAACAACATGGGATGATAGTGACTCTGACATGGACACTGACTGTAGTGAATCGAATGAAGACGAGGTTGCACACCTTTGTCTTGTTGCAACTTCAGAAGATATAGAAGAAGAGGTAAACCCTGATTTTTCATTTGAAGAATTATTAAAAGCATATGAAGAGCTATATCATAAAGCTAAGTCATTTAAAAAAGAAAAAAAGGTTTTGAAGAATAATTACCAAACATTAGAATTAGAAAAGTCATGTTTAGAAATAGAATTAGAAATGTCAAAAGAAACTAATAATCAGTTGCATGCAAAGATATTATAATTAGAAGATATTTATGAACACTTTGAAGGGACTTTGAATAATCTAAAAATAACAACTAGGCTGAATACGAAATTTTATAATAATTTAAAAGCCAAGTTCAATAATAAGAAGAACACACAAAATAAATCACATGCACCTAAACATGCATGGATTTATCAAAAGGTCAAGAATCCTAAGAATTATAGATCTAACACTAAAGTGATTTATAAACCTAAGGATTTGAAAGGTACTAACCATCAAGGACCCACAAGAAAATGGGTACCTAGGAAAGATATTTTACATTACTTTGCAGGAATAGATCAAAGAGATCAGTGGGTGTTCAAGGCACACAACAAAATATTTCAACCTTTCTATAGGTTGAATGAAGACCAAGAACGATGGCCTAACAAAGCTTGGTACCCACATTCATCATTTTACTATTGGTAAATTTTATGGCATGATATTCTTTACCCTTTCATTTTTTGATGATTGACAAAAAGGGGGAGAAAAATAAAGGGCAAATAGTAATATTTTTAGGGGGAGCATATATTGAGAGGGAGGATTTAATTAATAGCTTTTTCCTTCATATAACAATGCTAAAAATTATTTTATCTATTTGCAAGATAGTTTTGTCAACACCAAAAAGGGAGAGATTGTTGGAACCTTGTTTCACATCTTATTTTGGTGTTAACAAAATTATTATGAATTAATGTTTACAATTGAGTGCTTTTCAAATTTAGGTGAAGATCAAGGCAAATAGGAAGTGATGGAGGCATGATGATGAAGAGAAGATGATGACAAGGAGGAGGCAAGATGACAAGGATGAGTCGAAGTGAAGAAGATCATCTTCGACCTTTAGTTTTTTAGTTTAGACTTTCTACTTATAGAATGTATGCCTCTTAACAAGAGAATTTAACTTAGATCATAGAAATCAATTAGAGATAAATTAGGATTTATGTGGCATTCATTTTCAAAGTACGTAATGGATTAAAAAAGAATTTGTCTCAAACTGTGAACAAGTACCGGTACTAACCATGAGTACCGGTACATGTTGGCCAAAGGTTGAAGGCTTAATTCTGGCCTGAACCTTACAAGTACCGGTAACCATCATGAATACCGGTACAGGTAGGTTACTGTACCCAAGGAATTCCAAACCTGGGAGTCACAAGTATCGGTACCCATGATGAGTACCGGTACCAGGACTCACGTACTCATGCCAGTGACCTGCTAGTACCGATACAGGTACTTTAATACCGGTACTAGCTAGCCGTTGGCCCAAAACTGAACGGCTAGAAAATTTATTTAGGCTATGTGAATGTTAGGAATTAAATCCCAACATCTAGTAGACGAGTATCCTAGGTCCTTAACTATATTAAATGACCCTAGGACTCTTTGTTTGCACACAAGAGACATAAGAAATAGAGAAAAAAAATACTAGAGCTATAATTCAAATTTCCACCATATTTTCAAGAGAGAAAGAAGCTTGCCATTCACTTTCTCTACACTCTTGCAAGCTCAACGACGTGTTTTTCTCGTGCATCTACAAAGCGATTTACATCCATCATAGGCTCTCAAATTGGTATTCATTTTAATTATTGTTGGGAGGCATAGGAATTCTTGTTGTAAGAGTTTTCTTTCTTACACCTGTTCTTATTTGTAATTTGAGCTTATTGCTCGTTGGGTTGTAACAAACCCGTTATTGTACTTGGGTTGAGGTAACCCGTTAATTACCTCGTTTTAGTAAATTGATTCTGTTGGGGTTGAGAGAATCGGATTAAAAATCCAAAACTAGGAGGCTTAGGTAGTGGAGTACCCAAGGGAAGGGAACCACTATACATATTATGCCAATTTCTGTGATTATATTTTGTGCAAATCTTTTTGTATTACAAACATTGTGCTTAAGTATTTGTGTGCCTAGATAGTCATATATTACGTATTCCATCGATCCTATCAACATGGGGGGGTGGAAATATCTTATAATCATTTTGTCAACTGTAATAGTAATTTCCTACTTTCTTTTATTCCATTTAAAAAAATAAAAAAAATAAAAAATTAGAATTAGGAGACGAGAACTTAGGCATTAGGAGTTGCAAACTTTAGGAATTGATACTTTGAGACTTGAACACTTAGACTCTTCAGGTCTTCGGACTTAATTAGCCCGGGTGTCCACTCGAATGTGAACTTAGTCTCGAGTCCTCGCCAATTCAAATTCATTTTTAATTTGGCTAATAAATTGGGATAATAAGTATGCGACTTATCAATCCTTAAGCCTAAGCATCTACACACATTTTTTGCATTAACTCACTTTTCGACTGTTTCTTCGTAAATTGGGTAGCTAATGAACTATCTAGGATGGTATGGCTGGCAAGTTGTCGGTGGTAATAGCTCATCGGCTGAATGTCCAGAGCCCAGTCACAAGACCATTTTCATTATACTACCTTTAGGTAAATCTTAGATCAGGAAAGTCACCTACTTAGAAAAAAAAAAGAAGGAAAAAAAAGATAAGAATATATAAAAAGAAAATAGAAAAAGGAGAAAATAAAAAAACAAATAAAACCACACTTCACCGCATGAGTATGGCTGGCAAGTTGTCGGTGGTAACAGTTCATTGGTTGGTTGTCCAGAACCCAGCTCACCAAAAAAATACACAATAATTCCCAAAATACTTAGGGAAGAAGCAGGGAAGTAGAATAAACCAGGGAGATATACACTGGATTTGCCCTTGTGTTGACCCCATAAATAAAAGAAGTAGGGAGAAAGCTACCGATCGAAAAGATAAACCTCTAGGCAAGGTCACCTAGGGTCGTAAAACCCGAAGTCCGTTTTAACGCCCATCTAGTGAGTCTTTCACTATTTTCACAAGATGCTTAGCACTTCAAGTTCTTTTCAAGTCTTGGATGGGTCAGGTAGCCGTAAAAAGTTATCCTGGAACTCTCAAACTCCAAAAGTACAAAAAAAATTAGAAAAGAAGAAACATAAAGAAAAGGTGCATTTTCCCTTTTCAAATAAGGCGAGAGCTTGGACGGTCTGCAATCTGGCAGGCACCCGGGTACTGTTGAGTTTTTGTAATTAGGTCTTGGGGTTGAGATTTTCTAAAGTAATCAATGAATTTTGCCTAAATACTCGAATCTTGATTCTACTTTTATACATAGCATTGAGGTTCATTTTTGCTAAGGACTAGGAAAAAGTAAGCATGGGGGTATGATAAGCACATATAAATTGATCATAAAATGCTTATTTCTAATAGTTCCTAGGCATAACATTGCATATCTTGTTATAAATATTGCATAGCATACATCATTCTACATTTAGAGTAGTTGTATATATTTTAGGTTAATTAGGTTTTTTTATGGTCAGGAGAGAAGAGGATTTATTTCAGGGCCTCGGATGGACAATCAGACCATATGGATCTAATCGGGACGACAATCAGAGTCTAATGCCTCTGAAATCGTCCAGATCGAAGCCCCGTAGCATCACATGAAGCCCGAGGAAGATCAGCGGCCAGGGGGCAATGCGACATCCATACGGGTTTCGGATGGAAAACCGACCGTACAGATGGATCTGGAGCGATGATCGTAGTTCGGCATTGCAGGAATCCTCTTGATCTGAGCACCGTGGTAGCCTCTACAAGAAGAAGAAGATGGATGGCCCAGATGGCACCACGTGGCACCATCCAGGCTACCCAACACTGGCCAGCAGCCACCTCCCACTCCCTTCATCATCTGTGCCCTTGAATCATAGCGGTTGGATCAAGATCCAACTACTGGGAAGCATCTTCACCGAGCTCCTCCTCGCGACACAAAGGAAGACCTAGTGCATTGGTGGGAACGGCGATACACAGGGAGGGGCCGAGTTCGAATCCCCGTAGCCCCCCATTCTCAATTTAGTCAGGCACAAATAGCAGTACATGCAGCAACAGCAACAGCGTACAGTGTGCACGTGCGCATGCCAACGCACGCTCACACGACACGAGCGCATGATGCATGCAGCGCCAGCGAAGCGAGCTCCAGCAAGGAGATGTGTGGGTCTTCAGCAACAATTACGAGGGCCTTTAGTGATGCCTACAGATGTCGCCTAGCAGGGAGATGCACGGGTCTTCAACTCTAGCAAGCCTACCAACGCTCCATTAGAGCTTATTCTCAAGCTCCCAAGGTGCCTTTTAGTATAGCGAACCTCTGCCCTACCAAATACTCCTCTGACTTCCCATCCCCATTCATAGGTCGCCTTGGAGCCGTCCTCCCACCTCCATTCCGGTAGCAGATCATCTCTGCCTTCTCACCTCCATTCTGGAGCTACGCCAAAGCTTTCCTCTACCCGACATCCTCCTGCATCTCACCTCTGTCGTCCCACTCCTCACCTCCTTCATCCGAGCTTCTACCAGGTGCCGTCGTCTCACTAAACAACCGATTCGGGAGATTTCCTCGTACCCCCTTCTTTTTATGCTTTCTTAGTTTATTGTAATTGACATCGGGAGTGATATATATTAGATCTGTTCCATACCTCTTGTGATTCATTTTGCTTGTCTTCTTCTTTCAAAAATACAAAAAAAATAACAAAACCCTAAAATACCAAAACAAGCAAAATGAAGTGCAGTTTTCAATTCAAGTAAACATCGCCTCCCTGTGTTCAACATGGGACTCCCTTGGAGTTTCGGTATAAATTTTATCTAATCGACGTGTTTTACAACTACGACGACAGGTTACTTGTAACCCTGATTTCTAACACGCGAAACACGTGCGACCAGGCCCAACCTCAATTTATAACAAATAGGGCTTACAAAAACTAGAATAGTAAAGTACTAACTACATCGCCATCATATACTACATTAGGGCCTCCCATCGCACATCAGTGGGAGGGTCCAACAACAACACCTAGAGTAGAAGCTCCACCATCTGGGCCACTATGCCCCAGAGTGCCAGGCAAGAATGACACCTCGCCAGCTCTCAATAAACTTGCACCAAGCTACTCATAACTGTAGTATGGTCGTACATTCTTAGGTCCTGAAAATAGAGCCACAATGTAGGGGTGAGCCAACCAACTCAGTAGGGAAAATGATAGCATGTGCCACAAGGAACAATGGGTAGTGTACAAGCTACTGTGCCCTAGGCTAATTGCACAAACTACCCTATCCCAACATTTATTCCATACAATTTCATATTAGTTATTAATATTCACTCACTCGACTCGAAGGAGATGCAGGAAATCATTCCTCTCTACTAGAGATGTCGGCGTATCCTCCTCTTGAACCATAGCCTGGTAGTCCCTCCATCAGGTGAGAGACTAACAGTGCTAGTGATCCTCGACCAGGTGTTGATGCGGCTAGATCGCATTTTAATAGTAAGTTACGTTGTAGTATAGGTGATCAAGCATTGTCAACAAATAAAAGTTTATTACTCGAAAACCTAAGTATCCGAGGTCGAACACAGGGAGCAATTGGAATTTATTACTAATCTCAAGAATGTAATTGAACACTTAATTATTCAAAACTTAATTCCAAATATATAAATGCATGAGTTTGAAAATTAATTGTGGCAAAAAGAAAGAATTTGGATGTCTGATCATGGGATCAAACGTCTTAAAAGATGTTTCCCTTGTCCTTATTCTTCTGATTTTCTTCCTTTCTTCTTCTTTATCTTTCTCCTTTTCTCTGTAGTTTCTCTCTCTACGGGTCTTCTTCTTCTTCCTTGGCTCTGCTTCCCTTGTCTTCAGCTTCTCTTCTTCTTCTGCTTGTCTTTCCCTTTCTTTATTTCTTCTTCCTTCTTTAGTTCCTCTTCTCTTTGGCTTCGCCTCTGGCCTTTCTTCTCTTTTTCCTCTGCGAAGGCTTCCTTCCTTCTTCTTTTCCTTTGCTAGCAACAGCTAAGTGTCAGCTTCTTTTCTCCCTTCTGCCTTCCGTGCACAAACCAAAGAGGAGCAAAACCTACCCCTCTACCCACACCCGCGACTCTCTCTCTCTTTGTATATCACTCTTTAGCACACTCTCCCAGAGCTAGGTAATTGGGTCGGGTCGCACGCCCGGGTCCAGGCACACCGGCGTGAGTGTGGTGCGTGAGGAGTGCTCAGGATGGTGTCGAGTCGGGTCGCTAGATCCGTGTGGTGAGCTCATGGATGAGGTGGTGAGTATAGGTGAGGGACCTCACCCCATGTGCTTTCGGAGGCAACCAGCCCAAAGGATAAAACCAATATAAATCACTCCAACGCTTCACAGCTTACCGAGGTGGGACTATTATTCCACCTCTCTTTCGCGCGCGCCTGCAGGTGTCCGTTCTCCAATTGCCACAACTGCAGGCTTTGCGGCGTCACTTGCTGGGACGACTGGCTTCGCGAGGTGTCCCCAAGTTTGCTGCACCTAAAGCCCTGAAGTCCCACAACCTAGAGCAAGCAAGCAGCTTCCTCAAGTTACCGCTAATGGTGGCCGGAGCGTGAAACCTGCCTGGCACAAAAAGAGCCTTGCAGCTTAATCAAACCACAGGAGCACCTTCGCCGTGTCACGACGAAGGTGAGGCGCTAGGTGGCAGGCTACGAGGTGGCCTAGGCGTGCGTGCCTAGGTCACTCTGTGGCCGATCGGATGGGTTTGATCGGGGGGAAGTTGTGGAGGCGTAGAGGGTCTATGGACGGGTGGATGATGTTCAGTGAGGTGAGGAGGAGGTTATGCGATGGTCGGCGAGACATGTGGGGCTGCGGAGTGATGGGAGCATCTCGTCGGAGAGTGGCCGAAGATGAAGAAGATGGTGGTGGACAGCGGTGGTCGAGGGGCGTTTGGTGAAATAAGATGAGGGAAATGAAAGAGGGGATAGAGAATAGCAGTCCTAACCTAACTAAAGGGACGAAGGGGCCAAGAAGGCGGCTAGCAGTACCTGCTGTCGCCGGAGAAGAAAACGTCCAGTGGAGGAAGACGGCAGCGACGACGGGGCTAAGGCAGCTTGTGCGGGTGTTGCGCGACGCGGAGGAGGATGAGGAGGACGGCTCTGCCACTGGTTTTGTGGTAGAGTGACGAACAAGAGTAAGGGGGCTCGTCGGAGCTCGCTGGACCCCTTGGCTGGAGAAGAAGAGGAATTTGAGGTGGAATCCCAGCCAAGTCGAGCTGAGGAGGTGTGGCTGGAGTTGGGGTTAATTTATAAGCACAGGCAGGGACTTCTGGTGCATGGAGGGCAAGCCTTCTGCCACCGACATCTCGCCGGAGATGGAAGGTAGTTAAGAGACCCAAATCTCTCGTGCGTTCGCACGAGAGATTGGGTGCAATCTGGGATCATGATTGAGTTCAAATGGAAGGGCATTCCTCAGAGAATCTCCCTTCCAAATCTGGGTGATCTCTAAGGAATCAGAGAGTATTCCCTCTCTAATCCTTGCTGGAGTAGGATCTCTCCCCAGTAATGGCAGAGGGACCTGATTGTAAGAGTGTTGAGGAAATTAGGGGGGTTTATGCAATGGTTTTCAAAAGATAGGGACCAAAATGTGATTGAGTGTACCAAATTGCAAAGTAGGTCAAGATGACCTCCCCTTAGGTCCAAATTTTGGTACAAACCTAATTTTGACCTAAGGAGTTCAATGGTGAAGTTGTATTTTAGGTTTGACCATGTTTGAATGGACATTTTGCATAAAAACGTAAATTAGGTCAATTGATGAGCTAGGACCCTAATCTAAGTCAAACTAGGTTCCAAAGGTCAAATTGAATGTTCTAAATCCTAGGGGATATTTTTACATGAATTTTAGAGGGTTTACTTGATTTTTATCCTGACCGGAACCTTGTTGAATTAAGCGGGTCTGTTTTAGGGTTACCAGATGTCATTTAATTCCTGGATTGCACGTGAACCCATTTCTGATTGAATCATCGCACTTTTTATCTTATTTAGACTATTTGACCTATGTTTTGTCTCTGAGAAATCCCATTTTTGTACTGCAATGGTAAAATTACAGTTTTAACCTAATTTCATGTTTTCTTCTCAGAACACTTATTCCTTCAATTAAGCCCTCTTCTAAGTTATGTAGGAGCTTTTATTCTATTTATTAGGTCAAAAAGAGCTAGTTATGGCTCATGATGAGGCTCTCATCATACCCCCATGCCTAGCTTTTGCTAGTCCCTTAGCAAAATTTCAAGGTTTTAACTTTTGTTCTAGACCCTGAGTGTCTGTCATCAGTTATGATAAGTGCTTTTCTTTTTCTTTTATGATTAGGTCAGAATGTCGACAATAGGCCTAGAGGTACTCAAGTACCAACCAAAATCCAGACCTGACCAACTTTAGCCTCAGTCCTCTGCAAAGGTTTTTAAGGCCCATAGAAACTAACCTAGGGTTTGTTGGACTCCGCAGTTAAAGCACCTGTGCTTGAGACATTTTTAGCTTACGTTCAGTTTGCAGTGCATTTTTTGTAAGAGAGAGACAGAAGATTTATTTGTTTGGAGAGTTTTCTCCCTCTTTTCTTTTTATTTCTAGCTTCGAGTTGGCTTCTCAACACGGTCTATATTGGATTCCTCATCCCCATCATCAATCCTCAAGGGTCCCTGGCAATCGATGCTTTGAGGTAGCACCACCCATGGCAACCCCCCGAACCCTGGCTTTCGAGATTTTGAGATAATCCTGCCCATGGCGTTCCGTGGCCGAATTCAGAGTCTGGCGATCGACATTTCGTGATAATGCCGCCCATGGTATCTGAACTAGCAGAGTGTTTACATGCCCCCAGTAGGATATTTAAATATCCTAAGAGACAAGCACTGAGGAGATGTTATGTTGTTACGCATCTTCGAGGGGAATTTCCTGCCTCTCCACATTGGGAACTCATTAAAATCAATTTGTGTTGATCGGCCGCTCCTAATCTAGGTGACTTTTTCAGAACATTAAACGCTTTTGCGTGATTTTGATATTTATGCGTACTGAACCAGACTATGTGTGAATTGGGGTGCTTAGGTTACCGAATCCCGCAAATCGAAGGTCAGTTAACGAGGCCAAATACTTCCTAAGCCTTAGACCTAATAGTTAAGCTTCTCATTTTCCCCAACCTCTTGAGGATTATCCAGATCTTAGCGTTTACGTGAATTTTTAAGTTAAACAATCTAGCCCAGGAAGCCGAAGACCAACATTCCCGCTAATCTCTTGTTATGTCTCCTTAGTACTTTTCTTTTTCTATTTTCTTGATCTGGTCTAGAACTTCAGTTAATTCCTTAATCTTTTACTAATGACTATTTCTTTTTCTTTTTCATTTTGTGCTCCTTTTTGTCTTGTTTGCTCTTTTTCTCCTCCTTATAATTATGTGGCTCACAAAATTTCCTCCCTCCAATTTTTTGTTCTTTTTCATAATTTTTCAATTTTTTTGTGAGAATCCTTCTGATTTTTTCCTAGTTCTGTATGCATGCACTTTATCACCCCCCATGCCTAAGTTTTGTAATGTCCTCATTGTAAACAGAGGGTGTGAAATAGTGTTGAGGTCAGGGACTTGGAACAGGATACATCGGGTGGGTGGACAGGTCAAAAATGATTGATGCAGATGATTTCAAGCTCTGGTACGTGTACCAGAGGTGGGATCAACTGTCTAAGGCTGAACTCAAGGTGCAATTGATGTGGAGTACAGACGAATAATCAAACGGGTCTCTATTTTTGGAATGACGGTTTGCCTCCTGTTGAGCGCTAAATTTGATACCTTCAGCCGAGCAAAACATGGGGTGGAGAGGGAGTGGTCAAATCAGTGGAATTTTGTAAAACAAGCACCTTGATTAAGAGCCTAGTTGGTCCAACCAGGTGCTTGTTAAGATCAGTAGGCTGATGATGCAGCCCAAACCCAATCAGTCTGGTGGGTTGATAGATGTAGATCAACAGATGCGAAACCCACCATATGTAATGTGGTTCGGATGGATATGGAAGTGAAAACTCAGGTTCGGGCTGAGTCGAATCAGCCTGGTCAGAGGAGGGTTCCAAAAAATAATCAGTGTATGGTGTGGAGACCCTACAGGAGTGATTAGAGAATGGTGGCTCCTATTTTTTGGTCTGATCGATACCCGATACCTGGTATAGATATGGAGTTGAATCATCTGCAAACGGCTCAGTGAGAGGTGAATCAGAATAGAAATTGAGTCCGGATGCAGGTCGGGGTAGAGAACAGGTTTTGATTGGTTCTGTATATGTGGAGCAGGTAGCTTCAAAGAGAATTGGCTTGTTATAATCAGGAAGCAGATTTTCTCCAATGTTATGGTCAGATTTGAATTCATAGAAGAGTTTGCAAAAATCAAAATCTGAAAGAGATTCAAGATCATGAGTTTCACCATAGAATAAATCATATGTTGTATATTCAGCAGCCTGACTGGGGTCTAGCCTAAATGTTAATTCTGAGCTTAAAAAGGTGTCCCTATCTGGTAGAGGCTCAGGTCTTAAGCTGGTAGGGCAGACCTAATTGAAGCCCCACTCGTCCAACTCCTCAGTTTCTGTATCGTAAATTGGCATGACTTCCGAAAAATCAATTAGTTCCTCTGAGGATGTTGGCGAGGGATATTCATCAAATAGAGGCCCAAAATCATATTCCTCATTGAAAGATTAATCTTCCTCATATGGGGCCTTGAAATCTTCAAAATAAGTTTCAGATCCAGATTCTGGGCTTAGGATGTGAGTTGAATCACTAGAATCTAGGTCCGAATAACCTTCGAGGGTCCCAACAACCACACCCTGGAGAGGTTCAGTTCTACTTTCATTATTGCAGGAGTTTTGGGATTCTAATCCTGGTGATTCATGGTCTAGAATGGGCTCAACATGGTGTTTTCCTACATTTGGAGCTTCCCAACCTTCTTCAATATCAGGCACATTGTACTCCATCTGGGTTGGGAATCCACAACCATTTTGTGCCTCAAACCCGAGATCAGATTGATCCTCGATGTTGTCCCAAGATGGTTCATCTTCTGTTTGTGGTATATACAGGTACTTCTGGTCAATAATTTATTTTACTAATCTCATTATCTCTTCCCATTTTTCAAGACTATCTTGGTGTTGCTGCCAAAGTCGAGGATTTGTCATACATTGAAGGTATTCAAGATTTTGCAGTTTTTCTATCTCAATGTACCTAGTGATGAGAAGTCACGGGTTGATCCTTTTGTGGCTTCTGCCAATAGTACTTGGGCACAAGTTATGATAAAGGTTGTGGTTGTTGGGACATCAACCTGAATGTTTCCTACTAGTGTTGAGGTTTCTTCTTTTTCATAGAATTTCAGGGCATCCTCAATCATTCTATCTCTCATGGATTTTCGATATTCGGGTTTCTTGAATGGTAGTCCTAAGTGGTGTGGCTGCATATTTGAATCAAGTGGTGGAATCAAGATGTAGAATCAGAGTTTGAATCAAGGTGTAGAATCAAGTTATGAAGCGATTAAATTTGAATAACAAGTCCCACTGAGAATGTGTGTGTGTGCTCTAAAGAGAAAAGATGAGAGACTGGAGATGTTTTTGACCCAATCAAGACACCCAAAGACGTTTGGATGACTATGGAGGTTCGGGGTGGATGGTACCCCTGGATCAGAAGATCATCCACCTGAGAATTACCTAGGTAGCCAGAGAGGGAGAGTCCCGCAAAGACCCCTACAAGGTAGAGCATCCCCACGGGTTACAGGGTTTCCCCCACCCAACCTCTCTTGTCACTGAGATTCCAGGTAGACCAGAATGGGGACCTCGACCTCTTAAGTCTATCACTTTTATTTCAAAGGTGCTTTAGGGTTCTCACTTGAACTTTAGATAGTTTGATGTTGTGACCTAATTTAGAGGTTGGTTGACCCAAGGGGTCAACTTTACCTGACCTGTCCTATAAATGGTAGAATGATTCTAGGCTTGGAGCCTAGTGATCACCCTGATTTGACTCCCAGGTTATTAGGTCCAAGATTTTAAGATTCAAGTGATTTTAGAGCTCAATTTTTCTTAGGGTTTGTCTTATTTAGATCTCTTCAATCAAGGGCTTGGGTAGCACACTGATGCAGGAGGGTTCATTTCCTTTTATATAGGCATGTGTGAACTAGCACTCCAAGACCCTACTGTAGAAACCCTAATTTGGTTCTATTTCCAATCCTCTTTTTCGCAAAAATTCTCTTTGGACTTAAAAGCAAGAAGTGTGTTGTCCACCGAGATTAAGCGTGATTTCTATTAGGCACATGAATTTTGTGGGGTAGAATCTAAAAAAATCGCTCCAACTTCAAGAAGATTTGAAAAAAAATTTCGCAAAGTCAAGAAACGTTTGCCTTAAAGATGGTGATTACTATAGAAAGAAGGAAATTGATTCCTAAATTAATTTTCTTCCTTTTGTCTTTCAAAGCTTAGGGGATAGTTTAAGGAAGAAAAGAAATTACATGCCCTGGAGTGGTTGACTTGCGAGAGGGATCTTCTCGTGAAATACCTTCAAGATACAAACAAAGCAAAGTTGGGCAAGTTAGTATTCAATATGATAAAAAGAATGCAGAGACTAGTGCTAAATTATGCGTTGCTCCCCAGCAACGGCGCCAAAATGTTGACGTGGCTAGATCGTGTTTTAACAGTTAGTTACGTCATAGTATAGGTGATCAAGCGTTGTCAACAAATAAAAGTCCATTGCTCGAAAACCTAAGTATCCGAGGTCGAACATAGGGACCAATTGGAATTTATTACTAATCTCAAGAATGTAATTGAACACTTAATTATTCAAAACTTAATTCAAAATATATAAATGCATGAGTTTGAAAATTAATTGTGGCAAAAAGAAAAAATTTGGACGTCTGATCATGGGATCAGACGTCTTAAAAGATGTTTCCCTTGTCCTTATTCTTCTGATTTTCTTCCTTTTTTCTTCTTTATCTTTCTCCTTTTCTCTGCAGTTTCTTTCTCTCTGCAGGTCTTCTTCTTCTTCCTTGGCTCTGCTTCCCTTGCCTTCAGCTTCTCTTCTTCTTCTGCTTGTCTTTCCCTTTCTTTATTTCTTCTTCCTTCTTCAGTTCCTCTTCTCTTTGGCTTTACCTCTGGCCTTTCTTCTCTTTTTCCTCTGTGAAGGCTTCCTTCCTTCTTCTTCTTTTCCTTTGCTACCAGCGGCTAAGTGTCAGCTTCTTTTCTCCCTTCTGCCTTCCCTACACAAACCAAAGAGGAGCAAAACCTACCCATCTACCCACACCCACGACTCTCTCTCTCTCTGTATATCACTCTTCAGCACGCTCTCCCAGAGCTGGGTAAACGGGTCGCGTCACATGCCCAGGTCCAGGCGCACCTGCGAGAGTGTGGTGTGCGAGGAGTGCTCAGGATGGTGTTGGGTCGGGTCGCCAGATCCATGTGGTGAGCTCACAGATGAGGCGGTGAGTATAGGTGAGGGACCTCACCCCATGTGCTTTCGGAGGCAACCAGCCTGTTGGGTGGTCGTAGATCGCATTTTTGATAAAAGCATCGTAGTATAGTTGCGAAATACAATCCAACAAAGATATTGTTTTGAAAATGACGAGACTTGAGTCCCGGTCATTCATCTCTGGGAGGCATGTTTCTATGTTTGAAATCGATCTTAAAGCTGCTCTACTTAGTATTCTGGTGCACAATATATAGGCGGTTAAAGAACATGCACTTAAATCACGCAAATAAAATAATCATTCAACTCTTGGTGATTTCAAACACATAAAGAGATATATATATATATATGCATTTTTCATTCATTTATTGGGGGAGAGTTGTTTATACAGGAAATCTAGAGGAAAGCTTATACAAGAATGCTTGAAATTAAACCTATCTACCAAAAAACGATTGCATACAAGAATCGACGAGGGGATTTCGCATGCATCATTGGGGGAGAAGAGAAACTACTCTACTAAGCAGTAAATGAATGCAATAAAAATTATGGAGAGCATGATCTAGAGCTAGAAGAAAAGAGGGCATTCAGGGGTGGTCCCCGATGGCCTTGGAGTGGTTGAGAGAAGGAGGGGCGGCCAATGTAGCTTAGGCCGACCCTTGGAGAGAGGTAGGGTTGATCCAGCATCCCGGCATGGTGTCCTCCATGGTGGTGGTAGTGAGCTCGTGCAGGTGGAGTGAGTGGCTAAGTGGAGGTGGCGTGAATGGCTCCAATGGAGAGCAATTGCCAAGGGAGTGAATGGGTGCCAATGGCCACCCATGGGGTCTTTTTATAGACCCAATGGAAGCTCTCTAGAGAATTATGGAATTCTCTAGAGAGGCCTATGGTGGGAGCTCGTGGGAGAGTGAGAGAGAGAGGGTGGATGGTGGTTTTTAGATCCACCAAATGTGGATCTAAAAATTGAATGGCTCTTGGTTGCTATTTTTGGCAACCAAGGCAACCACACATGGTAGAGAGTTCTAGAGAACTCTAGGTTAGATATTTTCGTGTGGATGGTGTGTGTGGGTGTGTGTAGGTCGAAACTTAGGTGGCTAGGTTGATTAGGTTGGGTTCTAGTGGGTTTAGGTCAAGGTAGGTCTCAAATTAGGGTTATAAATCCTAATTCACTAAGGTAAAGTGCAATTAGACTTAATACAAGTTTAATTGGGTGTGTGGAAACTTAATTGTAACGACCCGGTTCCGAGTCCCTACGAGACACGAGAACCGGACCGACTCGACTAATCCCAAGACCTAGTCGTCCAACGAGAAAGTAACCAAAAGAGCAGTAAAATAAACCACATTCAGCATGAATATAACTAACAGCAAGGAAGTACAGCAGTAAGGAAAGAAACTACTACAGTAGATACCACCACAACAGTAGAACAACATTTATCATATAACAAGAACTGCAGGTAAAGAAAGTACAGCGGAAACAAGAACTACTCACTATAACAGAAACAAAAGAGGTACAAAAGACTGTTGTAAACTCTACTGGACCCTGCTCGGCCCAGCGTCCTCTGCAGCCGCTGACCCTGGCTGCTCAACACCTGGTCCTGAAAAAGGTAACGAGTGTAACACGTCAGCAAAACGCTGAGTAGAGTGGAAAACTAACTAAAGACAACAGTAGAGTGTACAGTAGCTGTTATGTTCTATTACTTCCTTTGTTCACATCTTTCAATTTTCTCACTATTTCATTTATTACTCAGATCCTTTACTTGACCTCGAATGTCCTCGTGGGAACGATCTTGATTGCAGTCTTTTCCAAAAGTAGAAGTAGCACGTGGTGCTCTCCTGGCCGGGAGAGTCCCCCGTGGTGATCCTACCCTCAGTCAACCACCCCAAGGTCACTGACAGATGTAACGGTGACTACGGCACGCGCGATAAACGCACAGGTAGCTAGCCCGCACTGGCACGCGGTCAGTCGTTTCCGTTAACGGGTGCGCCCAAAGCACAGCACGGAACCAGGGCAGAGCCCTCTCAGTAACAGGGGTCCAACCCCTCCACAGTAACCAAACCGGGGCCTTGCCCCTCCACAGTCCGCGCACCCTCGCCTGACTACCCTGGTTTACCCTAGTGGGCCTAACAAGTCGGTGAAGGAGGCTAGCAGAACCCCGAGGCCCGTGGGGTAGCTAGTACTCTCCTAACACTACTAGCTCTCCTCGGTACTACGTACACGAGGGCCAACAAGTCGGTACAGAGTGGCCAGTCCTAACCCCGGGTCCCTGGGGCAGCTAGCTCCGCTCTGCACTAAATAGGGGGACAGTCGCTCTCCTTGGTACTTCGTACTCAAGGGCCATCTCACTTCCCCAAAACTATTCCATTCACCTTCCAGGAGTTCTACTCCTACTTCCCCGTAGGGTTCCATCCTTTTTACTCAAACATCCAGGTTTCACTTTCCAGTTTCACATTCTTACAATCCATGTTCTCAACCACGTTATCTATTCACAACATGCAGCTGTTAATTCAATTTACAGGCAGCTTTATATTCCTTTCCATTTTTCCAAGACTGCAGTATTATACATTCCACTAGTTTTTCCATCCTAGAATTCATGCCACATCCTAGGATCTAGCATACAACTAATTTTCCAGCCCTAGGATTCATGCATCCCCTAGGAGCTATCATTCCATGCATTTCTCATTCCTAGGATTCATGCAATGTCCTAGATTCTAGTTATGGTTCCATACTTTAATAGATTTTAATAATAAACTTAAGCCACTCTACCAGGTACAACGGGAGTAATGGGGGCGTGATCGGGAATCCCGCATACCTCCGCGACTCCCAAGACTACAACTGAACGAGGTCCTATCACAAGGATCAAACACAAGGAGTGTCTCAAAACAGTGTATAGCTACCGTAGACGGGTAGAGGAATTAATTCTGAAAATAACGCAACTCGAATCGTGGAAAACAGAGCCCGAACGAGCCCTAAACGGGTCGAAAAAGATGATACTGTGTAAAATCAAACGTCTGGAACTTCTTCCAGACTTCTTAAAAAGTGGTTCAGAGAATTACCTATTCAGCGTGGTTTCCTAGACGTCCAGAAGTCTGTGGGGACGTCTGGCCTATCTCCCAGACGTCCGATTGTCACCCCGGACGTCTGGAGGTCACTCAAGCCGTCTGGTACAACTTCCAGACGTCTGATTCGCAAAGGATGGCGAATCAGCGAGCCTGCGCACAGCCAACTCCCTCCCTCAGTACGGTCAGTCGACAGGAAGGAAGAAGAAAGCGGAATACTAACCTTTCAGACGTCTGTATGATCTACTAGACGTCGTCCTCGCCGTCTGCCTATCAACCTAGACGTCCGATTCTGGAAATTTTTCCAGAACAGTGCTCCACCCGGCTTCCGCTCGCGACGCCGCCCGCGTCGCACCTCGCGCTCCTGCTGCTTAGACTGCAGCAGGTCCCTCTCCGCGTCGTTCCGCGCCCCCTGCGCCCTCCGCCGGCCGGCCAAGCCGCTCCGGCGAGCTCGCCCTCCCGGCAGAGCTCCGCCCTCTCACGCCGCACCTCCTCCGCGCTCACTGCGGCCGCCGCTGCAGCCCTCGCACTCACTCGCTCTCGCGCACAGGAAGGAGAAGAGGAAGGGGACGGTGGAGACGATAGGAGGGAGGCGTGCCCTTTCTAAGGCCGCACGGAGAGGAGAGAGAAGGATTCGCGGCAGGGGAATCTGCAGCCACAGGAGGGAGGAAAGGCGAATATGCGGTCTGCGCGCTCAGGTGCGCAAACAACTCGCGTGTGTCGAAAATAACGGATTTCTAGACGTCTGGAAACTATCCCAGACGTCTGGTCCGACGTCTGGGACACATCCCAGACGTCTTAAAAGACGTCTGGGCACGCGTTCGTAACAATTCGGGAACCGGGTCGTTACATTAATTGAGAGTAAAACAACTTAATTAAGTCAGGTCTAGGTCAATTGGACTCTCACTGAGTCCAATTGGACAGTATGTGCTGAGATCAGGGCTCAATTGGACTCAATGAGTCCAATTGAATAGGCTGATGGAATTGACTAAGATCCAAGTCAACTAGGTTTAGTGAGGACCTAATTAGGTCCTTAGGGAGGTCTAGAGGCGATGTACTAGGGTTAGGGCACCTTAATTTAGGTTCCTATGGGGTTGGAATTGGATTTAGGGACCTAGAGATCCAAGATCAAGGCTTAAATCTCAAAACGGGAATTGGAGAGCAGTATCAGACGTCTAATTATAGAATCAGACGTCTTATACTAAAAAATCAGAAGTCCAGACTTATTGTCTGGATGTCCAATCAGAGTCAGGAAGGATTTTGGGTTCTATTTTGGGTATTCTGTAGAAATTGGACGTCTGACAAAGTGTCTGGATGTCCAATAACACTGCAGAAGTGGGTTTGAAGTGTGCGGGAGTTGGCTAAGGGTCCTGGACATCTTAAAACTTATATGGACGTCCAGAGAAGGGTTGGAACTAGGGTTTTAGGGCTTCCTAGGGTGTTGTGACCTAATCTAAGGGTGGCTAAGGCTTGGGGAAGTCTCTAGGCTATCCTAGGGCTAGGATGGACCTAAGCTCTTCACATTTTACTGCTTTATTTCTACTTAATAGAATAGAAAACCTTTAACCCCCTTACATTATTATTCCTACATCTAAACTAGGCCTTCTGCTCCAGCTCTGCCACAACTCCCGTTATTTCAAATCCATCTTCAGATCTTGCTCCAGATCCAGCTCCAGATCTGCTTATTGCCTGCAATCGACATAATACACTTAATCAGCACATTATAACATTATTTTATGCATAGCTAAAGGAAAGCAGTAAAGATACAGATAATACGTATGCATGCATGAATAACCCTAACTTATGCTAAGTCTTAGCTTAATTTAGGTCAATTAAGACCTATGATTGCTACACAATCACAACCCAAAGCATAAAACCAATATAAATCACTCCAGCGCTTCACAGCTTACCGAGGTGGGACTATTGTTCCACCTCTCTTTCGCGTGTGCCCGCTGGAGTCCATTCTCCAATTGCCACAACTGCAGGCTTTGCGGCGTCACTTGCTGGGACGACTGGCTTCGCGAGGCCTCCCCAAGTTTGCTACACCTGGAGCCCTGAAGTCCCACAACCTAGAGCAAGCAAGCAGCTTCCTCGAGTTACCACTAATGGAGGCCGGAGCGTGAAACCTGCCTGACACAAAAAGAGCCTTGCGGCTTAATCAGACCACAGGAGCACCTTCGCCGTGTCACAGCGAAGGTGAGGTGCTAGGTGGCAGGCCGCAGGGTGGCCTATGCGTGCGTGCCTAGGTCGCTCTGTGGCCAGCTGGATGGGTTTGATCAGGGGGTAGTTGTGGAGGCGTAGAGGGTCTATGGACGAGTGGATGATGTTCAGTGAGGTGAGGCGGAGCTTATGTGGTGGTCGGCGAGACATGTGGAGCTGCAGAGTGATGGGAGCGTCTCACCAGAGGGTGGCTGGAGATGAAGAAGATGGTGGTGGACAGCGGCGGTCGATGGGCATTTGGTAAAATAAAATGAGGGAAATGAAAGAGGGGATAGAGAATAGCAGTCCTAACCTAACTAAAGGGACGAAGGGGGCGAGAAGGAGGCTGGCAGTACCTGCTATCGTCGGAGAAGAAAATGTCCAGTGGAGGAAGACGGCGGTGACGACAGGGCTAGGGCAGCTCGCACGGGTGTTGCACAACGCAAAGGAGGATGAGGAGGATGGCTTTGCCACTGGTTTTGTGGCAGAGAGATGAGCAAGAGCAAGGGGGCTCACCGGAGCTCGCTAGACCCCTTGGCCGTAGAAGAAGAAGAGGAATTTGAGGTGGAATCCCAGCCAAGTCGAGCTGAGGAGGTGCGGCCGAAGTTGGGGGTTAATTTATAGGCACAGGCAGGGACTTCTGGTGCGTGGAGGGCAAGCCTTTTGCCACCGACGTCAAAATCGGAGATGGAAGGTAGTTAAGAGGCCCAAATCTCTCTTGCGTTTGCACGAGAGATTGGGTGCAAATCTGGGATCATGATTGAGTTCAAAAGGAAGGGCATTCCTCAAAGAATCTCCCTTCCAAATCTGGGAGGAGATCTCTGAGGAATCAGAGAGTATTCCCTCTCTAATCCTAGCCGGAGTAGGATCTCTCCCCAGTAATGGCAGAGGGACCTGCTTGTAAGAGTGGCGAGGAAATTAGGGGGGTTTATGCAATGCTTTTCAAAAGATAGGGACCAAAATGTGATTGGGTGTACCAAATTGCAAAGTAGGTCAAGATGACCTCCCCGTAGGTCCAAATTTTGGTAAAAACCTAATTTGGACCTAAGGAATCCAATGGTGAAGTTGGATTTTAGGTTTGACTACGTTTGACTGGACATTTTGTGTAAAAACCTAAATTAGGTCAATTGATGAGCTAGGACCCTAATCTAGGTCAAACTATATTCCAAAGGTCAAATTGAATGTTCTAAACCCTAGGGGATATTTTTCCATGAATTTTAGAGGGTTTACTTGATTTTTATCCTGACCAAAACCTTATTGAACTAAACGGGTCTATTTTAGGGTTACAGAATGTCATTTAATTCCTACACTACACATTAACCCATTTCTGATTGAACCAACTCACTTTTTATATTATTCAGACCATTTGACCTATTTTTGCCTCTGAGAAATCCCGTTTATGTACTGCAATGGTAAAATTACAATTTTAACCTTTATTTCATGTTTTCTTCTCAGAACACTTATTCCTTCAATTAAGCCCTCTTCTAAGTTATGTAAGAGCTTTTATTCTCTTTATTAGGTCAAAATGAGCTAGTTATGGCTCATGATGAGGCTCTCATCAGTATCCGTACCCGTTCTCATGTCACAAGTGTAATTCCCTATGGGAGGAGGCAAGTATGCATGACGTATAAAATGCGGAATTAAAATAAATGACAATCTCACAAAAGCAATCACACAATGGCACAAGTGATTTTTAGGTGGAAACCCAACCTGGGTAAAACCACCACCTAGTCCTCTCCAGTTAGGATTTTCGATCGACTTAGTCGATCAAAACCACTAAACAAGTCACTTAAATTGAGGGCGACTTAACCTCTAACAACCACACTACTTTGAATAAGGGTAATGTACCTCAAAACCCCTTCTCTTCACAAGAAGGATTTAGTCTCTCAATGGAGATAGGAATTCGTAAAGCGAAAATCCAACCAAAGACAATAAATTACAATAGTCCTATAGAGCCACAAAACTTAAACTTAGCTACTATAGGAGTTTAGAAACTTCCCTTTGGTGGAAGTGTGTCAGCATGATGACACGAGTGCATGAACTACACGATGGCAACTCTTCACTCTCGTAATCATGGAGGGAGAGAGGGAGTGCAGTGAAGCTGAAGCTCTCAAGAGTGTGGATAAGGGTTTAGAAGCAGCACTTCTAGATGATCTTCTTTTTTCTACACATGAGATGTGTAAATGTGTAGCTTTGGTGTATCTCCACAAGGGAAGGGTCCTCTATTTATTGAGGGCCTAGGAAGGCTTTGGAAGGCTTTAGAAGGCTTCCATAGCCGTTGGGGTTGAACCAAAGCAAAAAAGGTTGTAATCAGAATGATTTATGATTCTGACAAGGTCATCAAACATCTAATCTAGGTATCAGACATCTGGAAAACTAGTTTAAGACGTTTGGGAACTAAGTCAGATGTCTGATTCTAGGCGGGTTTCCTTCCTGACTTTGTTCAGACCTAAATAGGGTTCTAGTGTAAGGCCATCAGACGACGTATAGGACATCTGTCACTAGGTCTGAACGTCTAGAAACCTATTGCACTGTGGGAATGGATTCCAAAGATAGGTTAACGGCTAGAATAATCTGACAAAGGTGATTTTGGCTTACAACGAGACTCAACGGTCACATATCAGACGTCTGGGGCCCTCTATGGACGTCTGATAGAAGCCTAACGGTTATTTCCATCAATGGTTAGTTTGTTAGCTAATGTTCCACTAATTGGACGTCTGGTACAACCATCAAACGTCTTCTAAGACATATGGACTAAGGTCTGGTCGTCTGGTTTCATTAGACATAACCTACTAAGACCATCCTATGTTATTGGACATCTGAGTCAACAGTCAGACATCTTAAAGGTCACTATCAGATGTCTGATTAGGCTGTCAGAATCCTGTTTTGTTTTTCTAAGTTCTCTACAGAAAACCTAAGTATCCTAGGGTTGTGCAAGTGTTCCTAGGACTACTTTAAGGGTTCTTTGAGGCTCTTTAACATTCTACTAAGAAATAAAATAAAGAGCAACAAGAGAACAAAGTACAAATTACAATGAACAAGAAGGGAAATCTATCCTCTTCATCTCCTTCCTTCTTCAAGCTTTTGCTCCTCATGAAGCTCCTTCTTCTTTGTCAAGCTCCTCCAATCCTCCATGGATGCGAGCTCGAACTCCATCTCTACACTTGTCTCTATTTGCAATTTGACCTGAAAACTAGGACTCAAAAGCAAATGTTAAATAACATGTGTTTTGTTATCATCAAAATAAACGATCATGGTGTTCTAGAGCTAACAATCTCCCCCTTTTTTATGATGACTAAATCATAAATAATACACAAAATTCTCCCCCTTTTTGACATTATCAAAAAGGTTTTTATCAATTTTAATTCTCCTAAACTCCCCCTTAAAACATGCTCTTCTAGTTTTTGTGTTAAATTTCTTTCAACAAGAATAATGTTCTCCCCTTTTTGTAATAACAGGATACCTATATATTTTTCTCCCCCTTTCTAAAGGAAATATAGCTAACTTAACAAGTTCTCCCCCTTAATGATGGACAAAAAGCTCATTAATTTTAATAAACTCCCCTATCTACATGCTATAGATAAAAGATAGGGTGAAGAAGTTTTACCTCACCTACCATGGCCAATAGAATGGTCCAAATGGCGATTGATACCAAACCAGATGGGGCTCCCATCTGTAGCTTGGATGTCCGGGCATCAGCGTCGGTCTCCAATCGGGCGGTTGACATACGGCGATTCGATCATTTGTTCGTCATCTCGTCGATCTTCTTGCAAATCTTCTGGTCTTCCTCCTTGGTCTTGATGTTGGTCCATCTAACTCAAGTTGATCGTTCTTCATTATGTAGGTCCAATCTTTGATGTTGTAGTCTCCCTTAAAACCTACAAAACAAGATTCTATTTGTCTCTTCGATATCCAAGTCAATTTGGATCCAGATCTGTTAGCAGGTCTCCTTGAAGGAGATCCTTTCTCAACCTTTGGACTGGACTGATTATCTACTTTATTTATCAATTTGTTAGAATTTTCCCTAAGGCATGCAAGTTCATCTTCTAAAACATGCATTTTTGTCTTTAAGCTAGAAATTTCAATTTTTAAGTTAGTATTTTCATCAATCAACTTACTATTCTCATTGATTAGGTCACTATTTTCTAACACCAAGTTATTATCCTTAGGATGAGAACTAGTTTCTAGATCCTTAAGTTATTTTTCTAATCTTTCATTTTCTGATTTAAGGAAACTACGATTCTTTTTCATGTTTTTATTTTCTACCTTTAATGATTTACTAATTTCATAGAGTTCATCAAAGGTATGTTGGAGTTTAGAATTTACCTCATTGTCGCTGCTGTCGCTGTCACTTTCTACGATTTCCATGAAACCCATGCAAGCGGTTTCATTCTTCTTCTTGGGATTTTCTTTTCCTTCTTCCTCCAAGCTCGAGTCGTCCCAGGTTGCTTGGAATGCCTTCTTCTTATACTTCTTCTCCTTCTCCTTCTTCTTCTCCTTCTTGAGAAGAGGACACTCAGGTCGAAGATGACCCTTTTTGTTGCAGTGGTAGCAATGTCTCGGGCTTTCCTTTTACTTCTCCTTTTCTTTGATTCCATACAAAACTTGGAAAACTTTTTACGTAAAAATTTAATATCTTCATCATCATAACTTACCTCGCTATCCGACGCAGCTTTGAATGCGAAGACTTCCTAGGCTTTGGTTCAAGTGTATCCTTCTTCTTCTGCTTCAATTTTGTCTCATAGGCCATGAGGTTGCCTAGGAGATCCTCTATGTTGAGTTCTTCTATGTCGTTCACCTCCTCGATCGCGGTGACCCTTTGTTCCCACTCTGATTCGAGGGATCGAAGAAGCTTTCCTTGAAGCTCCCCCTTGATAAAGGTCTTTCCTAAAGCTTTCAATTCATTTACAATGAGAGTGAACCTAGTGTTCATCTCACTTAAGGTTTCATTAATCTTCCTAGAAAATGATTCAAATTCTTGTGAAAGTAAATTAATTTTAGAAGACTTTACCTTAGAGGTACCCTCGTGAGTTACCTCGAGTGTGTGCCAGATCTCATATACGGTGGTGCATTGCGAAATTCTGTTGAACTCCTCTGGGCTGAGCGCGCAGCAGAGGCCGTTCATCGTCTTCGCATTGAGCGAGAGTTTCCAGATCTGTTGCTGCGAGTATCCTACAGTAGGTCTCTCCGGGATGTCGAAGGGGGTCTCGCATCTTGCACAAATAGTGAAGTCATTGGCTTGAAGCCATGTCCTCATCCTCAACTTCCAGTAAAGGTAATTCTCCCGTCAAAGAACAACAGACGGGTGCTAGGCTACCCCTCAAGAATCCTCATTGCAGAGCTGCTTCCCTGCAAGATCTTCTTGCTAGGTTGTTATGCCAAAACAGCAAGAACCTACTCTGATACCAAATATAATTCCCTACGGGAGGGGGTAAGATATGCATGACATATAAAATGCGAAATTAAAATAAATAACAATATCACAAAAGCAATCGAACAATGGCACAAGTGATTTTTAGGTGGAAACCCAACCCGGGTAAAAACCACCACCTAAACCTCTCAAGTTAGGATTTTCGATAGACCTATTCGATCAAAACCACTAAACAAGTCACTTAAAATGAAGGTGACTTAACCTCTTACAACCACACTACTTTGAACGAGGGTAGTGTACCTCAAAACCCCTTCTCTTCACAAGAACGATTTAGTCTCTCGATGGAGATGAGAATTCGCAAAGCGTATACCCAACCAAAGACAATAAATTACAATAGTCCTATAGAGCCACAAAAGTTAAACCTAGCTACTATTTGAGTTTAGAAACTTCCCTTAGGTGGAAGTGCGTCGGCGTGACGACGCGGGTGCGTGAACAACACAATGGTAACTCTTCACTCTCATAATCGTGTAGGGAGAGCGAGAGAGCAGCGAAGCTGAAGGTCTCAAGAGTGTGGACAAGGGTTTGGAGAGTAGCACTTCTACATGATCTTTTTCTTTTTTTGACATAAGAGATGTGAAACTGTGTTGCTTGGGTGTATATTCACAAGGCAAGGGTCCTCTTCTATTTATAGAGGGCCTAGGAAGGGTTTGGAAGACCTTAGAAGGCTTCCATAGCCATTGGGGTTGAACCCAAGGAAAAACAGGCTGTAATTAGAATGATTTATGATTCTCACAGGGTCATCAGACGTCTGGTCCAGGTATCAGATGTCTGGAAAGCTAGTTTAAGACGTCTAGGAACTAAGTTAGATGTCTAATTCTAGGCGGGTTTCCTTCTTGACTTTGTTCAGACCTAAACAAAGTTCTAGTGCAAGGCCATTACACGACATACAAGACGTTTGTCACTAGGTCTGGACGTCTGGAAACCTATTCTACTGCGGGAATGGATTCCCAAGATAGGTTAACGGCTAGAATAATCTGACAAAGGTGATTTTGTCTCACAACGAGACTCAACGATCACATATAAGATATCTGGGGTCCTCTATGGACGTCTGATAGAAGCCTAATGGTTATTTCCATCAACGATTAGTTTCTTAGCCAATGTTCCACTAATTGGATGTCTGGCACAACCATCAAACGTCTTCTAAGACATCTGGACTAAGGTCTGGTCGTCTGATTTCATCAGATAGAACCTACTAAGTCCAGCCTAAGTTATTAGACGTCTGAGTCAATAGTCAAACGTCTTAAAGGTCACTATTAGACGTCTGATTTCGAAATTAGACGTCTGATTAGGCTGTCAGAATCCTATTTTGATTTTCTAAGTTCTCTACAGAAAACCTATGTATCCTAGGGCTGTACAAGTGTTCCTAAGGCTACTTTAAGGGTTCTTTGAGGCTCTTTAACATGCTACTAAGAAATAAAATAAAGGGCAACAAAAGAACAAAGTACAAATTACAATGAATAAGAAGGGAAATCTATCCTCTTCATCTCCTTCCTTCTTCAAGCTTTCGCTCCTCACAAAGCTCCTTCTTCTCTGTCAAGCTCCTCCAATCCGCCATGGATGCGAGCTCGAACTCCATCTCTACACTTGTCTCCATTTGTAATTTGACCTGAAAACTATGACTCAAAAGCAAATGTTAAATAACATGTGTTTTGTTATCATAAAAATAAACAATCGTGGTGCTCTAGCACTAACAACAAGATCATTTTCTAACTTCAATCAAGGGAGTTGAGCCTCTTAGGAGCTACCCAGGCCAAAAACCTTCACGAACAAGACAAGAAAACTCAAGTCAAGTCCCAAGAAGTCAGGTCATCGATTATTTCAAATCATTCCAATTCATAGTATAGGGCATGGTTAGACATTGTTGAGTCACATCGATGCTCCCACTAGGATCTCCTACTAATCTAACACAAATATAAGTGCATAAAAATGTGTTCGTTGTAGTATGAAATCTCATAGATAATTTAAAAATTATTCATATCAAACTCTAAGAGATGAAAATATTGTTCACAAATTGAAGTTTGAATCATTTTATAAGGAGGCAATCGGATTGCCACTCTTTCCTAAGTCTTAAATTTTTTTTGTATTTTTTGAATAAGGAATAAGCAAATAGACTAAATAACGCGAAGAATCTTGTGGGAATTGAAATCAAAATTAGAAATGAAAGCAATTATATAACTAGCCATAAAGCAAGTAATTGAAGATAAGTAGAAATAAGATATAATGAAACTAGAACTTCTTTTGAAATGCAAATTCAACTTACATGTAGAAGGAAGATTAAAACTAAACCTAGAAGAACTAAGATTATAACAAAAAATACAGATAACTAGAACCAGGAATCTACTAGAAAAACAACTAGCACAAGAAATCTAATTATAGAACTGGATGGTGGCCTCAAAGATGGAGCCTTGGCGATGGAGAATGAAGTGGATGCGAAGGCACACCCAGAAAACTACCAAGGGGCTAGGGACTTGGAAGAGGCTACAGTCAAATGTTGTGTTTTTGGCAGTCTAAAGGATGCTAAGAGGGGGGGGCTAGGGTATTATTTAGGCAACTTGGTCATAGGATGAATGGCTAGGATTAAGTGTTGAAAATCAAGAATTGGGATCAAGTGATTGGGTTTGTTATTATTGCAACTAGATGAGTAGCTAGGATGTGATCATGGGAAGGATGGAGGGTGTGGATTTAAAGCCACATGGCTGGCCATATTGATTTGGATTTGGAATCAAGTGGCTGGCCATATAATGAAGAGTTAATCCCTATTGGATGGTGGTTTTATGGTTAGGATTATAGGTGTATAGGTGGCTAGCTATAGTTGTTTTTAGGAAGGGATAGGGCTAGGGATTTGGAGGCTTAATCTTGGTCTTAGGACAGGGAATTGATAGTAGGGATTTAGGCTCCTAAAGTGGTCATCCCTAAGGGGTTTTTCTAAAGGATATGGGTGGCTAAAGGGTTAGGGTTTAGGTTGAAAGGTGGCACCACCTAGGGTCCTTGGGGTGGATATGTTCTAGGTTTAAGATAGGGTTTTTGGTATTTTGTGGATTAAGCCTAAGGTGGTCGAACATTTAATGTGGAAATCAAGGTGCATGGCCGACCACTAAGGTGGGCAATTGGGCTAGGTTAGATAGGTCCTATGTGTGGAAACCTAAATAGTCTAAGGTTAGGACCAATTGGGTTACGAAACTGGCTCAGCCTCTTTACAATTGAGCTCAAACCCAAATTTCTCTTCTGCTAGGCTCCAGCCAATCTCATACCTGGCACTTGCACATGTGATGACCCAAACCCCACCATGAAAATCACACTGGTGGAATATGGGTTGTCGAGTACGAGAATCAACAAAATAGGATTACAATCATGCAACACATAATCAGAAAATAGAAACATAGCTGATGTATACACATTCATTTAGGTTAAAATGCCTATTTATGCATGTTTCTAATCTTAGATATGCATTCCATAGTATAAATATCGCATAGAAAGCATCAATTTGCATTTTGAATAGTTTGTATAAAGTTCAGGTTAATTCATGTCCTTTTATGGCAGGAAAGAAGGAAATCTATTTTATGGCCTCGAATTGACAATCTGACGTACGGATCTAATCAAGATGACAATCGGAGTCCAATGCCTCCAAAATCTTCTTGATCGGAGTTCCGTAGCACCTTATGCAATCTGAGGAAGATCAACAGCCAAGGGGCTAGGTGATGCAATTTGGAGCTTCAAATGACAAATCCAACCGCATGGATGGATCCGGATCAATGATCGCAGCCTACCAACGTGAAAATCAACCCAATCCGTTGTCCATGGTGTCACCTATAGAGCAAAGAAAATGGATGGCCACAATGGCACCACGTGGCACCATCATAGTCGCCCAAGACTGGTAGCAGCCTTTTCCTTACCTCAAAAGAGAGAGTCTGGATGAAATCTTGACCGTTGGAATGAGATCCAATGGTTGAGAACTAGTGACCATAAGAACTCCACGCTCGACCATTCGCGACCACAACACGTTGGTCGAGGTCGCCACTCACAAGCATCGGGTGTCGGTTCGAAACGCATCTATGCTCTAAATTTGTGAGCATGCGCCACAAGCCAAATTCGACTGCCCGATCAAAGATCAGTGGCAGTCAAGGGAGCAACATACACGATCAATGTCGTGAGATCTGCACCCGCGTGATAACTCAGAACACACGCCCAATCCAACACGCGCTTGAGGCACAATCTCAAGTACAATCACCACGCGTTCTCAGCCCTCTATTGCACGATCGATGGCCACGATTCATCTACGCCTGTTCCAGCTTGCATGCACGCGTAGACGCCAGGAGTAGAGAGTAAAAGGTTCAGCAACGTTTAGGGCAGATCTTCAGTGACATCTTTAGATGTCACTAAATGTCCCATGCACAAATTGTCTTCTCTTCTCCACTATAAAAGGACCCCTACCCCTCCCATTCTTCCTTATCTCTTCCTTTCTCTCCCTCACCACCTCCAAGGCTCTAGAGAAAGCTTGTCCCAAGCTCGGGATGCTCCTCTAGAGTAGAAAATCAAAATAATTTCCCACCTCTCACCCCCATTTGTGGAGCATCCCGTGGTCGTCCTCTCACCACTTCGGGAAGTAGATCCTCGTCGCAACACTGTCCCGTCCCACCCTCCGTCCTCTAATGCCGTTCTCCTTCATCCAGCCTCTCACCACCTTCGTCCGGGCACCATCAGAGTGAGTCGTCCTCTAAGAAACCATTGAGGGGGACTCTTCTCACCTCTCTCTATCTTTTATTACTTTCTAGTATAGTTACAACTTCTTCCATTGTAGCAAACACTTGTTTAAATATATATATGATTGTTTCTCTCTCTCTTTGCAAGTAGATTAGTTAGATAAAGTTTTGTTGATCTAATCTCTTGCCTTATAAAAATTGCCAAAAAAATCACAAAATATAAAAATAACAAAAACAAATAAAACCAAAAGCATGGATTTCAAAACCAAACGTTCACCTCCCAGTGTTCGACCCGAGACTCATCTTGAGTTTTAGTATAAATTTTGTTTAGTAGCAAGTTTTGTGACTACAACGACATGTTCTCCGAAACCTTGATTTTCCATCGTGAAAACATGCTCATCAATAGCCAAACAAACTAATCATATTACATTAAAATAATAGAATAAAGCATGAAAAGTTGTCCACATTAATCATATTCACAAAACCAAAAGCAAAAAAGAAAAAGGCACCAAAAAGTTGTCTACTACAGAACCGAGACAACGGAAACAGAACTCGATGACAAAAAGGACTCTTGATGTCATAGACCGTCTGCGAATACTAAACTGGGTTCCGCACTAGTTACTTCGAACACAGCAGCTCCTAACTACTCAACTATTCCTGAGTATGGAGTCCAAAGTAGACATCAACAATTGCTGAGTATAGTAGTATAAGTGAGGAAAAGTAACAAAACTAAAAAGTGTAGGAGAGAGGAGTATTAATTTGTTATTTCAATTATTCCTTATCAATTCATTCCTAAGTAATTTCTCATTTATTTCAACAATATGGGCCCTCTATATTATAGTCACATTTATTCCTTATCAGTTCTTTGGAAGGCATGAGGAGATCTCGTTGCAATTTCCCGAGAAGTATGACAAGTACGTAGTGTCCTTTTGGCTGGAAGGAAACCCCACAATCACCTTTCATCTCGTTCCATCACCCTAGGGTCTTAGCGTAAGTATACTCATGTATCCCTACCTCACTATCCGATTGGCCAATGAGCCTTTCATAGAATTGCAGGGAGACTAGCCCACTCCCTGATCCATCAACAAATTCAACCAGCTATCTCATTCAATTATTCATATTCTATTATCAATTTCCTCATATCCAAACGTTCATTTATTACAAGGATAACTATCAATTAACAAATCTCATGTATAAGCATTCTCGATATATTCAATTCACAATTTATTTTCTAAAGCAATAGAGAGAATTATCATGTCATCTCTTTTTTTTTTAATAATCCTACGACAATATAACATCTCCTTAATTCATTAATTTGACTCATGAATTACATTCATAAATTCTCAATTTAATTATCCAATCGTACAAGTCAAATCAATTTCTTTAAACAAAGCTTGAGCTATCAACTATTCAATTTTATTTTAACAACTCATTCTAATATTTTTAGTACCCACAAAAGGAAAATCAGGCTTCATATATTCGCGAACTCTAAGACTCAGCCAGAGGAAAGAAAGCACATAAGCTAATGTTTATTGCAAAGATGAGCATAGTAATACTTTTCATCAAAAAAATAGGAGACTACTCTACCTAGGATCACTGGGGGGTGATAACTCCACATTCAATGATGGTAATTCCATCAACTAGGGTGAGTTTTGATGATATATGCACACTAATAACTTGTCATGAAAGGCATAGGAGCACTACATGCATTCCAAGTTAAGACTGCTTATGAATTAATGTTTAAAGGCCATATGTACAAGTGCGCTAATTTGCCCATATTTGTGGGTTATTTAAGCATTTAAGTGCCTAGACATTAAGTTAATTTTAACATTTAGATAGCATACATTAGGATGTAAATAAATTAATTCATATTTTTAGCTTAAGTGCATAATTCATGTGTGGCATCCATATCTAAATGCATTTAGAATTAACCTAGGATTGCATGCATTTGATTAGTTAATTAATTAGGTGCATTACATATATTGTTTTAATTAACATAGAAGTTAAGGAGTTATGTATAAATAATCCTAATTATTTTATTATTATTCTTCTTCTCCTTCTGCAAGTAACCGCTTCGCCTCTGCTTCCTCCTCCTACGCATTCACTCTTCTAGCATTCACTCGACGGTGGATCTCCTCTCGCCTGTTTGAATTTCAAATCCTTGTAGCCACAACTACAAAGGAGGAGGAATGGCTGCCATTTAGAGGAGACCTCCATCCCCACTCCTCACCATGCAGAGAACTTGTTCTCATCCACTTCACTACCATCGGCCAACCACGGCGAAGCTTTGCCACCATGGGCGTGCAGGGAGACAGCTCACACCGCCATCGCAAAGCTCTGTATTACAGATCACCTCCCACAACGACCGCCACTGCGCACCTTCCCACTAACTTAAGATGTCCCTACCTTTGTCCACGCATCACGCCACCACCAGCATCGCCCACATCCTCCTTCCCACGCACGGCCAGTAGGGCGTCCGCGTGTGCAACAGCGTGCAACCTCTTGCATGTGCCTCCTTGCTGCATCCCCGCACAACTGCCCTCCAACAACATTACGGCAAGCATGCGCACGCCCTCGCTGCGCTCCCTCGCCATTCCCGCACACACACACCGCCCACAACAGCAGCACCGTACGTGTCCACTCGCTGCACCAGTGCCTAGCGCATGCCCACCAGAGCCCCTCCAATGCACCCACTCGCCCCCGTGCACCCGCACCCCTTGTAGCGCGCCGTCGTCGCATGCCCAGCGTCACCTGCAGCCACTCCAAGTTGCTACTCCAACAGCAACAGAGCACGCCCCCCACCAGCCCTCGCCTCCAGCTGACGCATGTAGAGTGTGCGCTACTCCAACTACTCCTCCCACATGCAGAGCATGCGTCCTCCAGCAGCCACCACCCTCCTCTCCGTGTGCATCACGTACAGCCAGCAGACCTCCCATGCCGCTCGCTTGGAGCTCTTCCCGGTAGCAGCAGCCACCGGAACCCATCTCCTTGGCCGCTCCATCCACCTTTGACCACCCTGCAACTCGCCGCCACCACTGCCGCAAAGCCCTCGGCTCACTCATCTCCTCTGCCAAATCTCGCCTCCAGCTAAGCCCTCCTCAATGCGTGAGATCCTCTCAACAAAATCCTCTGTTTTGCTTGTAATTAAAATTTACATTTTTTGCCATTGAGGGGGAAGGGATTTTTAGGTAATAATATACTATTCGATTTATTTTATGAGAACCTCCCTCTTGTTTTGCATAACTACAATATCAGCATGATAATGTCTTATTATCTCAATTGAAAAGCGATTTTGATTCGATTTCTTGACGAAAATAATCGTGAACATATGCTTTTAATCGATGTGAGTTTAAATAGGTCATTGCCTCCCTGTAGATACGACCCGCTTCTCATTAAGTGGTTATTTTAATTACTTTGATTAGTCAATTTTCCACCACTTAGAAATACGACAAATCATCTTCATCATTTTTGAAAGCGAAAATCGACTTGTCATGTGTATTGAAACATGCCTCAGATGAGCAATCGGACCGCACGGATGGACTCAGATCGATGAATTGAGTCCAACAAACTCGAAATCACTCAAATTTGACATCCATAACTCCCTCGATCGGCCCAAGAATCTCTGGCCGTTGATCATCAGATCAACGACCCACAGGCAACCACGTGGCAGCATCCGACATGCCCTCACCCATAGTGCACCACCTCTTCATCTCGCTCAGCAACTTTAAGCCATCCAATCCACAAATCAGACAGTTGAGAATTCACAACCTTCGCCCGCACGAACTCCTCACCCGCGTGCCCTCGCAGCCTCAGCTTCAAATCCTGACCGTTAGATTTCCATCCAACGGTCGACACCTCCTCGTGCCCGGCTTCGCTTCCGCAGAAACCAACAGAGCAGCGTAGCGGTCCATGCCTCATCCGCAGGCAAAGAGCACCCGCTCGAGCCGCGGTGGGGCTTCAATTGGCAGCAGAATCACGAGCGGACAAAAATTGAGCCTCTGATGCAAGATTCGATGGTAGGGCTCACATCACGTGGCACAGTGGATGTGCGTAGGTGATCACACGTGCGATAATGCGCGAGGCGCACACTCCGCAAGTGCGATCTAAACTAGCATCATGGGCGAAATCTCAACCGTCCGATCTTTGATCGGACGGCACACAGGGCGAGCACAAGGATCGCAGGTGAGGCTTGAGAAGAAGCATGCGTGCCTTCGTCAGACCAGCGGCCAGAGGGCTTCAACAATGTTTCTGGAAGGGGTTTAGCGACATCCTAAACATTGCTAAACTCCTTTACCTCAATTAAAAGCCCTTTTCTCCTATTTAAACCCCCTTCAACCACCCCATTCAAGGGCATTCAATACACACACACCTTCCACCCTACTCCTAGCTCCTTCCTAGCTTCACCAATCATTCCACATACACCTTGGAGTTGTCAAGCCACCGACGGAGCCCTCCTCCACAATCGTGGCTGCCTTGCCTCCTCCTCTTTCTCTCTTTACCCTAGTTTTATATTACTTTTGTTTAAGGTTTTAGCTATTGTTGTATTTGCAAACAAACTCAAGTTGCATGCTAAATGTTAATGTTGATTTTGTTTCTTATATAGCTCCCATCTTGTTCTAATGAATGTTGTGATTCAAAGACAAACTCTAACCCTACTCTCTCTCTCTCTCTCTTTCTTGTTTTCTCGCAAGCAAACCAAACTTCTTGTGATAACTAAAAGCAACAAAGTTATCCGATTTCATGCCTCGTGTTCAACACTTGGACTCAACAAATCCAATCTTTAATTAAAAGTAACGTCGCGAACGCATGCTATAGCAACACAATTGAACAACCGCATCCCGTGCACATCAGTTTTTGGCGCCATTGCTAGGGAGGCAATGGATTTCTTTTGTTGCTTTCATCCCACATTCGTATTCACATCGTCTAACTCATTTTTCTCCCTCTACTTGATTGATTGTAGAAACTCGACGCGTGGGCGATGAAGGAGCGCGATTCGTGATGGTAGAGATGGAGTAAAGTGCAACAAAGACTAGTTGTCAGTATCACTCCACCCTTTGGTTGTTTGCGTGCTTAAAAGAAAAAAGAGAAAAAATACAAAAAAATATAAATAAAAAATTCGCATGGTGAATGACTACTTAACCCACATTCCAAACTCATCACCCAACAAAAAGTACACCCTAACATTCTTAAGGAGATAATCTTTTTGAGTGTTCTTTCTTTTGAGTGGTGTTTGAGAAGCCACCGTGATTTGACTTAGGCCGCACCACTCACCATAACTAAAATCAACTCACCTGGTAGAACTGCATGAACACTAGGGTGAACTCATTAGGGTTACTTTTCTAGGGTCACATCACTCTAAAGGAAATAGACTTTCACCCGGTGTGTGCAAAACTTTGTGTGCCCACTTGAACCTTATCTGAATACACTAAGGCACTTCAACCCTAAAAGGCACTAAAGTAAGGACAAACATTAAAAGATACCACATCTTAAAATCCTTGCTTGAGAACCATGTCTTGTTAACTGCACACACGCTCAAATTGATTAACTAAGAGGCACAACCCTAATCAACGCCTCATCACATATCATTAGCACAAGCACTAGCCAAGCCCCTCATTAAAATGGAGTACACGTACCCTAGGCAGGACTGGTTTAAGTCTTAAAGGCACGATTTGGTTTGCTGGGCATTTGGCCTTCATTCCCTTTGTAGAATCTGGTGTCTAAGCTGCAAGGAAGTGTTAAACGACCGTGGTTGTGGGGTCTATGGAACCAGCGGCAAAAGCCAAAAGAAGAACCTTCCCCTCAATCCCCTCGTAATCAACCTAGCCAGATTAACATTGCGAAGGGTGGTTAACTGCTTACAAGCTTGATCATTCCATTTGAGGCTTCTTGGTCACCTAAGGTATACACTATAAGGACTAGACTTGTCTGCTTGTTTGCCCACACAGTTCTCGCATATGTTTTTCTCCGCATCCCTCTCCATTCTTCCCTAGTGTATGCATGGGTGACGATCACTGCATCCCAACCTATTTGTTTTAGATAGGGAAATCAGGAGGAGACTTGATTTTACACGAGAAATGGCTGAACCAAGAATTGATGAGGTTGCGGACCAACCCCCACCCAATGCTATAGCCATCATTCAAACCCAGATCTCTTCCAACCACCAACTACAACAACAACAAATCCAAACCATCATGCAAGCCATACACAGATTGCAAAACCCTCAAGAGCAACCCCCACTGAACCCACCTAACCTACCACAACCTCTTGAGGGCCAACCTAGGTCTCTCCATGACTTTTATGATCCGTCTGCTATTCAGATTGAACCCCATCTTAGGGTCCCTGAAGGGGGAGATGATTTTGAGCTAAAACCTAATGTCTTGAGCCTGATTCAGAGCCACTTTCATGGGAGCTCAAATGAAGACCCCTTCCAACACCTAGAGGACCTTGACTGGATTGCCAGAACTGTGAAACCCAGGAACATCAGCTTGGATATTGTTTTGATTAAGATGTTCCCTTTCTCCCTAAAAGACAAAGCATCTCACGTTCTTAGAACCTTAGGAAGACCCATCTCCACCTGGGAGGAATTGAGGCATGCATTTTTGAAGAAATTCTATCCCATAGGTAAAACCAATGCCCTCAGAAGAGCCATTACCACGTTTACACTGCAAGGTACAAACCAATTCCATGAGGCATGGGAAAGATTTAATGAGTTATTGAGGAAATTCGCACACCATGAGGCTCCAAGGTGGCAATTGGCCCAGATCTTCTACCATGGTCTGGACAGCAACCTTAGGAACTTTGTTGATGCCTCATGTGGAGGCAACTTTTTAAACAAAGATGAGGAGAGCATGATGTAAACACATTTAATGAGGGTAAAATGCCTATTCATGCATGTTCCTAGGCTTAGATTTGCATTTCATGTTATAAATATTGCATAACATGCATCATTCTGCATTTAGAGTAGTATATAATTTAGGTTAATTGCATCCTTTTTGTGGTTAGGAGAGAAGAATATTTATTTCGGAGCTTCGGATTGATGATCTGACCGTACGAATCTGATCAAGACGACGATCAGAGTCCAACGCCTCCGAAATCCCCTCGATTGGAGTCCCATAGCACCATATGCAGTCCGAGGAAGATCAATGGCCAAGGGACTATGTGACATAATTTGGAGCTCCAAATGACAAATTTAACCATGGGGATGGATTCGGATCGACGATAGCAGCCTAATAGCGCAAAAATTGATTCAATTCTACCTCTGTAGCAGCCCCTGCAACGAAAAGAAGATGGATGGCCTAGATTACGCCACATGGTGCAGCCCAGGCTGGCCATGCGCATGCACGCGCCACCACACGTGTGCAGCAGTGTGAATGCTCGCACGTGTGCAGAGGCACACATGCACATAGCACAGCGCCAGCGTGTGAGCATTCGCGCGTGCAGCAAAGGCGGGGATAGCATGCACCAGCGACGCATGAGCTAGACCTACAGCGACGCATGAGCTGGACTTACAGCGACGCTTATAGTCATCGCTAATTCTTCGTACACCAGCAAAACCAGCTGTGGGCATGTTTACACGGCTAGATCATGTTTTAACAGATATCTCGTTGTAATATAGATGAACTCTCCACGAAAATAAATAAAAATTTATAACTCAAAAATCAAAGTATCCAAGGTTGAACACAGGGAGCAATTTGAGTATTCCAAAACTTGAGAACACAACTTTTAATAAAAAGTAATGACTAGTTCAGCAAAAATGACAGGATAATGTTATGGAGAAAATGCTCAAAAAGAATTGGACGTCTGATGTATCAGACGTCTTAAAATTGGCCTTCAATCTTTTCTCTTTTTTGTTTGCTTTGCTCTGTTGTAGCTATGGTTTCTTGTTTTCCTTTTCTTTTTCTTCCTTAGCTGCTCATGCTTCTTCTTTTGCTTTCTCTCTTCTTGATTCTCTTCCTGCAACTAAGTCCTGGCCTTGTCTTTTCTTTTGTTTCCTTCTTTCTCTTCCTCCTCTTCCTTTGCTTTCTTGCTTATCCTCTTTGTCTGCCCCTTGATCTCTCTCTTCTTCTTTCTCTTGGTCTGCCGCACCTCTACTACAGTGTGTCTTTCTTCTTCTTCTGCTTCGCTTGCAGTGGCTAAGTCCTACTTCCTTCTCTTGCTGCACTTCTTCCTCCCTTAGCGTCCTCTTCCTGCACAAGCACCACACAACAAAACCTACTCCCCTACCCTCCCCACATGTCTCTCTCTCTTTGTGTATCTCTCTTCGGTACGCTCTCCCAGAGTCGGGTTATCGGGTTGGTCACAGACTCGGGTCCAAGTACACCGGCGTGGGTGTGGTGCGCGAGGAGTGCACGGAGGGGTTAATCAGATCTGGGTGCCAGGTCCGCGGGTTATATGTCACGGACAAGGCATGATAGGTGAGGGGAGGGACCTCACCCTAGTGAACTCGAGGCAAACAGCAGAGAACACAAAATCCACTTAAACAACTCAGGAAGCTCACGACTTACCAAGGTGGGACTAAAAGTCCCACCCACCTCTGCTGACACCTGCAGGAGAGTGACTTCACAATCGACACAGCTGCAGGTCTCGCAGCACTTTCTACCAGGCTAGGCTCACTCTCACCCTCAATCCGCGCAGTCTGGAAGCCAGGCACCTGACGCTTATGGCTTGGAGCTAGAGAACAATTGAGCTCGAGCCGTCGCAAATGGCGGATGGGAACTAGACCCTGCATGACACAAAAGGAGCCTTGCGGCTCTATCAGACCACAGGAGGACCTTCACCGTGTCACGGTGAAGTTGAGGCAATAGGTGGTAGGCTGCGGGGTGGCCTAGGCGTGCGTGCTTAGGTTGCTCTGTGGCCGAATTTATGGGTTAGGTTGGGGGACACGTGGAGTGCATGTGGTGACCTGTGGATGGGTGGAAGATGTTCAGTGGACTGTGGCGGTGGTTGTGAGGTTGGTGGCGAGACGTGTGGAGGTGTGGAGTGATGGATGCGTCTCGTCGGAGGGTGGCCGGAGATGGGGAAGATGCGGGCGGACAGTGGCAGTCGAGGGGTGTTTTGTGAAATAGAATGAGGGAAAGGAAAGAGTGGAAGACGAGGAGCTTATCTAGAGTACTTGGAGTGAAGGGAAGGCAGAGGAGATGGACAACACATTTGTGCCATCGTCGGAGAAGACGGCCCTGAGGGGGAGATAACGACGACGAGGAGGATAGGAAGACGTGCGCTGGTGCGGCGCAACGCTGAAGAACGAGGCGAAGCGAACCCTGCTGCTGGTATGGAAATAGAGCGATGAGAGGGAGGAGGAAAAATCTCCAGAGCTTACGGGCTACTTGGCCGGAAAGAAGGGAGATAAAATCTGAGGGAGTCTGCGGCCAAATCAAGCTTGAGAGATTCGTAGAGGACCGGGGATCCTTTTATAGTTGCTGGCCGAGCTTCTGGTGTGTGGAGGGCAAGCCTTCTACCACCGACTTCTCACCGGAGAAGGAAGGTAGTTGGAGATCCAAATCTCTTATGCGTTCGCACGAGAGATTGGATGCAAATCAAATATTGCAATTGAGCTCAGATGGAAGGGAATTCCTCAGATAATCTCCCTTCCAAATCTAGGAGGAGATCTCTGAGGAATCAGAGAGTATTCCCTCTCTAATCCTTGCCGGAGTAGGATCTCTCCCCAGTAATGGTGGAGGGACCTTCTTGTAAGAGTGGCGAGGAAATAAGGGGGGTTTATGCAATGGTTTTCAAAAGATAAGAACCAAAATGTGATTGAGTGTACCAAATTGCAAAGTTGGTCAAGATGACCTCCACGTAGGTCCAAATTTTGGTACAAACCTAATTTGGACCTAAGGAGTCCAATGGTGAAGTTGGATTTTAGGTTTGACCACGTTTGACTGGACATTTTGTGTAAAAACCCAAATTAGGTTAATTGATGAGCTAGGACCCTAATCTCGGTCAAACTAGGTTCCAAAGGTCAAATTGAATGTTCTAAACCCTAGGGGATATTTTTCCATGAATTTTAGAGGGTTTACTTGATTTTTATCCTGACCAAAACCTTATTGAATTAAACAGGTCTGTTTTAGGGTTACAGAATGTCATTTAATTCCTAGACTGCACATTAACCCATTTCTGACTGAACCAACCCACTTTTTATCTTATTCTGACCATTTGACCTATGTTTTGCCTCTGAGAAATCCCGTTTATGTACTGCAATGGTAAAATTGCAATTTTAACCTTTATTTCATGTCTTCTTCTCAAAACACTTATTCCTTGAATTAAGCCCTTCTCTTGGTTATGTAGGAGCTCTTATTCTCTTTCTTAGGTCAAAATGAGCTAGTTATGGCTCATGATGAGGCTCTCATCAGGGCGTGAGTAGGCATGAGCTACCTAGAGCGACGCTTCCACCGACGGCCTGGATGTCACTAATGGTCCCACAACTAATTTTGCCTCTTCTCCATTACTATAAAAGGACCTACACCCCGTCCCTTCCAAGCCATCTCTACCTACTCTACTCCCACCTATTCCCAAGTTCAAGCAAGCCTACCAATGCTTTATTAGAGCTTGCTCTCAAGCTCCCAAGGTGCCTATTAGTCTAGCGAATCTCTGCCCCACCAAATATTCCTCCATCTTCCCATCCCCATTCATAGGTCGCCTTGGAGTTGTCCTCCTACCTCCATTCCTGTAGCAGATCATCCCATCTTCTCACCTCCATTCTAGAGCCACGCTGAAGCTTTCCTCTACCCAATGTCTTCTTGCATCACACCTCCGTCGTCCTGCTTCTCACCTCCTTCGTCCGAGCTTCCGCCAGGTGCCGTCGTCTCGCCGAACAGTCGATTCGAGAGATTTCCTCTCACCCCCTCTCTTTTTATGCTTTCATAGTTGATTGTAATAGAAATTGAAGTAATATCTATACCATTTTTATTCCAACTCTATCTTGTGATTCGTTTGCTTGTTTTCTTCTTACAAAAATACAAAAAAATAACAAAACCCTAAAACTCCAAAAAGAAACAAAACGAAGCACAATTTTCAGTTAAAGTAAATGTCGCCTCCCTGTGTTTGATCCGGGACTCCCTTCGAGTTTTGGTATAAATTTTATCTGATCGATGTGTTTTGCAACTACGATGATGGGTTACTTGTAACCTAGATTTTAACACGCGAAGCACGTGCAACCATTTTGGCACCGTTGCCAGGGAGGCAACGAAATTTCCTTTATTGTTTTCTGCACTTCTTTGCATTTACAAAACACTAACCCCACTTATCTCTAATCTATTGCCTTGCAGGTACCCTAGCATGGAGATCCAAGTGTGATAGACCGGAGTAAAGTGTGGGTAGAGTGCTTTGTAAGTGTCCCCCACACTACCCCCACCTTAATTTTCATTCCATAACCTAATAACTCAAACCCAAATCAATTTAGGTGCTTTTTATAAACCCTAGGATAGATTTGGTTGTTTGTTTGCCACCTCCACTCACCTCTCCATCCACATAAATAAAAAAATAAAAAAATAAAAAATAAAAAAAGTGTTATCTGATTGTAGGATTTTCTGAAAGTGACACACCTTAACACCCACAACTCTTGACTTAAGGCGCACCACTCCACTTTGATTCTACCACTTAACCGGGATCTAACATATGGATCTGGTACACTCCAACTTAAAACACATAAGTGAGTAGAAATCTGATTAGGCTAAGACATTGTGTGCCTTAATCTGTGGTACGAATAGGCCAATTGATTGATTTGTTTGGGCTGTACCACTCAAATTAAAAGCGATTCATCAGTAGCTTGCCACTTAGGGTTGATTCTTAGGGCTAAACTAGGCACTCCACATTATTTTTTATTTTTAAAGGAACATATCATCACCCGTGATTTCAAAATTTGGAGTGTTCTACTAAACCTTGATTGAACCAACCTAAGAATTAAACCCTAAAAGCTACTAAACAAGGTTAAATCCTAAAAGACACATCATCAAATAACCTTGTTTGAGAACCCTGGTTGTGCACGCACACACGTTTTAACTGATCATTAAGGGCACAACCCATCTAAATGGCCCATCACATTCCAAGAGCATGATCATCCCAAGCCTAACTAAAATTGAGTAGACGTTGGCCTTAAGGATTGATTTGCTCTTCGAGACTCAGACTAAGACTTTTTTCAATTAATCTGCTTCTGCTGGTCCATCTGATGTCTAGCTAGGGGAGTAGCATCAAACGACCACGACTATGGGGTACACTAGGAACCGGAGGCGCAAGCCAAAGGAAGAACCTTCTCACCAATCCCTCCTTCTAACTGGTTGGATTGGCCAGATAAAAGTAGACTAAATCTTTTATAATCTCAAGACGGGTCCTAGGAGTCTATAGGTCATTAGGCTAACCCACCTAAGGATAGGGTTGATTGCTTGTACTGTAGGGCACCTTTCTCTCTTCTGTTTTCCCTCCTATTCTACCATGTATCCTTCCACTTCTTACATGCATTTCCCATCCTATCCTCCTACCACCACTTATCCCCAAGATGATTACTATTCCGACTTGACTTGTAATTACCCATCCACTAGCCGGAATGACTTTGATTGGGGATATGAATATGGACCTCAGTGTCCAGGGCCTAACCCTGGACAACAAGACTATGATTATTATCCTTCCTAGAGTTACAACGATTATAGATGTTCATCCTTTAATCACCAAACCAATGCAATTTACAATCAACAAGGATATAATGATTATAACACCTACCCTCCCTAGTATTCCACTAAATATAGGTCACCACCATTCTTTAAACAACTTGAAATGACCTACAATCAGCGAGGGACTCACCTTGACATCTTGACTCCCAAGATTTAACCCAAACCCACCCAAACCTGAATCAAACCAGTTGGTTCAGGTGAACCAAATCCAGGATAGGGTATTGGCTAACTTGAGGAACACCATCCAATCTTTAGAAGCTCAGCCAACACCATGCACTGAAGCATTGGAGCCTATGATTAAAATGATTGATGAGATGAATAGCTCTTTATTGGATTTGGTCCAAAGTGTTAGGGATAGGGACCTGGGTGCGTTTCTTCTTGGGAAATTGTCGAGGTTGAGATGAAATTTGTGGTTGCCTTAGTCAAATCTTGGGATGATTCTCAAGATGAACCCCCTTCAGGAGAGCCAATGAAAGAACCCACTCAGGCGCCTGTCGGGGGGGAATGCATATTCTGAGATTGGAGGTAACCAAGTTGGGTTAGAGCAACCCTTTGAGGATGAATCGAGTTTCTCGCCCAAGATCTTAGAGCCAGGGAATGAAGAAAAATATGTCTCCACGAACCATGAAATGACATATGATTTTGAGACATATATAAATGATGATCATGGATTCTTTGACTCTGAGGGTGAAGAATCATTTGGCGAAGTCTCATTTAAACTAAAGGAAGAGGATTCTAGTGAGACAATCGGGCTCGAGGAGTATGATGAACCATTTGACAGCCCGATAATAGAGGAATTTGATTCGGTTGGGGTTAACTTGGAGGACCTGAATCTTGATGATTCAATCAGTGACCCCATTCCTCATCCATACCCTGAAGAGCTGACTTCTGAGATCATTATGCCCAAGTCAATCTTGATTCAACCACAATTTCTAGACTTAGGTGAATCATATGGGGTGAATGATATGCTAAAGGTCCGAGAGCCTATGTTCTTGATGTTGGAGGATAGAATTGCTGAAATAAAAATTTGGGAGGCTAATTCTGAGGGAACTTTGATTTTGGATCTAAGGGTACCTATGGACCTGAAACCACCTACTTTCTACCAGGACCCTTACGATATCTTTCACATGCAACCCAAGCTCGAAATAACTGATTATTCTTCTAAGCTAGATGTTAAGTGGACAGCCGCACCTATTGAACCATCTTTACTTGTTGTCTGACACTTTAGTCTTGGCTTGCATGCCAATAAATGGCAGGCCCAGCCCCGCAAACACAATAACCTTCGGTTCTGGGTGATTTTCATCCAGAACCTAACAACCACTCGACCGTGGGGCATGGGTTTGCACCATAATCTGGTCCACATCTGTGGACATCTTCTACAAATGGTTTTCAAGATCAACCTTTTGATTTTGATTCTATCCCACACTTGTGAATTCTCATTTTCTTCTTAGTATGTATGTTATGCTAGCTGAAGGCATTAAACTTAGCACGTGTGTATACACTCTTCTCTTTGCGGAGCTGACTGGAGTTTCATGACACTCAGGTGATATTATGTTAACTCCACCCTTTTCATGTCTCTATTTTTACAATGAGGACATTGCATCATTTAGGCATGGGGGGATGGATAATCAATTCCTGAAATCATTATGTTAACTTCGTAGAATTTCTTTTAGTTTCTTATAAAACTAAAAAAAAATTGAAAATTTGAAAAAGATATAAAAAGAGAGAAATTAGGAAAAGAGAACTAAGGCATTTGGAAGTTATTAACTTTAGGAAATGATATGAGAGGACCTAAACACTTAGACTCTTCAGGTCTTCAGGTTTAATTAGCTCGGGTGTCCACTCGAATGTGGACTTAGTCTCGAGTCCTCGCCAATTCAAATTCATTTTTAATTTATCTAATAAATTAGGATGTTAAGTATGCAACTTATCAACCTACCCTCTGATTTAGGGGGACTTTAAGCCTAAGCATCTACACACATTTTTTTTCACTGACTCACTTTTCGGTAGTTTCTTCGGAAATTAGGTAGCTAATGAACTATCTAGGGTGGTATGGCTGGCAAGTTGTCAGTGGTAACAGCTCATCGGCCGAATGTCCAGAGCCCAGTCACAAGATCATTTTCATTATACTGCCTTCAGGTAAATCTTAGATTAGGAAAGCCACCTACTTAAAAAAAAGAAAAATAAAAAAAAGATAAGGAAATATAAAAAAAATAGAAAAAGAGAAAATAAAAATTAAATAAAACACACTTCACCGCATGATTATGGCTGGCAAGTTGTCGGTGGTAACAGTTCATTGGTCGATTGTCCAGAACCCAGCTCATAAAAATAATGCACAATAATTCCCAAAACACTTAGGGAACAAGCGGGGAAGTAGAATAAACCAGGGAGATATACACTGGGTTTGCCCTTGTGTTGACCCCATAAATAAAAGTAGGGAGAAAGCTACCGATCGAAAAGATAAACCTCTAAGCAAGGTCGCCTAAGGTCGTAGAAACCCGAAGTCCATTTTTAACGGTCGTCTAGTGAGTCTTTCACTATTTTCATAATATGCTTAGCACTTAGAGTCCTTTTCGAGTCTTGGACGGGTCGGGTAGCCGTAAAAATTTATCCCGAAACTCTCAAATTCCAAAAGTACAAAAAAAAATAGAAAAGAAGAAAAATAAAAAAATGTATCTTCTCTTTTCAAATAAGGCAAGGACTTGGGTAGTCTGCATTCTGGCAGACACCTGGATACTATTAAGTCTTCGTAGTTTAGGACCTTAATTAAAATTTTCTATTGTTAATAAACGACTTAGGCCTAAGTGATCTAATACTAATTCTACTTTTATACATAGCATATAGTTTAATTTTTCTTAGGACTAGCAAAAGATACACATGGGGGTATGATGTAAACACATTTATTGAGGGTAAAATGCCTATTCATGCATGTTACTAGGCTTAGATTTGCATTTCATGTTATAAATATTGCATAACATGCATCATTCTGCATTTAGAGTAATCATATATAATTTAGGTTAATTGCATCCTTTTTGTGGTCAGGAGAGAATGATATTTATTTCGAAGCCTCGGATTGACAATCCGATCATACGGATCTAATCAAGATGACAATCGGAGTCCAATGCCTCCGAAATCACCTCAATCGGAGTCCCGTAGCACCATATGCAGTCTGAGGAAGATCAACGACCAAGGGACTAGGCAACATAATTCGAAGCTTCAAATGACAAATCTAACCACACGTATGGATTCGAGTCGACGATCGCAGCCTAACGGCGTGAAAACTACTCAATCCAACCTCTATAGCAGCCCCTACAACGAAAATAAGATGGTCGGCCCAGATTGCGCCACATGGCATGGCCCAGGGCACCCATGCGCACGCATGTGCCACCGCATGCGTGCAGTAGCGTGAATGTGTGCACACGCAGAGGCATGCATGCGCACAGTGACAGAGATAGTTTCGCTTTCTTATGATAGCAATAGAAGGATATGTCGTTGTAATTAATGTGGTGGAAAATTTCTCAATCAAAGCTAAATATCTAATTTAACCACAATAAAGATGTCGCATCCACAGGGAGAAATAGACCAATAAATTCACGAGTAGATGAAGATATTGTTCGCAGACACTTTCGCGACTTTAATGCTAGGAATATGCTAATTTAAACGAAGCTTGCAAGTTTCCTTAAAAGTTCAAGGTTATTTATGCAATTTTCATGTCAGGAATTAAGCTCCAAAAATATGCATATGATGCATGTGTAATGGCATATCATATATATTCAACTTGCATGCAAATCTGATTTGAAATTCAAGTTAAATCATGCACATAACACAAGTGAAATAATTTCAGGAAAGTATGAGTGCATCAGTGCAATGTGGCCTAAATAAAATATGAATATATAATTGGAAATGGCATTAAATGTAAATATTAATTGAGAATAAAACAGAGGATCTCTCCTCTCTCTTCCTCGCGTGGGCGACCGTGCATGGTTGGTGGCTAGAGTCGACGGGGAGGTATGCCTCAATGAGGGCTACGCAACGGTGGTGACGTGGTGGCCGTAGGTGGCCAGCAGCAGCCGGGCGAAGGAGAATTGCTGCCAGCCTATTGGAGGAGGAGGCCACACGTGAAGAGGATGGCATCACTGTTGTGGCCCGTGCGACTGCGCGCTGGGCGCGCGTGCGCAAACCGTGTAGGGCGAGCGCTTGCAGGGTTGGTCGCTGGCTTGCTGCTACCTGCGGGCCCTGGTGCAGTGCGAGGGCGCCTGCAAGCAGTCTTACAGGGTGCGATGGGGTGCGCCTGCAGTGGAGAGGGTTGCGCCTACAAAGGGCGTGGGTGCGGGCGGTGGAAGGCTTGGCACTGTAGCATGATGGCATGCAAGGCGGTGAGCGCCTGCGAGTGCTTGGGAGGGCAGGTGCAGCGGTGGAAGGTGGCGCTTGGTGCAGGTGCTATGAGAGCATAGGTACCGGCGAGGGCACACTACGGTGGCAATGCTGGAGGGGGCACGCAAGAATGCTGGATGCAGGGCACAGGTTGCCTCTTGCGCGTGGTGGGAGGCTTGGGTGCAGGCTGCTTGCAGGGCTGCAAGGGAGGCAATGGAGGGTGTTGGCGCACAATGCACAAAGTGTTTGGAAGGGATTGGCTGTGGCCAATGCAAGGACGTTGGTGCACAATGCACGCTGGTTGCACAATGCATGCGGCCTTCGATGGTGGAGAAGAAGGATATCCCCTCAAGGGGGAGGAAGAAGAACCCCGAAGATGCCCTCCTCTCCTGTGCAATTCTCCTCTTAACTCCTCTCCCCCGCACCAATTAAGGGATTTTCAAATCCCTTCTTAATTTTGGCCAGCGGCTGTTGGGTTCAGTTGAAGGATGATGGCTATAGGTGGAGATATTTTTGGGGGAAAAATATCTTTCCACCCTCCTATTCTCTTCCACAATTGTTCCTCCTCCCTCTTAGATTGGCGGAGATTAATTTGAGGAGATGGGTGCATTGTTGCGGGACCCTACGTGAAATATAATTACATATGAAGAAATGTAAACTTAAACAATGACACATGCAATTATTTAATGACCAAATGTGATTATTAACAAGCATACACTGTTAAAATTGAATTATTTAGGCATAATAATAATCCATTAAAATGGACTTATCAAATACCCCCATGCCTAAGATGTGCCAGTCCCTAGCAAAAAATAAAAAGTAATAGAAGTAATCAAAAGATTTCCTCTTTTCTTATTTCAAAACTTTAGAGATCCAGACAAAAGTGACGTGATAATAGCCTAAGTAACAGATCCAAGTGAAAAAGCCAATTCGCATTGGGAGTTCATACTTCACCTTTGGTAAATATTGCTACCGGGATAGGCAACTACTTCCCTCGGGGATAAAGCAGAAGATAATCTGTAATTTGACCCCGATGTTTGCCTTAGGTAGGAGATATCGAGTTGAATGAATTTGTATTTGGTGGCACACACTCATCTGGTGCTACATGTAGTCTAGTACTGTAGACTCTAGATCTCTAGACTATTAGACAAGTCAACTCGGAGAGAGACTAAACAAATGTGCTCTCTTAATGTTCCTGGGTGCTCACTCTTTTCTTTCTTTCTGAGATCATAAACCTCGCCAAATTCAATAATTGTACTCACTGTTTGGTGGCCTCACATGGCATCCACACTTCAATTAAAGTCCTAATAATTCTACAAGTTAGAGTCCTTAGCCAGTATTCAGGTGATCAGAAATACTGAAAGATAGGTATGGGTCATATTTGGTGGATCGCGATAGGTGCTCTGTTGCCTCAGAAATAATGTTACATAGATAACATTATAAACTTGGATTGTTTTCTTTTTCTTTTCTTCTTTTTTTTTTGTTGTAATATACTATTTCTTCTTTTTCTTCTTTCTGTTTCTTCCATTTCTTCTTTTCTTTTCTCTCTTTTTTTTTTCAAATATAATATAACACGACACAGACTTTTATTTATGAGGTATTATTAGGGATAATGATGGTCAAGAGGATATTGTGTGGCTTATTTGGTGGAAGTGCCTATTCTCGGCACCAGGAAGGAATGGATGGGACATGCGTATTTCTGACCTTTGACACTATTACCCTCCTTCAGCCAAGGACTCTATAAAGGACGGTCGTAACCATCCACCATAGTCATAGCTTTATTAAGACTCAATCTCTATGTATCTACCTTATTTGGTGACTCTCAGAAATTCACACAAAGTACGCACACAGGAACAAAGAACGAAAACTATGCCTAACTCTGAAGTATCATCATCTAATTGTCCAAAACTTAAGAGTTCTTACACTAGACTTAGCGCACCAGTAATCTCCCGGCTTTCTTCTCACAAATATGAGGTGGATCTTAGAAGATAGTATGCCTGACTCCCTATTAACTGTCCAAGGGTTCAGTAGACTACAAATGCTTATTGGTTTTCTTCAAGGATCCATTACCCAGTCTACGTGCACGTGAAATAAATGTACTGGATTCTAAACTTAAGAAATAATTCAGGAAGGAAAAACCTCCAATGACAAACGTATTCTGCTAGGGACTAACCCATTCAGCTCAAGAAAAGAGAATTTTTTTTTTATATATGCTAACCTAAATGCAAGAATACTTCCTAAAATGCAAAATGCACCCCCCTATGCCTAAATCCTACAATGTCCCCATTGTAAAAATAAAATAGGGGGAGAAAGGAAAGAAATCACCTGACAACGGTGTTATTCAGAATGCTGGGTTGCCTCCCAACAAGCGCTGCATTTTCTGTTAGCAGCCAGACTTAGAAGGAACCTATAAGTCTGGTTCTAGACAGAAAAGGTTAGGCCCTAAAAATATGCGTAACAATGTGGGCCTAGAAAACAAGTAGCCACGGATGTTGGAGAGATGATGATGCAACATAATCCCAAATGCTCGCCAGAAGATATGAAAGCAGAGAACCTTGTTTGCTACCATGGAAGGTCTAGGAATAACAAAAGGAATATGAAAAGGGACCTCCCGAAACGGAATAAATGGAGGATAACAAGGATCCTCCAAAGTAGGACTAGTTTTAAAAGATATAAACATTAATATTTGAAACCCTTGAATGGCAAGATTAAAAGTACAAGCATCAATCCACACTCGCCATTCTACCTGAGGATGTACTGCCCTAATATATTCTCCAGAAAGAATGTACATGTGCAGAGATCTGAGCCAAGGATCGGTTAGGGAGTATAAGGGTTGTTTGTAGTGTTGGAAGGTAATGGTTAAGTCTAATGAGGGCTTAGTCGGTGTCAGGTCCAATTCCAACAATGATTCAGATTGTGTATATTCCCTAACAGTTGTAGACAACTTCACGTTACCCTGCCTAGCATTAATGATCGGAGTTATATTTGAATCAAGGGTAGACTCCAAATTACAACTCTTTGATGGCAAAGTCAAAATATCATAATCATTATCATTAAGCTTATCCTCGGATTTGTTTGGTTCACTCAAATTTTTGTCGGGGTATATATGTGATTCATTAGGAGTTGGATCAGTATCCTTAATTATTCCTAAAGGAGGATCAGTGTTAATATTTTGGAGCAAGCATATATCTCTGAATTCGTTATTCTTCTCTGGGTATAAATCCTCAATTGACATGTTTTGTCCCCGAGAGTCTCCCATAGACTTCTCACTATTTTGTTTGTCGTCCTCTAATATCAACTCCTGTTTTGATAGAGGATGATTCTCAAAAGAAGGGAGGAATCTGGATTTCACTATATTGTTTATATCCTTTGGAGGTAAATCCTCAAATAATAAATAATTCCCCTGTGATTCACTCTAGATTTTCAGTCCAGGTTCCTCTATTAGGGTATCCTCATCCTCTGAAGTAGACTCTTCATATCCCTGAGACTAAAATTGATCTAATTCATCCTCCATTCCCTTAGGGTCACCTTCATTGGGTGCATTTAACTCCTCAGGATGCTGAATGGTAGGTGTTGATTCCCTAAGAGGAGGGTCAGAAGTAAGCTCAATAAGGGTAGAATGGGATTCCACCAAATAATCAATAGGGGAAGTGATAGGAACAATACAACCTTGCCCCGGGTTGGTAAGGAGAATACTATCATTGGGGTCAAGGTCTTCAAGAGGTACCATCTTCCCTTGCTTTTGACTCCAATATAGCTCGGGTGGATAATCACTATGATCATTCTCCTCTAGTGGTTGTGTCTCATTTTGAGAGTCTAAGTGATAGCTACATAGAACTGGATCCCTATTATCAATGGTTTCCTCATAATTATTTTCATGATCATGGTCGTATGGGTAGGGATCAGAATTACTGGGAAGCGTGTAGCTAAGCTGTCTGTTGACTATTCCTCAACATCTCTCCCATGGATTCCATCATTTCCTTTTGCTATTTTTGCATTTCTATCATAAAAGAGGAGAGGCTACTATTATCAGGTGGGGGAGGATAGTCAATTTCAGACTCTGGTTGCCTAGGGCTATCGGTCCAACCTCGATACGGAAAATCATGAAGGGTGGGAGGGTTGGGTGTTTGCATAGAAGTACGGATTCTAGGGTTGGAAAATCCCACTCCTAGGCTCTACCCAAAAGTGGGGGTTATCAAGCCAGTACTCCTAGGATAGGAATATGAATGATCCCATGAATTATCAATGTACCCATCAAAGGATGGATACACTCGGGGGATGGGATCCTAATTAAAAGATGGGAAGTATTGACTCTGATAATCAAAATGATAGGAGTAAGGGTGATCCATTTCTTTAAGCAAAACAGTTTTAACTCTCTTAGGTTTTTGAAGAATTCAGAAAACAAGTAGAAACTTACTAGAGAGTTCTACTGTCAAAGCAAACGCAAATTCAGTGTGATCTATTTTTAGTAGATTGTAGGTCTTAGAATTAAATGTTCAGTTGGTGGCCAAACAAGTTTTGCAAAAATTATGCTTCCTAGGCCAACCTTCGCTGGTGCCTATAACCTACTCGCAAGGGACGGAAGTCTCGAATCGAGCCTACACACGAGGAACCGAAGTAACTTGGTGGATAGGCTTGTTGATTTCCAACTAACTTCCCTTGTGGTTCAAAAGAGGTGAGGTAGAAATTTATCTAGTTGCCTTATGTGTGAGGTGCACAGTGTCTCAAATGTGCAAACATATGATTGTGTTTTGAGGTTTGAAATTTCGCAAACAAGATCCTTTTGCACACAATTTTAAGTCACAGATTTTAAAGTCCACCCTCTTAGCAGTCCCAATTTTTAAAGTGACCACTGAGTTAATTCGATTCAAACACTTTAGTGGTCTTAGATTTAGGTTCAATGCAGATGCATGACAGGTAATTGATGCTCAAGAGAAAATGTACCTTACTCCAGCTTTCTTCGTGCAATAATGTATGCAATGTAGTAAAAATAAACTAGATGCTGCTCATTCAGTCCTAGATAGTCGTCCTATAGATATGCAGCTTCTAGTAGACTGTTCAAATTTTCTTTTTTTCAATAATAAGCAAATGACCTAATCTAACTAACAAACATGCAGTTCAAACAATTTGAATAGTCCTATAATCTAAATAAATGGGAACACGCTCCCGAAAATACGCTCCCGCATACAAGAGTGATAAGAAATAAAGAAGCCTAGGAACACTTTCCCAAAAATACCCGACAAGGGTCCAAAAGATAGAAATTAAGTTCTAATGTTTATCTAAACTAAATCTAACTAAGATCTACTGACTAAATTAGAAATAGGCTTCTCCGTAAGCCTATGCGTGTGGGATCAAGCCCCACATGTTCCTGTTGCTAGCCTCCAAGTGGCTTCAAGGTCCACCAAAAAGATCGTTTCCGCCGTGCACGTCGTTCAATGTCAATGTCGTCACTCTGCTGCACCTGTCTCCGTGTAAGATTCCTTGCACAATAACATATGATCAGATAACTGCGCATCTCAGAATATTCAAAAATAATGAAGTGAATCTATTGCGTCTGTTGCCTCCCCGGCAACGGTGCCATTTGACAAAGAGAGTTTTGCTTTCTTATGATAGCAATAGAAGGATATGTCGTTGTAATTAATGTGGTGGAAAATCTCTCAATCAAAACTAAATATCTAATTTAACCACAATAAAGATGTCGCATCCATAGGAAGAAATAAACCAATAAATTCACGAGTAGATGAAGATACTGTTCGCAGACACTTTCGCGACTTTAATGTGAGGAATATGCTAATTTAAATAGAGCTTGCAAGTTTCCTTAAAAGTTCAGGGTTATTTATGCAATTTTCACATCAGGAATTAAGCTCCAAAAATATGCATATGATGCATGTGTAATGACATATCATATAAATTCAACTTGCATGCAAATATAATTTGAAATTCAAGTTAAATCATGCACATAACACAAGTGAAATAATTTTAGGAAAGAATGAGTGCATCAATGCAATGTGGCCTGAATAAAATATGAATATATAATTGGTAATGGCATTGAATGTAAATATTAATTGAGAAGAAAATAGATGATGTCTCCTCTCTCTTCCTCGCGTGGGCGGCCGTGCATGGTTGGCGGCGAGAGTCGACGGGGAGGTGCGCCTCAATGAGCGCTACGCAACAGTGGTGACACGGCGGCTAGAGGTGACCGGCGGCGGCCGGGTAGAGGAGAATGGCCACCAGCCTGTTGGAAAAGGAGGCCACCCGTGAAGAGGATGGCGTCGCTACTGCGACTCGCACAGTTGCGCGCTGGGCATGCGCGCGCACAAGGCGTGCAGGGCAAGCGCTTGCAAGGCTGGTCGCTGGCTTGCTACTGCCTGCGGGCGCAGGTGCAACGCAGGGGCACCTGCGGGCGGTCTTGCAGGGTGCGATGGGTTCGGGCGGTGGAAGGCTTGGTGCTGTGGCGTGATGGCACGCAAGGGTGGTGAGCGCCTGCGGGCGCTTGGGAGGGCAAGTGCAGCGGTGGAAGGTGGCGCTTGGTGCAGGCATTGTGAGAAAGCAGGTACCGGAAAGGGCACACTACGGTGGCAGCGTTGGTGGGGGCGCATGAGAATGCTGGATGCAGGGCGTAGGCTTCCTCTTGCATGCGGTGGGAGGCTTGGGTGCAGGCTGCTTGCAGGGTTGCAAGGTAGGCGATGGAGGGCGTTGGCGCACAGTGCACGCAGTGCTTGGAGGGGCTTGGATGTGGGCAATGCAAGGGCATTGGTGCATAGTGCACACTGGTTGCACAATGTATGCGGCCTTCGATGGTGGAGAAGAAGGATATCCCCTCAAGGGGGAGGAAGAAGAACCCCGAAGATGCGCTTCTCTCCTGTGCAAGTCTCCTCTTAACTCCTCTCCCCTGCACCAATTAAGGGATTTTCAAATCCCTTCCTAATTTTGGCCGACGGCTGTTGGGTTCAGTTGAAGGATGAGGGCTATAGGTGGAGATATTTTTGGGTGGAAAATATCTTTCCACCCCCTATTCTTTTCCACAATTGTTCCTCCTCCCTCTTAGCTTGATGGAGATTAGTTTGAGGAGATGGGTGTGTTGTTGCGAAACCCTGTATGAAATATAATTACATAAGAAATGTAAACTTAAACAATGACACATGCAATTATTTAATGACCAAATTTGATTATTAACAAGCATATAATGTTAGAATTGAATTACTTAGGAATAATAATAATCCATTAAAATGGACTCATCACACAGCGCAGTGCCAGCGCGTGAGTGGGCACATGCGCAACAAAGTCACGGACAGCACGTGCTAGCGACTCATGAGCTGGACCTACATCGGCGCATGAGCTGGACTTACAGTGACACTTGCAGCTGTCACTAATTCTTCATGCGCCAGCAAAGCCAGTTGTGGGCGTGAGCAGGCATGAGCTGCCTACAGCGACGCTTCAAGCAACAACCTGGATGTCACTAATGGTCTCATACCTATTTTTGCCTCTTCTCCTCCACTATAAAAGGGCCTACACCCCCTTCCTTCCAAGCCATCTCTACCTACTCTACTCCCACCTACTCCCAAGCTCTAGCAAGCCTACCAACGCTCTGTTAGAATTTGCTCTCAAGCTCCCAAGGTGCCTATTAGTCTAGCAAACCTCTGCCCCACCAAATATTCCTCCATCTTCCCATCCCCATTCATATGTCACCTTGGAGCTGTCCTCCCACCTCCATTCCGGTAGCAGATCATCTCCATCTTCTCACCTCCATTCCGAAGCCATGCCGAAGCTTTCCTCTACCCGACGTCCTCCTGCATCTCACCTCCATCGTCCTACTCCTCACCTCCTTCATCCGAGCTTCCGTCAGGCACCGTCGTCTCACCGAATAGTCGATTCGAGAGATTTCCTCTTAACCCCCTCTCTTTTTATACTTTATAGTTGATTGTAATAGACATTGAAGTGATATCTATACCATTTTTGTTCCATCTCTATCTTGTGATTCATTTTCTTGTTTTCTTCTTACAAAAATATAAAAAAAATAACTAAACCCCAAAACTTCAAAAAGAAATAAAACGAAGCACGATTTTCAGTTAAAGTAAACGTCGCCTCCCTGTGTTCGATCCAGGACTCCCTTCAAGTTTCAGTATGAATTTTATTTGATCGACGTATTTTGCAACTACAATGATGGGTTACTTGTGACCCCGATTTTAACATGCAAAACACGTGCGACCAAAGCGCGTTCAAACTCTTTGAGTCCATGAGTGAGAACTCACTCAACAATGCCTCCATGACCCAATTTAATCGATCTAGTCAAGCTCATGGTGGGATCTATGAGGTACAAGCAAATTATGGAATGGTTGACATGGACATTATAGCCAAAAAGTTGGATCGAGTTGAATTGGTGGACAAAAAGATTGATGAGCTGCTAAACCAGACCAGGAGCCTGCTACAAGCCCTCTCCCTAGCAAAGGGAGCTCACAATGTAGACTTAGTGCAGCCAATGAGCCAATGCACCTGGAACAACCCCTGACCATGTTCTAGGGAGGGACCTTTGCTCCCTCAACCCTTGATTACTCTCTTCCCTCCCCCTCGTCACCTTCTATCTTTGAAGATGTCCAAACTATCCAAGGTTGCTCCAAACCTGACCCCTTCTCCAACACCTACAATGACGGATGGTGTAATCACCTAAATTTCACCTGGAAAAACCAAAAACCAAACCAATTCCAGAACCAACCCAGGCCAAATCCCCCTCCTATCAGCAAGGTCCATCGGTTAGACCACCCTATAATCAGAATAGGGCAACCCCTCCCCCTCAAAACCAAATGGACACATTGATAAAAATGATGGCTGACATGAATCAAAAACACCAGGAGGAAATGGCCTTAGTGAAGGGACAGTTGAGCCAGCTGTTGGATTGTAAACAACAGGGATCCCTTCCTTCTCAGCCACAATCGAACCTGCAAAATGTGATTAACAGAGGCCCCAATTCGTAAGGGTTCCAAGGCAATCCCGGACATGCCCACATAGTCTAGCAAGCCCCATAAACACCCCCTAGGTTTGGTGCTCCTTCTTCCTCTTCTTCTCAAGGATCTACCTATGGTCCCAATGCCTCTGCCAATGTGGTAACCTTGAGAAGTGACACTAAAACCCAGGACCCCAAATGGCCAACCCCTCCCATGATCTCACTTCCTGAGATACCTAAGTTTGAGGGTGAGTAGGAGGAACCCAAGGACATGGAGACTGACCCGATTCAAACCCAAACACCATACCTTGAGGCCTTAAAGAAAAGGAAGAAAAAGAAAGCTGTAGTTGAGAATGAGGAGCTGTTGAAGATTTTCAAACAAGTCCAAATTAATATTCCACTCCTCGAAGCAATTAAACATATCCCAACTTATGCTAAGTTCTTGAAGGATGTCTGTACGCCGAAGCGTAAGCCAAAAACCCAAGCACCTAGGAAGGTAGTGCTCTCAGAACAAGCTAGTTCAGTGATATTAAGTTTCCTACCTCCCAAACGAACTGACCCAGGAGCACCCTTGATTTCTTGTAATATCAAGGACATGACATTTGATAGAGTGCTCTTGGACTTAGGTGCTTCTATCAACCTCATCCCGACGACCCTGTATCACCAGTTTGGATTTGGAGAATTGAAACCCACACCTGTGACCATCCAATTGGCTGATAGATCTGTGAAAACCCTGAAGGGGGTAGTCGAGGACATAATTGTTCAGGTCAAGGACTTCTACTTCCCGATCAACTTTTTGGTTCTCGACATGGAAGTCCCCGAACAATTACAAAACACACCTATCATCTTGGGCAGCCTTCTTAGCTACAGCTAAATCAAACATTGATTGCGACACGGGATGTATGGAAATCGCCTTTGGCAACAAGAAGATGCAGTTGGATATCTTCAGGGAAGCCAAGTCTTTTGATTGTAACTGGATTGAGGAGCACGATCCCATGGAACCCCTGGTGGAAGAATGCCTCACCCTTACCTCTTCAATAAGCCATCTGACTCAACCAGCCAATGACTACCCTGACCCACCCCAGCCTATGGAGGTTGACATTTGTAGAGCTGATTACCTTCCACAAGCTTCATTTGAGGAGATTGATGTTGATCAACTCCCACCTTTCCCTTACCCGTCAAATGTTGCCCCGCCTACACCTGAACTGAAACCGTTGCCCGATAATCTCAAGTATGTCTTCCTTGGACCTAACCAGACCTTCCCTATGATCATTAATGCCCATTTAACTAGGGAACAAGAGCTTAGGTTGATTGCAACCCTCTTTGAACATCGAGCATCCATTGGATGGACAATTTCTGACTTGAGGGGAATTAGCCCCACCTATTGCACTCACAAGATCTATTTGGAAGATGGGGCTTGACCTCCCCGCCAGATGCAAAGGCGATTGAACCCGAATATGTGAGAGGTCATTAAAAAAGAGATAATCAAGTTGCTTGATGTAGGTATCATTTACCCAATTTTCGATAGCCCCTGGGTGAGCCCCACTCAAGTGGTACCCAAGAAAGCTAGGCTCACCGTGGTCACCAATGACCAAGGCGAATCCATCCCCACCAGCACCGCTACCACATGGCGGGTGTACATCGAATATAGGAAGCTTAATGAGGCCACCAAGAAATATCATTTCCCTCTGCCATTCATTGACCAGATTCTCGAGCGATTGGCAAGGCTGAAATATTTTTGCTCCTTGGATGGATATTTAGGATAAAAACAAGTTGCTATTGCACTGGAAGATCAAGAGAAGACCACATTCACTTGTCCGTAAGGAACGTTCGCATTTTCTCGTATGCCATTCGAGTTATGCAACGCACCTGCTACCTTTCAGCATTGCATGCTAGCCATCTTTTCAGAGATGGTGGGTAAATACCTGGAGGTCTTTATGGATGATTTCTCCGTGTTCGAGAATTCATTCAACCATTGTCTTAGCAATTTGGAGAAGATCCTAAAGTGATGTATCAAGGTCAACCTAGTTTTAAGCTGGGAAAAGAGCCATTTCATGGCTTAAGAAGGGATTGTCTTCGGTCACATTGTCTCGCATAGGGGCATTGAAGTAGATCAAGCTAAGGTTGATTTAATTTCCAAACTTCCACCTCCTAGCTTGGTCTACCAAATCTGATCTTTCCCAGGACATGTTGGCTTCTATAGAAGGTTCATTAAAGATTTCTCCAAACTCTCTGATATGAAATACGCGTGATTTGTAAAAGCGGGTTTTTAACGTCGTTGTAACATGCGAATTCGCATATGCTTTTAAATTTATATCCTAGATAGGAGAGTATCTAGGGTCATCCAAAGAGGCAAAAATTATAATTCAATTCTCTTGCTAAAAGCACATCTCAACTTTCTTTTGGTATTTTAAATATATATAATTTTTTTGTGTTTTGAAATAATACGGGCAAAGTGCAAATTGTGACAAAAGAGTCCTAACACCTAAAATGCTAAGCTGAAACTTAAGAGATTAAAAAGTCCACTACCTAAGCTCACTCTAGGAAAGTGGAGGCCTAGAGTAATTAAGGAGTGGAAGTAGAATAAATGCTAGAACTACAGTAACAATTGCAACAGAAAATTAAAAAGAAGGCAAATTGATTAACTCGAATTTGTGTTCCTTTTCCAAGACAAGTAGAGGAATGCTTCTACTAGAAATAAAAAAATTTAAAAGAAATAAAAGAAACACAAATCCTCTTGCAAAAATTGGTGAAGGGAGTCTTCTTGCTCCAAGCCTAGCTGCTCCTTGGCTTGAAAAGAGGGCCTCCTCCTTCCTTGAGAGCTCCTCCAAGGTGGGTGCTATCACCTTCAATGCTCTCCTCCAAGGGGTAGGCGTGCACCACCTTGTAAAGCTCCTCCAAGGTGGCATGGACCACCTTCAAGATCTCCTCCAAAGATCTTCCTTGCCTGGCTTCTTTTTTGGCTGGCGTGGGCACAAGAGAGAAGGGAAGAGGGGAAGGCACCAAGGGGACAGAATATCCCCTTAATCATCTTCTTCTTCTTCTCTCTTGGGTGTGGGCTTATAGGTAGAATATGAGAGTAAAATTGCTAGCCAAGGATGCCTTGAATGGTGGTGGGTAGTGGTCTTTTTATAGGGTAGGATAGGGGGTTAAGGTGCCCCTTGAAATGGAGGGCTAAGATGGAAGGATGGAGGTGGTTAGTGATCCTATGGCCAAGGGCATTTGGCGCCAACCCAAGGGACTCCTAGGGGGTGGTTATGGGTGGTGGCACCCCTTGAAGTTGGTGCCAAAATAGCTTCTAGAAGGGGGTCTTAGGTGGCGCCAAGAAAGGTTCTAGAAGGAGGGGGTATGTCGAGGGTGGAGATGGGTTTAAGGGGAAATGTGTGGTGGAGATGAAGGGGATTTTTGGAGGGAAAAGTGGCACCAACAAGGGGGTAGTTAGGGTGGTTTTGGTGCCACTTTTAGGTGTCTTTTGGAGGTGGTGGGTAGGATAGGTTGGCGCCAAGTAGGTTAGCTTATGTGGAGCTTAGGTGGAGCTAGTTGGGTGGAGTTGTTAGGTGGGTTTTTGGGGTGGTATAAGCCAAGGAAGTTGGAGCATAGCTAAGCTAAGCTAAGCTAATCTAGCTTAGCTAATGGAGGAGTAGAGGAGGAGGTGTTGGAGCTAGGGTTTGGAGGGAGGAGCTGGTTCTGAAGAATCTAGAGCTGAAGTGGAGCAGGTAGCTGCTGAAGAGGTCAACATAGGGCTACTCTAGCTGGCTTAGCTTGCTATTTCTTTGCTAGCTACTAAGCCAAGCTAAAGAGAGCTATCTTCTATTGAATGGAGCTGAGGTGAGCTGGGTCTGGTGCTCCCGGGGAGGATTGAGCTGGTTGAGACAACTAAGGTAGCTTAGCTCAATTAGCTTGAGCTAAGCTAGGTCCCCAGGAGCTGGACTTGAGCTTCCTGAGCTGGGATGAGTTCTTCTTCAGCTAACTGGAGTTGAGTGGAGCTAGATGTAGCTGGATCTGAGCTGGGGTGAACTCCTATCAACTCAGCTGAGCTAGCCAGAGCTCCCAGTGGACTAGTGGGAGCTGAGATCAGCTAGACTCAGCTAAGTTGGGCTGGATCTGAGCTGACTTAAGCTAGGGTGAGCTAAGATAAACTCTCTTGAGCTGCCATTCAGCTAAGATTAGCTGAATGGAGCTGGGATGAGCTAACCCTAGTTCAAGTGAGCTAGGTTCCAACTGTGGTGAGCTAGATCAAGCTGAGTTCCAGCTAGTCTGAACTCCTTCTTCACCAATTGCCTTCTTGAGTGCTAGGGTTTTAGGGATCTGTATATCTGTTCATCCCTAACACTCACAAAAACACATTAAAACAACAAAAGAAAATGAATGCATGCCTAACCTAGTTAATGCCTAAATGCAGCCCAAAGACCCATTTGCGGAGTAAAATCCTAAGAGCTAGGTTTGTTTTAATACATAAGAATGATGATGAACTGGCGTTTGTCACTCTCTAAACCCTTGACTGACCTTCTAGCCAACAATCCCCTTTTTCACATGACACCTGATTACATCAAGGCTTATAACACTCTTAGGGAAACAGTCTCCACTGCACCTATTTTACAACCCCCAGATTGGTCCCAGGACTTTGAGATTATGTGAGATGCATCTGATTTTTCCATCGGCGCTATCCTAGGACAAAGAAGAAAAAGAGACCCATGATGATCTACTACGTGAGCAAGACGTTGGATGAGGCTCAACGGAATTATACTATCACAAAAAGAGAACTGCTCGACGTAGTCGTTGGATTAGAAAAGTTTCGATCATATCTTCTGGGATCCCACGTGACAATTTACACAGACCACTCGGCTATCCAGCATTTGTTGACCAAAAAGGATGCTAAACCCAGGCTTATCAGATGATCCTGCTCTTGTAGGAATTTGACCTGGAAATACATGACAAAGCCGAGTCCAAGAATGTCGTAGCCGATCACTTGTCCAAACTCCACCTGGACCACATTGGACCCTCACTACCCTTAACTGACACGTTTCCTAATGAACAACTTCTAGCCATGCAAGGAAGATAGCTACCCTAGTATGTAGACTTCATCGACTATTTGGTGATACGATAGACTCCACATGGCTGGTCCAGATAGAAACGGGATAAGTTCTTAGCTGAAGCCAAGTACTATTTCTGGGATGATCCCATGCTGTTTAGACTCTGTGCCGATCATATCATTAGGAGGTGTATCCCTGAGGAAGAAGTCCAAAGTGTGCTATCCTTTTGTCACAACCAAGCCTATGGTGGCCACTTTTCAGGGAAGAAAATGGCTGTAAAGGTTTTGCAGTCCGGATTTTATTGGCCCTCCCTATTCAAGGACGCACACAACTTTGCTAAGACTTGCTTTCGCTACCAGATATTAGGGACTATGACCAGAAAGGACATGATGCCCCTCCAACCCATTCTAATTGTCGAAATCTTTGATGTTTGGGGCATCGATTTTATGGGTCCCTTTCCACCATCCAACGGCTTTGAGTACATACTAGTCTCAGTAGACTATGTCTCGAAATGGATCGAGGTCGATGCCACCCAAAGATGTGATCATAAGGCTGTCATGAACTTTGTTAAGCAAAACATCTTCTCGTGATTTGGGATACCAAAGGCCATGATCAGTGATGGTGGGAGTCACTTTATTCATGCCCAATTCCGTGCCTTGCTTAGAAAATACAGGGTTACTCACCGCATTGCCACCCTGTATCACCCGCAAACAAATGGGTAAACTGAGGTCTCCAATAGGCAGATCAAGAATATTCTGCAAAAGACTGTGAGACCTGACCGGAAGGATTGGTCCACACGAATGGATGATGCCCTTTAGGCATATAGGACCACTTTTAAGACCCCAATAGACATGTCGCCTTATCTCCTGGTCTTTGGCAAAGCTTGCCACCTTCCGATCAAGTTGGAATAGTAGGCTTACTGGGCTATTAAGCAGTGCAACATGGATCCTCAGTTAGTCGGAGCACAGAGGACACTCCAACTCTCCAAGCTCGAGGAAATCCATCGGGACGCGTATGAGAATAGTTGACTTTACAAAGAAAAGATGAAAGTCGTCCACAATTGACACATCCATAGGAAAACCTTCGAGCCCAACCAGCAAGTCTGGCTTTTTGATGCCTGGCTTAAACTTTTCCCTGGGAAGCTAAGATCAAAGTGGACAAGACCATATCAGGAGGTCAAACCATATCCCAATGGGGCGGTTGAAATTGTAGATCCTAACACTGGGCAAACCTTCATAGTAAACGATCAGAGATTAAAACATTTTCTTACCCAGGTTCCACCAAAGGAAGTCATTGAGGGTTGACACAGAGCTTCGCTCAGCTGGAAGCAATAAACTCAACGCTTCCTAGGAGGCAACCCAGAAGATTCAGACTGATCGGGTAAATTGTGACACTCAAGTGATTTCTTATTGTACCCCCGTTGCATACATTTATTTGCCAATGAGGACATTATCTCACTTAAGCATGGGAGGGTGGTAATTCACATTCTCTGAGTTTATATTATCATCCTAAATTATAATAAAATAATAATAATAATAATTAGGAAGAAGAACTTAGGCATTAGGAGCTTGTCAACTGTGGGAAATAATATGAGAAGAATCTAGACACTTAGACTTTTCAGGCCTTCAGGCTTAATCAGCCCAAGTATCCACTAAAATGCAGATTTAACCTCAAATCCTCGCAACCTTAATTTACATTAATCTGATCAATAAAGTAAGGTGATAAGTATACAACTTATCAACCCGCCCACTGACTCGAAGGGACTTTTAGTCTAAGCATCTGCACACATTTTTGCACTGACTCACTCCATAGAGATTCTAATAGAAATTGGGTAGCTAATGAACCTTCTAGGGTGGTATGGCTGACAAGTTGATGTGGGTAACAGCCCATTGGCTGGTTGTCTAGAGCCCAGCCATAGGACCACTTTCTTTTATTTCCTCTAGGTAAAACTGAGATCAAGGAAGCCACCTACTAAACAACAAAACAAAAAGAAAAGAAAAGAAGAGAAAGGGAGAAATAGAAAAATAGAAAAAGAAAAAAAAGAAAAAAATAAGCCACACTTCACCACACAAGTATGGCTGGCAAGTGGTCGTGGGTAACAGCCCATTGGTCGCTTGTCCAGAATCCAGCTCACTAAATGCACAAAAAGTCCAAAACACTTAAGGAAGAAGCGGGGAAGTAGAGCAATCAGGGGTGATATACATTGGAAACACCTTTGTGTTGACCCCATGCAAAATAAAAGTAGGGAGAAAGCTACTAATCGGATAGATACACCTTCAGGCAAGCATTTCCTTTTCTAGTCACCTAGGGGCGTAGAAACCCAAAGTCTACTTCAATTACCATTGAGTGAGTATCACAATATTCACATCAAGATGCTTAGCTCTTAGAGTCTTTTTCGAGTTATGGGTGGGTTGGGTAGCCGTAAAAAATTACCGACACACTCTCAACTCCAAAAATCCAAAAAATGAGAAAAGATGAAAAAGAAATATATATATATGTACCTGTAAAGCGAGGATTTGGGCGGTTCGCATTTTGGCAAACACACAGGTGCTGTTTAGTCTCTGTAAATCAGGCTCTTAGTATATTTCCTCCCATTAACAAGCAACAAATGTCTAAGTAATCAATTCCTAATTCTGATTGAAAATAATGGCTAGGATAAACCTTGCTAGGGACTAGCAAGGGATGAGCATGAGGGTATGATAACTCCACATTCAATGATGGTAAGTCCATCAACTAGGGTGAGTTTTGAGGATATATGCACACTAATAACATGTCATGATAGGCATAGGAGCATTGCATGCATTCCAAGTTAAGATTCCTTATGAATCAATGTTTAATGGCCATATGTACAAGTGTGTATTAAAATAGTCCTTAGATGAGCAATCGGACCACACGGATGGACTCAGATTGACGAATCGAGTCCAACAAACTTGAAATCACTCAAATCCGACATCCAGAACTCCCTCGATCGGCCCAAGAAGCTCTAGCTGTTGATCATCAAATCAATGACCCATAGGCGGCCATGTGGCAGCATCCAATGTGCCCTCACCTGTAGCGTACCACCTCTTCTTCGCGCTCAGCAGCCTTAATGATTGCGCAGCAATCATAGGTCTTAATTGACCTAGATTAAGCTAGGACTTAGCATAAGTTAGGGTTATTCAGGCATGCATACGCATTATCTGCATCCTTATTGCTTTCCTTTAGCTATGCATAAATAATGTTATAATGTGCTGATTAAGTCCATTATGTCGATTGCAGGCAATAAGCAGGATCTAAAGCTGGATCAGGAATAACGGGAGTTGCAGCAGAGTGAGAGCAGAAGGCTTAGTTTAGATATAGGAACAATAATGTAAGGGATTAAAGTTTTTTATTCTATTAAGTATGAATAAAGCAGTAAAATGAGAAGAGCTTAGGTCCATCCTAGCCCTAGGATAGCCTAGAGACTTCCCCAAGCCTTAGCCACCCTTAGATTAGGTCACAACACCTTAGGAAGCCTTAAAACCCTAGTTCCAGCCCTTATCTGGACATCCAGATAAGTTATAGGACGTCCAGGACCCTTAGCCATCTCCCACACACCTCAAACCTACTTTTGCAGTGTTATTAGATGTCCAGACACTTTGTCGAACGTCCAATTTCTGCAGAGTACCCAAAATAGAACCCTGATTTCCCCCTGACTCAAATTGGATGTCCAGAACTGAAGTCTGGACTTCTGATTTTTGAGTATAAGTTGTCTGATCCTATTATTGGACATCTGATGCTGGTCTCCAGTCCCTGTTTTGATATTCAAGTCTTGATCTTGGATCTCTAGCTCCCTAGATCTAATCCCAACCCCATAGGAACCTAAACTAAGGTGTCCTAACCCTAGTACATCACCTCTAAACCTACCTAAGGACCTAATTAGGTCCTCACCAAACCCAATTGACTTAGATCAAAGTCAATTACCTTCACCTAAGTCAATTGGACTCATTGAGTCCAATTGAGCTTAGATCTCAACCCACACAAGTTCAATTGGACTTAGTGAGAGTCCAATTGACCTAAACCTAACCTAATTGAGTTATTTCACTCTCAATTAGGTTCACACTCATTCAATTAAACTTAGGTTAAGTTTAATTGCATTTTCCCCTTAGCAATTAGGGTTTGTAACCCTAAAATCAAGACCTACACCTACACAAACCCCTTAGGACCTACCCTAAGCCACCTAGCCATGTAGAGCACGACCACACACACACACACACACACACACACCCATTCACGCACACACTTCTCTAGAATTCTCTAGAGATCTCTTGAGATGGCACCACCTCTTGGTTGCCAAATTTAGCAACCAAGAGGCATTCAAATTGAGATCCACAATTTTTGGATCTCAAAAACTACCTCCAACCCCATGTGGCCGGCCACTCTTGGACTCTCTCTAGAGAGTTCCACACCTCTCTAGAGAGAATCCATTAGATCTATAAAAAGACTCCATGGGTGGCCATTTGCTCCCATTCACATCCCTTGGCTTCCATTGGCACCACTCACCTCATTAGCTCCATTCACGCCACCTCCACTTAGCTAGCCACTCCACCTCCACGAGCTCACTACCACCATCATGGAGGATATCATGCCGGGATGCTGGATCACTCCTCCCTCTCTCCAAGGATCGGCCTAAGCTACATTGGCCGCTCCTCATTCTCCTCCCGACCACTCCAAGGCCATCGGGGACCGCCCCTGAATGCCCTTTATTAATGCCCTTTATTCTTCTAGATTTAATTCATGCTCTACATACTTTTTATTGCTTTTATTACTGCTTAATAGAGTAGTCTTACTTCTCCCCCAATGATGCATGCAAAATCCCCTCGTAGATTCTTGTATGCGATCGTTTTCTGGTAGCTAGATTTACATTTTTAAGCATTCATGTACAAGCTTTCCTATACCTTCTATGTTGCAAACACTCCCTTGAATGAATAGAAGATATATTTATATATATATATATATGTGTTGAGAATCACCATGAGCTTATTGCAATATCTTTTGAGTGATTAATGTTGCCTGTTTTCAATTCCTGATATACTTGCAACTAAGCATGTCGTACTTCAATACATAATAATCATAAATCGACGTGTGATTTTAAACGAGGTAGAGCGGCAAAAAGATTGATTTCAAACGTAAATCAAATGCCTCCCAGAGATGAACGACCGGGACTCAAAGTTTCGTTATCTTTAGAAATCATTTTTTGACGAATGTTTTTGCTCGACTATACTATAATTCCGATGAATTTCAAAATGCACGAGAATGGTCCCTGTCACTTAAGCCATCTGATCTGCCGATAGAACAGTTGAGAATTCTCAACCTTCGCCCGCACGAACTCCTCACCTGCATGCCCTCGCAACCTCAGCTTCAGATCCTGACCGTTGGATTTCCATCCAATAGTCAACACCTCCCCATGCCTAACCTCACTTCCGCACAAACCAACAGAGGCAATGCAGCGGTCCGCACCTCATCCGTGAGCAAAGAGTGCCAGTTCGAGCCGTGGCGGGGCTCCAATTGGCAGCAGAATCACACGTGGACAAAAATTGAGTCATTAATGCAAGATCCGATGGCAAGGCTCACGCCACGCGATGCAGCGAATGCGCGCGGATGATCACGCACGCGATAACACATGAGGTGCGCGCTCCACAAGCGCGATCTAAACTAGTGTTGCAGGCGAAATCTCAACTGTTCGATCTTCGATCGAATGGCTCACAGTGCGAGCATGCGGATCATGGGCGAGGCTTGAGAAGAAGAAGCACACATGCCTTTGTCGGATCGGCGGCCAAAGGGCTTCAATGACGTTTTTGGAAGGGGTTTAGCGATGTCTTGGACGTTGCTATACCCGCTTACGTCAATTAGAAGCCCTTTTCTCCTATTTAAACCCCTTCAACCACCCCATTCAAAGGCATTCAATACACACACACCTTCCACCCAACTCCTAGCTGCTTAGCTTCACCAAGCATTCCACATACACCTTGTAGTTGTCAAGTGTTGAACGTCGGAAGACTATGCTATTGGAGTTGGTTTTGAAAACCTGTCGTTGTAGTTCGAGTAGCAAAGAAATCCATTCAAAAAATAAAATTTATACCGAAAAATCTATAAAGAAATCCTGGGTCGAACTCAGGGAGGCTATGTCGATCAAAATTCACAATTATATTTTTTTTTGCATGTTTTTGTTTAAAGGGCAGAATAATCACACTGAAAAGGAATCAATATAGACAATAAGAGAGAGAGAGAAAACATTCACTTGATATTGCAAAATATTTTTACAACTAAGAAAGTAAGAAAAGATTACACTAGAAAGTGAGAAATTATTACAACTAGAAAGCAGGAAAATTCTACTCTAGAAAGCAGGAAAAAGAATGGGAGACAGAAGTTATCCTCCTCGACGATCGCCTGGAAGATGAGCCAGATTGGACAATGCCTAGAAGACAAGGAACGGAGCAGGAAGAAGGAGGTCGAAGCAGGAGGAATGGGAACGAGGCAGCACATCATCGTCGTCGCGGGATCCGCTTCCAGAACGGGGGCGAAAACTTGATTTTAGCTCTTAAGGAGCATCCCGAGTGTGGGACAGGCTTCTCTTGAGCTTTGGAGAGGGAGAGAAGAGAAGGAAAGGATGAGAAATCCGTATGGAGGGGGTCACCTTTTATAGTTGCAAGGAGTGGGGGCATTTTGGACATTACAACTTGAAAAATATTAATTCAGGACCTTTAGTGACAGATTTATCCGTCACTAAAGGCTTGAACGTGGCCGACACACACACCGCTCATGCACCCCCTCGCCTTCGAGCCCTTCAATGCATGCACACGTTTGCACGCTCTCAGTAGTCCGATCAAGAGATCGGACGACTTAAAGTGGCTACGCTTGCATTGCACGCCTGTGTGCAATCACACGTAAGCGTCCCGCGTCTAATCGTGCATGGGTGCTATCGTTCGCTTTCCCCCACTGGATCTGCATCACGCGACTCTGATTGCATGCCCACATGTTGCAGATGTGGGCTCGATCGTGCTTCACGCACTCGCGTAGTGCCCTCGACCACTGCACTACTGCAATGAGTTATCGCGTGGAGGTTTTAAGGTGCGAGCATCTGTGGCTGTTGGATGGTGATCCAACGGTCTAGATCCATCATGCAGGTGAGGAGAGAGAGAGGATGCGGCAATCTTATAGATTTGGCTGGGCCGATTTAGGCGACTATGATGGCACCACGTGGCACCATCTAGGCCGTCCATCTTCTGAGTGATGTAGATGGTGCCACGAGTGTCGGATTGGATCGATTTTCACACCATTAGGCTGCGATCGTCGATCCAAACCCATCCGTGTGGTCGGATTTGTCATATGAAGTGTGGATTAACACCATATTAGCCCTTGATCTTTAGGGTTCCTCAGTCTCTATCTGGTGCTACGGATGTCCGATTAAGGCAATCTTGGAGTCATTGAACTCCAATCGTCGCCTTGATCAGATCCATACGGTTGGATCTTCGATCTGCGGCCTTAATAAAAAGTCACCCTGTTCCTGACCATAAAAAGGAGACAATTACTATACAATTTATACAACTTGATCTAAATGCATGATTATGCATGGTATGTACTATTTACAATGTATGCTGCTAATGTGACATTAAGAACATGCATTAATAAACATTTTAGGTTAATCAGATGTATGCACATCACACCCCCATGCCTATCTTTTGCTAGTTCCTAGCAAAAGCTACATGCTATTTATAAAAGAATTAGGTTGGATTACTTGGGCATAAATCATTTTCAACATTAAGAATTTTTTTACACAGGATCTGAACTTTTAAAGACACAACAATGCCCGGGTATCTGCCAAAATGCAGACCACCTCAAGCCTTCGCCTTATTCAAAGAAAAATCTCTTTTTCTCTTTTTCTTCTTTTCTAATTTTTTTTGGATTTTTGAGTTTAGGGTTAAAGAGTGGCTTTCTACGGCCACTCAACCCACCCAAGATTTGATGAGAACACTAAGTTATAAGCTTCTTATTGTGCATGTGATAGACTCGTTGATCAGCAATTAGAATGGACTTCGGGTTTCTACGCCTCTAGGTGACCTTAAAAAGTGAGTTCTACCTAAAGTGTATCTTTACGACTGATAGCTTTCTCCCTACTTTTATTTTTATGGGGTCAACACAAGGGTGAGTCCAGTGTATATCTCCCTGGCTTATTCTATTTCTCTGCTTCTTCCTAAGTGTTTTGGAAATTTTTAGTGCATTTCTTGAGCTGGATTCTGGACAACCGGTCGATGAGTTGTTACCACCAACAACTTGCCAGCCATACTCGTGCGGTGAAGTGTGGCTTATTTCTTTTGTTTTCTTTTTTTTCTTTCTTTTCTCCTTTTTATTTTTCTTTTTCTTTTTTGACTTTCTTTTGCTTTTTAAGTAGGAGGCTTCCCTAGTCTAAGATTTACCTAAAGGCAGCAAGAAGAGAATGGTCCAGTGACTGGGCTCTAGACAACCTACCTATGGGCTATTACCCACGATAACTTGCCAGTCATATCACACTAGAAGGTCATTAGCTACCCAATTTCCGTTTAAACCACCAAACGATGAGTTAGTGACAAGATACTGTGTAGATGCTTAGACTTAAAGTTCCCTCAAATCAGAGGGCAGGTTGACAAGTCGTGTACTTATCACCCAAATTTATTTACTCAAATTAAAATAGAATTCAGGATGGCGAGGACTCGAAAAACAAATCCACATTTTAGTGGATACCCGGGCTGATTAAGCCCAAAGACCTGAAGGGTCTTAGTGTTTAGATCCTATTGTAATATTTCTTAAGATTGAAAGGTCCTACTGTCCCAGTATTCCTTCCTAATTCAAATTTTTTTACGTATATATAAGAAGCAAAATAGAATTTATAAAAATTTCACAGAGCTGACAAAATGATTCAGAAATGAATCCACCCCCCCATGCCTAGCTGATGCAATGTCCACATTAAGAATAAAAGACATGAAAAGAAGGGCAGAGTACAGAAGATATCACCTGAATATGAAGCTCAAGTCAGCTCTGAGTCAGAATATACAATTGTCGAGTTTAGTGCCGTCAGCTAGGCGAAATCCAGCCAAAGAAGTCACAACATGGCTAGAGCAACCATGTCTGAGACAGGTTCTGGAATAGTACAGTCAATAACAAGCTTCAGACGTTGACCATTGACTTTGAATGAATTACCCGTCTTCGGGTTAGAGATCTGAACAGCTTCGTTTGGAAATATCTGGTCGATAATGTATGGGCCGTTCCATTTCGACTTAAGTTTGACAAGAAAGAGCTTAAGTCGAGAATCAAATAGCCAGACCTTCTGGTTTGGCTCAAAGCTCTTGTGGGAAATCAATTGGTCATGTAGAGCTTTGGTCTGAGCCTTGTAGATCTTGGCATTCTCATATGCATAATTTCTAAGCTCCTCCAACTCAGATAGTTGGAGTTTCCTAGTCTTTCCAGCTAAACTCAGATCTACATTGCACTGCTTCATTGCCTAGAATGCCCTATGTTCAATTTCTACAGGTAAATGGCATGCCTTTCCATACACTAGACAAAACGGAGACACCCTTTCCATACAACAGAGACATCCGAGAAGGGGTCCAGATGTCTGACAGACAGTCCAGACGTCTCAAAAGGCACAGGATAGAATGGGTCTTTACATCATAACAAACTTAAAGGAAGTTTTGTCCCCGCAACTTGAGCTAGCTAGGGTGCGGAAAGGAAAAAAAATACGCATAACAAACTTAAAGAGGACCAAAGCCGGTCTGAAAAGACTTACCCTCAAAAAGCTCCGAGTACCGCTCTCGCATCGCCGCCTCAGGCTCCCAGGTAGCCTCCTCCTACCTCTGGCTCCTCCACAAGACCTTCACCAGGGGTACCTGCTTCCATCTCAAACTTCGAACGGCTCTATCTAGTATCTGCACTGGTCTCTCGAGGTAGGTCAGGTAATCACCCACCTTGACGCTCTCGTGGCACAGAACGTGACTGGGATCGGTGATGTACTTCCTGAGGTTGGAGACATGGAACACATCGTGCACACCAGAAAGCTGGGAAGGGTAAACCTGTAAGCAACTGGTCATACCCACTCCAGGACCTCAAAGGGCCCCACAAATCTCGGCGCAAGCTTCCCTTTCACCCCAAACCGCTGCAGGCCCTTCATGGGAGAAACACGAAGAAAGATGTGATCCCCAACCTCGAACTGCACCTCCCTGCGCTTTCGATCAGCATAACTCTTCTATCTGCTCCTGACAGTGTGAAGTCATCTATGAATCTACTCTATCACCTCCTAACTCTGTCGGATCAGCCTGGGGCCAACCTCCTACTTGGTCCCCAACTCAAGGGTGCGGTACACCTCCATCCGTACAACGCCTCGTAGGGTGCCATGCCGATATTCGAGTGATAACTGTTATTGTATGCGAACTTTGCCAGGGTAAATGCTCCTCCCAGGTACCCCTCCAGTTCAGTACACAGGCACGTAAAAGGTCCTCAAGTGTTTTCATCGTGCGCTCTGACTGTCCGTCCGTCTGGGGGTGGTACGCCATACTGAATCTTAACTGTGTCCCCAAGGCCTGCTGAAACTCAGCCAAAAATTGGGAAGTAAAATGGGTATCTCGATCGGATATAATCTCATGTGGAACTCTATGCAGACGTACCACATCACGAATATACCTCTCTACCAACTACATTGGTCCCAAGGTGACTCAGATCGGCAAGAAACGTGTCATCTTCGTCAATCTGACTACAATCACCTAGACTGCATCATGTCCTTGTTGGGTAACGGGCAAGCCCATCACCAAGTCCATGGTGATTCTCTCCCACTTCCACTCTGGCACAGGAAGTGGCTGCAATGGCCCTGCAGGCCTCTAATGCTCGGCCTTCACCTGCTGGCACACCAAACACTACTGCACGAACTCACCTACATCCCACTTCATTCCTCTGATGGTGCCACAGGTGTTGGATTGGACCGATTTTCATGCCGTTAGGCTGCGATTGTCAATCCGAACCCATCCTGTGGTCAGATTTGTCGTCTGAGGTGTGGATTAACATCATCTTAACCCTTGATCTTTAGGGTTCCTCAATCTCTATCTGGTGCTACGAATGTCCGATCAGGGCAATCTTGGAGTCATTGAACTCCAATCGTCACCCTAATCAGATTCATACGATTGGATCTTCTATCCGACGCCCTGATAAAATGTCGCCCTATCCCTGACTATAAAAAGGAGACAATTACTATACAATTTATACAACTTGATCTAAATGCATGATTATGCATGTTATACACTATTTACAATGTATGCTGCTAATGTGGCACTAAGAACATGCATTAATAAATATTTTAGGTTAATCAGATGTATGCACATCATCAAGCCACCGACGGAGCCCTCCACTGTCGTGGCTGCCTTGCCTCCTCCTCTCTCTCTCTTTACCCTAGTTTTATATTACTTTTGTTTAAGCTTTTAGATATTATTGTATTTGCAAACAAACTCAAGTTGCATGCTAAATGTTGATGTTGATGTTGTTTCTTATATAGCTCCCATCCTGTTCGAATGAATGTCATGATTTAAAGACAAACTCTAATGCTACTCTCTCTCTCTCTCTCTCATTTTCTTACAAGCAAACCAAACTTTCTATGATAACTAAAAGCAACAAAGCAATCCGATTTCACGCCTCTTCGTGTTCGACACTTGGACTCACCAAATCCAATCTTTAATTAAAACCGACTTCGCGAACGCATGCTATAATGACACAATTGAACAACCGCATCCCACGCACGTCAGGGGGTCATGGTGACTCCAAGATACGCATTGGAGCCTCTCAAACTCTACGAATGCTTCGCGTGTTTGTCTCTAAATTAGGCAAGAGGAAGCAGATCAGAATGTAAATAATGGGAATCTTAATGGTAAAATTGTAATTTGACACTTCTGATGGAGAGTCATAACTTACCACATCAAAGTACATCTCAACACAATTCTAATGGCATGTTATTTACTGAAAATGAACTTCGATTGCTCCCGAAATTAATCAAACAAAGCTACAGCTATTAGGGACCCAAATGTAATATTAAAAATTTAATATTTAATAACCTCAAGTTTTCCAAAACAAAAGCCCTCCTCTTCTTCCTCCCTTGACTCCATTATTCCTCCCTCGCACATTATTCACGCATGACTTGCAGTCCATGCATGGCTGTTCCTCTCGCCGGCACTCCACCCTTGCTGGCCACTGATGGTCGACTTTTCGCTTAGCATTATAGTATTTAAGTGGTGGAAAAATCAACTAATCAAAACCAATGAAAATAACCACTCGCAGAAGAGCGAGTCGTGTCCACAGGGAGGCAATGATGCAATCAATACTTAATTATTTAATGTTATTTTAGATAGTGCGAAATTCCTTTTCAAATTGGACTTAAAATGTGAAGGAAAGTAGATTTGCAATAACCTAAAAAGTTAAGGGTGTAAGTGCAGTTTTCCCTCACAGAAATCCTCAATAAATTTAGGATGAATTAGTGCAATTTTCACGTGATGTGTACTAAAGACAATTAGTACTTACATCCAGTCCAAAATCAATCTTTAAACTAGCCAATATTAATACCATGCAATTAGAAAGAATTGTGAGTGCTTGAATGCAATTCTGCCACAATATAATAATAATAAGAAAAATGAAATTGGTGGCAATGGCATTGAATGTAATTTCTAATTAAGATGGAAACAGAGCTTTCTTCCTTTCTCTTCCTCGTGAGAGAGAGAGAGAACTGCGGGGGTCGATGCAGGGCTCAAGAGGACGGCGAGGTCGAGACCTTTCCGACAGTGGCAGCGGCAGCAGTGGAGGTGGACGGAGGATGCCGGCGGCGGTGGCCAGAGCTCCGGTGATGAGAGTTTCATCATGAGCCATAACTAGCTCATTTTAACCCAATAAAGAAGATAAAAGCTCCTACATAACCTAGAAGAAGGCCTAAATGAAGAAATAAGTGTTCTGAGAAGAAAACATGAAATAAAGGTTAAAACTGCAATTTTACCATTGCATTACATAAACGGAATTTCTCAAAGGCAAAACATAGGTCAAATGGTCAAAATAAGATAAAAAGTGGGTTGAGTCAATCAAAAATGGGTTTATGTGCAATCTAGGTATTAAATGACATTTGGTAACCCTAAAATAGACCCGCTTCAATTAACAAGGTTATCGTCAGGATAAAAATCAAGTAAACCCTCTAGAAATCATGGAAAAATATCCCCGAGGGTTTAGAACACTTAATTTGACCTTTGAAACCCATTTTGACTTAGATTAGGGTCCTAGCTCATTAATTGACCTAATTTGGGTTTTTACGCAAAAAAATCCCATCAAACATGGTCAAACCTAAAATCCAACTTCACCATTGGATTCCTTAGGTCCAAATTAGGTTTGTACCAAAATTTGGACCTAAGGGGAGGTCATCTTGACCTACTTTGCAATTTAGTACATCGAAATCACAATTTGGTCCCTATCTTTTGAAAATCATTGCAGAGAACCTCCTAATTTCCTCGCCACCTTTGAATCAAGTCCTTCCACCATTGTTGGGGCAGAATCCTTCTCCGGCAAGGATTAGAGAGGGAATACTCTCTGATTCCTCAGAGATCCCTCCCAGAAATGGAAGGGAGATTCTCTGAGGAATTCCCTTCCATCTGAGGCCTATCACGATCTCTGATTTGATCCCAATCTCTCATGTGAACGCACGAGGGATTTGGGTATCCACCCACTTTCCTTCTCCGGCGAGCCGTTGGAGATGATTGCGCACCCTCCACGCACTAGAAAGTTCGGCCAGCACCTATAAAAGAATCCCCAAACCCGGCTGCTCAATTTCAGACTTGTCTTGGCGGAGATTCCCCCAAATTTTTTTCTCTTCCATCTCCGGCCAAGGAACCCGCAAGCTCCGGCGACCTCCTCCCCTCCTTCTCGTCGCTCTGCTGCCATACCAGCAGTAGAGTCCACTTCGCCTCTTCCTCCCACGTCACGCAGTACCAAGTGCGCGTTCCCTCAACCTCTTCCTCGTCGCCGCTCTCTCCCTCAGGGTGCTTCTTCTCCGACGACGGCAGCTACGAGCCGTCCACTCCACTGCCTCCTTCTCTCCCACAACAGTCCAGATACGTTCCCCATCTTCCTCTCTCTCTTTTCCCCCTTGCATTTCATTTAATTACCCCTCGACCACGCCTGACCACCGCCATCTTCCATCCCTCCGGCCAACCTCCGGCGAATCGCTCCCATCGCTCCACACTTCCGCACAACTCACCGACCAACTCAGAGGCTCCGCCTCACCACAAGGAACATCCTCCGCCCACCCACTGCTGCTCTACACCCCCTCAACTCTCCCCCGAACACACCCACATCTCCGGTCACAGGACGACCTAGGCACGCATGCCCAGGCTGTCCCATGACCTACTGCACCTTGCACCACCTTCGCCGTGCCACGGCGAAGGTCCCCCGGTGATCTGATTAAGCCGAGAGGCTTGTTTTGTGTTTGATAGTTTTCAAGCCCCAGCCGCCATTGACGACGATTGAAGTAGCTTCCAAGCACGCTCTAGGCTCCATGGCTTCAGCATTTCAGCTGCTGCAGATTGGAGTAAGTTGCGTGCAGGCAGCCAGTTTGCCAGTGAAGAGAGTTGAGGCTGTGGCTGAGTAAAGCGCGAAGAATCGTCCTACGAGCACGCGTGAGAGCAGGGTGGGACTAATAGTCCCACATCGGTAATCTACGAGGCACAGGTACGATTTAAATTGAATTTGTGTTATTCTCTTATCGCCTCCGAACGCACAGGGGTGAGGTCCCTCACCTAACGCTCGCCTCGTCCGTGGTTTCACCTCGCGGATCTGGCGGGATCCGACCCGACCCTATCTGAGCACACCTCGCGCATCACCCTTACGCCGGTGCGCCTGGTCCCAGATATGAAACCCGACCCGATTACCCACGGCTCTGGGAGAGCGTCCTGTGAGTGATTTGTAGAGAGAGAGAGACATGCGGGTAGAGGGAAGGGGGTAGGTTTTGCTGTGTTGTGTGCAGGCAGGCCGAGCACTGAAGATAAGAAGCTCAATCGTAGGAAGGAGAAGAGAAGAAGAAGAAGCTCTGAAGAAAAGGCTGAGCAAGGCAGAAAGAAGAAAGAAGAAAGAAAGGCAAGGCAGAAAGACCAAGGAAGAAAAAGCCTTCGCAGAAGAGAAGAGAAGAGAATCCAAAGAAGAAGAAGAAGACCAAGAAAGAAGAAGAAGACAGAAGAGAAAAGAAGCAAAGGCAGGAAGAAGAAGACCTGTAGATCAAAAGAAAAGAAAAGAAGAGCCTACGTAGAAGAAGAAGGTAGAAGAGAGAAGTAAGGAGGAAGACTGCAGAGAAGGCCAAAATAGAATCAAAACAGGAGGAAGAATAGCTACATTTAAGATATCTGGTATAGAAATCAGATGTCCAATCCTGTTATTTTTGAGCAACTTTTTATAAATCTCTCTTTGAATCAATTGTCTTTCATTTAAAAGTTGTATTCTTTAGTTTTTAAAAGTACTTAGATTGCTCCCTGTGTTCGACCTCGGATACTCCGATTTTCGAGTAAAAAATTCTTTATTTTTTTGAATACTTTTTCGACTATATTACAACGTGTTATTCTTTAAAACCCGATCAAGCGCAATAAACATTTTGGCGCCGTTGACGGGGAGCAACGGTCACTTTTAAAGCTTTTGATTACAACTTTTTGATCCAATATTTGACCTAACTCCTCTCTTTTGTTGTGCTTATTACAGGGATAGCAAAAAGGAAAGAAGAGCAGCTACACAATAGACACCCCAAGGAACAGGTAATTTCCATAAGCCCTCTCTCTTAACTCCCTCAAAATCTGAAAAGAAAAAAAAAGAACAATCAACTTAGGGCTACCTATTTCATATTTAATAACTCATCAAGTTGCCTGATTTTCATTTCAACACATTTTTATCTGCTCATCCAACTAAGGTAACTAGGGCTAAAACTTTCTTGATTGAGCCCTAGGTACTAAATTCTGAGGCAACTAAAGTGGACCCACTAGAGCCAAGTTAAGGATTAAAAAGCTAGTGTTTTTAGTGACACATCTTATCTTAAACAAAGAAACAAATTTTTCCAAAAATAGGTGTGCCTAAACCTTGCTTGAAAAGATCTATACAAGAGGAACCCTAAGCAAATCAGGCTTTTAATCCATTTGAACCCTAAAAGAAAGGACCTAAAAGCTCTCAAAGGAACAAGAGGTGAAGTTGATCCCTTGGGACAACCAACCTTAAAATTAGGTCACTTTTTCACTCAAAATACGTAAAAGTTCAAGTGAAACATTAAGCGCCTTGATCTTAAAGTAAAAAAAGGTAGACTTAAGAGGTCAATGTCCCCATTCTGGTCTACCTGGAACCGCAATGACAAGAGAGGTCGAGTAGGGGAAACCCTGTAACTCGTGGGGCCGCTCTACCGTGTAGGGGTCTTTGCGGGACTCTCCCTCTCTAGCTGCCTAGGTATTTCTCAAGTGGACGACCTTTCTGACTAAGGGGTCCATCCACCTCGAACCTCTATAGTCACCCAACAATTTTTGGGTGCCTTGATTGGGTCCAGCACCTTCTAATCTCAGCACATCCTTCGGTGCATGTTCGGTAGGAGGTCCTTAAGACCACCCTTAAGACCTCCTTTGGAAATTCATTCTCGTCGAGGCCAAGCCTCGACGCCCTTGTTTGTGCAGCAACCCCACCACATAAATCTTTCATCTGATTCAGACCCTGGTTCTCCTTCTTCTTCCATCATGGCACAACCCATTGAAGAGGAGAATAACCTTGAACACCAACTTCAACGCCTTAATGATCTCTTTCAGAACTTTGTAAACACACCGCAGCGACCTATGATGCGAGATCACTATAATCCCGCTGCGGTGGCGATCGAACCTCAAGTACGAATCCTGATTGGAGGACCTGATTCTGAACTGAAGCCCAATATGATTCGTGCCATACCGAAGTTTCATGGGCTTAACTCTGAGGATCCATTCCAACACATTAAACAACTCAAGCATCTGGTCCAGACCTTCGGGTCAGATCTACAAAATCAGGATATCCTACTCATGAAAATGTTTTCGCTCTCCCTCTTGGACAAGGCCGCACATTGGTATCAAACTCAGACCCGTCCGATCAACACATGGGAGGAACTTCAGTCCGAATTTTTGAAAAAATTCTTCCCCGTTGGCCGGACGAATGCCTTGAGCCACCAAATCACTCATTTCACTCAACAACCGGGAGAACCTCTTCATGAAGCATGGGATCGATTCTTAGATCTCATGCGAAAGTGCCCCCATCATGGAGTTCCTAAGTGGGAACAAGTCCATTCTTTTTACCAGAGACTCCGTGAAGACATTCGTTTATTCGTCAATGCAACGTGCGGAGGAAACATCATGGGTTAACATGAGGACACGGTGTGGGAGATTCTCGAAAACATGTGCGAGAACTCCATAAATAATGACTCCATGGGCTTATTCGACAGGACGAATGCCCGTGCATCGACATATCTGAGAGGGACACATGAGATGCAGACCTGTCCACTTTCGTCAACTTGGAACTGATGGCCAGTCGGTTGGACAAGGTTTCTATCATAGAAAAGAAGGTGGACGAGCTAACTCGGCATTTGCAGCAAGCCACCTCTACGCAAAACTCTTTTGCACAACCACCTCTGGCAAGGGAAACTGTGCAAAACATATATCACCAATCTGCCAAGGGGATGGACCCATATCCACCCCCGTCTACCTCTCGGACCGGAGTGACCTCTGATCCATTCTACTCGAGTTGGGGGAACTCTGAACCCTCGTATTCTGACTTTCCTGAGGTTCCTCAGAACTACGAGGACCTCAACGCCATCCAGAATGACCCATTCTCCAATACCTACAACCTTGGATGGTGAAATCACCTTAACTTTCAGTGGGCAGGAAATTCTCAAAGACCACCATATCAACCCCGTCCACAAGCCCCTCATCCATATCAGCCTCCTCAGCCTCGGCCCAATCCCACATACCAATCCGGGCAAAACCAGGATCAACTAACTCTTATCCTTCAAGCACTGGCTGACATTCAAAAGACAAATACGGCAATGCAAAAACAGCACAAGGACGAGATCACAGAGGTTCGCAACCAACTGGCCCAGATGGCAAATTCCCGCCAACCTGGCACCCTTCCTTCGCAACCTCTGCCCAACCCAAATAACGTGCCGACCCAGAGGCGCGTTATGAATCCAAATTCAGGCCACGCACATTTGATTTATCAGGCCCCTGCTGCTCCATCGCCAGACGGGATGGAAGCTTCGACATCTTATGCGGGATTTCAGCAGTAGCCACCCCTCCTACCAAACCCAAACCAAAATCAGGCCGGATTAAACTCTGTAACAACACGTAGTGGTAAAACAACCCAAGATCCACATTATCCAAACCACTCTAAGCCTGATAATAGCCAAGACCCTAGGATAGTTATCCAAGATACCACTGTCCCAGATCAAGAACCTGGACCTATCCCAGAGGAACCAACTAGGATCCCATTTCCTGAGGCCTTGACCAAAGGAAAAAGGATAACCAAACCCGTGGCCCCTAAGGAGGATCTGGTCAAGCTCTTTAAACAGGTCCAGATAAACATCCCATTGATGGATGCAATTCGCCACATACCAGCTTACGCAAGATTCTTGAAAGACATATGTACACCTAAACATAAGCCGCTAACCAAGGATGGGAATCCAATCGTACTGTCAGAGTAAGCCAGCTTTGTCGTCTTGAGCAAACTCCCACCCAAGGCTAAAGACCCAGGAACTCCCTTGATTTCTTGTAAAATTCGTGAAACCCAATTTGATAGAGCCTTACTAGACCTAGGTGCCTCCATAAATTTAATACCTACATCCCTCCTTGACCACCTTGAAGAATCTGAACTTAAACCCACTGAAGTGACATTGCAGTTAGCCGATCGATCCATCAAGTCACCTAGAGGAATACTTGAGGATGTCATTGTTAGGGTACGAGATTTCTATTTCCCGGTGGACTTCATAGTACTGGACATGGATGCACCTAAGAACCCAAGGGACACACCAATCATATTAGGGAGACCCTTTTTGGCCACTGCTAGGGCCAACATAAACTGCGAAGAGGGCCAGATAGAATTAAAATTTGGGAATCAAAACCTGAAGATTGACATTTTTAAGGTCCAACAAGGGATTAATTGCAGGGTTATAGAGGAAATATGTGATATCAGAGCCGTGGTTGATGAATTACATATAGAGGACAACCTAATTATCCCTGATTAACTACTAGAGAATCAAAACCCGCTAACAGAGGAGTACGAACATGATCTAGACACACCTATGACTCCTACCCTTGTTCCTGATACAAACCCCGAACCGCCCGCTGCTGCTGACAATCCTGTCATGGAACTCAAGCCCCTTCCCGAACATCTGAAGTACGTCTTTTTGGATTCGAATCAGACGTTTCCTGTGATTATCAACTCTCGACTCACACCTGACCAGGAACTCCATTTGATTTCTGTTCTCCAGCAACATCGTAGAGCCATTGGATGCACTCTCGATGATTTGACTGGTATAAGCCCTTCATATTGCACACATCGAATCTACACAGAAGAAGGTGCATGGCCTTCAAGAGAAATGCAAAGACGCCTAAACCCTAACCTACAGGAGGTCGTGAAAAAGGAGATCATAAAGTGGTTAGATGCAGGGATCATCTACCCGATCTCCGACAGTCGTTGGGTGAGTCCAATACAAGTGGTGCCTAAAAAGGCAGGACTTACCATTATCACGACTGAAGCCAGAGAAGTCATTCCTACCCAGTTAGCTAACTCATGGAGAGTCTGCATTGATTACAGAAGACTCAATTCCTCCACGAAGAAGGATCATTTCCCACTACCGTTTATTGATCAGATCCTCGAGAAACTAGCAGGAAATAGGTTCTTCTGCTTTCTTGACTGGTACTACGGCTACAACCAGGTGGCAATCCATCCAGAGGACCAAGAAAAGACCACATTCACCTGCCCCTTCGGGACGTACGCATTTCGAAGGATGCCGTTCGATCTCTGTAATGCACCTGCAACTTTTCAGCGGTGCATGCTTGCCATATTCTCAGATATGGTAGGTGACTATCTGGAAGTCTTCATGGATGACTTTTTAGTTTTTGGAGCATCATTTGACGATTGCCTCCAACACTTGGTCCAAATACTCAGGCGGTGCATCGAGGTGAATTTGGTTCTTTCCTGGGAAAAGAGCCATTTCATGGTGCCTGAGGGAATTATCCTGGGACATTTAATCTTGGAGAAAGGCATCCAAGTGGATCGAGCTAAGGTTAACCTGATTTCCAAGCTCCCTATGCCTAGCTAGATTAAGGACATCCGATCTTTTTTGGGGCACGTCGGTTTTTACCGTCAATTTATCCCTGATTTCTCCAAAATCGTGTGCCCCCTGACCAATCTTCTCTCCAAGGATGTGCCTTTCGAAATTTCCAAGGAATGCACTCAAGCATTTGAGATCCTACGTGACCGAGTCACCCAAGCTCCGATCCTGCAGTCCCCTGATTGGTCTCAACCCTTTGAGATCATGTGCGATGCATCTGACTTCGCTGTAGGAGCGGTTTTAGGGCAGAAAACTGACGGGAAACCTATGGTCATTTACTACACCAGCAAAACACTGAATGAGGCTCAGCGTAACTATATGGTTACTGAGAAAGAGCTGCTTGCTGTAGTATTTGCCCTAGAAAAATTCAGATCATACCTTCTGGGCTCCCGTGTTATCATATACTCGGATCACACAGCTGTAAGGCATCTCCTTGCAAAGAAGGATGCGAAACCTCAATTAATCCGATGGATCTTGCTGTTGTAAGAATTTGACCTTGAGATTCACGACAAGGCGGGAAAGCAAAATGTGGTAGCTGATCACTTGTCTCGCCTTCCTTCTGAAATAATTGACCCTTCCGGACCTATCACAGAACATTTTCCTGATGAGCACCTCCTAACTATCAATACAAGTCTTCCATGGTTTGCAGATATAGTAAATTACCTGGCATCACATCAGATTCCGTCCCATTGGCCGAAGGCCAAGAAGGACAAATTGCGTTCCGATGCCAAGTATTACCTATGGGAAGACCTATATCTATTCCGCATTGGTACTGATCAGATAATTCGGCGGTGCGTCGCGGAAGTGGAAATCAAGGACATACTCTCATTTTGCCATGACCAGGCATGAGATGGACATTTCTCAGGACATAAAATCGCATCAAAAGTCCTCCAATGTGGCTTTTATTGGCCCACAATTTTCAAGGATGCATACGATCACTGTAAGGCATGTTCCCGTTGCCAGACTCTGGGCAACATGAGCCATCGAGACATGATGCCTCTACAGCCAATCTTGGTATGCGAAATTTTTGATATTTAGGGGATTGATTTCATGGGACCCTTCCCGATCTCAGATGGCTTCGAATACATCTTACTCATAGTTGACTATGTTTCCAAGTGGATAGAAGCCATTCCGACCCGAACCAACAATCATAAAGTTGTTATAAAATTCATTCATCAAAACATTTTCTCAAGGTTCGGGATCCCACGTGCTATAATTTCCGACGGAGGGACCCATTTCACTAACGCTCAGTTCAGGTCACTGATGACCAAATACGGGGTGTCACACCGAATCTCTACTCCTTACCACCCCCAAACTAATGGTCTAGCTGAGCTATCTAACCGAGAGATCAAGAAGATCCTTCAGGTTACTATTCGACCTGATAGAAAAGATTGGTCTTCTTGGCTTCCGGAAGCATTGTGGGCCTATAGGACCGCTCACAAGACCCAATTAGGAATGTCTCCCTTCAGACTAGTGTATGGGAAGGCATGTCACCTCCCCATCGAATTGGAGCATAAAGCCTATTGGGTAGTACGAAATTGTAATCTAGATCTTTCTAAGGCTGGAACCCACAGAAGACTTCAAATAAGCGAGATCGATGAATTACACCACGACGCGTATGAGAACTCGTGAATTTACAAAGAACGGGTTAAAGCTTTTCACGACAAACACATTTCTAGAAAGGTCTTTCATCCTGGTCAAAAGGTTTTACTCTTTGATGCCCGACTCAAATTATTCCCAAGAAAGCTATGATCTAAGTGGGTCGGACCTTAACTAGTCCGACAAATCTTTGGAAATGGAGCCATTGAAATCTGCCCACTCAGCCACGATTCTGAACCCTTTGTTGTGAACGGTCAGAGACTCAAACCGTTCATTGACATGACCGATATAGATTTGGCTGAGTCATCCTTTACCCTCCATTCCTCTTGAGCTCATTGCACCCAGCTGATGGCGTAAAACTCAGCGCTTAACGAGAGGCAACCCATCATTCTTTGAAAAACCTGAAACCTTTTCTGACATCTCTATGCGGAATTCATATTGCACTTTAGGGTTCATCCATTAGAACAGCCAACTTCACCTCAGGTATCTCTACCCGAGATTAGAAATCATTCGCAACAAGTCACTTCGATCCATCCACTCACCACACACCTGTCCTAATGCATGAACTAAGCTGAAATCGAACCCACCTAATTTACAATGGGGACATTGCAAATCTTAGGCATGGGGGGGTATGAAAGTGCAAAATGTCAGGAAAATTCATATCAAGAAAGGGTTTCAATTAAAAAAAAAAAAAGAGAGAGACTTGAAGGAGGGGAGGAACAATTCAGGGTCATACAAATGAGAGGAGGAAAAGAGTAAAATGCCAAAAAAGGAGCACAAAATGAAAATGAAAAGAAATAGTCATTAGTAAAAGATTAAGGAATTAACTGAAGTTCTAGACCAGATCAAGAAAAGAAATAAAAGAAAAAGTACTAAGGAGATATAACAAGAGATTAGCGGGAATGCTGGTCTTAGGCCTCCTGGGCTAGATTCGTTAGCTTAAAAATTCATGTATCCGCTAAAATCTGGATAATCCTCAAGAGGTTGGGGAAAATGCGAAGCTTGAGTATTAGGTCTAAGGCTTAGGAAGTATTCAACCTCGTTAACTGACCTCCGGTTTGCGGGATTCGGTAACCTAAGCACCCCAAATTCACACATAGTCTGGTTCAGTGCGCATAAACATCCAAATCACGCAAAAGCGTTTAATGTTCTACAAAAGTCACCTAGATTAGGAGCGGCCAATCAACACAAGTTGATTTGGACGAGTTCCCAATGCAGAGAGGCGGGAAATTCCCCTCGAAGATGCATAACAACATATCATCTCCTCGGTGCTTGTCTCTTAGGATATTTAAATATCCTACTGGGGACATGTAAGCACTCTGCTGGTTCAGATACCATGGGTGGTATTATCACGAAATGTCGATCACCAAGGTTTGAATACGGCCATGGAACGCCATGGGCGGGATTATCTCGAAATCTCGAAAGCCAGGGTTCTGAGGGTTGCCATGGGTGGGATTATCTCGAAATCTCGAAAGCCAGGGACCCTTGAGGATTGATGATGGGGACAAGGAATCCAATACAGACTATGTTGAGAAGCTAATCCGAAGCTAGAAATAAAAAGAAAAGAGAGAGAAAAGCTCTCCAAACAAATAAATCTTCTATCTCTCTCTTACAAAAACGCACTGCAAACTGAACATAGGCTAAGAATGTCTCAAGCACGGGTGCTTTAACCGCGGAGTCCAACAAACACTAGGTTAGTTTCTGTGGGCCTTAGAAACCTTTGCAAAGGACTGAGGCTAAAGCGGAACAGGTCTGGATTTTGGTTGGTACTTGAATACCTCTAGGCCCATTGCCAGCATTCTAACCTAATTACAAAAGAAAAAGAAAAGCACTTACACTCAGGGCCTAGAACAGAAGTTAAAACCTTGAATTTTGCTAAGGGACTAGCAAAAGCTAGGCATGGGGGTATGATGAGAGCCTCATCATGAGCCATAACTAGCTCATTTTGACCCAATAAAGAAGATAAAAGCTCCTACATAACCTAGAAGAAGGCCTAAATGAAGAAATAAGTGTTCTAAGAAGAAAACATGAAATAAAGGTTAAAACTGCAACTTTACCATTGCAGTACATAAACGGAATTTCTCAGAGGCAAAACATAGGTCAAATGGTCTAAATAAGATAAAAAGTGGGTTGAGTCAATCAGAAATGGGTTTATGTGCAATCTAGGTATTAATGACATTTGGTAACCCTAAAACAGACTCGCTTCAATTAACAAGGTTATTGTCAGGATAAAAATCAAGTAAACCCTCTAAAAATCATGGAAAAATATCCCCTAGGGTTTATAACACTTAATTTGACCTTTGGAACCCAGTTTGACCTAGATTAGGGTCCTAGCTCATTAATTGACCTAATTTGGGTTTTTACGCAAAACATCCAGTCAAACATGGTCAAACCTAAAATCCAACCTCACCATTGGATTCCTTAGTTCCAAATTAGGTTTTTACCAAAATTTAGACCAAAGGGGAGGTCATCTTGACCTACTTTGCAATTTAGTACACCGAAATCACAATTTGGTCCCTATCTTTTGAAAATCATTGCAGAGAACCCCCTAATTTCCTCGCCACCTTTGCAATCAAGTCCTTCCACCATTGTTGAGGCAGAATTCTTCTCCGGCGAGGATTAGAGAGGGAATACTCTCTGATTCCTCAGAGATCCCCTCCCAGAAATGGAAGGGAGATTCTCTGAGGAATTCCCTTCCATCTGAGGCCTATCACGATCTCTGATTTGATCCCAATCTCTCATGTGAACGCACGAGGGATTTGGGTATCCGCCCACTTTCCTTCTCCGGCGAGTCGTCAGAGATGATTGCGCGCCCTCCACGCACTAGAAAGTTCGGCCAGCACCTATAAAAGAATCCCCAAACCCAGCCGCTCAATTTCAGACTTGTCTTGGCGGAGATTCCCCCAAAATTTTCTTCTCTTCCATCTCCGGCCAAGGAACCTGCAAGCTCTGATGACTTCCTCCCCTCCTTCTCGTCGCTCTGCTGCCATACCAGCAGCAGAGTCCACTTCGCCTCTTCCTCCCGCGTCGCGGCGTACCAAGCGCGCGTTCCCCCGACCTCTTCCTCGTCGCCGCTCTCTCCCTTAGGGTGCTTCTTCTCCGACGACGGCAGCTACGAGCCATCCACTCCGCTGCCTCCTCTCCCACAACAGTCCAGATACGTTCCCCATCTTCCTCTCTCTCTTTTCCCCCTTGCATTTCATTTAAATACTGCTTGACCACACCTGACCACCACCATCTTCCATCCCTCCGGCCAACCTCCGGCAAATCGCTCCCGTCGCTCCACACTTCCGCACGACTCGCTGACCAACTCGGAGGCTCCGCCTCACCACAAGGAACATCCTCCGCCCACCCACTGCCGCTCTACACCCCCTCAACGCTCCCCCAAACACACCCACATCTCCGGTCACAGGACAACCTAGGCACGCATGCCCAGGCCGTCCCACGACCTGCTGCACCTTGCACCACCTTCGTCGTGCCACGGCGAAGGTCCCCCGGTGATCTGATTAAGCCGAGAGGCTTGTTTTGTGTCCGATAGTTTTCAAGCCCCAGCCGCCATTGACGACGGTTGAAGCAGCTTCCAAGCACGCTCCAGGCTCCATGGCTTCAGGATTTCAGCTGCTGCAGATTGGAGTAAGTTGCGTGTAGGCAGCCAGTTAGCCAGTGAAGAGAGTTGAGGCTGCGGTTGAGCAGAGCGCGAAGAATCGTCCTGCAGGCGCGCGCGAGAGTAGGGTGGGACTAATAGTCCCACATCGGTAATCTACGAGGCACAGGTACGGTTTAAATTGAATTTGTGTTATTCTCTTATCGCCTCCGAACGCATAGGGGTGAGGTCCCTCACCTAACGCTCGCCTCGTCCGCGATTTCACTTCGCGGATCTGGCGGGATCCGACCCGACCCTATCTGAGCACACCTCGTGCATCACCCTCACGCCGGTGTGCCTGGTCCCGGATACGAAACCCGACCCAATTACCTGCGGCTCTGGGAGAGCGTCCTGTGAGTGATTTGCAGAGAGAGAGACGTGCAGGTAGAGGGAAGGGGGTAGGTTTTGCTGTGTTGTGTGCAGGCAGGCCGAGCACTGAAGAGAAGAAGCTCAGCCGCAGGAAGGAGAAGAGAAGAAGAAGAAGAAGCTCTGAAGAAAAGGCTGAGCAAGGCAGAAAGAAGAAAGAAGAAAGAAAGGCAAGGCAGAAAGACCAAGGAAGAAAAAGCCTTCGCAGAAGAGAAGAGAAGAGAATCCAAAGAAGAAGAAGAAGACCAAGAAAGAAGAAGAAGACAGAAGAGAAAAGAAGCAAAGGCAGGAAGAAGAAGACCTGTAGATTAAAAGAAAAGAAAAGAAGAGCCTACGTAGAAGAAGAAGGCAGAAGAGAGAAGTAAGGAGGAAGACTGTAGAGAAGGCCAAAACAGAATCAAAACAGGAAGAAGAATAGCTACATTTAAGATGTCTGATATAGAAATCAGACGTCCAATCCTGTTATTTTTTAGCAACGTTTTATAAATCTCTCTTTGAATCAATTGTCTTTCATTTAAAAGTTGTATTCTTTAGTTTTTAAAAGTACTTAGATTGCTCCCTGTGTTCGACCTCGGATACACTGGTTTTCGAGTAAAAAATTCTTTATTTGTTTTGAACGTTTTTTCGGCTATATTACAACGTGTTATTCTTTAAAACCCGATCAAGCGCGATAAACATCCGGCCTGTCGAGAAAGAGGGCAGTGGCTGCTGTGGCTGTTTGAGCGATGCGCACGCATGCTGGTGTGAGGGCCGACGCTTGCAAGCTGCAGGTATGTGGAGAGTGAGAAGGCGCGCTGCAGTTGCCGCCTGCAGGTGCGCTGGTGGGCAGGCAGTTCTGCAGATGGGTTGCGGGCGCGCTTGCAGGCATGTGGGCAGAGAGCGCTTGAGCGCCTGCTGTGGCGTGGGCAGAAGGTGATGAGGGGTGCTGGAGATTGCGTGCGGGCAGGCATATGGGCGGTGTGCACGCTGCGGTGTGCTGGAACGATGGGGGCGCTGAAGGGAGGCGGATCTGCGGGCAGAGATGGAGTGAGCCTGTGGGTGCGTCGGGGGATGCGCCTACAGATGGATGGAGGCAGGCGCGCGGGCGAGGTAGGCACGCGGGCGAGGTAGGCGCGCTGGCGGGGTGGCGTGAGCACCTGCAGCAGGGGGGCGCTTCTTCTGGAGAGGGCGGAGCGGGCAGAGGCGCTGCAGGGCATGAGCACCTGCAGCGTTGGAGGAGAGCGCTGATGGTGCTTGGCTTGCAGGTGCGTGAGCGGGTAGGTGCAGGCACAGTGCACACAAGTTACACGGTGTCCACCCTCTTCCACAGTGAAGCAGTTCCCCGTAAGGGGGAAAGATCATCTTCCTCTCTCCTCGCCTCCTCTCTTTAACACCTCCCTTGCGCGTGAGTTCAGGGATTTTCCCAAATCCCTGGTCACAGTTGTTGAGAAAGGCGGCGGAAGAGAAGATTACCCCAATGTCCGACGGGGGAGGGGGGAAAGAGTTGCAGCTGTTTGGGGAAATTTATCCCCCCACCCTTGCTCTTTGTGCATTTTATTACCTGCACATAAAAATAATAAAATCATTAAGTTATAGAATGTTATAACTCAAATTATAAGGCATACAAATATTCTATAACTTAATTGCCATTATTAATACACCTAAACTATACGATTAAATATACTTAGGCTTAATATTAGTCCATTTTAATGGACTCATCAAATACCCCCATGCCTAAGATTTGCTAGTCTCTAGCAAAAATGAATAATAGAAGTAATCAGAAGACTTCTTCTTTTCTTATTTCAAAACTTTAGAAGTCCATACAAATGTGAAGTGCTGATAACCTAGGTAACAGATCCAAGTGAAAGAGTCGATTCTCATTGGGAGTTCATACAACACCCTTGGCAAAAATTTCTGTCGAGATAGGCAACTACTTCCCTCGGGGATAAAGCAGACGACAATCTGTAATTTGACCCCGGCGTTTGGCTTAGGTAGGAGATATCAAGTTGAATGGATTTGTATTTGGTGGCACACACTCAACTGGTGCTACATATAGTCTAGTACTATAGACTCTAGATCTCTAGACTATTAGACAAGTCAACTCAAAGAGAGGCTACACAGCTGTACTCTCTTGATGTTCCTGGGCACTCCCTCTTCTTTTTCTTTCTGAGATCACAAATCTTGTCAGATTTAGAAACTGTACTCACTATTTGGTGACCTCACATAGCATCCACACTTCAATTAAAGTCCTAATAACTCTACAACTAAGTTAGAGTCCTCAACCAGTATTCAGGCGATCAGAAATACTATAAGGTAGGTATGGGTCATATTTGGTGGAACGCGATAGGTGTTTGCTGCCTCAAGAACAGTGTTACATCATACACTTGGACCCCTTTTTTTTTTGTAATATAACTATTTTTTCGTTTTCTTCTCTCTTTCTTCTCTTTCTTCTTCTTTTCTCTCTCTCTTTTTTTTTATTATTTTATTTCTTCTTGTTTTTGTTTCTTTTTCAATCAGCACAACACGATACAGACTTTTATTTACGAGGCATTATTAGAGATGATGATGGTCAAAAGGAATTTGTGTGGCTTATTTGGTGGAAGTGCCTATTCTTGGCACCGGGAAGGAATGGATAGGACAGGCATATTTCTGACATTTGACACTATTAGCCTCCTTAAGCTGAGGACTCTATGAAGGACGGTCGTAACCATCCACCATAGTTATAGCTTTATTACGATTCAATCTCTGTGTATCTGCCTTATTTGGTGACTCTCAGGAATTCACTCAAAGTACGCACCCAAGAACAGAGAGTGAAAACTACGTCTACATCTGAAGTATCATCATCTAATTATCCAGAACTTAAGAGTCCTTGCACTAGACTTAGCGCACTAGTAATCTCTCTACTTCTTCTCACAAATATGAGGTGGATTTACTAGAAGATAGTATGCCTGACTCTCTATGAACTGTCCAAGGGTTCAGTAGACTACAAATGCTCATTGGTTTTCCTCAAGGATCCATTACCAAGTCTACGTGCATGTGAAATAAATGTACTGGATTCTAAACTTAAGAAATAATTCAAGAAGAAAAACCTCCAATGACAAAGGTATTCTGCTAGGGACTAACCCAATCAGCTCAAGAAAAGAGAATTTTTTTTTTATATGCTAACCTAAATGCATGAATGCACCTAAAATGCACTCCCCCATGTCTAAATCCTACAATGTCCCCATTGTAAAATTAAAACAGGAGGAGAAAGGAAAGAAATCACCTGACATAGCTTGTTGGGTTGCCTCCCAACAAGCGCTGCATTTTCTATCAGCAGCCAGACTTATAAGGAACCTGTAAGTCAGGTTCCAAACAGAAAAGGTTAGGCCCTAAGAATATGCGTAACAGTGCAGGCCTAGAAAACAGGTAACCATGGATGTTGGCGAGCTGATGATGTAATGTAATTCCAAATCCTCGCCAGAAGATATGAAAGCGAAAAACCTCGTTGGCTACCTTGGGAGGTCTAGGGATAATAAACGGAATACAAAAAGAGGCCTCTCGAAATAGAATAAGTGGAGGATAACAAGGATCGTCCAAAGCAGGACGGGTTTTAAAAGATATACACATAATTAGTTCAAACCGTTGAATGGCGAGAGAAAAAGTACAAGCATCAATCCATACTCGACATTCTACCTTGGGAGAGTCTAAGTGATCGCTACATGAAATTGGATCCCTATTGTCATTAAGTACCTCAGAATTATTTTCATGATCATGATTGGATGGGTAGGGATCAGGATTATTGGGAACCGTGTAGCTAAGTTGTCTTATTTCTTCATTTAATTGTTGACTGTTCCTCAGCATCTCTCCCATTGATTCCATTATTTCCTTTTGTTGTTTTTGCATTTCTATCATAAAAGAGGAGAGGCTACTATTATCAGGTTGGGGAGGATAGTCAATTTCAGGCTCTGGTTGCCTAGGGGTATCGGTCCAACCTCGATACGGAAAATCATGAAGGGTGGGAGGGTTGGGTGTTTGCATGGAAGTAGGGATTTCAGGATTGGAAAATCCCGCTCCTAGGCTCTGCTCAAAAGTGGGAGTTATCAAGTCAGTACTCCCAGGGTAAGAATGAGAATGATCCCATGAATTATCAATGTACCCATCAAAGGATGGATACGCTCGGAGCATGGGATCCTGATTAAAAGATGGGAAGTATTGACTCTGATAATCTGAATGATAGGAGCAAGAATAATCCATTTCTTTAAGCAAAACAATTTTAACTCTCTTAGGCTTTAGCAAAATTCAGAATATAAGCAGAAAACTTCCTAGAGAGTTCTATTGTCAAAGCAAATGCAAATTCAACGGGATCTGTTTTTAATAGATTGTAGGTCATAGAGTTATATGTTTAGATGGTGGCCAAACAAGTTTTGCAAAAATTACGCTTCCTAAGCCAACCTTCGTTGGTGCCTATAACCTACTCGCAAGGGATGGAAGTCTCGAATCGATCCCACACACGAGGAACCAAAGTAACTTGGTGGATAGGCTTGTTGATTTCTGACTAACCTCCCTTGTGGTGCAAAAGAGGAGAGGTAGAAATTTATCTAGTGACCTTATGTGTGAGGTGCACAGTGTTTCAAGTGTGCAAGCATACGATCGTGTTTTGATTTTTTTGAAATTCCGCAAACAAGATTCTTTTGCACACAATTTTCAGTCACAGATTTTAAAGTCCAACCTCTTAACAGTCCCAATTTGTTTAAAGTGACCACTGAATTAATTTGATTCACGCACTTTTGTGGTCTTAGATTTAGGTTCAATGCATATGCATGACAAGTAATTAATGCTCAAGAAAAGACGTACCTTACTCCAGCTTTCTTCGTGCAGTGATGAATGTAGTGTAATAAAAAATAAACTAGATGCTGCTCATTCAGTCTTAAATGATCGTCCTATAGATATGCAGCTTCTAGCAGGCAGTTCGATTTTTTTTTTAATTAATTAATAATAACAAACAGACCTAATATAACTAACTAACTGAAATGTAGCTTAAAATAGTTTAAATAATCCTATAATCTAAATAAATGGGAACACATTCCCAAAAATACCCAACAAGGGCCCAAAAGATAGTAATTTAAGTTCTAATGTTTATCTAACTAAATCTAACTAAGACCTACTGCCTAAATCAGAAATAGGCTTCTCCGTAAGCCTAAATGCATGGGATCAACGCCCACGTGTTCCTGTTGTTGTCCTCCAGGTGGCGTCAAGGTCCACCAAAAAGATCGTCTCCGTCGTGCGCGTTGTTCACGTTCAAAGTCATCGCTTTGCTGCACTTCGTCGCCGTGTCAGATTCCTTGCACAATAATAAAAATGATTAGATAATTTCGCAACTCAAAAGATTCAAAAATAATAAAATAAATCTATTGCATCTGTTGCCTCCCCGGCAACGGCGCCAATTTTGACGGTCAACTTTTCGCTTAGCGTTATAGTATTTAAGTGGTGGAAAAATCAACTAATCAAAACCAATGAAAATAACCACTCGCAGAAGAGCGAGTCGTGTCCACAGGGAGGCAATGATGCAATCAATACTTAATTATTTAATGTTATTTTGGATAGTGCGAAATTCCTTTTCAAATTGGACTTAAAATGTGAAGGAAAGTAGATTTGCAATAACCTAAAAAGTTAAGGGTGTAAGTGCAGTTTTCCCTCATAGAAATCCTCAATAAATTTAGGATGAATTAGTGTAATTTTCACGTGATGTGTACTAAAGACAATTAGTACTTACATCCAGTCCAAAATCAATCTTTAAACTAGCCAATATTAATACCATGCAATTAGAAAGAATTGTGAGTGCTTGAATGCAATTCTGCCACAATATAATAATAATAATAAGAAAAATGAAATTGGTGGCAATGGCATTGAATGTAATTTCTAATTAAGATGGAAACAGAGCTTTCTTCCTCTCTCTTCCTCGCGAGAGAGAGAGAGAGAACCGCAGGGGTCGATGTAGGGCTCAAGAGGACGGCGAGGTCGAGAGCTTTCCGACGGTGGCAGCGGCGGCGGCGGAGGTGGCCAAAGGCGGCCGGCGGCGGTGGCCGGAGCTCCGGCCTGTGGAGCAAGAGGGTGGCGTCTGCTGCAGCTGTTCGAGCGGCGCACGTGCGCGCTGGTGCGAGGGCCGGCGCTTGCAGGCTGCAGGTGGGTGGAGAGTGAGAAGGCGCGCTGCAGTTGGCGCCTGCAGATGTGCTGGTGGGCAGGCAGTTCTGCAGATGGGTTGCGGGCGCGCTTGCAAGCGTGTGGGCAGAGAGCGCGTGAGCGCCTGCTGTGGCGTGGGCGGAAGGTGATGAGGGACGCTGGAGATGGCGTGCGGGCAGGCAGATGGGCGGTGCGCATGCTGCGGTGCGCTGGAACGATGGGGGCGCCGAAGGGAGGCAGATCTGCGGGCAGAGATGGAGTGAGCCTGTGGGTGCACCGGGGGATGCGCCTGCAGATGGATTGAGGCAGGCGTGTGGACGAGGTAGGCGCACTGGTGGGGTGGCGTGAGCACCTGCAGCACGGGGGGTGCTTCTTCTGGAGAGGGCGGAGTGGGCAGAGGTGCTGCAGGGCATGAGCGCCTACAGCGTTGGAGGAGAGCGCTGATGGTGCTTGGCTTGCAGGTGCGTGAGCGGGTAGGTGCAGGCACAGTGCACACGAGTTACACGGTGTCCACCCTCTTCCACAGTGAAGCAGTTCCTCGTAAGGGGAAAAGATCATCTTCCTCGCTCCTCGCCTCCTCTCTTTAACTCCTCCCTTGCGCGTGAGTTCAGGGATTTTCCCAAATCCTTGGTCACAATTGTTAAGAAAGGCGACGGAAGAGAAGATTACCCCAATGTCCGGCGGGGGAGGGGGGGAAAGAGTTGCAGCTGTTTGGGGAAATTTATGCCCCGCCCTTGCTCTTTGTGCATTTTATTACCTGCACATAAAAATAATAAAATCATTAAGTTATAGAATGTTATAACTCAAATTATAAGGCGTACAAATATTCTATAACTTAATTGACATTATTAATACACCTAAACTATACGATTAAATATACTTAGGCTTAATATTAGTCCATTTTAATGGACTCATCATCCACCTTTCGCCTCGCCGACATCATGTCGGCCTCTGATGTAAACACGTTTACACTACTTAAGATGTCTATTTATGCATGTTCTTAAGCATAGAATTGCATTGCATGCTATAAATATTGCATAACATGCATCATCTTGCATTTAGAGTAGTTTGAATAAAATGGAGGTTAATTGTCTCCTTTTATGTGCTTGGATAGGGAAAACTTTTTATTGGGGCCTCGGATCGAAGATCCAACTGCACAGATGTGATCAGGGCGACAATTAGAATTCAATGACTCCAAGATCGCCCTAATCAGGCATCTGTAGCATCAGATAGTGACCGGGGAATCCTAGAAGATCAAGGGCTAAGATGGTGTAAATCTGCACTTCAAACAACAAATCCGACTACACAGATGGATTTGGATCGACGATTGCAGCCTAACGATGCAAAAATCGAGTCAATCCGACACCCGTGGCACCATCTACATCATCCAGAAGATGGATGGCCAAGATGGCGCCACGTGGTGCCATCTCGGCCACCCAATCACCCGCATGCAACTGCTGAAGCCCCTGCATCCACCCTCCTCCGCCATTGGATCTTGATCCAACGGCTGTGGACGCACGCAGCTTAAAACTTCCGTGCGATGCTTTCCACCGCGCAGCGCAGCGGTCGCGAGGCGTTACGCATTCACAGGACGCGAGTTCGACTCGCGATCTGGGGGCGCGCGTGATTAAAGGCGACCGCCCGATCGGCTGTGGGTGGCCCAGATCATCCGATAGCGCCCACGAGGTATTGCACACGCGACGAGGACGCGATATTGCACGCGGGCAAGCGCGTAGCAAGGTGGGTGAAGGCGCGATCTAAGCTGTCCGATCTCATGATCGGATGGCTGAGGATGGCTGAACGTGTGCAAGCGTCGTGCGCATGGGCAAGCGAGCGGGCGCACACACGCCGCCCACTATGCCCACGTTCAGACCTTTAGTGACGGTTTTATCCGTCACTAAAGGTCCTAAATTAATGTTTTTAAAGATGTAATGACCAAATTGCCCCCACTCCTTGCAACTATAAAAGGAGACCCCCTCCACACGAAATTCTCATCCCTTCCTTCTCTACCTCTCCAAAGCTCAAGAGAAGCTTGTCCCACACCCGGGATGCTTCTCGCGAGATAAAGTCAATTTTTCGTCCCCCTTCGGAAGTGGATCCCGCGACGACGACGACGTCCTGCCCTGTTCCCATTCTTCTGCTTCATCCTCCTTCATCCTGCTCCATCCTCCTTCATCCAGGCATCGTCCCGTCTGGCTCGTCCTCCAAGCAATCGTCGAGGAAGATAACTTCTCTCTCCCATTCTTCTTTACAGCTTTCTAGTGTAGAATTTTCCTACTTTCTAGTGTAGTTGATTTCTTGCTTTCTAGTGTAATTCTTATTTGGTTTTATTGTATAAACATTTTGAATTATTGAATGCATGTTTTCTCTCTCTCTCCCTTTTTTAGTCTGATTGTTGTTATAGCTTCATTGTAATTACATCACCTCGCTTTTCAAGAAAAATTCTAAAAAAAAATATAATTACGAATATAGATCGACGTAGCCTCCCTGTGTTCGACCCGGAATTTCAATTTTGGTATAAATTTTATTTGTTGAACACGAGTTCTTCACTTTCAAGCTACAACGACAAGGTTTTAAAAACCAAACATGTTAGCGTAGCAACTCGTCCGTCCAACAGCCTCCACTGGCCGTCGGAGACCCTCCTTCAACCTCCTCCTCCTCCCTCTCTTTCTCTGCGTGATGGGTGCATGACCCATGCATGCCGACTCTTTGTTGTTACTCTCGTTGTTGCCGATCACCGCCAATCGTTCTCTACCTCCGCCCCGGCCTCGACTTTTCTCCTACCTCGTCAATGTCATCGCCTCTCCTCCTCCTTCCTCACGCGTTCTCTCTCTCTCCCTCATCCTCCATGCACGGTGAAGGAAAAGAAGGAAAGAAAAAGGATGGTAACCACCTTCTGTCGGTGCTGCTGTCGTGCGTCAACCATTGTGCGTCGGTCATTTCGCGTCGGCCATTCTTCTTCACACCCTTACGAGAAAGAGCTCAAGCGCACTCTTCCTTGTGGCTCTGATTTCCCTCTCATGTCTCTCTTTCTCGATCTCTCTCTCCCTTTCTCTCTCACTCTCACTTATACGTACCCGAACGTAAACAAAACCAATACACGAACTCCCCCTCCCCCATTTTATAAACCCATCGTAACAAATTAAAGTTTAGTTATAGTGATAGGGATAACAACAAACTACTATCCTCTAGATTTTTAATTATTTAAATTCTCTTAAAATAATCTCATGTTTTATACACAATTTTTGTTATCAAATATGATATTTTTTACGATGAGCATCATCGGAAAGCTTGCGACAAGGAGAACTCAACGGTATTAATTTTGATGAAATTTTGACACGTTTCTCAAGGGATGACCAAATTTGATCAAATACATATTTTTTTTATTTTCGAAACATATTAATCCGATTCACACTTGACAAGTGTCAACGAGTTCATCTCAATGTGCTTAGCCCTAAAATGACATCGGAAAGTACGTTTGAGTCTTTATGAAACACATATAGACAATGACATCAAGGTACCAAATATAGGTAAGGAAAATATTGCATAAAAGTTCAAAAATATGTTCTATTTATAGAATGCTACTAAATGGCTAATCTAACATATATAAATGCAGTATGTCCTAATTAACCCTCAAACTAACAATAGTTTGGCATAAATTATGTCAATAAATATGGAATCATCACACCTCGATGCCTATCTTTTGCTAGTCCTTGAGTAAAACACTAAGTGTAAACCTATGCAGAAAAATAATATTTACATAGGAAATAGAATTACGAGTTTGAGCCAAAAACATCAATCCTGATTTTTCACTAGAACAACCTGTACACAAAGCCTTAACATCAAAGACTCAACAATTCTATAATACTGACTCAAATATAAACTACCTAAGTCAAATTAGACTCTATTAGCCTAAGACTTGGGTCTTAAGAGCAATGTTTTATAGCTCTGTAATCCACCTAAGGTTTGAATTGAATTCAAAATTTAAGCTTTTTGTGTGTTCAAAAAGAAATTGACTCCTCAAATGGGCAACCTTATTGAATTTTGAGTTTTCAACAATACTATGATGGCCTCTTCACTCTATTGACCTGAGTCTTTAGATTTGCCGTACTAAGGATTGGTAGCTTTCTCTCTATCCTTTTTTATCTCAGAATCAACCTCGAAGGTATATCTCTCTGGATAAACCAAAAGGTTTCTTATTAGAACACCTCACTCATTTTGGATTTTTCTGAGATATTTGGACGCATGCTTTTTATTTTGTTTCTGGGTATTTTTTTTTGGAAAGACTACTTTCTCCTACTATTTTTTTTAGGATTTTCTCATTTTCTGCACTCATTTTTCTAGGTAGGTGGTTTCCTTAATCCCGTTCAAGAACATCTCCTAAACAAAGGCACGAAAAGCTAAAGATGCAAGGCTAAGATTTTGACATCCTACATCTAGGGAGCATACCTAGTGCAACATGCGAGCAATACTTCAATTTAGGTCCTATTGACTACTTAGATTTCAATGGTAGGTCACCTAAAAGATAAGTTAGTGCGTACATGCAAGTATAGATAGCTTAATCTTCTCAAACTCTTCAAACCAGAAGGTAGGAAGATAAGTCACATACTTATCACTCCTTTGAGTTAATACTTCAGCTTTTCCAAATCTCATCAAAGACTCAGAAAACAAATACATATTTTAGTAAATACTGGAGATAATTAAGCTAGAAAACAACGTAAGGAGTTTAAGCATAAAGATTTCGTTTGTACATTTCTTAGGATCGGTAAATCCTCAAAATCAAAAATTTTCAATCTTCCATAGCTTAAACTCTAAAAATACTAAATTTTTTTTCAAAAATAATATTTTGACAAAACATCCTATACACAAAAATTTGGAGATAACCTGTGACTCTATAAATATTATCTACCCCCTCTCCCCTATGCCTATTTTATACAGTGTCCTCAATGCATGCAAAAACATAAGTGAAAAATAGATATCACCTGATAACTCAAGAGTTCTGAAAAATGCAGCTCAAACATCTTCAGACCTGAATCAAAACTTCAAAGCAAAAACAGGATAACCTAATTTGTTGAGTTACCTCCTAACAATCACTGAATTTTACATGTACAACTAGACGTAGTACAATAGTAGAATATGTTCGTGTAGCTCTAGAATGTTCACAAAGGTGAACTAGTCGATGGTGTAACATCATTCCAAAAGGTTGGGCGCAGAAGGATAAATCAGAAAGAACCACACCTAGTGGCTTTCAATGTTAGGTAAATGAGGTGCAGACTTAGGATTGAAGGCATATAACTCAAGTGAAAAGGATTTACGATATAAAAACTGTTGTACCCAATGGTAATGAGATTTGAAGTGAGAGTGCAGATGTTATTCTATCTTGGGTATATAGAAATCAAATTCGATCAAATGATAAAAGTCCTTGTCAAGAGTTAGAGTTTTTAGAGTAAAGGGACTCTTAAGCTTTCTCCCAAAAATCTTTTGATTCCCCTTTTTCATCTTTTGTACCATTTCTTTCCTTAAAGTCCAAGTCTTTTTAATCAAGGAAATTAAAATCAGATTTGGTTACATGAAATATGCAATCAAACTCCAGGAAAAATGATTCGAGCTTAGGCTCATCTAGATTTGATGTAAAGGTTAAGCTAATCATTGATGGTTCACTTCAACAAAGAGTTTTGGTCACGGTTAAAAATAATGACCAAAGGGTTAAAAACCATCACCAATTAGTGTCACTAAAGGTTACGTGGCAGCAGGATTTTGATCATAGTTTCACCCAAAAATCGTGACCAAAAGTCTCACTTTTGGTCACAGCTTAAACACTGTGACAAAAACCCTTTAGTCACGGTTTCACTCAGAATCGTGACCAAAGGAAGACCTTGTTACTAAAGATAACTTTTGGTCACGGTGTATGAACCTTGACCAAAAAGAGCTCATGAGCCATAATGGAAAGTCCTTTCACGAAAAGCTAAAATATTGATGCCAATCCTCCAGCTAATACTCTCGTGCTCATCCAAATAAAAAGGGGGATAAATACAAAAATACTCTTATTAAACCGGACTTTGAAGAGTATGAAAACAAATGCCTTGTGTAGACCACGAATCACATCTCTTGCATTTGAAAACATGTGCACACCCACAACCAGTCTGCGAGAGCAGAAGAGAGTAAAGCCATGATCATCAAACCAAATGTACAAAAGGGATGGGCCAAATATTAAGGACGAACAATAACGCCATAAATGCTCAAACAACCCCAAACTCTTCCTTTCCTTTTGTTTTTTTTTCCCCAAATAACACAGGTTATGCTCTTACAGAAAGCACATATACAACATTATAAACAGAAACCAACAGGCAACACCCAACAACAATTGCACAACAAGGGGCAGAAATGTGTAAAAACACTTCATTCACAGGCCAGTTTTGTACCAAAGCTCGTCAAGCAGATTGCGAACGCCTGGAAAGCCAACAGCGGCTGCCGATAGTCCATAGTGAGCATGTCGTCCCCAATCTTCCCAAACTGCAGTAGCACTGTGTCCTCATCCCCACGTCGTTCAGGTTTCCTGGGGTCCACGGCTGCCGCCAGTTGAAAGTTCTTTACAGAAGCAACGGTGAGCCTCCCGTGGAAATTCAAGCACCAGCATTTCAAGTGCTCGTGCCACCTAGGGGCCTTGATCCTCAGAACAATCGACTGATTGGCCATGGACGCACATAGAGAATCAGAGTTTTTTAGGGAATCCTCCTCCTCCTCAGGGGCTTGCTTCATCCAGGGGCACTGCAGGGTGCAGACCATTCTCCTGGTCCTTTTTATTTCAGCAGGTTGAACTTGTAAGATACCTGTTCTACTATGAAGCTCCTGGCTGGGACCTGAGGGCCGATCTATTTGCTGGTAAAGCAATGAGAGGCTCGGCAGCTTGATTGCTTTGCTTCGCAGAAAGGGGCCTGAATGTCATATATAGTGAAATTTATGCCCAAGTCGGACCTGCAAAAAGATTGTATATTTAGATTCTTGTACATCTTTTTTTTTCCTTTTTGCACCAAGAAGAATGAGGCAAAAAGGGGTACTTAAGTGCAAAGTGTTCTCACCTTAACTTCCCCAGGTATGCATTACTCCCTTGGGAGAGATCATTGGCAGCAAGGGATATGATGTATTCAGTATAAGTGCCATGCCTTACCTTTGGAGCAGCCATGAGAAACTTCCCTTGATCTATAAATGCTGCCAAGATGAAAGCAAAGTAAAATTACCGCCGACTAAAGTATCAATAGCTTCCACAAAAACACATGGATGATAAATGGAACAACACTGATTCTGGCTGAAAACTAGCTTTTTCTCTCCTTTTTTATATAGCTGATGTGAATGTGCATCAAGAAATATATACATTGATACTACCAACTGTTTTTACATCAGATTTAGGAGGAAAAATGTTGGAGGGTTTGCATCTTATACGCATGGCAAACCAAATATTCCCAAGTCACTTACCAGGTGAAAAGTCTTCCCGAGTCTGCTTGACAGAATGTCATTAACTGCTAATTTCCCAGAAAATCCAACATGCAAGATCATTAGGCTCTCTGACACCAATTATTTGAAGTTTATTAAATATCTGATTATCTATGTGACTACATTAATCTCCAAAATCTAGAAGAGCTTTTTTTCTTTTCGTCATTGGGAGTAACAACAATGCCTTGTATGGTAATTGGGAGTAAGATCATGCATAAGGTAAATCTTCCATTCAGACAATCCTACATAGCTATAGACATATATATACAAACTCCTGATTTCCAACTTCAAACAAAATGTAGCAGACAAAATGCAAACTTTACGACATATGAAACAAGGTATTGCACTCATGCATCCAGAAAGCAATTCTTCAAAATCCAAATCCTCTTACCACATCACAAGTTGAGCCCTGCCATTGCCCCACACATCCATATCATGTTGCCTCCATGCCACTTGGATCCACAAATCAACAACCAGCAGGGTTCTTTATGCATATGCCCTTGCAAAATAAAATAAAAATCAGATTTTATATTTACAGCCCACCATTACAAATAGCACCCCTCCATATTTAGATACTACCAACTGTTTGAAGAGGAGGAAGAAACACAATTACCCGCCACATAAATAACCAATCCTAAGACATGCTCTCATTCTCTTTACATTAAATAGTGTGATCATGAGATTCACAGTAAAGATTGCATGACACTCAAAGCTACTTATGCTATGGAAAACATAAATTCTTTGTACAATCATTCTGCTGTTCACTTTTGTCCAGCTAGTAGGTCATCAGCTGTTTGATTCTCTCAATTTAGGAATGAACGGAGGCTATTCTTGGAATTCTACGTGGTCACTATTTGGAACTTAAAGAACCATGAAACATCAAGATTACTCATGAATTACCAAATATTGATTTGTTGTTGCGGAGGACTCAAAAGAATTCGTCAGGATAAATTGTAGCAATGTAGAGTATTACTTTCATTACAGCCCCACAGTTACAAAAGTTAGGCCCAAAGTATGAAAAAGAGCATCATGCCATAAGGCAAGCAATTTGGTCTGGTACAAAAAAGAATTCCAATAAAAAAAAATTGATTTTGTTCTTGTAAGTTAAACTTGATAACTTATGACTAATATTTTCTGAAAACCATGTTCAATGGACATTCTTGAGTGCTGAGTACTTATGTTTCAAGTTATGAATTTCAGTGGATATTTTCATTAGCCACATGGCTAAAGAAATGGGTGCTTTCCCTATCAGGAATGGTTGAAGCATTGCTGGATCCTATTTTCTTTTATAAGGCTATTGTAACATGCATGTTGCAAGAATGACAAATAGCAGTATATAAATGTTTATATGAAGGATACCAAATCGAGAACCAGAAAGACGTTGCTGATATTTTTTTAGATTTCCACAGATTCAAAACACAAATATTCAATCAATCCAAGTTCCATTTTTCTACAGACATGCAAACACCAGATAAAATGGATGTGGTAGCAAATGGACTATGAAATAAAAAAAGAAATATTCAAACTTGGAAAACAATAGCCACATACTAAAATACAAAACTTACAGGCAGAGTAAATATCCGAGGGTGGTCGGATGGGACAAGTTGAAATCACCCGCCGAGATCGGGCAGGAGGTCTCAACCTCAGCACAAACGCCACAGGTCTCCTCATGAATGTTAGACCCGAGGTAAGCAACATCTATTATTAGCTTCCCTGCCTTAATGGCCTCCCTGCAATATTATAGGGCAGAGGTCAACAAGCTATGAATTACACAAAAAAAAAATTACTAGACTAGTGAAACCATCCACCACTTTCATCAGACAAACAATCTGACAAACTGCATTAAGACATTGTTGATAATGTAGGACCTTCTCAGGAAAATTCTTAATGTGTGCAAACAAGCTTGCTTCTGTGTAAAGATAATTGTTCAGAAAATAACATTTCCATAGGGCAGAGGTTTATGCATTAAGAGGGACATATGCATACGTGCAGCCTATGTATCAAAATTCACCTTGGAAATATGCAAATTATCCACATCACCAGCAGATAGGAATGAAGAAAATCTTGCAATTCTACTACATGCCAAATTAACCACAAAAGCATGCCCATTTTTCTATAAGAAAACCAATCACTTCCACTTGGGAAAGAAAAATCATCCCCTTATTCACATCACATCATGTGCATTTTCTTTTTCACATATACATGCACATGTACAAATACTAAACCAATTCAGAACTGTGTTTATCCATCCATGGTAAACATGTGCCAAACGTCAAAGGCCAATCAAGAAATTATCTAGAAAAACTTGCAGGGACTTTTGAAAAAGGAACACCAATGAGTAGTGTCTTATAGAATATCTGAAAAGCCCAATACAAATAAACAATTCTAGGAAGCACAACTCTTCTTTCTATTCCAAAGTAAAGAATATGAATTCAACCACAGAACCCTATATTCAGTTATTTTCAATCAAACTAATTTATCAGGCAGAAGAAGAAAAGGCCATCAGACCAAACCATGAGAAAAAAATGTTGCCTCAACTCCAAGAGTTTAACATAAAACAAGCATGCTAGAAGTCTCAACTGTGGCAACATTTATTTGAGGACTCAAAACATCAGTTCCTTTTGACAAACACTCAGAAGGATCTACTGAAAATTCCACACATATATACAAACTGCAACTATCATGTAGCTTAATTAACAAACAAGAGAAAGGCAAAAAGAAAATCCTCTTAACTTAATCTGACTTTAGCGTCACTCTGACCATCAAAATCTTTCCAAGCAAATACTGACATCAACTAATATGCACATTTCCAGCCTTGCACAACTGATGCACTTACGGTATCTTTCATTCAAACAACATGCTTACAAATACAACAGGCATCCACGGTGCTCATGTCTTCCAATCTATCCATGCATGCTAATTTTGCATCAACACTCGGAACCAACTAATGCATTCAAGGTTAATGCTCGTTCCCTTCTCTTCCTTTGTTGCATCCTCAACAGCTCCCTACCAAAACAGATGCCCTCCTTTCCCACATTAAGTGAGGCCGGCCACACGAATTCTATGCATCCATATCAACCTCGAGTAACTCCCACATCAAGATCCAAACAAGCAACTCAAGGATTTAACACCAAATGAAACCAAATCAATATACAAACAAAACGTTTGAGAGATTTCGTAAATCCCAAGAATCTTTGATTTCCCATATGCATTGATAATCCAAAAACAAAGAGAGTTCAGATGGATACCTGAATCCATCGCTTGATCTTACGAAGAAGAAAGCGAGAGTGAATCATTCTATTCCCGTTGAGAATCTCGACGGGGTTTTGGCGATGGTGCTTCCAGGGATCCAGAGAGAATGATCGCGGAAGAGGAAGGGAACATTATGTTCTTATGTGTACCCCTTCGATTTCCACCTAGGTCCTTATATTTCCCACGATGGGGTGCGGGAAAACAAAACTGCCCATTACTGGCATATCCCCGGGGACCACAAACACTATATTTCGGAATTGACGGTTCTACCCATCAACAAACCGTAATTCCCCAAAGGGTTTATATGCAATTAACCCCATATTATTGGAAGTGCAATTTACCCAATTCTTATTGGATCACATATTAGGCATGTTTATGAATATACATGTATATGATATATATTAATGTAAGTCCCCTTATAATAATATATGTATGCCCATTAATGATTCTAACAATCTCCCACTTGAGCAACATATATTATTCGAACAAACTCACATTAATTTAGATTGTATGAGCTCAAACTGTATATCATATACATATAAAACACACCACCACCAATCTCGTCCATACTGTGTTAGTTATAGGACCAATGCAGTCTTCGTCACTTTAAATTTGACTAAACCCCTCAATGATCACATACAACAACGCAAATAATAACATAAATCAAATATGGGTACATAGCATGAAAAATTGCATGTCAAATGATCCATACATGCCTATCTTTCAACTGGTCCAACCTGATTATAAGAGATCACGAATGCAGAATAAATCGAGTTCAAAATAAACATAACTTTATTTGCGCAAAATAAAAGAATATGTCCACACATAATGAACACCAGAATGAAACAAACTTCCACTAAACTGCAGTATCATATAAAAGATATAACACCCATTTGGGTTACATGCTCATGAAAGATTCTAGGCGTTAGCCCCTTAGTAAGCGGGTCAGCCACCATGGAGTGAGTTCCAATGTGTTCTATGGACACTTGACTACTTTGAACTCTTTCTTTAACTGCTAGAAACTTAAAAGCAATATGCTTTGAGCTCGACGAACTTCTGTTGTTCGAATACAACACTGCATAATTATTATCACAATAGATTCGTAGTGGTCTTTCAACACTACCCAAAATGCGTAAAGCTGTGACAAAATTCTTAAGCCATATTCCCTGATTCGAGGCCTCAAAACATGCTATGAATTCTGCTTCCATGGTAGAGGTGGCTATCATCGTTTGCTTAGCACTCCTCCACGAAATAGCTCCTCCTGCCAGCAGAAAAATATAGCCTGAAGTGGACCTTCGGCTATCCTGATAAATCGCAAAATCGGAGTCCGAATACCCGAGGACCTCCAGAGTATCAGATCTCTTATACGTGAGCATGAAGTCCTTTATTTTCTGAAGATATCTCATGACCCGTTTGGTTGCCTTCCAATGATCGGGTCCAGGATTACTTAAGTATCTGCTTAACATGCCAACAATGTATGCAATGTCAGGTCGCGTGCAGACTTGTGCATACATCAAACTTCCCACTGCCGATGCATAGAGAATACACTCCATTTCCTTAGCTTCAACCTGATTCCTAGGACACTGATTAAGGGAGAATTTATCCCCTTTAGCCACAGGGGTGTCTCCTACCTTACAATTTTCTATGCCAAATCTCTTTAGAATGGTTTCAATGTAGTTCTTCTGTGACAATCCAAGGATACCCAGAGAGTGATCTCGATATATCTGGATTCCTAATACAAAAGAAGCTTCACCAAGATCTTTCATTTCAAATTTATTTGAAAGAAATCTCTTGGTTTCAAACAGTAAACCATTATCATTAGAGGTAAGTAATATGTTATCGACATATAAAATAATGAAAACATATTTGCCTTTATCGAATTTATGGTATATACATTCATCAACTAAATTTGTCTCAAAATCAAATGAGACAACTATCTGATGAAATTTATAATACCACTGACATGAAGCCTATTTTAGACCATAAATGACTTTCTTTAATTTGCAAATCATTTGCTTTGCATCACCTAAGGCAAAGCATTTTGGTTGCATCATATATATCGTTTCATCAATGTCACCATTAAGAAACGCCATTTTCACGTCCATTTGGTGTAGCTCTAAGTCAAAATGAGCCACCAAAGCCATAATGGTTATAAAGGAGTCTTTTAAAGAAACATGGGAGAATGTCTCTTTCAAATCAATGCCTTTCTTTTGAGTGAAACCTTTTGCAACAAGACGAGTTTTATAATTATCAACATTGCCTTTAGAATCCCTCTTGGTTTTAAAATCCATTTACAACCAATGGGTTTTACACCATTAGGTAATGAGACAAGTTTCCAAACGTCATTGTCACTCATTGATTTCATTTCCTCGTTCATGGCATTGGTCCATTCTTAGGAATTGGAACTCCTCATGACATGAGTGACTGAAATGGGATCCGTATCCATTTGGTCTACCTCTAGTTCCTGGAGAAATATAACATAGTCAGTGGAGATTGCACTTCTTTTCCTAGTAGACCGCCTAAGGGGTGCTTGTTGAACATTTTTAGGATAATGAGTTTGATCCATAAGGAGACGTTCATCATTACTTTCATCCCTTTCTATCGTTGGAACGACATTAGGAATGACAACTTGACCCTTTTCAGTAATATCTATAGGAATAGGGTTAGGTTCCTAAAAAGTAATGTCTATTAGCTCCACCCAAACCAATATCCTCGAAGAAATAGACGTTTCTCGTTTCAAAAAACGAGCGAGTCTCAGGGACAAAGAACTTATATCCCTTAGACCTTTCCGAGTATCCAACAAAATAGTAGCTGACCATTCTGGAGTTTAATTTTTTTTCGTTAGGCTTATAAGGCCTAGCCTCAGCTGAACATCCCCAAATATGAAAGTACCTAAGGCTTGGCAATTTACAAGTCCACATTTCATATGAGGTTTTTGGTACCACCTTTGATGGTACTCTATTTAAGATGTACGCTACTATCTTGAATGCTTCTCCCCAGAGGGACTCTGGCAAAGAAGTATGACTGATCATGCTTCTCACCATATCCTTAAGAGTCCTATTGCGCCTTTCTGCAACACCATTCATGCTAGGTGTCCCTGGCATGGTATATTGAGGTACAATTCCACATTCATCTAGGAATAAAGCAGATGGTTCTTGACGTTGTTCTCCTGATCAATCATATCTGTCATAGTATTCACCTCCACGGTCAGATCTGATAGCTTTAATCATTTTTCTAAGTTGATTCTCAACTTCGACCTTATAGGATTTGAAAGCGTCTAAAGACTGTGATTTTTCATTAATCAGATATAGGTATCCATATCTAGAAAAATCATCTATAAACGTAATAAAATATTGTTGACCATTCCAAGAAGCTATAGAGAATGACCTACAGATATCTGTATGTATTAGTTCTAAGACATCTGTAACTCTTATGGCACCAACACCTGATTTGTTTGTCTATTTTCCTTTTAAACATTCTACACAAACATTAAAATCTGTATAATTAAGGGAATGGAGAATTCCTGAGGAAATAAGCCTATCAATTCTCCCTTTGGAGATATGACCCAAACGCTTATGCCATACCATTCCGGAATCCTCATAAGTTAATTTTCTTTTTGTACCACTAGACGTAGCATGCAAGGTTTCAAAAGCAGATGGAGACATATGAAGCATATATAGATTGTTATACAAAGATAAAGAACCAGTTGCAATAAGACTTGAATCAAGAAACAACTTAAATTGCTTATCTCTAAAAGAACAAGAATAACCTGACTTGTCCAGTAGATAAACAGAAATCAAGTTTCATCTGAATGATAGTACTACAAAAGTTTCTTTCAAATCTAAAGCATAACCACTACTTAAAAACAATCTAAAATCCGCAACAGCTTCAACCTCCACCTTCTTGCCGTCACCCACATATATGAACCTTTTGGCTTCACTTGGCAGTCGGCAATTTAGGCAACCCTACATGGACATACTGATGTGAATAGTGGTTCCCGAATCTATCCACCAAATGTCTAAGGGTACGGAAGCTAAATTAACTTCTAAACAAATAAAAGAAAGATACCCTTCTTATCACGCCAAGCATAATACTTGGTACAGTCCTTTACGTGTCCTTCACCTTTGCAGAAGAAACAGGTTGCCTTAGGCTTCTTCTGCTTGCCTTTAGATGAAGAGCTGGCATCCGCATCATTTGCCCTTTTTCTTTTGGAACTGGTAATAAAATGAGCACTTTCAGGTTTGTCCTGCTTAAGTCTCTTCGCTTCTTGCACACAATGAGAAATGAGCTCATTAAGAGACCATTTCTCCCTTTGACAATAATAACTTATTTTAAAATGTCCATATTGTGTAGGAAGGGATATCAAAACTAAATGCACCAGGAGGTCTTCTGACAGTTCCAGTTTCAGTGCCTTTAGTTTCGAAGCCAAATGAGACATCTCCATGATATGCTCCCTTATGCTTCCAGATCCTTTATACTTGAGAGAGACAAGTTTCCCTAGAAGGTTGCTTGTCTCAACCTTTTCATTCTTTGCAAAACGCTTCTCTATCTCATCAAGAAATCCTTTAGCATTGGATTCCTCTAAGATAGCACCCTTGAAGTTTTCTGGTATGGCACGCTTCATGATCATAAGACACATGCGATTGGAACGCTCCCACCCCTCAAAGTACTTCTTGGCATCAGCAGTACTTTGATCCGTAAGAGGAGGAGGTTGTTTCACCCTTAATGTAAGGTCCAAATCCATGCACCCCAAAACTATCATGACACTCTCCTTCCAAAACTTAAAGTTGGACCCATTTAGTTCTGGAATGGAGTTCAAATTGGCAGTAATAGCAGATGTAAAGGAGTTAACTGAAATAAAAGACAAAAAACATGCTCCAATGAATAAACTTGAAAAGAAAACCATACAATATTGGCATTTAATTTTTGGATATAAATAACAATATCGTAAGAGACAAAAATGAATAACCAAACATGAGAGTTTAATAATTGTAAGTTTGATAAATTTATCTTTGAATCAATTCACTACTTAAATATAAAACCAAAATAATCAACTCATATTTGTTATTAATTGCATTGTGAAGTTCAGTCAAGTATTAAATCTCCTTTGGGCTACTTAGTACTCACAGGAACAACAAAAAATAGTCATTTTGATGTTATAAATAAATTAGCACAAGTAACAACGCACTGCCTTGGTAAGCATATTGTCAAATGCACCAATAAATTTTAAAAACATCAAAACCAACTACCATAATATAATTTTACAGATAGTCATGCCCAATGATTCATGATTAAAAAGTTCACAACACAAACGACGTGGTTTATCCCAATCAAGATTCAAGTACCGGTACAGTAACAGCCAAGTACCAGTACTGGACCATTAGTACCGGTACCAGAATGACATGTATCAGTACTGATTTTTTATGTACCGGTATTAAGTCAGTACTAGACTGTTCCTAAGTTACGTCCAGTATCGCACATATATCAGTACTCCATCAATACTGGCCCGTTCCTTATGCATGGCCAGTATCACGCATGTACCGGTACTCATCAAGAGTACCGATACTCAAGTGATACTGGCAGCACTATTAAATGTGTCCAGTAAGCCATATGTATCGGTACTGATGATGAGTACCAGTACTCAATCAATACTGGCGACACTTTGTGACTCTGACCAGAATCCCTCATGTACCGGTACTCATCATGAGTACCGGTACTCCTTGTATTATGGCAATACTCCAGAAAGCACCTAATGAGTACCCGTGCCTTACCAGTACCGGTACTCATGATGAGTACCGGTACCGAATCGGTTACAACCCGCTTCCAGGGCGGCGATTTAAATCCGGAATCATATATAATCAATCCCAAATCTATTTTGATCGGAAAACCAACGTCAAACAAGTCATGATGGATCAAAACTAACATGAATCCCCTTTTAAAACATTGATTCAATCAAGATGGGCTTAAAAAATTGAATCAAACATGATTTGAGGGGTTCTTGTTCGAATAAAAAATCCCAAAAATCAAGAACGGATTACAACACAACGAAAATCAGTTGCTCTGATACCACTTGAAGGATTTAACACCAAATGAAACCAAATCAATATACAAACAAAACATTTGAGAGGTTTCGTAAATCCCAAGAATCTCTGATTTCCCATATGCATTGATAATCCAAAAACAAAGAGAGTTTAGATGAATACCTGAATCCATCACTTGATCTTACGAAGAAGGAAGCGGGAGTGAATCCTTCTATTCCCGTTGAGAATCTCGACGGGGTTTTGGCGATGGTGCTTCTAAGGATCCAGAGAGAATGAGTGCGGAAGAGGAAGGGAACGTTATGTTCTTGTGTGTACCCCTTCGATTTCCACTTAGGGTCCTTATATTTCCCACGATGGGGTGCAGGCAAATAAAACCACCCATTACTCACATATCCCCGGGGACCACAACCACTATATTTCGGAATTGACAGTTCTACCCATCAACAAAGCGTAATTCCGCAGAAGATTTCTATACAATTAACCCCATATTATTGGAAGTGCAATTTACCCAATTCTTATTGGATCACATATTAGGCATGTTAACAAATATACATGTATATGATATATATTAATGTAAGTCCCCTTACAATAATATATATATGCCCACTAATGATTCTAACAGCAACATCATGCCTAGTAATCTCCACCCAATGCAAACTCCTCCCATACCCATTAGAATACCTTCTCAAAGTAATACATAAAAAAAGTACTCTTTACACCTTCTAAACATCGTCCCTTTTCCCCTTGAGAACTCTTCTTTCACATAAAAAAAGAACAATGGATTCTACTGCCTTTTTTTCAGATGTTACATATAACAAAATACAAAAGATACCAATAACTATTATTACAACTCACCTCTCATATCATTACTCTGAGGGTCAGGTAATGCCATTTCTAAATGGTCAAGATTCATTTTAAATCCGTTTTAGGTTGTCTAATAGTATTCTAAAGAATTGCTTTTAAATTTAGCTGAATGTACCACTTACAAGTGTTCATCCTAATAATACACAGCTTTATAAGCCTAGTCTTAATAATAGTTGTAATATATTATGGATCAATTGAATCTGAAGTAATATACCAATAACATTTGCAATATACTAGTGGCTTACCGTTGAGAGGTGGTGGTTCTCTCTCGATAGGGCTTGACAAGTATACAAGTCTCTCCTCCTTGGTGAACATTTCCTTTCGCTAAGATAATATCCACGGATTTCTCGTACACAAAAGCTACAAAGCCAAACATGCGCTTCCTCTGCTTAGGAATTCTCATAGAGAGTAGCGGTCCAAACTGTCTGTTCAAAGTTGCATTAGCAAAACCACATTACAGCAACATAAAGAAAATTACTTCAACTCTATATCTAATCGACGACTTATGATCGAACCTCACCCGAAGTATTTGGCGAGGTCGCTTGTGCTGAAGAAGCTTTCGGGGGGAACGTAAGATAAATCTGCTGAGAAGCACGAATCCCCACGCTGCCTCCTTCCCGTTGTCTTCCCTCTGCCTCCCTCCCTCCGAATGCCCACGCTGCTGCCGAGATCGATCGACGTCTCACATGGAAATGGACGGTGGAGATGGATGGATGGATGGGTGGAAGGGGGAGAGGTCTCACCTTGTGGTGTTCGGGAGGAGGCTGCGGAAGCGGGCGAGGTGGCCGTTGATGCGCTCGCGGCGCCTGCGCTCAGCCTCGCTGTGGTTGCGGGATGCGGTGAGCGCCTTGGCGTCCATGATCTCCTGCGCGGTCGTGATCTCCTTGCTGTGACGTGGCCGGAAGTTGGTGATACGTTCCTCGGTCTGGGGATGGAGGCGAGGGGACCTGGGCATACATAGGGGTGGACGTGGTATTTTACGTAGAGCCGTTGTCGGTGGGTAGAGGATCACCTACCAGATGATAAGACTCGAAGAACTGGTATTTCCACTTATCCTCATTGCATGGCATGGGGAGCATATATATAGTCCTTACATAAAAGAGAAGACAACACACATATCTACCTAGATTAACTACGATCTCCTTCCTACATATGATCTCATGTCGACTAACAAGATCTTTCCTCCTTGGTGAAGAGGACTTCCTCATGACTCAAGATGGAGGCTTGTTGTTCCAAGAATAACCCAAAATAAGCTCTGCTGGAACTCGATCTTCTAGCTAAGGTTGCTGCTCCCAAGGCTATGGCTTACTGTCCTTCCCCTCTCTGTTGTTGCTTAATGATGGGAAGCTTCCCCATTGCTCCACAGCACCACCCCACCAGCCCATACATGTGGTTACCTAAAGGTCCATATCAACTCCCGCCACCCCGGAGCATCGTCCTCGAGCATCCAATCTAAAAACCATTGACATAGGGACTGATAATCTTCCCAAGTGGCGGTGGTGTCGTCTCCTCCTTGCCATAGGACGAGAACCTCAACGGCTGGCACATCATGCCGACGTACCATGTGACGGGCTAAGATGCAGTCAGGAGCCCGACCTTGAGCATCTTGTAGCAGCCACGTGGTTGGGGTACGGGAATGGGAATATGCCTACCATGGTGGGGTTTAAGCTGAGAGATGTGAAATATGGGGTGTATGCTGCAACCCGCGAGAAGTTGAAGCTCATATGCCACTTCGTCGATACGTCGAAGGATGACGTATGGTCCATAGTACTTCGAAGATAGCTTGTTGTGGAGGTGCTTGGTAAGGATGGCCGCTCGAAAGGAGGATAGGTGGAGATCGACATGATCACCCACCCCAAAGTGGACCTCTCAGTGATGGCAGTTGGTAGCTGTGCGCATGCAATCCTGGGAATGACGCAGCTGCTCCTTTAGCTCACGGAGGATGGCATCGCGGGAGAGGAGGTGCCTAGCTACTTCAGCAGTGTGAGCTTCACCCCGTACAGTCATAGATGGTATGGACGACCTCCTATGGAGTCATGCCAATGGCGGAATGCTTCTGGGTGTTGAAGCAAATTCGTTGTTTGTTTAAGATATGCATTGTAGTATAGGATAAATATGCTGAAATAAATAAATTTATAACTCAAAACTCTAGAAATGAAATTCGAGGTAAAACAGAAGAAACAAATAAGAATTCACATACTAATCTTGATTAATATATAAATGAGCATAAGGAATCAAGTCAAGAATGATTATCAATGAATAATATCTACTCAAAATTGATCTCCAATGCAAAACATGAGTATATCAAGAGTTTTAATGAGGTAAAAAATGTCTAAGATAAAATAATGGTGATTTAAATCATCAATTATTAGTCTTAAGTATATACATATCAATCACTCAATATCTGAAATAAATGAACAGTGGCTTTGACCACTTAAGTTTAATTCCACTCAAGCAAATGTGTCAAGCTAAATCAGCCTCATCAGACATTGGTAATGAATATCAGACGACTTAAACACTGCTGGCTACAGTACTCCTTAGAGTGCTTCTTCTTTTTCTCTTTTTCTCTGATCTCAGCTTCCTCCTTGTTCTTCTCTTCTCTTTTCTTTCCTTCTCAGCACACAAGGGATACTCACGGCTGAGTGTTCAGCCAACCCTCAAGAGAGCAAAACCCTCCCCTTCCCCACTCTCTCTCTTTTTCCTTCCTCCTCTCTTTCTGTGATATCAGGTTTAATTGAGTAATCGAATTGCGTACTCTAGTCCAGGGCTGCGGGCGTATGTCGCAGCCGAGGAGTGAACAGGCTTAGGTCAGGTCAGGTTAAGTGTGGGTGAGCGAGGACCTCGCCTCAGACAAACAAATAATTAATGTGTCTGCTACTACTTTGTCCCACACGATGTGGGACTATCTTTTGCCCTTCCTTCACATGCGTGCTGCTGTGAGGATCTTCGTTCAATTGGCATGGCTGCAGTTGATGGAGTCCTCAATTGAAGACCTAGAGTCCTTCTTGGACCTTGTCCACAGCGCCTGGAAGTGTCATCCACGAAGAATGCAGCTTAGAACACCATGAACGAGGTGGCAGCGACAGCGACGGTGGTGAAGCGACGACGAGATCTGCAAATCATACAAATGGCCTCTCGACCACATTAAAATTGCTCAATAGCTTCGTCGGAGGGTGTGGAGTGCAATGGCGGTGATTTCGTGACATGTGGAGGTGCGTGGTGGTCGGTCGGTGACGGAGAAGGACGTGCGAAGGTGGGTTGGTTGGGGGCATGTTTGGGTGGACGAGAGGATGAAATAGGAGAGTGGTTTTGTGCGGGTGGATGAGGTGGAGCTTGTGGGGTAGGTGGCGAGGCGATTGGTGGCTTGTGGTGTGAGATGGGCCTTGTTGCAGTGATGGTTGGAGCGGAGGACGAAGGTGATTGCAATGGTCGTCGAGGTTGTTTTTGGGTTTTTGGATGGTAGAAAACTAATTTAAGGATCTAACTAACCTAACCACCTAACCTAATTGGACAAAGGGGGATAGGATTAGCATCGGTGTTGGCAGGCCGGTGTCGTGGAAGATGAATGCTCCGAAAGGGAATGGCGAGGAAGAATGAGGTCTAGGATGACGAGGCTTTGTCTGGCCACTGTTAGAGGAATGTGAGGAAGATGATAGGCCACTTGATTTGATTGTCTAATGGCCAGAAGAAGGAGGTTGAGAAGCTCATCAGAGCTCGATTGGAGAGGGGCCAGAGGTAGGGTTAAGAAGAGGTTTTTTGCCCCAAACATCGCTAAGGAGGAAAGGTTGTGCATAGGGGTCTTTTATAGGCCATTGGGTCGAGCTTCAAGCTTGGAAACCAAGCTTGAGAGCTTCGCAAATCAGGAAATAGGTTTAGGACTTCCAAGAGTTTGCATGAACTCTTGGATGAATTAAGAAGGTCATGGAAGAGCTCAGATGGAAGGGGATCTCCTCAGGAGTCTCCCTTCCAATTTTGGAAGGGTTTCTCCGTGAAATTAAGGAGATATTCCTAATTTAAGATCATCTCTAAGTGGGTTCACATGACCATGGCGGCAGGGACCTGTGTGCGAAGAAGATGAAGAAATTGGGGGGTTCTTGCAAAGAATTCGAAAGTTAGGGGCATGTGTGTGAGAGAAAAGAGTCAAATAGGACTGAAATGTAAACTAGGTCAAGGCGATCTTTGATTTGGCCCAAATTTTGGTACAAACCTAATTTAGATCCAAAGAATTTGATGGTGAAGTCAAATTTAGGTTTTGACCAAGTTTGACTGAGTAATTTGTGTAGAAACTCAAATTAGGATAACTGTCTGTATAAAACTCTATTTTAGGTCAAATTGAGTTCCAATGGTCAAAGCAATCATACCAAACCTTATAGAATATTTTTATATGATTTTTGGAAGGTTTAGGTGAATTTTATTCTAACCAGAACCTTAGTGAATTAAGCTAGTCTATTTTTAAGGTTTCAGATGTCATTTAATTCTCAAAATGCGTGAAAACCCGTTTCTATCTGTATAAACCCACTTATTAGATATTTATGACCATTTGACCTTTAATAAACCCCTGGGAAACCCCATGATTATTCTGTATTTAAGATATTTTGCTAAAACTATAGTTTTACCCCTATTTTCATGTTTATCTCTCAGAATGGTTATGCGGTGAATTAAGACTCTATAGCGGTTACATAGGAGCATTTATCAATTGATTATGATTAAATAAAGCTAGATATGGCTGATGATGACGTTATCATCACTAGGTGTTGAAGGAATATTCTGCCCATGGCAGCCATCGAACCCACAAGTGCGGGTGTGCATAGCAAAAGCAATGTAAGTACGCACCGATGCTACGATTTACAACCTCAGTTTGATCCTCCGTTTGAGGATGGTATGTGGACAAGAATTGAAGGCAGGTCCCCAACAACTTGAATAGTTCTTGCCAGAATTGACTCATTAATATAGAGTCCCAATCATTGATGATGGCACGAGGGATGTCGTTAAGGCGGACCACGTGTCAGAGAAGACACAAGCAACCTTGGTCACGGAGAAAGGTTGGCGGAGGGGAGCAAGGTGTATATATTTGGAAAGGCGATTGAAGACGAAGAGAATGGCGGTGTGGCCTTGGTCAACTAGAAGAGCTTTGATGAAATTCATGGATAGATCTTCCTAAATAAGATTGGGAATGGGAAGCGATTAGAGGAGGCCGGTGGGGGCTTGCATGGAGATTTTATGTTGCTGGTAGGTGTCACACGTACGTACCCATTGGTGGACAGTGGAGCGCATGCCATGCCAGAAGAAATCTCGGTGGGCCCTGTGAAGGGTAATGAGAACCTCATCATGAGCCATAACTAGCTCATTTTGACCTAATACAAAGGATAAAAGCTCCTACATAACTCAAGGAAAGGCTTAACTCAGAGAATTCTGAGTTTAAGGAGAAAACAAGTCATAAGGGGTAAAAATGAAATTTTACCAGTATAATCTGCATACAGGGTAATTCAGGGTCCAAACATAGGTCAAACAAACCAAATAAGAAGGAAAGTGGGATGATCTGATAAGGGCTACAGCAATTCCAAGGAACTAAATGATAATCTGTAACCCTAAAACAAACCCACTTCAATTCACGAGGTTCGAGGCAAAGTAAAAATAGAATAAACCCTCTAAAATTCATAGAAAAATAATCTCTAGGGTTTAGAACCTTCAATTTGGCCTTCAGAACCCATTTTGACCTACATTGAGAACCATACCCAATTAATAACTTAATTTGAGTTTGTGCGTAAATTGACCAGTCAAACAAGGTTTAATCTAGAAATAAAATTCACCATCAGATTCCTTAGGTCCTAATTAGTCATGTATAAAAACTTGAGCCTAAGAAGAAACCTTCCTTACCAACTTTACACTTTGGTCCTCATATATTTACTTTTTGGCCCTCAACTTTTGAACCCTCGCATTTCTACCCCTAACTCTCCTTCGTTCTTTGCATTCAGGTCCCTCCTGCCAAAACCTGACCAGCACCATGCTCCGGCGACCTTGCGCGGAGCATGGCGCCGCGCAGGGTAAGGGGGAGGGTCTGGCAAGACAACCGGGGGTGCCCTGCGCCGTCAGCCGTCGCAGGAACACACCCCTGGTCGCTGCAACCCACCATATCGGCCGTGCGAACGCACGGATGGTATCGGTTTCCATCTCCGGCGTCCTCCGGCGAGGGAGACACGTCGTCTCCCTCCGCCCTCCTCTCTGATTCCGCCTCTATAAATACCCCCGTCGCTCTGCCGTTCTGAGCAGCTCGGTCCTGACGGAGAAAGACCCCCACTTCCTCTCTTCCCACTCCGACAGGAAGCTCTCCAGCTCCGGCGGCCTCCCCTCTTCCTCCTCGTCGCTCTGCCTCACTACCAGCTGTAGGGTTGCCCTCCCTCGCTCTTCCCGCGCCACACCGCACCCAGCTGGCGCCTCTCCGGCCCTCTCCTCGCCGCCGCCCCTTCCCCCGGGCATCTTCTTCTCCGGCGACAGTCGATACGACTGTCGCCCGCTCCGGCCCCTCCTCGTCCTGCTAAGTAGGTAGAACTCCTCCTCTTTCTCCCCTCTTCCTTTTCCTCATTTTACATCTTTACTGTTACCCCGATCCGACCAATCGCCCTCACCTTCTCCACCTCCGGCCCCTGCTCCGGCGACCCGCTCCCATCACTCCAGCAACCCACACGGCTCGCCGACCACCGCAGAACCTCCGCCTCCTCACCCTGATCAACCTCCGCCCTTTCACTTCCCCCAAATCACCCTCTGCAACTCCACCGAACAAACCCATCTCCCGACCCACAGTCCGACCTAGGGCAGCCCTTAGGCTCCGCCCCGCCGCCTGCACACCCCCCGACCACCTTCGCCGTGCCACGGCGAAGGTCCTCCGCATTTCTGATTGGGCCGAGAGGCCGTTTCTCTGTGGGCAGGTACCTGCTCTCGTCGTCGCCATTGTTGAAGCGAAGCAGCTTCGACCTGCTGTCCCAGGTGCGCCGCGCCCAGGTCACGCTCCCAGGCTGTGCGGGGGCATTTCGGCAAAGCGTTAGGCTGCAGTTGAGGCGAATCCCTCGCGCGAAGGCCTCGCGTAAAGCTGCGATTACCAGCTGCTTCCTCCGCGCAGGCGCCAAATTGGGGTGGGACATTTAGTCCCACCTCGGAAGGCTCTGAAGGAGCGCAGCGGTATAAAGTGAAAAAGTGCTGGAGGCTTATTGCCTCAGCACACGGGGTGAGGTCCCCTTCACCCACCCGGTTACCCGGTCTCGTCCGCACTCACGCCCCGCGGACCTGGCCCGACCCGACTTAGACTGACCTGCACTCCTCGCCCACCACGCACGCCGGTGGGCCTGGACCCGGGCGCGACCCGTACCCGGCAACCCGGCAGCTCTGGGAGAGCTTTCCTAAGAGCGGCTTCTGTCAGAGAGAGACGCGGGGGAGGGTAGAGTTAGGTTTTGCCCCTCTCTGATCAAGCTGTGTAAGTGTGCAGGCACAGGTGAAGAAGAACCGTGGAAGAAGACGAAGGCTGAAGGAAGGAGGAGCACCAAGCACCACTGTAGCAGCGACGGTTTAAGTCGTCTGATTGGAAAATCAGACGATGTCCTGAAGGCAAAGAAGGAGAAGGAAGGTGAGGTAGAGGAGGAACACAGAGAGGCCAAGTGAAGACTCTGCAGAAGAAGAAGAGCACGAGAAGAAGATCTGAAGAAAAGAAAAGAAGAAAGAAAGAAGAAGAAGAAGAACAGGACCGCTCTGCAGAAGAAAAAGGAAGAGACGAGCAGAAACAGCTGAAAGAAGAAGAAGAACATCACCACTGCAGATAAAGAAGAAGAACAAAGGAAGAGAGCAGAAGATCTGAGAAGGAAGAAGAGGAGAAGCAAAGAGAAAAGAAGAAAAGCCAACAAATTCTCTCTCTCTCTTTCTTTATTTTTGTAAAAGAAACTTTTACCCCTAGAATACAACTTGCTCCCTGAGTTCGACCTCGGGAACTCTTTATTTTCGAGTAACAAATTGTATTAAACTGGTAATCACCTCTCTATACTATACTACGATGAAATAATAAAACTATAGAGGAAGGTTGCCACCAGTTTTTGGCACCGTTGCCGGGGAGCAACGGCTATTCTAGAGGTAAAAATTCTTGTTTCTTTTTAGTTTCTGATAATCTCGTCTCTTTTGTGCAGCTACAGGAAATCAAGAAGACAAGCAACCGCACGACAACCACTCCGAGGATAGGTAATTTTTTTTCCTCTCGCTATTAACCCCTAAACTCTAAAGAGGAAGAAAAGAAAAAGAACAAGCAATATAGGGCTAACCTGTCTTCCATACTTAGTAACCATAAAAAGTTACATGTTTTCAACTCATTACTCCTGCACACTATTAAGGGTATTTAAGGGCTAACACATTCTTGCTTGAGCCCTAATTACCCAACAAAGAATTAACTGGACCAAGTAGAGCCAACCTAGGATCCAACACTAGGGATTTAGAGACACACTCCTTAAGCAAGAATTGAGAAAACCAAATGAAGTGTGCCCAAGCCCTTATCTGAAAATACCTATTCAAAGAAAACCTAAAACAATTGGCTCTCTAAACACTTGAACCCTAAAAGACAAGACCTAAAAGCTCTCAAAGAAAACAAGAGGTAAAGTTGACCCCTTGGGTCAACCAACCTTAAATTAGGTCACTCTTTGCACTTAAAAGACTAAAGTTCAAGTGAAACCTTAAGTACCCTGATCTTAAAATAAAAATTGGTAGACTTAAGAGGTCAAGATCCCTATTCTGGTCTACCTGGAACCGCAGTGACAAGAGAGGTCGGGTGGGGGAAACCCTGTAACCCGTGGGGACGCTCTACCGTGTAGGGGTCTTTGCGGGACTCTCCCTCTCTGGCTGCCCAGGTAATTCTCAGGTGGACGATCTTTCTGATCAAGGGGTCCATCTGCCCTGCACCTCTATAGTCACCCAACACATTTTTGGGTGTCTTGATTGGGTCCAGCACCTTCCAAACTCATCTCTTCCAACAGTGCATGTACGGAAGGAGGTCCTTAAGACCACCCTTAAGACCTCCTTTAGAAATTCGCTCTAGTCAAGGCCAAGCCTCGACGCCCATGTTTGTGCAGCAACACCCTCACATTATTCTCTCTTCTGATTCAAAACCAAGTTCTTCTTCCCCCATCATGGCTCAGCCAGTTGAGGAAGAAAATAATCTGGAGCACCAGCTCCAACGACTCAATGACCTCTTCCAAAACTTCGTGCACCCACCACAGCGTCCTACGATGCGGGACCACTACAATCCTGCTGCGGTGGCCATTGAGCCTCGAGTCAGAATCCCGACTGGAGGACCTGATTCCGAATTAAAGCCCAACATGATTCATGCTATACCTAAATTCCATGGGCTTAATTCTAAAGATCCCTTCCAGCACATCAAACAGCTAAATCATCTGGCCCAAACTTTTGGGTCAGATGCGCAAAATCGGGATATTCTTCTCATGAAGATGTTCTCCTTTTCTCTTATGGACAAGGCCGCCCATTGGTATCAAACTCAGACCCGGCCGATCAACACTTGGGAAGAACTTCAATCCGAGTTTTTGAAAAAGTTTTTTCCCGTTGGTCGGACCAATGCCTTGCGCCATCAGATTACACACTTCACTCAACAATCAGGAGAACCTCTCCATGAGGCATGGGATCGTTTTCAGGATCTCATGAGAAAGTGCCCTCATCACAGAGTTCCTAAATGGGAACAAGTCCAATCTTTTTACCAGGGACTCCGTGAGGACATCCGCCTTTTCGTCAATGCAACTTGCGGAGGAAACATCATGGGTCAACATGAAGACACCGTATGAGAGATTCTTGAAAACTTGTGCGAGAACTCCATCAACAATGACTCCATGGGATTATTCGACAGGACGAATACCCGCGCAGCGACGAATCTTAAGGGAGCACATGAGACGCAGGGCCTGTCCGCATCAGTCGACCTGGAATTAATGGCCAGTCGATTGGACAAGGTCTCAATCATTGAGAAGAAGGTGGATGAGCTGACTCAGCACTTGCAGCGAGCCACCTCCGCGCGTAACTCCTTTGCACAACCTCCTTCCACACAGGAGACTGTGCAAAACATCCTCCACCGATCTTCCCCTAGGATGGATCCATATCCATCCCCATCTGATTCTCGGATCGGAGGATCATCCGATCCTTTCTACACCCGCCCGGGGAACTCCATTCCCCCTTTCCCTGATTCTCAGGAGGTTCCTCAGACCTGCGAGGACCTCAACGCCATCCAAAACGACCCATTCTCCAACACTTACAACCCTGGATGGCGAAACCATCCCAATTTTCAGTGGGCGGGAAATTCCCAAACCCAAAGACCACCTTTTCAGTCCCGCCCACAGCCCTCTCGTCATTACCAGCTGCCTCAGCCTCGGCCCAACCCTACTTATCCATCAGGGCCAAATCAGGATCAAATGTCCCTAATCCTTCAGACTCTGGCTGACATTCAAAGAACGAATGCGGCTATTCAAAAATAGCACAAGGACGAACTTACAGAGGTTAAAACTCAACTGGCCCAGTTGGCAAATTCTCGCCAGCTAGGCACACTCCCTTCCCAACCTCTTCCTAACCCGAATAACATGCCGACCCAGAAGCGCGTTATAAATCCAAATTTAGGCCACGCACAATGGATTTATCAGGCCCCTACTGCTCCATCTCCAGACGAGATGGAAGCTTCAACTTCTTATGCGGGATTTCAGGAGCAGTCACCCCTCTTACCAAACCCAAACCAAAATCAGGCCGGATTAAATTCTGTAACAACACGTAGTGGTAAAACAACTCAAGACCCGCATTATCCAAACCACTCCAAGCCTGATAACCATGACCCTAGGATAGTTATCCAAGATACCACTGTCCCGGATCCACAACCTGGACCTATCCTAGAAGAACCAACCAAGATCCCGTTTCCCGAGGCCTTGACCAAGGGAAAGAAGACCACCAAACCCGTGGCCCCTGAGGAGGACCTGGTCAAGCTCTTTGAGCAGGTCCACATAAACATCCCCTTGATGGATGCAATCCGCCACGTACCAGCTTACGCACGATTTCTAAAGAATATATGTACACCCCAGCATAAGCCGCGAACCAAGGGAGGGAGCCCAATTGTTCTGTCAGAGCAAGCCAGCTCTGTAATCCTCAGTAGACTCCCACCCAAGGCAAAAGATCCTGGTACTCCCCTGATTTCCTGCAAGATAGGTGGTACCCAATTTGATAGAGCATTGTTAGACTTGGGTGCATCCATAAACCTGATACCCACATCCTTACTTGACCATCTAGAGGAATCTGAGCTAAAACCAACCAAGGTAACATTACAATTAGCAGATCGATCTATAAAGTCACCAAAAGGGATTCTCGAGGATGTTATCGTAAGAGTGCGGGATTTCTATTTCCCAGTGGACTTTATAGTCTTAGATATGGACGCACCTGAGAACCCTAGGGATACACCAATCATTCTAGGGAGACCTTTCTTGGCTACTGCTAGAGCCAACATCAGCTGTGAGGAGGGCCAAATAGAGCTTAAGTTTGGAGATCAAACACTGAAAATTGATATATTTAAGGCCCAACAAGGAATTAATTGTGGTGTCATCGAACAAATTTGTGACATCAGGACTTTGGTTGATGAATCACACTTCCAGAATGACTCGATTATGCCTCATCAACCACAGAAGGATCTTGACCCACAAACAGAGGAGTCGAATCCAGATATGAACAACCCAGTAACTCCCACCCTTGAACCTCACATCTATACTGAACCACCCGCTGCTGCTGATAACCCCATCCTCGAACTAAAACCCCTTCTTGCTCACTTGAAATACATCTTTTTGGGTTCTAATCAGACCCTTCCTGTGATTATCAATTCCAACCTCAGTCCTGAACAGGAATCCCGTCTGATTGTTGTCCTCCAGCAACATCGCAGAGCTATCGGGTGGACTCTCGATGATTTGACTGGAATAAGTCCCTCTTATTGTACTCATCATATCTATTCAGAAGAGGGCACACGACCTTCTCGTGAAATGCAGAGACGCTTAAACCCCAATCTGCAGGAGGTCGTGAAAAAGGAGATCATCAAGTGGTTAGATGCCGGAATCATCTACCCGATCTCCGATAGTCGTTGGGTGAGCCCAATTCAGGTCGTGCCCAAGAAGGCAGGACTCACCACTATAACGACTGAGACCGGAGAAATCATTCATACCCGATTAGCCAACTCGTGGAGAGTCTGTATAGATTACCGCCGACTCAATTCCTCCACGAAGAAGGATCATTTCCCACTACCCTTCATTGATCAAATTCTCGAAAAACTTGCGGGAAATAGGTTCTTCTGCTTTCTTGACGGGTACTCCGGTTATAACCAGGTGGCAATCCATCCTGAGGACCAAGAAAAGACCACATTCACCTGCCCCTTCGGAACATACGCTTTCCGAAGGATGCCTTTCGGTCTTTGCAATGCACCCGCTACTTTTCAGCGATGCATGCTTGCCATATTCTCAGATATGGTAGGTGATTATCTGGAAGTCTTCATGGATGACTTTTCAGTTTTCGAAGCATCATTCGACGATTGCCTCCAACACTTGGTCCAGATACTCAGGCGGTGCATCGATGTGAATTTGGTTCTTTCCTGGGAAAAGAGCCATTTCATGGTGCCTGAGGGAATTGTCCTGGGACACTCAATTTCGGAAAAAGGTATCCAAGTGGATCGAGCTAAGATTGATCTGATTTCTCACCTTCCTATGCCTAGCTCGATCAGGGACATCCGTTCCTTTTTAGGGCATGTCGGTTTTTATCGACGATTTATCCCTGATTTTTCAAAAATCGCGCGCCCCCTGACCACTCTTCTCTCCAAGGATGTTCCTTTCGAAATTTCCAAGGAATGCACTCAAGCATTTGAAATCCTGCGTGACCGAGTCACCCAAGCCCCGATCCTACAGTCCCCTGATTGGTCTCAACCCTTTGAGATCATGTGCGATGCATCCGACTTCGCTGTAGGAGCGGTTTTGGGGCAGAAAATTGATGGGAAACCTGTGGTCATTTACTACGCCAGCAAAACACTCGATGAGGCTCAGCGTAACTATACGGTTACTGAGAAAGAGCTGCTAGCTGTAGTATTTGCCCTAGAAAAATTCAGACCGTACCTTCTGGGTTCCCGTGTCATCATATACTCGGATCACACAGCTGTGAGGCATCTCCTTGCAAAGAAGGACGCGAAACCTCGATTAATTCGATGGATCTTGCTGTTGCAAGAATTTGACCTTGAGATTCGCGACAAAGCGGGAAAGCAAAATGTGGTAGCTGATCACTTGTCCCGTCTTCCTTTTGAAATAATTGACCCTTCCGGACCCATCACTGAGCATTTTCCCGATGAGCACCTGCTGACTATTGGTACTAGCCTTCCATGGTTTGCTAATGTAGTAAATTACTTGGCATCTCATCAGATCCTGTCCGATTGGCCGAAGGCCAAGAAGGACAAATTACGCTCCGATGCCAAGTATTACATTTGGGAAGACCTGTACCTCTTCCGCATAGGTGCCGATCAGATCATCCGGAGATGTGTCCCGGAAGAGGAATTCAACAATATCCTCTCTTTCTGCCATGACCAGGCATGCGGTGGCCATTTCGCCGGGCATAAAACCGCATCAAAAGTCCTCCAGTGCGGCTTTTACTGGCCCACACTGTTCAAAGACGCGTACAGTCACTGCAAGGCATGCAGTCGTTGCCAGACTTTGGGCAACATGAGCCATCGCGGCATGATGCCTATGCAACCGATTCTAGTATGCGAAATCTTTGATGTTTGGGGGATTGATTTTATGGGCCCCTTCCCTGTTTCGGATGGTTTCGAATACATTCTGTTGGCTGTGGACTACGTGTCCAAATGGATCGAAGCCATACCGACCCGAACCTGTGATCACAAAATCGTTCTCAAATTCATTCATCAAAACATTTTCTCAAGGTTCGGGATTCCTCGTGCAATAATCTCTGATGGGGGGACCCATTTCACAAATGCTCAGTTTAGGTCACTGATGACCAAATACAGGGTGTCTCACCGAATCTCTACTCCTTACCACCCCCAAACTAATGGTCTAGCTGAGCTGTCTAATCGGGAGATCAAGAAAATCCTGCAAGTCACTGTTCGACCTGACAGGAAGGACTGGTCGTCCCGACTTCCGGAAGCATTGTGGGCCTATAGGACCGCCCACAAGACCCAATTGGGCATGTCTCCCTTTAGACTGGTGTACGGAAAGGCATGCCACCTTCCCATAGAACTGGAGCATAAAGCCTATTGGGCAGTACGGAACTATAATCTAGATCTTTCCAAGGCTGGGACCCACAGAAAACTCCAAATCAGCGAGATCGATGAATTACGCCTAGACGCGTACGAGAACTCGCAAATCTACAAGGAGCGGGTTAAAGCCTTCCACGACAAACACATCTCGAGAAAGATCTTTCATCCTGGTCAAAAGGTCCTACTCTTTGATGCCCGACTAAAACTCTTCCCAGGAAAACTGAGATCCAAGTGGGTCGGACCATATTTGGTCCGACAGGTTTTTGGAAATGGAGCAATCGAAATCAGTCCACTCAGCCACGATTCTGAACCTTTCATCATGAACGGTCAGAGACTCAAGCCGTTCATTGATGTAACTTCTACTGATTTGGCTGAAGCATCTTATATCCTCCATTCCCCTTGAGCTTATTGTGCCCAGCCGATGGCGTAAAACTCAGCGCTTAACGGGAGGCAACCCGTCATTTTCCTAAAAATCCAAAACTTTTTCTGACACCTTTTTGCACTTAAGGTTCACCCTTGTAGACAGCCGACCCCACCTCAGATGCTTGCATCTGGGATTAGAAATCGTCTGCAAAAATTCAACCCGACCCATTCACTCATCCAAATTTCTGTCTTAAGGAATGAACTAAGTTAAATAAAAACCCCCTAGGTTACAATGAGGACATTGCAAATCTTAGGCATGGGGGGGGGTATGAAAGTGCAAAACTTGTAAGAAAAGGTTTCAAACAAAAAATTCACATATGCCAAAAACACCATAAAAATTAAAAATTTTTCGAAAAAAAATAATAAAAGGAAAAGAGGAGAAGGAAATTTTGTGAAGGAGAAGGAGAAAAGAAACAAAATGAAAAAGGAGCACAAAATTATGAGAAAAGGTGATAGTCATTAGTAAGGAACTAAGGAATTAACCTAAGTTCTAGACATCATTCAAGAAAATAACTGAAAAGTGCATAATGAGATTAGTAAGAACGCAAACCTTAGGCATTCTTGAATAGACTCTTAGTACCCATTAAGATCTAGACATTCCTCAAGAGGTTGAGGAAAATGAAAAGCTGAAGTATTAGGTCTAAGGCTTAGGAAGTATTTGGCCTCATTAACTAATTTTTGGTTTACGGGACTCAGTAACCTAAGCACCCTAACCTCACACACAGCCTGGTTCAGTAAGCGTAAAAATCAAAATCACGCAGAAGCGTCACAAAATTCTGAAAAGAACACCTAGAGTAGGAGCAGCCGATCAACACAAGTTGATTTAGAGGAGTTCCCAGTGCGGAGAGGCGGGAAATCCCCTCGAAGATGCGTAACAAAATATCATCTCCTCGGTGCTTGTCTCTTAGGATATTCACATATCCTACTGGGGGCATGTAAGCACTCCGCTGGTTCAGACACCATGGATGGGATTATCTCGAAATCTCAATTGCCAGGGTCTGGATTCGGCCACGGAACACCATGGATGGAATTATCTCGAAATTTCAATAGCCAGGGTTCCGGGGGTTGCCATGGGTAGTGCTATCTCGAAGCATCGATCGCCAGGAACCCTTGAGGATTGATGATGGGAGCAAGGAATCTGATACAGACCGTGTTGAAAAGCCAATCCTAGGCTAGAACTAAAAAGAAAAAGAGAGAGAAAACTCTCCAAATAGAAAAACTTTCTATCTCTCTCTTATAAAACGCACTGCGAGCTGAGCCAGGGCTAAAATCATTTCAAGCACGGGTGCTTTAACCACAAAGTCCAATAAACCTTAGGTTAGTTCTTGTGGGCCTTAAAAACCTTTGCCAAAGACTGAGGCTAAGGCTAGACAGATTTGGATCTTGATTGGTACTAGAGTACCTTTTAGGCCTATGGTCAGCATTCTAACCTAATCTAAGCTCAAATGAAAAAGCACTTATCTGAAGCTATTAAGAACTTCATGGTCTAGAACAAGGGTTGAAACCTTAAGTTTTTGCTAAGGGACTAGCAAAAGCTAGGCATGGGGGTATGATGAGAACCTCATCATGAGCCATAACTAGCTCATTTTGACCTAATACAAAGGATAAAAGCTCCTACATAACTCAAGGAAAGGCTTAACTCAGAGAATTCTGAGTTTAAGGAGAAAACAAGTCATAAGGGGTAAAAATGAAATTTTACCAGTATAATCTGCATACAGGGTAATTCAGGGTCCAAACATAGGTCAAACAAACCAAATAAGAAGGAAAGTGGGATGATCTGATAAGGGCTACAGCAATTCCAAGGAACTAAATGATAATCTGTAACCCTGAAACAAACCCACTTCAATTCACGAGGTTCGAGGCAAAGTAAAAATAGAATAAACCCTCTAAAATTTATAGAAAAATAATCTCTAGGGTTTAGAACCTTCAATTTGGCCTTCAGAACCCATTTTGACCTACATTGAGAACCATACCCAATTAATAACTTAATTTGAGTTTTTGCGTAAATTGACCAGTCAAACAAGGTTTAATCTAGAAATAAAATTCACCATCAGATTCCTTAGGTCCTAATTAGTCATGTATAAAAACTTGAGCCTAAGAAGAAACCTTCTTGACCAACTTTACACTTTGGTCCTCATATATTTACTTTTTGGCCCTCAACTTTTGAACCCTCGCATTTCTGCCCCTAACTCTCCTTCGTTCTTTGCATTCAGGTCCCTCCTGCCAAAACCTGACCAGCACCATGCTCCGGCGACCTTGCGCGGAGCATGGCGCCGCGCAGGGTAAGGGGGAGGGTCTGGCAAGACAACCGGGGGTGCCCTGCGCCGTCAGCCGTCGCAGGAACACCCCCCTGGTCGCTGCAACCCACCATACCGGCCGTGCGAACGCACGGATGGTATGGGTTTCCATCTCCGGCGTCCTCCGGCGAGGGAGACACGTCGTCTCCCTCCGCCCTCCTCTCTGATTCCGCCTCTATAAATACCCCCGTCGCTCCGCCGTTCTGAGCAGCTCGGTCCTGACGGAGAAAGACCCCCACTTCCTCTCTTCCCACTCCGACAGGAAGCTCTCCAGCTCCGGCGGCCTCCCCTCTTCCTCCTCGTCGCTCTGCCGCACTACCAGCTGCAGGGTTGCCCTCCCTCGCTCTTCCCGCGCCACGCCGCACCCAGCTGGCCCCTCTCCGGCCCTCTCCTCGCCGCCGCCCCTTCCCCCGGGCATCTTCTTCTCCGGCGACAGTCGATACGACTGTCGCCCGCTCCGGCCCCTCCTTGTCCTGCTAAGTAGGTAGAACTCCTCCTCTTTCTCCCCTCTTCCTTTTCCTCATTTTACATCTTTACTGTTACCCCGATCCGACCAATCGCCCTCACCTTCTCCACCTCCGGCCCCTGCTCCGGCGACCCGCTCCCATCACTCCAGCAACCCACACGGCTCGCCGACCACCGCAGAACCTCCGCCTCCTCACCCTGATCAACCTCCGCCCTTTCACTTCCCCCAAATCACCCTCTGCAACTCCACCGAACAAACCCATCTCCCGACCCACAGTCCGACCTAGGGCAGCCCTTAGGCTCTGCCCCGCCGCCTGCACACCCCCCGACCACCTTCGCCGTGCCACGGCGAAGGTCCTCCGCATTTCTGATTGTGCCGAGAGGCCGTTTCTCTGTGGGCAGGTACCTGCTCTCGTCGCCGCCATTGTTGAAGCGAAGCAGCTTCGACCTGCTGTCCCAGGTGCGCTGCGCCCAGGTCACACTCCCAGGCTGTGCGGGGGCATTTCGGCAAAGCGTTAGGCTGCAGTTGAGGCGAATCCCTCGCGCGAAGGCCTCGCGTAAAGCTGCGATTACCAGCTGCTTCCTCCACGCAGGCGCCAAATTGGGGTGGGACATTTAGTCCCACCTCGGAAGGCTCTGAAGGAGCGCAGCGGTATAAAGTGAAAAAGTGCTGGAGGCTTATTGCCTCAGCACACGGGGTGAGGTCCCCTTCACCCGCTCGGTTACCCGGTCTCGTCCGCGCTCACGCCCCGCGGACCTGGCCCGACCCGACTTAGACTGACCTGCACTCCTCGCCCACCACACACGCCGGTGGGCCTGGACCCGGGCGCGACCCGTACCCGGCAACCCGGCAGCTCTGGGAGAGCTTTCCTAAGAGCGGCTTCTGTCAGAGAGAGACGCGGGGGAGGGTAGAGTTAGGTTTTGCCCCTCTCTGATCAAGCTGTGTAAGTGTGCAGGCACAGGTGAAGAAGAACCGTGGAAGAAGACGAAGGCTGAAGGAAGGAGGAGCACCAAGCACCACTGTAGCAGCGGCGGTTTAAGTCGTCTGATTGGAAAATCAGACGACGTCCTGAAGGCAAAGAAGGAGAAGGAAGGCGAGGCAGAAGAGGAACACAGAGAGGCCAAGTGAAGACTCTGCAGAAGAAGAAGAGCACGAGAAGAAGATCTGAAGAAAGGAAAAGAAGAAAGAAAGAAGAAGAAGAAGAACAGGACCGCTCTGCAGAAGAAAAAGGAAGAGACGAGCAGAAACAGCTGAAAGAAGAAGAAGAACATCACCACTGCAGATAAAGAAGAAGAACAAAGGAAGAGAGCAGAAGATCTGAGAAGGAAGAAGAGGAGAAGCAAAGAGAAAAGAAGAAAAGCCAACAAATTCTCTCTCTCTCTTTCTTTATTTTTGTAAAAGAAACTTTTACCCCTAGAATACAACTTGCTCCCTGAGTTCGACCTCGGGAACTCTTTATTTCCAAGTAACAAATTGTATTAAACTGGTAATCACCTCTCTATACTATACTACGACGAAATAATAAAACTATAGAGGAAGGTCGCCACCAAAGGGCCTTTTGGTACCCCACGTGGCCGCCCGTCAGAGTTGAGTGGTACTCTGACAGGATCTGAGGTATTAGGGGTAAGGTAGAGGCCATGAAGAGGTGGATTTTGTAATAGAGAAGTCCATCTTGGAGAGTCCAATGAGAAAAGTCCCCACTGTCGTAAACAACAAATGGAATGGTCTTGCTGATAGTCGACATGGGTGGAGTATTCACCTCGAAGGTGGTCTAGCCATGGAGAAGACACGTGAGACACAGTGGCGAGGAGCATGGTCTCATTGCGGTGGGACAAGGCATCCACGACATGATTGAGGGTCCCCCTTTTATAGACGATGACAAAGTTGAAGTGAGAGAGTTGCGCTACCTACTTCTGCTAGCGCATGGATGTGAGCTGCTGACTGAGGAGGAAACGAAGGGTGCGGTGGTAGATACGGACAATGAACTTCCCAACTAACAAATAGCATTCCCATTTTTGGACAGCCAACACCAATGCGTATAACTCCTTTTCATAAGTGGAGAATGCTAATTGGTGAGGTGTGAGGGCTTGACTGAGATAAGCCAAGGGATGGGCATTTTGCATGAGCACTATGCCCACTCCATGCTCAGATGCATCACATTCCAGAATGAATGGCGTGGTGAAGTTTAGTAATGCCAATACAGGAGTGGTGGTGAGGGCGGCCTTAAGGGCCATGAACGCAGCTTCCACATCAGGAGACCACTCGAGGGTGGCAGCCTTGGTGAGGCAATGAAGCGGGGTCACTATTGAGCTGTAGTTGCAAATGAAAAGGCTGTAGTAGCCCACCAAGCCGAGGAACCCACGGAGGGCACAAACTATTTTTGGGAGGGGCCACGCAAGGATGGATTCGATATTCTTTACATCAACCTTGACTCCGCGAGCTAAGACCACATGGCCCATATATTCCACACTGGTTATGCCAAAGGAGCACTTGGACTCCTTCACAAAAAACTTTTGCATTCGCAGCAGCCCCAAGACTTCGCGAACGTGGCGGAGGTACATTTCCCATGTTCAGCTGTAGATGATAATATCATCGAAGAAGACTAAGACTGAGTTGCATAAGCAAAGGTGGAAAATGTTGTCCATGATGTGCTAGAAGGTGGAGGGTGCATTACACAACTCGAACGACATTACGAGGAACTCGTAGTGGACCTCGTGTGTGCGGAAGGCAATTTTGTAGACAACACTCTCCTTCATGAGGAATTGGTGATACCTGATGTAGATACATCCATTTAGGTTAAAATGCCTATTTATGCATGTCTTAAGCTTAGATATGCATTCCATATTATAAAATATTGTATAGCATGCATCATTCTACATTTAGAGTAGTTTGTATAAATTTTAGGTTAATTGCATCCTTTTATGGCCAGGAGTGGAGATTTAATTCAAGGCCTCGGATTAACGATCTGACCATATGGATCTGATCAAGTCGACAATTGAAGTCTAACGCCTCCGAAATCATCTTGATCGGAGTCCCGTAGCACCATATATAGTCCTAGGAAGATCAACGGCCAAGGGACTAGGTGATGTAATTTGGAGCTTCAAACGACAAATCCGGCCACACTGATGGATTTGGATAGACGATAGTAGCCGAACGGCACAAAAATCAATTCAATCCGACTTCTGTAGCAACTCATATAAAGGAAAGAAGATAGATGACCTAGATCACGCCAAGTGGCGCTATCTAGGCCACCAATGGGCACGCACGCAGCACCACATGCATGCAGAAGTGCTAAGGACGCACGCAAGCACCACGCTTAGGGTGCGTGAGCTGGACCTTCAGCAACACTTGCGGCGGGTCTTCAGCGATGTTTATGGACGTCACTAATTGTCCATGCACGAAATGCCTCCTTTCCTCCACTATAAAAGGACCCCTACCCCTCTCATTCTTCTTCATCTCTTTCTTTCTCTCTCTCACCATCTCCAAGGCTCTAAAGAGAGCTTGTCCCAAGCTCGGGATGCTCCTCTAGAGTAGAAAATCAAATATTTTTCCCGCCTTTCATCCCCATTCGTGGAGCATCTCGTGGTCGTCCTCTCACCACTTCGGGAAGTAGATCCTTGCCGTGATGCCGTCCCGCCCCGTCCTTCCTCTAATGCCATTCTTCTTCGTCCAGCTTCCTGCCACATTCGTCCGGGGCATCATCAAAGTGAGTCATCCTCCAAGCGACCATCGAGGGGGATTCTCCTCACCTTATCTTTTATCGCTTTCTAGTCTAGTTGTAATTTCTCGATTATTTGTAGTTAACACTTATTTTGAACATATATGTTGATTGTTTCTCTCTCTCTATCTCTGTCTTATTTTGCAAGTAGATTAGTTAGATTTCATTGACCTGATTTCTTGTTGTATAAAATACCAAAAAAATCTCAAAAGACAAAAAGAACAAAAATAAATAAAATCAAAAGAGCGATTTACTCTAGGCGACGTTAGAGCGAGTCGTCCTCCAAGAGACTATCGAGGGAGACTCTTCTCATCTTTCTCTATCTTTTATCGCTTTCTAGTATAGTCGATTATCTATAGAAAACTTTATTTGAATATATATGTTGATTGTTTCTCTCTCTCTCTCTTATTTTGCAAGTAGATTAGTGAGATAAAATTTTGTCAATCCGATCTCTTGCCTTGTAAAAATATCAAAAAAAATTGCAAAAGTTAAAAACAACAAAAACAAATAAAATCGAAAGCATGGATTTCAAAACCAAACGTTCGCCTCCCCATGTCCGACCTAGACTCACTTCGAGTTTCGATATAAATTTTATCTGGTTAGCAGATTTCTATGCACTATGATGACGGGTTTCCAACTCATATTTTTGCATATGAAATCACACTTACTATTTTGGTGCCGTTGCCATGGAGGCAACGCTCTTTCGCTTTTCCGCATTTTCCGCCTTACCTAACTTTTTAGTTCACTTTGCTCCTTTCTTTCTGTGATTATAGGTACTCTTCCAAGGAGAGTCAAAGCAGAATAGATTGGAGTAAAGTGCGGTTAGAAGGTTTTGTAAGTGTATATCCACCACCCCCACCCTAGATTCCATTCCATCACTTAATAACTCAAACTCAAATCAACTTAGGTGCTTGCATAAATCCTAGGTTAGATCTTGGTTGTTTGATTGTCACTTTACCTTGCCTCACCCATCCATATAAACTAAAAATACAAAAAAAAATCACTTTTCTCTTCTTGTGGGATTAAGCTAAAAGTGACACAACTTAAACGCCCACAAAATTTTCAACCTAAGGCACACAAATACATTGATTCTACCACTTAACCGGAATCTGACTTGTGGATCTGGTACACCTTAACTCAACACACAAATAAGTGAGTAAAAATTTGATTAGGTTAAACATTTTTGTGTACCTTAATCAAGTGGTGCAACAGGCCAATTACTTGAACTGTTTGGGCCGCACCACTCAATTTAAAACTAATCTATCAAGTAGCTTGACACATAGGGTTGATTTTTAGGGTTGAACTAGGCACTCCACATTATTTTTGAGTTTAAAGGAATATATCATCATAGGTGCTTCCAAGACTTGGAGTGTTCTACTGAACCTTGATTGAATACACCTAAAGATTAAACCCTAAAAGGTACTAAATAAGGTTAAACCTTAAAAGACACATCATAATAACCTTGTTTAAAAATCCTGATTATGCACACACACACACACTTGAATTGATCATTAAGGGCACAACCCATCTAAAGGGCCCATCACATTCCAAGAACATAATCATCCCAAGCCTAATTAAAACTGAGTAGACATTGGCCTTAAGGATTAACTTGTTCTTTGGGACTCCAACTGAGATTTTTTTCAATTAATCTATTTTTATTGGTCCATCTGATGTCTAGCTAGGGGAGTAGTGTCAAACGACCGCGGTTGGGGGGTATCAAAGGAATCGAAGGTGCAAGCCAAAGGAAGGACCTTCTCCCCAACGCCTCCCTCTAACTGGTTGGATTGGTCGGATAGAAGTAGATCAAATAGTTTCTTTCACTTCAAGATGGGTCTTGGGAGTTTGTAGGTCTTTAGGCTACCCACCTAAGGACAGGTTTGGTTGATTGTATTGCAGGGCACCTTTCTCTATTATGTTTTCCCTCCTACTTCACCATGTATGCTTCCTCATCCTACACACATTTCCAATCCTACCATCCTATCACTACTTATCCTCAAGATGATTACTATCCCGACTCAACTTATGATTACCTATCTACTAGCCGAGATAACTTTGATTGGAGATATGAATCTAGACCTCAGTGTTCAGGGCCTAACCCTAGACAACAAGACTACGATTATTATCCTTCTCATGCCTACAATGATTATAGATCTCCACCCTTTGATGATCAACCTAACCTAATCTACAATTAAGAAGGATATGATAATTATAACTCTTACCCTCCCCAGGACTATGCTGAACATAGGTCATCACCATTCTTTCAACAACCCGAAATGAATTGATAAACGCCAGTTTATCATCATTCTTATGCTTTAAAACAAACCTAGCTCTTAGGATTTTTCCCCGCAAATGGATTTTTGGGTTGCATTTAGGCATAAATTAGGTTAGGCATGCATTTTACTTTTTATTGTGTTTTTGATGTGTTTTCTTGGAGTGTTAGGGATAAACAGATTAACAGATCCCTAAAATCCTAACACTTTTGAAGGCAAATGGTGAAGAGGAAGCTCAATCAGGCTAAGACTCAGCTAATTCCAGCTCATCATGGTTGGATACCAGCTCCTTTGGATTAGAGTTAGCTCCATTCAGCTTATCTTAGCTGAATGGCAGCTCATCTCGGCTCAACCCAGCTCTGAGCACCTCATCTCAACTTAAGCCAACTCTAATCCAGCTCAACTTAGTTGAGTCTAGCTCATCTCAGCTCCCATCAGTTCACTGGGAACTCTAGCTAGCTCAACTGAGTTGATAGGAGTTCATCTCAGCTCAGGCCCAGCTCATTCCAACTCCACCCAGCTCATGGCAGCTGGACTCCATGCTCACTGAGCTACTACTTGTCAACTAGTAACTTCGCTAGCTCTAAAGTTCTCAGTTGAGGCAGTTCCAGCTCAACCTAGCTCCAGCTAGGTTGAGGCTAGCTCAACTTAGCTCAACAACCCAAGCCTAGATGCTAGCATAAGAACTAGATAGCTTAGCTTAGTAGTTGAGCTCCGCATGAAGCTACCTTAGCAAATTCAGCTCCAAGTACAACAGCCACCAGCTCCAGATTATCTTCTCCAACTCCTCCTTCATGAAACCCCAGCTCCACCACCTCTACTCTACTAACTAAGCTAGCTTAGCTAGCTTAGCTAAGTTCAAAACTAGCTCCACCTCCAATGCCAACCATCTAAACCCTCACCTAACTTCACCCTAACCACTACTCCAAGTCGACCACCCAGGCAAGCTAACTAGTCCACTCCTAGTTGGCGCCACCAACCCTCATGACTCTTCACACCACCACCACCACCAAAGGCCACCTAATTTTCCCTCCAAAATCACCCAGAACCACCACCTTAACCCACTTCAAGTTGGTGCCAAAAGAGCCTGCACATCCCTTCAATGTGGCACCAACTTGAAGCCCCATCATCCACCCTACACATCACCCCTTAACCTATCTCCACCATCCATCTAGTGGCACCACCTTTAACCCTCCTACACTTTGTGCCAACTCCACTTAACCCACCATAACTACCCCCTACACATCCCTACACTTGGCGCCAATTACCCTCAACCATCCACAACATAACCACCACCTTATAAGGCCATCCCTACCCTACACCTACCCACCTTCTAGAACCCTTGAGTTGGCGCCACCTAACCAACCCTTAACCACACCCATTTTGGTGCCAACTCAACCTAACCTACACCTAAACACCTCCTCATATGGTGCCAAATAAAACCCACCATAGATTCCAACAACCACCACCTACAACTCCATCTCAACCCTACAACACACTAACCTAAGCCTATCCTAAGCTCTCACTTAGGGTTGGCGCCAACCATCGAGCACCCATCCATTTTGGATAGAATTTCCATTTTCAAGTAAGAGATTAGAATTTTGAAAACATCGCCTCCTTGGATGACCTTAGATACTCTCCCTATATAAGTTTATAAAATTTGAAAGTGTTTGCAAATTCGTGTGTTACAACAATTTGAAAACCCTAATTACAAATCACACGTATTTTCGCATCACTTTTTGGTGCCGTTGTCGGGGAGGCACGACTTTGCATTCATTGATTTATCTTACTTGTTAAGTGGATCTCATCACCTTTTATCTCTTTCTCTAGTGTGTGCAAGAACTACAGGAAAATGGTGGGATTTTGGAAGTGAGAGCTAAAAGTCCATTTTCTTCCCTAAGATTTCTTGTTGGTTCCTCTTTTTTGGATATATAAATCATTAAAACTACCAAAAAAAATATTAAACTTGGCTTTTAGGATCCTAAATAACTTAATTCAATGGAGTGGTGCAAATTAAAACCTATTTGTTGCTTGTTTACATCATTAAATACCACTCCACTTCAAGTGTTGGTGTTTTGATTTTTGGGTCTAGACTTCTGTCTAGAGTTAAAAAATCAATTCCCAACACCATAGTCCTAAAATCATGCAATTTCACCCAATGATTCCAACTTACGTAAGGAACATCCATTCCAAATTTCAGAACAATTGGAGTTGTATAGAATTTTTAAAAATTTATGGACTGCAGAGGAGTCATCTCCTCTAATCTTCCTATTTTGCTACAGTCCAAGAATTTTAGGAATTTCTATACTCATTCAATACTTATGAAATTTAGTTTTCTAGAATCCTTGTGAAATTATACACATAATATAAAATCACAAAAAATTTCTGAGACTGGTGGTGGTACTGAAAAGTCCAAAATACCCTTGGGTATCATTTTAAGACTTTGACACCAGCACAAAGAAAAATTTCAAATAATATTAGGAAAACTCCTGAAATCACAAAAAAATATTTTTTGGAATCCTTATTTGATTTGAATTACAGTAGTGGTGTTTTTGCATTGTTTTGACCACTACTTAAACTGAAACCTTAAAATAAACTCATTGGTAGTAAAATTTCTGTATTAGGATTCAAGTGATTAGGGTTTTCTTTCCATTTCTAGAGACCAACAACTTAAAGGAAATTGATCTTCACCAACAAACTTGCTTTTCCTTTATTTGTTGAATCTCAAACTTGCTTTGAAACCTTAAAAATAAAATCGTAAAATACACTATGATAAATCAAATTCTAAAAGCAGAAAAATAAACAAAAATTATGTGACAACTTGTTTGCTATTGGAATCACCTTCCAATTCCTGCACACACCATAAAAATTGAAATAACAGGGCATTACCCAAATCAACACACTCCACATTCCATGTGCACTTCAGTCTCCTAGACCTAACTAAAAAAATTGTAGCAATTTAACCCCTAAGGATTCATCAACCCCAGGGGCTTGCTATATAGGTCTTAAGTTTTCTCTTGTTAATACCAATTCTATCATCTATATCTCGTGTTACGCTGAGGAGGCATGTCAAATGACTAGGTACAGGTTTGCACAAGCCCGTGGGGAGTTTCCTGGGAAATGCTTGGGCCCAAACCTCCTATTGAGGCAACTTTTGCTCGATCGTGTTTTAACAGTTATTACGTCGTAGTATAGGTGATCAAGTGTCGTCAACAAATAAAGAGTTTTTATTACTCGAAAATCGAAGTATCCAAGGTCGAACACAGGGAGCAATTGGAATTTACTACTAATCTCAAATGTAATTGAACACTCTAATTTACTCAAAACTTTAATTCAAATATGAATGTATGCGGTTAAAAGTAATTATGACAAAAGAAATGAAATTGGACGTCTGATCTTGTGATCAGACGTCTTAAAAGTGTTATGCTTCTCTTCTGATATTTCTTTCTCTGCAGCCTCTCTTTTGCCTTGCTTCTTTCTCTTCTCTACCTTGTTCAGCTTCTTCTTCTACTTCTTCTCTTCTTCGAAGGCTTCTCTTTCTTCCTTGGTCTCTGTTCTTCCTTTTCTTCTCTGCCTTGCTCAGCTTCTTCTCTTGCAGTCCTTCTTTCTTCCTTCTCTTCTCTGCCTTGCCTTCTTTCTTCCTTCTCTTCTTCTTCCTCGTGGCTAAGTCTTTCTTCCTCAACGTTCAGCCTACCTGCACAGAGCAAAACCTACCCATTTCCCTTTACCCAAACGTCTCTCTCTTTCTCTGCAATTCGCTTAAGGATGCTCTCCCAGAGCCACACGGGTAATCGGGTCGGATTTCGCACCCGGGACCAGGCGCACCGGCAGGTGGGGTGATGCGCGAGGAGTGCAAAGGATGGGTCGGGTCCGGATCCCGCCAGATCCGCGAGATGAAACTGCGGACGAGGCGAGTGGGTCAGGTGAGGGACCTCACCCCTATGCTTTCGGAGGCGATAAGCAGAGAACACAAATTCAACTTATAGCATACCCGCGCCTCGCGATTCGCCAATGTGGGACTATCCAGTCTACCCCAATTTCGCACGCGCCCGCAGAGCCTTCGTGCAATCGCCACAGCAGCGGGCTTCAACAGCGCTCCTTACTGGACCCAATCATCTCGCATTGCTCGCGTGAACCTGCTGCACCTGAAGCCTGGAGCTGCTGCGAAGCTGCTTCAACCTTCGTCAATGGCGGTAGGAGCTTTGATACTATCAAACACAAAACGAGCCTCTCGGCTCAATCAGACCAGCTGGGGACCTTCGCCGTGGCACGGCGAAGGTGGTGAGTTATGCGGCAGGCCATGGGATGGCCTAGGCGTGTGTGCCTAGGTCAACCTATGGTCGGAAGTGTGGGTGAGTTCGGGGGGCTATTGTGGAGGTGTGGAGTGGCAATGGAGGGGCGGAGATTGTTCCTTGTGGTGAGGCGGAGCTTATGAGATGGTTGGCGAGCCGTGTGGAGGGGCGGAATGGTGGGGGCGACTCGCTGGAGATCGGTCGGAGACGTGGAAGATGAGGGTGGTCAGCGACGGTTGAGGGTCGATTAAATGAAATAACAGGGGAAATGAGAGAGGGGAACACGGGGAGTAGTTCTAAACTAATCGCAAGGACGAAGGGGGACGGAGGGTGGACAGCTGTACCTGCTGTCCCTGGAGAAGACGTTGCCCAGTGGAGGAAGATGGCGACGACGACGGGGCTGAGGTGGCGTGCGCGGGTATTGCGCGACGCGGAGGAGAATCAGGAAGATGTCTTTGCCACTGGTTTTGTGGCAGAGCGAAGAGGGAGGGGAGGGGGGCTTGCCGGAGCTTGCTGGACACTTGGCCAGAGAAGAAAGAGACGAATTAGGGGTGGAAGTCCGGCCACGTCAAGCTGCCCATGAGCGGCCGGAGGTGTGGGTTCTTTTATAGGCACTAGGCCGGGTGTTCAGGGCGTGGAGGGCACGCCTGTGCCTTTGATGGCTCGCCGGAGTAGGAAAGAGGTTAAGATACCCAAATCCCTCGTGCATTCACACGAGTGATTGGGTTCACACCAGAGATTGTGATTGGCTGTAGATGGAAGGGAATTCTTCAGAGAATCTCTCTTCCATTTCTGGGAGGGGATCTCTGAGGAATCAGAGAGTAATCCTTCTCTAAACCTCGACGGAGGTTGCTTCTGCCCTAACAATGGCGGCAGGACCTGATTGCAAAGGTGGCAAGGAAATTAGGGGGCTCTCTGCAATGATTTCAAAAGATAGGGACCAAATTCTGATTTGGGTGTACTAAATTGCAAAGTATATCAAGATGACCTCCCCTTAGGTCCAAATTTTGGTACAAACCTAATTTTGACCTAAGAAATCCAATGGTGAAGTTGGGTTTTATGTTTGACCACGTTTGACTGGATATTTTGCGTAAAAACCCAAATTAAGTTAATTGATGAGCTAGGACCCTAATCTAGGTCAAACTGGGTTCCAAAGGCCACATTAAGTGTTCTAAACCCTATAGGATATTTTTACATGATTTTTAGAGGATTTACTTGATTTTTATCCTAACCGGAACCTTGTTAATTTAAGCGGGTCTGTTTTAGGGTTACCAAATGTCATTTAATTCCTAAATTGCACATGAACCCATTTCTGATTGACTCAACCCACTTTTTATCTTATTTAGACCTTTTGACCTATGTTTTGCCTCTGAGAAACCCTGTTTATGCGCTGCAATGGTAAAATTACAGTTTTAACCTTTATTTCATGTTTTCTTCTCAGAGCACTTATTCCTTCATTTAGGCCTTCTTCTAGGTTATGTAGGACTTTTTTCTTCTTTATTGGGTCAAAATGAGCTAGTTATGGCTCATGATGAGGCTCTCATCATACCCCCATGCCTAGCTTTTGCTAGTCCCTTAGCAAAATTCCAAGGTTTTAACTTCCGTTCTAGACCCAGAGTATCTGTCAACAATCATGATAAGTGCTTCTCCCTTTCTTTTGTGATTAGGTAGGAATGCCGACAATAGGCCTAGAGGTATTCAAGTACCAACCAAAATCCGGACCTGTTCCGCTTTAACCTCAGTCCTCTGCAAAGGTTTCTAAGGCCCACAGAAACTAACCTAAGGTTTGTTGGACTCCGCAGTTAAAGCACCCGTGCTTGAGACATTCTTAGCCTAATTTCAGTTTGCAGTGCATTTTTTTTTGTAACAGAGAGATAGAAGATTTATTTGTTCGGAGAGCTTTTTCTCTCTCTTTTCTTTTTACTTCTAGCTTCGGATTAGCTTCTCAACACGGTCTGTATCGGATTCCTCGTCCCCATCATCAATCCTCAGGGGTCCCTAGCTTTCAATGCTTCGAGATAGCACCGCCCATGGCAACCCCCAGAACCCTGGCTTTCTAGATTTCGAGATAATCCCGCCCATGGCATTCCGTGGCCGAATTCAGACCTTGGCGATCGACATTTCGTGATAATGCCACCCATGGTATCTGAACCAGCAGAGTGCTTACATGCCCCCAGTAGGATATTTAAATATCCTAAGAGACAAGCACCGAGGAGACGATATGTTGTTGCGCATCTTCGAGGGGAATTTCCCACCTCTCAGCACCGGGAACTCGTTCAAATCAACTTGTGTTGATTGACCACTCCTAATCTAGGTGACTTTTTCAGAACATTAAACGCTTTTGCTTGGTTTGGATGTTTATGCGCACTGAACCAGACTGTGTGTGAATTTAGGGTACTTAGGTTACCGAATCCCGCAAATCGGAGGTCAGTTAGCGAGGCCGAATACTTCCTAAGCCTTAGACCTAATACTTAAGCTTTGCATTTTCCTCAACCTCTTGAGGATTATCCAGATTTTAGCGGATACATAAATTTTTAAGTTAACGAATCTAGCCCAAGAGGCCTAAGACCAGCGTTCCTGCTAATCTCTTGTTATGTCTCCTTAGCACTTTTTTCTTTTTCTCGATTTGGTCTAGAACTTCAGTTAATTCCTTAATCTTTTACTAATGACTATTTCTTTTTCTTTTTCATTTTGTGCTCCTTTTTGTCATTTTTCTCTTTTTCTCCTTATGAATATGTGGCTCACAAAATTTCCTCCTTCCCCCATTTTTTTTTCTTTTTCATAATTTTTCAATTTTTTTGTGTTTTTGACATATGTGAATTTTTTGTGAGAATCCTTCTGATTTTTTTCTTGGTTTTGTATGTATGCACTTTATCACCCCCCCATGCCTAAGTTTTGCAATGTCCTCATTGTAAACAGAGGGTGTGAAATAGTGTTGAGGTCAGGGACTTAGAACAGGATACATCAGGTGGGTGAATGGGTTGGAAATGAATGATGCAGATGATTTCAGGCTCTGGTACGTGTACCAGAGGTGGGATCAACTGTCTAAGGCTGAACTCAAGGTGCAATAGACGTGGAGTACAGACGAATAATCAGACGGGTCTCTGTTTTTGGGATGACGGGTTGCCTCCCATTAAGCGCTAAATTTAATGCCTTCAGTCGAGCGGAAAATGGGGTGGAGAGGGAGTGGTGAAATCAATGGAGTTTTGGAAAACAAGCACCTTAATTAAGAGCCTGGTTGGTCCAACCAGGTGCTTGTTAAGATCAGTGGGCTGATGATGCAGCCCAAACCCAGTAAGTCTGGTGGGTTGACAGATGTAGATCAGCAGATGCGGAGCCCACCATATGCAGTGAAGTTCTAATGGATATGGAAGTGAAAACTCGGGTTCGGGCTGAGTCGACCCATCCTGGTCTGAGTAGGGTTCCGGAAAATAGTCAATGTATGGTGTGGAAACCCTACAGGGGTGATCAAAGGATGGAGGCTCCTGATTTGTGGTCTGATCAGTACCCAATACCCAGTCTAGATATGAAGTTGAATCATCTGCAATCGGCTCAGTGAGAGGTGAATCAGAATAGAAATTGAGTCCGGTTGCGGGTCAGGGTAGGGAACGGATTTTGATTGGTTCTGTATATGTGGAGCAGGTGGCTTCAAAGAAAATTGGTATGTTATAATCAAGAGGCAGATTCTCTCCGATGTTATGGTCAGATTCGAAATCGTTGGAGAGTTTGCGAAAATCAAAGTCTAAATGAGATTCAAGATCATGAGTTCCACCATAGACTGAATCATATGTTGTATAATCAGCAGCCTGACTGAGGTCTAGCCTAAATGTTAATTCTGAGCTTAAAAGGGTGTCCCTATTTGGTAGAGGCTCAGGTTCAAAGTTAGTAGGGCAGACCCAATCGAAACCTCGCTCGTCCAACTCCTCGGTTTCTGTGTCGTAGATTGGCATGACTTCCGAAAAATCAATTCGTTCCTCTGAGGATGTTGGCGAGGGATATTCATCAAATTGAGGCCCAAAATCATATTCTTCATTAAAAGATTGATCTTCTTCATATGGGGCCTTGAAATCCTCAAAATAGGTTTCAGATCTAGGTTCTAGGCTTAGGATGTGGGTTGAATTACTAGAATCTAGGTCTGAATAACCTTCGAGGGTCACCTTATCAGAATAAGGGACGGAATTTATACCCTCGAGAGGTTCAGTTCTACTCTCATACTTGCAGGAGTTTTGGGATTCTAAAATGGGTTCAACATTGTATTTTCCTGCATTTGGAGCTTCCCAACCTTCTTCAATATCAGGCACATTGTATTCTCTCTGGGTTGGGAATCCACAACCAGTTTGTGCCTCAAACCCGAGATCAGATTTATCCTCGATGTTGTCCCAAGATAGATCATTCTCTGTTGGTGGTATATACGGGTATTTCTGGTCAATAACTTGTTTTACTAATCTCATTATCTCTTCCCATTTTTCAAGACTATCTTGGTGTTGCTTCCAAAGTTGAGGACTTCTCATACATTGAAGGTATTCAATATTGTGCAGTTTTTCTATCTCAATGTATGCAGTAATGAGCAAGTCACGGGTTTTGTTGGCTTCTGCTAATAGTACTTGGGCACAAGTTATTACAAAGGTTGTGGTTGTTGGGACATCAACCTAAATGTTTCCTACTGTTGTTGAGGTTTCTTCATTTTCATAGAATTTCATGGCATCCTCAATCATTTTATCTCTCATGGATCTCCGATATTTAGGTTTCTTGACTGGTGGTCCTAGGTGGTTTGGCTGCATATTTAGATCAGGTGGTGGAATCAAGATGTAGAATCAGAGTTTGAATCAAGATCAAGTTATGAAGCGATCAGATCTGAATAACGAGTCCCACTGAAAATGTGTGTGTGCTCTAAAGAGAAAAGATGAGGGACTGGAGATGTTTTGACCCAATCAAGACACTCAAAGATGTTTGGATGACTATGGAGGTTCGGGGCAGATGGACCCCTGGATCAGAAGATCGTCCCCCTGAGAATTACCTGGGCAGCCAAAGAGGGAGAGTCTCGCAAAGACCCCTACACGGTAGAGCGTCCCCGCGGGTTACAGGGTTTCCCCCACCCGACCTCTCTTGTCACTGAGATTCCAGGTAAACCAGAATGGGGACCTTGACCTCTTAAGTCTACCACTTTTATTTCAAAGGTGCTTTTAGGGTTCTCACTTGAACTTTAGATGTGTTGATGTTGTGACCTAATTTAGAGGTTGGTTGACCCAAGGGGTCAACTTCACTTGACCTGTCCTATAGATGGCAGAATAATTCTATGTTTGGAGCCTAGAGATCACCCTGATTTGACTCCCAGGTTATTAGGTCCAAAAATTTTAAGATTCAAGTGATTTTAGAGCTCAATTTTTAGGGTTTACTTGTTAATATCTCTTCAATCAAGGTCTTGGTAGCACACTGATGCGGGAAGGTTTATTTCCTTTTATGTAGGCATGTGTGACTAGCACTTCCAGATCCTACTGTAGAAACCCTAATCTGGTTCTATTTCCAATCCTTTTTTTCTCCTCCACAAGGTTCTCTTTGGACTTTAAAGCAAGAAATGTGTTGTCTACAGAGATTAAGCGTTGTTTCTATTAGGCACATGAATTTGTGAGATGGACTCTAAAAAAATCACTCTAACTTCAAGAACATTTGAAAATTTTTTCGCAAAATTAGGAAACGTTTGCCTTAAAGATGGTGATTATTATACAAAGAAGGCAATTGATTCCTAAATTGATTTTCTTCCTTTTGTCTTTTCAGGATTAGGGGATGGTTTAAGGAAGAAAAGAAATTACCTATCCTGGAGTGGTTGACTTGCGAGGGGGATTTTCTCGTGAAATACCTGCAAGATCAAAACAAAGCAAGGTAGGGCAAGTTAGTGTTCAATATGATAAAAAGAATGTAGAGACTACCAATAAATTGCGCGTTGCTCCCCAGCAACGACGCCAAAATGTTGAATGCGACTTTTGCTCGATCGTGTTTTAACAGTTATTACGTCGTAGTATAGGTGATCAAGCATCGTCAACAAATAAAGAGTTTTTATTACTCGAAAATCGGAGTATCCGAGGTCGAACACAGGGAGCAATTGGAATTTACTACTAATCTCAAATGTAATTGAACACTCTAATTTACTCAAAACTTTAATTCAAATATGAATGTATGCGGTTAAAAGTAATTATGACAAAAGAAATGAAATTGGACGTCTGATCTTGTGATCAGACGTCTTAAAAGTGTTATGCTTCTCTTCTGATATTTCTTTCTCTGCAACCTCTCTTTTGCCTTGCTTCTTTCTCTTCTCTACCTTGCTCAGCTTCTTCTTCTACTTCTTCTCTTCTTCGAAGGCTTCTCTTTCTTCCTTCTCTTCTTCTTCCTTGCGGCTAAGTCTTTCTTCCTCAACGTTCAGCCTACCTGCACAGAGCAAAACCTACCCATTTCCCTATACCCAAACGTCTCTCTCTTTCTCTGCAATTCGCTCAAGGACGCTCTCCCAGAGCCACACGGGTAATCGGGTTGGATTTTGCACTCGGGACTAGGCGCACCGGCAGGTGGGGTGATGTGCGAGGAGTGCAAAGGATGGGTCGGGTCTGGATCCCGCCAGATCCGCGAGATGAAACCACGGACGAGGCGAGTGGGTCAGGTGAGGGACCTCACCCCTGTGCTTTCGGAGGCGATAAGCAGAGAACACAAATTCAACTTATAGCATACCCACGCCTCGCGATTCGCTGATGTGGGACTATCCAGTCTGCCCCAATTTTGCACGCGCCCGCAGAGCCTTCGTGCAATCGCCACAGCAGTGGGCTTCAACAGCGCTCCTTGCTGGACCCAATCGCTTCGCACTGCTCGCGTGAACCTGCTGCACCTGAAGCCTGGAGCTGCTGCGAAGCTGCTTCAACCTTCGTCAATGGCGGCAGGAGCTTTGATACTATCAAACACAAAATGAGCCTCTCGGCTCAATCAGACCAGCTGGGGACCTTCGCCGTGGCACGAAGAAGGTGGTGAGTTATGCGGCAGGCCGTGGGATGGCCTAGGCATGCGTGCCTAGGTCAACCTGTGGCCGAAAGTGTGGGTGAGTTCAGGGGGCTATTGTGGAGGTGTGGAGTGGCATTGGAGGGGCAGAGATTGTTCCTTGTGGTGAGGCTGAGCTTATGAGATGGTTGGCGAGCCGTGTGGAGGGGCGGAATGGTGGGGGCGGCTCGCTGGAGATCGGTCGGAGACGTGGAAGATGAGGGTGGTCAGCGATGGTCAAGGGTCGATTAAATGAAATAACAGGGGGAAAAGAGAGAGGGGAACACGGGGAGTAGTTCTAAACTAATCGCAGGGATGAAGGGGGACGGAGGGTGGACAGCTGTACCTGCTGTCGCCAGAGAAGACGTTGCCCAGTGGAGGAAGATGGCGGCAACGACGAGGCTGAGGCGGCGTGCGCGGGTATTGCGCGACGCGGAGGAGAATCAGGAAGATGTCTCTGCCACTGGTTTTGTGGCAGAGCGAAGAGGGAGGGGAGGGGGGCTCGCCGGAGCTTGCTAGACACTTGGCCGGAGAAGAAAGAGACGAATTAGGGGTGGAAGTTCGGCCACGTCAAGCTGCCCATGAGCGGCCGGAGGTGTGGGTTCTTTTATAGGCACTAGGCCGGGTGTTCAGGGCGTGGAGGGCACTCCTGTGCCTTTGATGGCTCGCCGGAGTAGGAAAGAGGTTAAGATACCCAAATCCCTCGTGCGTTCACACGAGAGATTGGGTTCACACCAGAGATTGTGATTGGCCGTAGATGGAAGGGAATTCTTCAGAGAATCTCCCTTCCATTTCTGGGAGGGGATCTCTGAGGAATCAGAGTAATCCTTCTCTAAACCTCGTCAGAGGTTGCTTCTGCCCTAACAATGGCGGCAGGACCTGATTGCAAAGGTGGCGAGGAAATTAGGGGGCTCTCTGCAATGATTTCAAAAGATAAGGACCAAATTGTGATTTGGGTGTACTAAATTGCAAAGTAGGTCAAGATGACCTCCGCTTAGGTCAAAATTTTGGTACAAACATAATTTGGACCTAAGGAATCCAATGGTAAAGTTGGATTTTAGGTTTGACCACGTTTGACTAGACATTTTGCATAAAAACCCAAATTAAGTTAATTGATGAGCTAGGACCCTAATCTAGGTCAAACTGGGTTCCAAAGGCCACATTAAGTGTTCTAAGCCCTAGAGGATATTTTTTAATAATTTTTAGAGGGTTTAATTGATTTTTATCCTGACCAGAACCTTGTTAATTTAAGTGGGTCTGTTTTAGGGTTACCAAATGTCATTTAATTCTTAGATTGCACATAAACCCATTTCTGATTGACTCAACCCACTTTTTATCTTATTTAGACCTTTTGACCTATGTTTTGCCTCTGAGAAACCTCGTTTATGCACTGTAATGGTAAAATTGCAGTTTTAACCTTTATTTCATGTTTTCTTCTCAGAGCACTTATTCCTTCATTTAGGCCTTCTTCTAAGTTATGTAGGAGCTTTTATCTTCTTTATTGGGTCAAAATGTGCTAGTTATGGCTCATGATGAGGCTCTCTTCACCTCCCCTTATGAAACTTGGTCATATTTGTTGGTAGAACGGGTATTCACTATTGATTTTTTATTTCCTAAGTAAATCAAGTCTTAGGTTATCATTTTTTAGGGAGTCACACTTAAGTTAGGTCTAGAATTTTTTTGTTTGAATTGCACACTTTTGCTCATCTCTTTCTATTCTCCTCCTCTCCAATTCTTCCAAAAAAAAAGTGTATGCACAGGTGAAGGTCCCAGAACCCACATCTTGAGGGATCATCTGATTTTTCCCCCTACACCAGAAAATCTTTATTTTCTTCTTCCTCTTCTAACAATGAGGAAAACCTGAGAAATCGGCAAAAAAATTCTACTTCTGCCTTTAAACCGCCAGTAGACCCACAAGCTGACTTCCCCATCCCTAACCTCCTTCATCTGGAGCAACCAGAAAATCCTGCAGGGCCAGGTGGCCCTCAAATCTAAACTCAAAATACAAACCCCTTTGCCTTTATGGTCGACCATCTGGTTCGACTACAACAAAACTAAGAAAATTTGGCTAGGACTGTGATGAACCTAGCCAACTAAGGGCAAAACCCGCCACCTCGTCAGCAGCCTGTCGTTCCTCTTAAGGATTTCTATGATCCTTCCAACTATGAGAAAAGACCTGGGGTGGTCATCCCACAAGGGGATTTTGAGATCAAACCAGTTATTCTAAACTTAATCAAGCATTTCCATGGTCTTCCAAGAGAGGACCCGCTTTGTCATATTGAGGAATTAATTGTCCTCGCTCAAACCACTCGTTCCTGCAATGTGCAAGAAGATTTGTGGCTAATGAGACTTTTTCCTCTCTCGTTAAAATATAAAGTTTCACACTGGTTTAGAAAAGTTGGGTGCCCTATCACCACTTGGCCCCAATTAAAAAGTGCTTTTCTTGAAAAATTTTTTTCGATTGGCCAAACTAACACTTTAAGAAGATCCATAACGACCTTTCAACAAAAAATTGGTGAACCGCCTCCATGAATCTTAGGAAAGATTCCAAGAACTATTAGGAAGTTGTCCCCACCATGAAATTCCACAGTGGCAGTTAGTGCAGATCTTCTATCATGGATTAGAAGATCAAATGGAGAGATTTGTGGATGCCTCATGTGAGGGCAATTTCCTTAATAAAGATGTTGAAAGTGCCTCCCTCCTTTTTGAAGAAATGAGTGAAAACTCATTTAATATGACTTCAATGGACACTTTTGGTAGAACTCAAAATCCCAGACACAGAGTCAGTGAAATTAACTCCAAATCCACCTCTATTCCAGTCACTCAGGATCATCTATATATGTTAGCTCAACGACTGGATCAGATGCAAATTCACCAGAAAAAGATGGAAGAAAAGTTCACTCACAAACATGCTCTACACCTTAATTCTCCACACTTTAACTCTCCACACACTAACACTCCACAACTTCTTTGAATAAAAAATCTACACAACATTGATGCCACACCTACTGGTCAGCAGTTTTTTGTTGATTTTACACAAGATTTGACTGGGAATTTTGATTATCTAAATCAAAATATTCTTGATCCCACCACGGAAAATATTTATACTCTCTAGGAGCAATTTAGAAACCCCTCTAACATTTTCAATCAAAACTAGAGGACCAACTCGAATCACTCCTGGAAAGCCCCGAACCTGATTCCGTTTCCCAAACAAAATCAATTTGGGAATTATGGGCAATCCACATATCAACCTGGACCATCCCAGGGAGATATTAATACCTAGGTCATGAAGACTCTGCAAGGTATGCAGAATCAAATGACGGAAGTAACCCATATGATAACCAACTTACAACATCAAGTTAAGGTTACTCTTGATCATTGACCTGCTGGGAATTTACCTTCCCAACCTATCCCCAACCTGAATAATCAAAGGAATCAATTCCAAGGTGGATATCCTAGTCAACCCATTCACCCAGCACCTCAGCATCCCCCAGGTTTTAATAATAGTCAGGCTTCCTACCCTCATCCTAGAAATAACCATACTGCAAATGCAGTTACTTTGAAGAATGGGAAAACCACTCAAGATCCCCTGCTTGCTAAAGAAGCCCATTTTAATGAAAAACAGATAAACTCTTCTCCCTCTTCCTCTAACCCTGTTCAGGAACCTAATAATGCCAAATAGGAAAACCCTGCACCTTTTCCACAAGCCCTTCACTCTTCACACACCAAAAAGAAGAAATTTGAGCCCATTGATAAGGAATTATTGGATCTTTTTGGGCAAGTAGAGATTTATATCCCTCTCATAGATGCCATAAAATATATTCCTACCTATGCAAAATTTATGAAAGATTTGTGTACTCCCAAAATGCAGCCCCGAAACTTAGGAAAGGTAATCCTTCCAGAGACAGTTAACTTAGTTGTGTACAGCAAACTGCCTTTTAAGAAGAAAGATCCAGGCGCACCCCTGATTCAAGTTGACATTAATGATACTTCTTTTGTTTGCACTTTACTGGATCTCGGTGCCTCGATTAATCTTATCCCCACGGTTGTTTTTTAGGAATTTAAGATCGGCAAATTAAAGCCTGTTGAGGTTACTCTTTAATTAGCAAACTGATCTACAATTAAACCAAGGGGAATTGCTAAGGATGTTCTTGTCCGAGTTAAAAATTGTCTATTTGCAGTAGACTTTTTAGTCCTGGACATAGAGATACTGGAAGCTTTAAAGTTTGCCTCGGTAATTCTTGGAAGACCATTCTTATCCACTGCCCGCGCTAATATTGATTGTGATTTTGGCAAGATGAAGATCATGTGTGGCGGTGAATCTGTTACCCTAGATATTTTCCAAGCATCTAGGTGATTCCAAGAACCTGATTTCTTTGATAGTTCGGATTCAGAAATGGAAAATATAGTGGAGGAAACTTTGCAGATTTCACACTTGGGTTCCTATTTTTCCATTAACATAGTTCCTGAACAATCCACTTCATCCCACCCTCCCACTCTAACCACACATTCTTCAGCTAACACTTCAGCTGACCCCTTCAGTCTCACTTCGCCACTAACTCCTAAAGTAGAAATTCTTTCAGAGCTGGGCCCACAACTGGAGTTAAAATCCTTTCCTGACTCCCTTAAATATATTTTCCTGGGTCCAAATTAGACCCTGCCCCTAATCATAAATTCAAGACTTACTGGGGCACAAGAGGAAAAACTTCTCTAGGTTTTAAGTAAAAATCGAAAAGCTATTGGCTGGACCCTTTCTGACCTTAAGGGTATTCTTCCGTCCTATTGCACTCATTGCATCTATCTTGAGGACGACTCTCGCCCCTCTCGCCAACCACAAAGGCACCTGAACCCTACTATGCAGGAGTTGGTAAAAAAGGAGATTATAAAGTGGCTTGATGCTGATATCATCTACCCCATTTCTGATAGCTATTGGGTTAGTCCCACTCAAGTTGTTCCTAAAAAGGCTGGACTAATAGTTGTCACCAATGAAAATAGGGAAAACATAGCCACTAGGACCGCTTCTTCTTGGCACGTGTGCATTGATAACAGAAAATTAAACATCGCCACCAAGAAGGATCATTTTCCTCTCCCTTTTATTGATCAAATCTTGGAGTGGTTAGCTAGATGAGAATACTATTGTTTGCTTGATGGGTATTTCGGCTATAATCAAGTAGCGGTCCACCCTGAGGACCAAGACAAAACTACATTCATCTACCCATTCAGAACCTTTACTTTCCGAAGAATGCCCTTCGGTCTCTGCAACTCATCGGTGACTTTTCAATGGTGTATGCTTGCAGTATTTTTATACCTGGTAGGTGAATGTCTGGAAGTCTTTATGGATGACTTCTCTATTTTTGGAGATTCTTTTGACCTTTGTCTTCGGAATCTTAAAAGAACCCTCCAAAAATGCATAGAAGTTAATCTCTTCCTTAGTTGGGAAAAAAGTCATTTCATGGGCCAGGAAGGTATTGTCCTGGGCCTTGTTATTTCTAAAAAAGAAATTATGGTAGATCGAGCTAAAATTGATGCCATCTCTATGCTCCCACCTCCCACTACTATAAAGTAGATTCACTCCTTTTTAGGGCATGTGGGTTTCTACCATCGTTTCATTAAAAATTTTTCCCAAATCTCCAAGAATTTAAGTCAATTACTTACTAAAGACCAGCCATTCGATTTCAATGATAAATGCCTGGAGAGTTTTTTGAGGTTGAAGAAGGATGTTACCGAGGCACCAATTTTACAGGGACCTAATTGGAATTGTCCCATTGAACTTATGACTGATGCCTCAGATTTTTCTGTGGGGGCTGTTCTAGGGCAAAGAATTGACAAGAAGCCCGTTGTAAGCTATTATGCTAGCAAAACTCTTGATGATGCACAACAGAATTACACGGTTACTGAAAAAGAACTTCCTGCCATTGTATTTGCCCTAGAAAAATTTAGATCTTATCTTTTGGGGTCACATGCCACTGTATGTACTGACCACTCAACACTTAAATATTTGCTGACAAAAAAAGATGCGAAACCCCACCTTATTCGTTGGATCCTGCTGCTCCAGGAATTTGACCTGGAAACTAGGGATAAGGTGGGATCACAAAATGTAGCGGTCGACCATCTCTCTCGTCTTATAATGAATGACATGATGACCCCCCCTAATTAATTCCCTGATGAAAGAACTTTAGCTGCCAATACCCTCCCTTGGTTTGCACCCATTGCAAACTATCTAGTAGCAGAACAAATCCCCTCTGATTGGCCAAAAACCAAAAGGGATAAATTCTTTGCTGATATTAAATACTATTTTTGGGAGGAGCTTGACCTTTTCCACATTTGTGTTGTTCAGGTCATTACACGATGTGTCCTTGATTTAGAAATCCATGATATTCTGACACATTGTCATTCAATGGCCTGTGGCAGACATTTTTCGGGTAAGAAAACTGTAGCTAAGATCCTTAACTTTGGATTCCTTTAGCCCAGATTGCACAAAGATGCTCATTCTTTTGTTCAATCCTGTGTGCGTTGCCAGAGCATCGGCAACATGACTCAGAAGGATATGATGCCCCTTAATCCAATTTTAGAGGTTGAAATTTTTGATGTATGGGCCATCGACTTCATGGGACCGTTCATCAACTCTGGTGGGTATTTGTATATACTAGTCGCAGTTGACTATGTTTCTAAATGGATTGAAGTAATACCCACCCATACCAATGATCACCGTGTGGTTGTCGAATTTATTAAGAAAAATATTTTCTCAAGATTCGGCTTTTCAAAGGTCATTATTGGTGACGGAGGCTCACACTTCACACACAATTCCGTGACCTTCTTTCTAAATATTTGGTTAATCACAAAATTTCTATACCTTATCACCCCCAAACAAATGGTCAAGTAGAAGTTTCTAACCGGGAAATCAAAAATATTTTACAAAAGAAGGTTAGGTCCGATTGTAAAGACTGGTCCACCAAGTTGGACGATGCTTTATGGGCCTACCGTACCACCTTCAAAACCCTGCTCGGCATGTCTCCCTTCCGTTTGATTTTTGGTAAGGTATGCCATCTCCCTGTAGAACTTGAACATAGGACTTTCTGGGCAATAAAGTAATTAAATATGGATTTATCTGACGTCGGTATCAATAGAAAATTACAATTGACTGAACTAGAAGAATTACGTAATTTTTCTTATGAAAATGTGTAGATTTATGGGCCTACAGTACCACTTTCAAAACCCCGCTCGGCATGTCTCCCTTTTGTTTGAGTTTTGGCTAGGCATGCCATCTCTCGGTAGAACTTGAACATAAGGCTTTTTGGGCAATAAAGCAATTAAATATGGATTTATCTGACGTCGGTATCCACAAAAAATTACGACTGACTGAACTAGAAGAATTACGTAATTTTTCTTATGAAAAAACATGGATTTATAAGGACCGAACAAAGAAATTTCATAATAAATACAATGTTTAGAAACATTTTGATGTCAATCAACGCATTTAGCTTTTTGACGCCAGATTACATATTTTTCCTGGAAAGTTAAAATCAAGATGGACCGACCCCTTTATTGTCCTAAAAGCATATCCTTGTGGCGTTGTTGATCTTTTCGATCCCAAAACTAATATGACTTTTCAAGTCAACGGCCAACGTTTAAAGCCCTATTTTGATCAAGCTTCGAATCTTCCTTCAAAATCTTTCAATTTAACCAAATCGACCACAACTGATCACTGATGCACACTATGCCCGGCTGAATGGCGTAAAAGATAGGATTGGATGGGAGGTAACCCACCATTTTTCCTGCTTTCTTTTTTTCTTTCTTTCTTTTCTTCAGGTTTTGACTTTCCTAAATCCGACTGCCTTTTACTAAGGTAATCCCTCTTCCCCTCCTAATGCATGAGGATATTGCATATCTTAAGCATGGGGGGGTGTTTTTAAAATTTTGACGATCGATTTAGGATTTTCAAAACCTAAAAACATGCTTTCTTTCTTTCTTTTTCTTCTTTTTTGCATGCATCCCCAAAAAAATAAAAATGTTGAAAACCTTTTGAGGAAAAATTTGAAATCGGGAATAAGGTTGAAAACTCACTTTTGGTACAATGGGATTTAATCTTTAACAAACTAGGGATAAGGATACGGATCTGATCATTAGAATTTTAGGGTCTATCTTTAGACTAGATCAGATATCCTTCTCAAAAATTCCACCTGCACTCATGATAGTTCAGGTGACTTGATCCTCTTTTGTAATGTGGGAAAGTATCTGGCTTAGTTTTTTATTCAAAAACTTGCATATCATGCAAAACTTCTTGTGTCAAATTTCACACACAAGCTAATACCTAAAAATAATTAAAAATTAGAAAAACCCTCTTGTCTGGCCTTAGTAAAAGTCTGAAGCAGATCATTGGTTTGAGTTCCCACCGCTGAGAAGGAGGAAAATGTCTCCTTTGAGGATGCGATGTCAACATGTTTTTGCCTCAGCGTTGCTCCATATCTATATTTCATATCTTTAGACGGAGCATTAAAGTGCATTTTTGCAACTCAAGTGTCTTGGACGGTTCTTTACTTATAATGTCGGAGCAAGAGCTTGAGTTTGCTTGGAGCACCCCTTTACACTGCATTGTGTTTTGGGGTTGTGAGCTCCTGCGTGGTGTTATGGACAGTGCTATCTCAAAGTACTGGCACCAGAGCCCCCTCAAGGATTGGTAATGGGAATGATGATCCCAACATATCTGTTGTAGGACTAAACTAAAAATATGCATGGGGGAGAGAAAAAAAAGTTATAAACTAAAAACACGCCCTTATAAATGTTGGCTTTTCACAAGCACAGACACAAGGTTTTAAAAGTTTTTGCAAGTTGCGAATCAGATTCAAGAGGCAGAAAAATCCTAAAAATAAAAATTTTGAGTCATCTGAATTAACAAGGGGTTAATATGTGAATTTTTTGGAGGATTGATCCCATTTTTGTCTAATTTTTGGGTCTGAAAATAAATCCCGATGTTTATCCATAACAAATCCCGTACCTCCTGTGTTTGGATCAACCTATGTCCCATAATCTCTTTCTCCTCAAAAGTCAAAAAAATTAGATTTCCTCAAAATTCCATTTTGTAAAAAATAAAGTTTTGCTAAGAGACTAGCAAAAGGTAAGCATTGGGGTGTGATAAACACCAGTTTATCATCATTCTTATGCATTAAAACAAACCTAGCTCTTAGGATTTTGCCCCGCAAATGGGTTTTTGGGTTGCATGTAGGCATAAATTAGGTTAGTCATGCATTTTACTTTTTATTATGTTTTTGATGTGTTTTCTTGGAGTGTTAGGGATAAACAGATTGATAGATCCCTAAAATCCTAGCACTCTTGAAGGCAACTGGTGAAAAGAAAGCTCATCAGGCTAGGACTTAGCTAATTCCATCTCATCATGGCTGTATACCAGCTCCTTTGGATTAGAGTTAGCTCCATTCAACTCATCTTAGCTGAATGGCAGCTCAGGGTAGCTCATCTCAGCTCAACCCACCTCTGAGCAGCTCATCTTAGCTCAAGCCAGCTCTGATCCAGCTCAAGTTAGTTAAGTTTAGCTCATCTCAGCTCCCATCAGTTCACTGGGAACTCTAGCTAGCTCAACTGAGTTGACAGGAGTTCATCTCAGCTCAAGCCCAGCTCATTCCAGCTCCACCCAGCTCATGGCAGCTAAACTCCATGCTAGCTGAGCTACTACTTGTCAACTAGTAACTTAGCTAGCTCTAATGTTCTCAATTGAGCCAGTTCTAGCTCAACCTAGCTCTAGCTAGGTTGAGGCTAGCTCAACTTAGCTCAACTACCCAAGCCTAGCTACTAGCATAAGAACTAGATAGCTTAGCTTAGTAGTTGAGATCCCCTTGAAGCTGCCTCAACAGATTCAACTCTAATTACAACAGTCATCAGCTCTAGATTATCTTCTCCAGCTCCTCCTTAATGAAACCCTAGCTCACCACCTCTACTCTACTAGCTAAGCTAGCTTAGCTAGCTTAGCTAAGTTCAAAACTAGCTCCACCTTCATGGCCATCCATCTAAACCCTAACCTAACTTCACCCTAACCACTACTCCAAGTCCACCACCAAAGCAATCTAACTAGTCCACTCCTAGTTGGCGCCACCAACCCTCATGACTCTTCACACCACCACACCCAAAGGCCACTTAATTTTCCCTCCAAAACTACCCATAACCACCAGCTTAACTCACTTCAAGTTGGCGCCAAAAGAGCCTCCACATCCCTTCAATGTGGCACCAACTTGAAGCCCCATCATCCACCCTACACATCCCCCCTTAACCTATATCCACCATCCATCTAGTGACGCCACCTTTAACCCTCCTACACTTGGCACCAACTCCACTTAACCCACCATAACTACCCGCTACACATCCCTACACTTGGCACCAATTACCCTCAACCATCCACCACATAACCACCACCTTATAAGGCCATCCCTACCCTACACCTACCCACCTTCTAGAATCCTTGAGTTGGCGCCACCTAACCAACCCTTAACCACACCCATTTTGGTGCCAACTCAACCTAACCTACACCTAAACACCTCCTCATATGGAGTCAAGTAAAACCCACCACAGATTCCAACAACCACCACCTACAACTCCATCTCAACCCTACAACACACTAACCTAAACCTAACCTAAACTCTCACCTAGGGTTGGCACCAACCATCAAGCAACCATCCATTTTGGCGCCACCCCTTTCAACCCTTGGATCCTATAGCCACCCTCTATAACCCATCTTAGACCTCCTTCCATTAACTACCCCTGCCCCATCACCATTCTATATAAACCCCCTACCACCACCATTAAGGATCACCTTTGGCTACATATTTTCTACCTATACTTCCACCAACATAGAAGGCCAAGAGAAGAAGAAGAAGAAGAAGAAAAAGAAGAAGAAGAAGATTAAGGGGACACTCTGTCCCTTGGTGCCTTCCCCTCTTCTCTTCCCTCTTGAGCCCATGCCAGCCAAGGGAAGAAGCCAGGCATTGGAAGAAGACTTAGGGTACATGCCTACCCTAGGAGGAGGATTTAAGGGTGATACACAGCCACCCTTGGAGGAGGAATTAAAGGTGGTCCACACTACCTTTGGAGGAGCTTTTGAAGGTGGAATTCCATCCACCTTGGAGGAGATCAACCACGTTCCCCTTGGGCTTGCCAGGAGACCACACCATTGGAGGAGCTTTGCAAGAGGAAGGAGCTCTTTTTGATTGCAAGAGTAGCTGTAGTTGGAACAAGAGCATCTCTTCTTCACCATTCAAAGGATTAGTGTTTTGTATTCTCTTTATTTCTTTTTAGTTGCTAGTAGTAGAAGCATTCCTCTACTAGGTTTTGTGTAAAACATTTTTTTTTCATCAATTGAAGTTGTCTTTTTCCTAATTTGTCTTTGTTACAATTCATGTTACCTCTCCTTTGGTACATTTTCACTCTTTCTTTCTAATTACCCTAGGCCTCCACGTGCCTAGGGTGAGCTTAGAAAGAAATCAATTTTTGCCACTTAGATTTTACCTATTAGGTGTTAGTCTTTTCCACAATCAAAATTGCATCACCTTGTTATTCAAAAATCCAAAAAAAAGTTATATATTCAAAAATTAAAAAGAAAGTTGATTTCCATCTTCAAGTAAGAGATTAGAATTTTGTAAACATTGCCTCCTTGGATGACCCTAGATACTCTCCCTGTCTAGGTTTATAAAATTTAAAAGCATTTGCAAATTCATGTGTTACAACGATTTGAAAACCCTAATTACAAATCACATGTATTTTCGCACCACTTTTTGGCACCATTGCTGGGGAGGCACGGCTTTATGTTCATTGATTTCTCTTACTTGTTAAGTGGATCTCATCATATTTTCTCTCTTTCTCTTGTGTGTGCAGGAACTACAGGAAGAAGGTGGGATTTTGAAAGCGAGAGCTAAAAGTCACTTTTCTTCCCTATGATTTTAGGTTGGTTCCTCTTTTCTGGTCATATAAATCATTAAAACTACAAAAAACAATATTAAACTTGGCTTTCAGGATCCTAAACAACTTAATTAAGTGGAGTGGTGTAAATTAAAGCCCATTTGTTGCTTGTTTGCACCATTCAACACCACTTCACTTCAAGTGTTGGTGTTTTGATTTTCGGGTCTAGACTTCTGTTTGGAGTTAAAAAATCAATTTCCAACACCATATTCCTCCTAAAATCATGAAATTTCACCCAATGATTCCAATTTACGTAAGGAGCATCCATTCCAAATTTTAGAACAAGTGCATGTGTATAGAAGTTTTAAAAATTTGTGGACTACAGAGGGGTCATCTCCTCTAATCTTCCTATTTTGCTATAGTTCGAGAATTTTAGGAATTTTTATACTCATCCAATTCTTGTGAAATTTAGTTTTATAGAATCCTTATAAAATTATACACATCATATAAAATCACAAAAATTTTATGAGACTGGTGGTGGTACTGAAATGTCCAAAATACCCTTGGGTATCATTTTTAGACTTTGACACCAGCACAAAGAAAAATTTCAAAAAATATTAGGAAAACTCCTAAAATCATGAAAAAATATTTTTTTAAATCCTTGTTTGATTTGACTTATAGTAGTGGTGTTTTTGCATTGTTTGGATTGCTACTTAAACTGAAAGCTTAAAAATAAACTCATTGGTAGTAAAATTTCTATATTAGGATTCAAGTGATTAGGGTTTTCTTTTCATTTCCAAAGACCAACAACTTAAAGGAAATTGATCTTCACCAACACAACTTATTTTTCCTTTGTTTGTTGCATCTCAAGCTTATTTGAAACCTTAAAAATAAAATCCTAAAATACACTAAGCTAAATCAAATTCTAAAAGTAGAAAAATAAATAAAAATTGTGTGACAACTTGTTTGCTATTGGAATTACCTTCTAATTCCTGCACACACCACAAAAATTGAAATAACATAGCATTACCCAAATCAACGCCCTCTACATTCTATGTGCACTTTAGTCTCCTAGACCAAACTAAAAAAATTATTGCAATTTGACTCGTAAGGAGATTTCATCAACTTGATCTCTTGTTGTATAAAATATCAAAAAAATCTCAAAAGATAAAATCAACAAAAATAAACAAAATCGAAAGTACAGTTTTCTCCAGGCGACTACAGAGTGAGTCCTACTCCAAGCGATCGTCGAGGGGGACTCTTCTCATCTTTCTCTATCTTTTACCGCTTTCGAGTGTAGTTGATTTTCTGTAGAAAACTTTGTTTGAATATATGTGTTGATTGTTTCTCTCTCCCTCTCTCTCTTTCTCTCTCTCTTATTTTTCAAGTGGATTAGTTAGATAAAGTTTTATCGATCTGATCTCTTGCCTTATAAAAGTACGAAAAAAATTTGCAAAAGTTAAAAACAACAAAAACAAATAAAATTGAAAGCGCAGATTTCAAAACCAAAAGTTTGCCTCCCCGTGTTCGACTCGGGACTCACTTCAAGTTTCGATATAAATTTTATCTAGTTAGTGGATTTCTACTCACTATGACGACGGGCTTCCCAGTCAGATCTTTTCGCGTATGAAATCACGCTCACCAATACCCCGAGCAGAGGTCCATCTTGGTGAAGTAGATGATGCCCCACAACTCATCAAGTAAGTTGATGATGATGATAATAGGGTAGCGATCCTTGATGGTGCATTTGTTGAGCGCCCGGTAATCAACATAAAAGTGCCACATGCCATCCATCTTCTGGACGAGGAGCATCAAGGGGGCAAATGGGCAACAACTTAGTTGGATTAGGTCATCATGGATAAGAAGGAAAATTTTCCTTTGGATCTCGTTCTTTTGTGCTCACTCATGGTGATACGGGGCGATCGCAACCAGCTGGGCATCCAGCTTACGGGTGATGGCATGCTCCTCATCTAGACTTGGCGGGAGGCATGCAGCTCCTAGAAGATGTCAACAAAGTCTTGAAGGAGGGTGTGTGATGTAAACACATTTATACTACTTAAGATGTCTATTTATGCATGTTCTTAAGCATAGGATTGCATTTCATGATATAAATATTGCATTACATGCATCATCTTGCATTTAGAATACTTTGAATAAAATGGAGGTTAATTGTCTCTTTTTATGTGCTTGGACAGGGCAAATATTTTATCAGGGCCTCGGATCAAAGATCCAACCGTATGGATGTGATCAGGGCAATGATTGGAGTTCAACGACTCCAAGATCGCCCTAATCAGGCATCCGTAGCATCAGATAGTGACCCGGGAACCCTACAAGATCAAAGGGCCAGGATGGTGTAAATCCGCACTTCAGATGATAAATCCGACCGCACAGATGAATTCGGATTGACGATCGCAACCCAACGACACAAAAATCGAGTCAATCCGACATCCGTGGCACCATCTACAATTTCCAGAAGATGGATGACCAAGATAGCGCCACGTGGTGCCATCTCAGTTGCCCAAATGGCTGCTTGTGTCCTGTGAAAGCCCCGCGCCCGATCGCTCTCCGCCGTTGGATCTTAATCCAACAGCTGTGGGTGCTCGCAATTAAAAGCGCCCGCTCGACCATCCTCGCCCCATAGCGCAGTGGTCGAGCGCGCAATTGCGAGCGTGGGGCGCGGGTTCGATCCACGGCAAGGAGCGGCAGGCGCGAATGATTGGGCGCGGGTGGAGCGTCGGATGGAGATCGGATGGCCACGCGCGCCTGATAGCGTTGACGCGCGATTGGACGCGTAATCAGACACGCGGGGGGCGCGCATCGCAGCGGGCGCGGACGCATCTTAAGCCGTCCGATCTCGTGATCGGACGGCTGAAAATCAATGGACGTGTGCGGGCGTTGCGCGCGTGAGCAGCCGAGCAGACGCACACGTCACCCACGAAGGGAGCTTTAGTGATGGATTTATCCGTCACTAAAGACCCCTCATTTACTATTTTGAAGTTGTAATGTCCATTTTGCCCCCACTCCTTGCAACTATAAAAGGAGACCCCCTCCATAGGAAATTCTCATCCCTTCCTTCTCCTCTCTACCACTCCAAAGCTCAAGAGAAGCTTGTCCCACACCTGGGATGCTCCTCACGAGATAAAGTCTAAATTTCCGTTCCCCTTCGGAAGTGGATCCCGCGATGACGACGGCGTGCTGCTCCATTCCCGTTCTTATGCTTCGTCCTCCTTCGTCTTGCTTCATTCTCCTTCATCCAGGCGTCGTCCCGTCCGGCTCGTCCTCCAAGCAATCGTCGAGGAGGATAATTTCTCTCTCCCATTCTTATTTACAGCTTTTCTAGTGTAGAATTTTCCTGCTTTATAGTGTAATTGATTTTCCGCATTCTAGTGTAACTTTTATAAACAATTGGAATATTGAATGCATGTTCTCTTTCTCTCTCTCTCTCTCTCTTAGTTTGATAACTCCATTGTAATTATATCGCCTTGCTTATAAAACAATCCTAAAAAAATATAATTGCGAATATAGATCAACGTAGCCTCCCTGTGTTCGACCCGGAATTCTTTTCAGTATAAATTTTATTTGTTGAACACGAATTCTTTGCTTTCAAACTACAACGACAGGTTTTCCGAAACCAAACACGTAAGCATAGCGATTCGCGAAACACGTTCAACATTTTGGCACCGCTGTCGGGGAGGCAACGATTTCCGATCTTTTCTTCGCATTTCTTGCACTTTATTTGTTTTCTAACTAGCTTTCTCTTGTGTCTATTATTTTGCAGAGACCTCCATCAAGGAATCAACAAGCGGTAGACTGGAGTAAAGTGCAGTTGAAGACAACTGTAAGTGTTCCCCCATTCTTTCCCCCTCCATAGATTTCATTCGCCACATTAAATCCAAATCCCAATTAACCTAGGTGTTTTGCATAAATCCTAGGAATAGTTTAGTTGTTTGGATTTCCACTCACATTCATTCCACCCTCATTCATAAAAAAAAATAACAAAAAGATAATCTTGTGGGGTAATTTTCACCAAACACACAACACACACCCACATTCAAGGCACTTGATCAACTTAATTTGTTTTCTACTCAACCGGGTTCTGATTTGTGGAACCGGTATACATAAAGCAACACATAACAGAGTAGAAATCATTCTAGGTTAATCATCTTTGAGTGCCTAACTTAGTGGTACATTTGTGGCCAGTTGTTTGAGTTGTTTGGGCCGCACCACTTCATTTTAAAACCAACTCATCAAGTAGCTCCTCCTTAGGGTTTTCAATCTAGGTATATTCTAGGCACTCCACTTTCTTTCTGATTTTAAAGGAAAACAATCTTCACCTGTGTTTTAAAACTTGGTTTGCCTAGAAACTTGATTGCAATTCACCTAATTTGAAACCCTAAAAGCTACTTAAGCAAGATTTGAACATTAAAATTCATGCATTATCACTAATCTTGCTTGAAAACCCTAGTTATGCACGCACTTACACAAATCTCAATCAATCATTAAGGGCACAACCCATTTAAAGGGCCCATCACATTCCAAAGCACATTCAAACCTAGCCCTAAATAAAACAGAGTAGACGTTGGCCTTAAGGATTGGACTCGCTCTTCAGAACCCAGAACGAGATTATTTTCGATTAGTCTGTTTCTACTGTTCCATCTGATGTCTAGCTAGGGGAGCAGAGTCAAATGATCACGGCTGGGGGATACACAAGGAACCGAAGGTGCAAGCCGAAGGAAGAACCTTCTCCCCAGTCCCTCCTTCTAACTGGTTGGATTGAACAGACAGAAGTAGATCAAATCGTTCCTTTATCTCAAGACGGGTTTTGAGAGTCTGTAGGTCTGTAGGCTAACCCAGTTAAGGACAGGTTTGATTGTTTGTATTGCAGGGTGCCTTTCTTCCTCCTGAGTCTCATGAATCCTTCCACATATTTCACACATTCCCGCTCTTTCCCTCCTGTTGTGAATTATCCTCAACATGATGATTATCCCAACTCATATTGTAATCAACCATCAGTTAGTTGGGATAATTCGGATTGGGGATACAATTCCGGATCCCGTGTTTAGGGTCTAACCCTGAACACTTTGATTCTGATTTCTATCCTTCTCAGAGCTACATCGATTATAGATCGTCTTGTAAATTCCCTACTAGGAGGGGGTGACGTAATAATTGCGGAAATAAATATAAATAATCTCACAAAATAGACAATCACACAAGTACACAAGTATTTTTTAGGTGGAAACCCAAATGGGGTGAAAACCACCACCTAACCCTCTCGAGTTAGGATTTTCTGATCAACCAAGTTGATCAAAATCCACTAAACGAATCACTTTAAACGAGGGTGATTCAACCTCAAATACAACCACGCTACAAGTGCGAGGGTAGCATTCCTCAACCCCTTCTCTTCACGAGAAGGATTTTGTCCCTCGAAGGAGACGGGAATTCTCAAAGCGAATACCCAACCAAATAACAAAGATAAAAGAACAATAATCCTATAGAGCCAACAAAGTAATTTTAAACCTAGCTTCTATAGGAATTAGGAAACTCCCCTTTTAAAGGAGTGCATCGGCGATGCGGATGCGTGAACAATACGACGGTGCTACGTCACTCTCGTGAACTACGGTGGGAGAGCGGGTGCCAAAGCTTGATGCTCTCAAGATGTAGAACTAGAGCTTAGAGAGCAAGAGAGACATAAAATGGTTTGAAAGTATATTGCAAGGTGTATCTTGTTATGTCTTAGGTGTCTCTTGATGTATGTTGGTGTGTAAAGGCTCCCCTCTATTTATAGAGGCCTTAGGAAGGCTTAGAAAAGCTTCCATAGCCGTTGGGTACAAAGCCCAAGTGAATCAACCCGAAATCAGGAACAATCATTGCACTGACAGGGTTATCAGACGTCTCATTCTAGCATCAGACGTCTGGAAGATCACTTTAAGACGTCTGAAAATAAGGTCAGACGTCTGATTTTGGGCGGGTCTCTTCCTGACTTAGATCAGATCTAAACAGGGTTCTAGCGCAAGTCCATCAGACGACATACAGGACGTCTGGCACTATGTCTGGACGTCTGGAAACCTACGTTTTCATGGGAATGGATTTGCAACGGCTAGAAAATCTCTAAGAAGAGATTTTCGGGTCAGTCGAGGCAAAACGGTCAATTATCAGACGTTTGGAATGGCTTAAGGACGTCAGATAAGGCTCTAACGGTCATATCCTTGAGTGTATTCTAAGAGAGACAATGGTCCACTAATTGGACGTATGGCAAAGTCATCAGACGTCTCATAAGATGTCTGGTTTAAGGTCTGGACGTCTGATTTCATCAGACAGAACTAGTTATGTCCAGCCTAAAAGTTATCAGATGTCTGAATCAACAGTCAGACGTCATAAAACACTTTATCAGACGTCTGATTTGGGAATTAGACGTCTGGAAGTGCTGTTTGAACCCTATATTGGTTTTCTAAGTTCTTACAGAAAACCTAAGTATCCTAGGGTTGTGCCGGTGTTCCTAGGACTACTGTTAGGGTACTTTGAGGCTCTTTAACATAATTTTCTAAGGAAATAAAGAGGAAGAAAAAAATAAAGACAAGAGTACAAGAAAGAGATAAACAGAATTCTATCCTATTCTTCTTGTCCTTCCATCTTCAATCTATCTCTCCTTGCGAATCTTCTCTGTTCTCCGTCAAGCTTCTCCAATCCGTCTTGGATGCGAGCTCGAATTTCGTCTAATCACGTATCCATTTGCAATTGACCTGAAATCTAAGACTCCATGTGCAAATGTTAAATAACACGTGTTTTGTTATCATCAAAATAAATGATCGTGGTGCTCTAGCACCAACACGTCTTCCTTTCATGCACAACCTAATACGATCTACAATCAAGAAGGATACACCGATCCTTACCCATCCTCTGATTTCACTGCCTTTAGGTCATCACCATCTTTTCAACAATCTGAAATGACCTATTATTAGGAAGGGTATAACGAATCTCAATTCGTTAATTCCTCTGCATTGATGTCAAACCCGCCCAACCTTAAACCAACTCATTTGGTTCAGGTTAATCAGGTTCAAGATAAAGTGCTGGCTAACTTGAGGAATATCATTCAATCTTTAGAAGTTCAGCCAATACCTTGCATTGAGAGATTGGAGCCCCTGATTGAAATGATTGATGATTTAAACAAGTCTTTGTTGGATTGGCTCCAGGATGTTAAGGATAAGAACCTGGGTGAGTTTCTACTTGGGAAATTAGCGAAATTGAGGATGAGATTCATGCTTGCTTTGATTCAATCTTGGAATAATTCCCAGGATGAACCCTCTTCAGGAAAGCCAATGACAGAACCCGCTCAGGCACCTGTTGGGGGGACACGTGTTACGAGGCTGACCAGATTGAATTAAAACAACCAATTAAGGATGATCTGATTTCTTCGCCTGAGATCCCTAAGCTGGGTTACGAGGAAACGTATGTCTCCTTGGAACACAAAGTGACAACTGATTTTGGGACATACATTGATGCGGATCCTGATGGTGAAGATTCAAGTTGTGAAGTCTCACGCGAGTTTTCTGAACACGATTTCTGTGAGACAATTGGGCCTGAGAAAGCTGATAGATCATTTGATAGCCCAATAACTGAGGAAACTAATCTTATTAGGGCACACATTACGGGTCCAGAATCGCATTTTCTGGAGGAATTAATTCAATGCCCTGATTATCAGTTACACCCTGTTGAGCTTATTGATGATTCTAATTCTGAGATAATTAGACACAAGTCAATTTTGATTCTGCCACATCATTTAGACTTGGAGATTTCAGACGGGGTGATGAATATACAAGAGGTCCTGGAATTTGATAAGCTGAATGAGGAGAATAGGAGCTGGGAAGTTCTGATTTGGGAAATCAATTTTGGAGGAAATAGAAAATTGAGTCGAAGGGTTCCTTTTAAGTTGAAACCATCAAATTAGAACCCTTACGACATTTGTTTCGAGGATGTCAAACCCAAGCACACATTCAATGATTATCCTTTTGAGCTTCAATTCTCTATAACCTGACTTTTTGGTCTTGGGTTGCATCCTCAGAAATCGTAGGCCCGATCCCGCTTACATTTTGATTTTAGGTTTTGGATAATTTTTATCCAGAACCTAAGATATTCTCGATTATGGGGTGTGGGTCTGCACCACAATCTGGTCCATATCTGTGGACCTCTGCTGACAGGTCAGAGGATTCTTCTATTCATTCTAATTTTGACCTGCACATGTGAATTCTTCATTTCTTTTCTTTGTATAGTGTGCCTAGCTGAAGGCACTAAACTTAGCACATATACAGTTCTTTTTAATTTTTCATCTCGGAGCGGACCTGACATTCACGTAATTCAGGTGCTTTCTTCGCTTTTCCACTCTATTTTATGTCTTTTTAATACAATGAGGACATTGCATTAGATTGGCATGGGGGGTGGATATTTATCTCTGAATTCATTCGTCAGCTCCGTAGATTTGTTTTATTTTGATTAAAAAAAAAAATTATTAGGAAGGATTAGTTGGACATTAGGACTTTTCAATCCTGAGAAATTTTACATTAGGATCTAAACACAAAGACCCCAAAGGTCTTTGGACTTAATTAGCCTGTGTATCCACTAAAATGTGGATTTTTTTTTGAGTCCTTGCCATCTTAATTCTTTCGTAATTGGAGTAAATAAGTTTGGGTGATAAGTACACGACTTATCAACCTGCCCTCTGATTTGAGAGAATTTTAAGTCTTAAGCATCTACACACTTTCTTTGTACTGACTCGTTGTTCGGCGATTTTAACAGAAATTGGGTAGCTAATGAACCTTCTAGGGTGATATGGCTGGCAAGTTATCGTGGGTAACAGCCCATAGGTAGGTTGTCCAGAGCCTAGTCACTGGACCTTTCTTAGTTTACTGCCTTTAGGTAAATCTTAGACTAGGGAAGCCACCTACTTTTTTTTAAAAAAAAAAAAGGAGAAAAGAACAAAAAGAAATAAGCCACACTTCGCCGCACGAGTATGGCTGGCAAGTTGTCGGTGGTAACAGCTCATCGACCGGTTGTCCAGAACCCAGCTCAGAAAATGCACTAAAAATTCCCAAAACACTTAGGAAGAAGCGGAGAAGTAGAATAAATCGGGGAGATATACACTGGATTCACCCTTGTGTTGACCCCATAAAAATAAATAAATAAATAAATAAAAGTAGGGAGAAAGCTACCGGTTGTAAAGATACAATTTTAGGTAGAATTCTGGTTAGGTCACCTAGAGGCGTAGAAATCCGAAGTCCGTTCTAATTGCCGGTCAACAAGTCTATCACAATCACAATAAGATGCTTAAAGCTTAGGGTTCTCATCAAATTTTGGGTGAGTTGAATGGCCGTAGAAAGCCACTCTTAAACCCGAAAATTTGAAAATCAAAAAAATTAGAAAAGAGAAAAAAGAGAAAAAGAAAATTTTCTTTTAATAAGGCGAGGGCTTGAGGCGGTCTGCATTTTGGCTAATACCCGGGCACTGTTGTGTCTTTGAAAGTTCAGTTCCTAAGTGTTGGTGCTAGAGCACCACGATCATTTGTTTTGATGATAACAAAACACGTGTTATTTAACATTTGCAATTTGAGTCCTAGATTTCAGGTCAATTGCAAATGTGGACGTGTTTAGACGGAGTTCGAGCTCGCATCCAGGACGGATTGGAGGAGCTTGACGGAAAACAGAGGAGGTTCGCGTGGAGCGAAAGATTGGAGATGGAAGACAAGAAGAATAGGATAGATTCTTTTTTATCCTTTCATGTATCTCTTGTCTTTATTTTCTTGCTCTTTTTGATTCCTTAGAACATTATGTTAAAGAGCCTCAAAGTACCCTAAAAGTAGTCCTAGGAACACCTGCACAACCCTAGGATACTTAGGTTTTCTGTAGAATACTTAGAAAACCAATATAGGGTTCAAACAGACTTTCCAGACGTCTAATTCCCAAATCAGACGTCTAATAATGTATTTTAAGACGTCTGACTGTTGTTTCAGACGTCTGATAACTGTTAGGCTGGACATAGTTAGTTCTGTCTGATGAAATCAGACGTCCAGACCTTAGACCAGACGTCTTAGGAGACGTCTGATGACTTTGCCAGACGTCCAATTAGTGGACCGTTGGCTGGCTTAGCAAATAGTCAAGAATATGACCGTTAGAGCTTTATCAGACGTCCTTAGGACTTACCAGACGTCTGATAAATGACCGTTTTGCCTCGGCTGACCCAAAATCTCTTCTCAGAGATTTTCTAGCCGTTGCAACGTTTGGAAATCAATTCCCACAGTAAAAGTAGGTTTCCAGACGTCCAGATATAGTGCCAGACGTCCTGCATGTCGTCTGATGGACTTGCACAAAAACCCTGTTTAGATCTGATTCAAGTCAGGAGGAAACCCGCATAGAATCAGACGTCTGACACTTAAATCAGACGTCTTGAAGTGGCATTCCAGACGTCTGATGACATAATTAGACGTCTGATAACCCTGTCAAATGTAATCATTGTCCTGATTTCGGCCTGATTCTCTTGGGCTTTGCACCCAACGGCTATGGAAGCTTTTCCAAGCCTTCCAAAACCTTCCTAAGGCCTCTATAAATAGAGGGGAACCTTTGTAACACAAACACACATATACACACTAAGACACACACCTTGCAATACACTTTCAAACCTTTTGTGTCCAAAGAAAAGACTCTCTTGCTCTCCAAGCTCAAGCTCCATTTTCTTGAGAGCATTCAACCGTTGCGCACCCGCTCTCCCGGCGTTGTTAACGAGAGCAACGTAGCACCATCGCGTGGCACACGCACTGCGTCATCGTCGACGCACTCCTTGCAAAGGGGAGTTTCCTATTTCCTATAGAAGCTAGGTTTAATTATTTTGTTGGCTCTATAGGACTATTGTTTCTTTTATCTTTGTCTTTTGGTTGGGTATTCGCTTTGCGAATTCCCGTCTCCTTCGTGGGACAAAATCCTTCTCGTGGAGAGAAGGGGTTGAGGAACGCTACCCTCGTACTTGTAGCGTGGTTGTACTGAGGTTGAATCACCCTCGTTTTAAAGTGATTCGTTTAGTGGATTTGATCAACTAGGTTGATCGGAAAATCCTAACTCGAGAGGGTTAGGTGGTGGTTTTCACCCGGTTTGGGTTTCCACCTAAAAATTCCTGTGTATATTTTGTGATTGCTTATTTTTGTGAGATTGTTTATATTTTCAATTTCGCATTTTTTTGTCACGCTGATCTCACCCCTCCAAGTAGGGAACCTTCACTAAGTAGACAATTTCTTAATGATTGAAAAATAACTCAAGTCCAGGTAATCTAACCTAATTCTTTTATAAATAGCATATAATTTTTGCTCGGGACTAGCAAAAGATAGGCATGGGGGTATGATGTAAACACATTTACACTACTTAAGATGTCTATTTATGCATGTTCTTAAGCATAGGATTGCATTTCATGATATAAATATTGCATTACATGCATTATCTTGCATTTAGAATACTTTGAATAAAATGGAGGTTAATTGTCTCCTTTTATGTGCTTGGACAGGGCAAATATTTTATCAGGGCCTCGGATCAAAGATCCAACCGTATGGATGTGATCAGGGCAACGATTGGAGTTCAACGACTCCAAGATCGCCTTAATCAGGCATCTGTAGCATCAGATAGTGACCCGGGAACCCTAGAAGATCAAAGGGCCAGGATGGTGTAAATTCGCACTTCAGATGATAAATCTGACCGCACGGATGAATTCGGATTGACGATCGCAGCCCAACGACATAAAAATCGAGTCAATTCGACATCCGTGGCACCATCTACAACTTCCAGAAGATGGACGGCCAAGATAGCGCCACGTGGCACCATCTCAGCCGCCCAAACGGTCGCTTGTGTCTTGTGAAAGCCCCGTGCCCGATCGCTCTCCGCCGTTGGATCTTAATCCAACGGCTGTGGGCGCTCGCAATTAAAAGCGCCCGCTCGACCATCCGCGCCCTATAGCGCAGTGGTTGAGGGCGCTATCGCGAGTGCGGGGCGCGGGTTCGATCCGCGGCGAGGAGCGGCGGGCGTGAGCGATTGGGCGCAGGTGGAGCGTCGGATGGAGATCGGACGGCCGCGCATGCCCGATAGCGTCGACACGTGATTGGACGCGCAATCAGATGCGCGGGGGGCGCGCATCGTAGCAGGCGCGGATGCATCTTAAGTCGTCCGATCTCGCGATCGGACGGTTGAAAATCAGTGGATGTGTGCGGGCGTTGCGCGCGCGAGCAGCCGAGCAGACGCGCACGTCGCCCACGAAGGGAGCTTTAGTGATGGATTTATCCGTCACTAAAGACCCCTCATTTACTATTTTGAAGTTGTAATGTCCATTTTGCCCCCACTCCTTGAAACTATAAAAGGAGACCCCCTCCATACGAAATTCTCATCCCTTCCTTCTCCTCTCTACCCCTCCAAAGCTCAAGAGAAGTTTGTCCCACACCCGGGATGCTCCTTGCGAGATAAAGTCTAAATTTTCGTTCCCCTTCGGAAGTGGATCCTGCGATGACGACGGCGTGCTGCTCCATTCCCGTTCTTATGCTTCGTCCTCCTTCGTCTTGCTTCATTCTCCTTCATCCAGGCATCGTCCCGTCCGGCTCGTCCTCCAAGCAATCGTCGAGGAGGATAATTTCTCTCTCCCATTCTTATTTACAGCTTTTCTAGTGTAGAATTTTCCTGCTTTATAGTGTAATTGATTTTCCGCATTCTAGTGTAACTTTTATAAACAATTGGAATATTGAATGCATGTTCTCTTTCTCTCTCTCTCTCTCTTAGTTTGATAGCTCCATTGTAATTATATCGCCTTGCTTATAAAAAGATCCTAAAAAAATATAATTGCGAATATAGATCAACATAGCCTCCCTGTGTTCGACCCGGAATTCCTTTCGGTATAAATTTTATTTGTTGAACACGAATTCTTCGCTTTCGAACTACAACGACAGGTTTTCCGAAACCAAACACGTAAGCATAGCGATTCGCGAAACACGTTCAACAGTGTGCATGCCCTGGTGTTGTGCGGTGGCCTTGACGTCGGTCGTGGCTTGGTCATTCGGTCGTTGAGTGAGAATGAGGTAGAGCTTAGTAATTGATGTAGACACATTTATTTCACATAAATTGTCTATTTTTGCATGTTCTTAGGTGTATAATTGCATCATGCATTATAAATATTGCATAACATGCATGATCATGCATTTAGATTAGTTTGTACAAATTATAGGTTAATTCGCCTCTTTTTGGTGGCTAGGGGACAGGGTGATATCATTTCATGCCTCGGATTGAAGATCCAAGCATACGGATCTGATCAGGGCAACAATCAAAGTCCAATGCCTCCGAGATTGTCTCATTTGGACTTCTGTAGTATCATATGTAGTCCAAGGAAGATCAGAGGTCAAGGGTCAAGGTGGTGTAAATCCATGCCTCAAATGAAGAATCCAACTATATGGATGGGTTCAGATTGACGACTGCAGGCCAACAGCACGAAAATCGGTCTAATCTGACATCTGTGGCACCATCTACAAGTCAAAGAAGATGGACAACCATGATGGCGCCACATGGCGCCATCACGGTCGGCCAACACCTTCGGCGCTCTCCCTCCTTAGCAAATGCCACATGATTTTGACCGCTGGATCGAGATCTAATGGCTGAGAGCACGCATTCTTTAAATCAAAAGCATGACAAACCGCGAGCACAGCTCAGTGGTCAAGTGCTCTATTGAGAGTGTGTGGCACGAGTTCGATTAGCGCTGAGAGGATTTAATTCGCAAAGAAGTGCGGGTGAAATTGGGTCTCCCGATTGAAGATGAGCAGCTATGGATGCAGTTACGTAGTAGCTCGGATGAGCGAGCATGCCTATGCACGATCTGACACCAAACTCTACACCCAATTTGATGCGATGAGGCACGTGGGTGAGCACACTCCTTGATCATCCAATCTTCATTTGACGGTGGGAGGAGAGGCTACGTGGCCTCTTAACAGCTAAAGAGGAAGCACCTGCAGCATTTAAGCCATCCGATTGTGTGATTGGACGACTGATATCGCTCGAGGTGGTTTATGTTAACAGCTAAAGAGAAAGAGGTGAGAACGTGGCTTCTTCTGAGTGCTTGGATCTCCATTGCGTGGTCGACGTTGCACATGCATCTTCACCAATGCTTAACTACAGCAACGGCTACATCCGTCACTAAAGACCCCTATATTAATTTCAAGGCCTTAAAAATACCCTTCTACCCCTTTCCCCTTGCTTATAAAAGGGCACATATCCCTTCCTCATTCACCATCCCTTCTCTTCTTCTCTCACCCCCTCTAAAGCTCTATGAGCTGGTCCCATACTCGGGTTGCTCCACTAGAGCCTTAAATATAATTTTTCCATCTTCTCGTCCCTGTTCGTGGAGTGCCCGCAGTTGTCCTCTCACCGCCACTCGGGAAGCGGATCCTGCTACGACATCGCCAAACTCCATTCTCTGTCCTCTATCTCCATTCTCCCTCGTCCAGCATCTCATCCCCATCGTCCGAGCGCTTCGTCAATGTGGCTTATCCTTAAAGTAGCCGACGAGGATGCTTTTCTCATCCCTCTCTTTTTATCTCTTTCTGGTGGAGATTTCCAGCTTTCTAGTGTAGCAAGTAGATGTAATGGACATAGTGCTATGGCTATGAAATAGTCGTTCATTCTCTCTCTATTTTCGCTTTCTTTGTATTATTCTTTCTCTTTCTTCTATTGTTTATTATTTAAGTAGAATAGTTAGTGTAGATCTAATTCGACCAGCTATTCTACTTCGTGACAATAATTATAAACATGATTTTTTCATCAAATGTTCGCCTCCTCATGTTTGAACTGGGACTCACCAGAGTTTCGGTTATAAATTTTATTTGATAGCAGATTTTTACGTGACTACAACGACGGGTTTTCAAACTCAATTTCTAAGCATAGAAATCTTGTTAATCATTTTGGTACTATTGCTGGGGAGGTGACGCTATTTGATTTTCCACATTTTTCACCTTACTTATCTTTTACCCCACTTGTCTCCATTCTTATTGTGATTGTAGGTACTCTCTCGAGGAGGGCAAAAACAATAGATTGGAGCAAAGTGCAGTTGAAGGGTTTGTAAGTATATCCCCATCACCCACCCCTTAGATTTCATTCCACCACCTAATAACGCAAACCCTAATTAACCTAGGAGCTTGCATAAACCTTAGGCTTAGATTGGTTGTTTGGTTGCCACCTCCACCCACCTCACCCTCCGCTTGTTAAAAAAATCTAAAAAAAAAATCCACAGAGGTATACAACCTCTTCTGATTTTTCATACTCAACCGGTAACCTGAACTTTGGAATCGGTACACGCAAACAAACACATAATTGAGTAGAAATCGAGCTAGGTAACCACTTGTGTGCCTAATTCAGTGGTGCATTAGGCCAATTGTTTGAGTTGTTTGGACCTCACTACTTCATCTAAAAATAACTCATCAAGTAGATTGCTCATTAGGGTTAACATTTAAGGTTAGTACCAGGCACTCCATCTTATGTTGATTTCAAAGGAAGACATCTTTACCCGTGTTTACAAATCCTGGTGTGCCTCCTGAACTTGATTGAGTTCACCTTAATTCAAACCCTAAAAGTTACTTAAGCAAGATTTGAACTCTAAAATCCACTCATTCAAACAATCTTGCTTGAAAACCCTGGTTGTGCACTCACTGACACATCTCAATCAATCATTAAGGGTACAACCCAGATAAAGGGCCCATCACATTCCCAAGCACATTCAAACCTAAGGCTAGCTAAAACCAAGTAGACGTTGGCCTTAAGGATTGGACTTGCTTTTCAGGGCCCAGATTAAGATTATTTTCTATTAATCTACTTCTACCGTTCAATCTGATGTCTAGCTAGGGAAGTAGTGTCAAACGACCATGGTTGGGGAGTATCAAAGGAACCTGAGGTGAAAGCCAAGGGAAGAACTTGTTGGAATCTTGTTCCACATCTTGTTTGGGTGTTAACAAAATTATTATAGATTAATGTTTGCAATTGAGTGCTTTTCAGATTTAGGTGAAGATCAAGGCAAACAGGAAATGATGGAGACATGATGATGAGAAGGAGAAGATCATGACATGAAGGAGGCAAGATGACAAGGAAGAATCTAGGAGGAGAAGATCATCTTTGTCCTTTAGTCTTTAGATTAGATCATCTTCGTCCTTTAGTTTTTAGATTAGGTTTTTATTTCATAGAATGTATGTCTCTCAACAAAGAATCAACTTAGATTGTAAAATTAATTAGAGATAAATTAGGATTTATACTGTGATCATTTTCAAAGAACGTAATTGAATAATTTACTTAAAAAAGGTACTTGTTAACCCACAAGTACCGGTACTAAAGTTTAGTACCGGTACATGTGAGTTACAGGTTTTGATTGTTTCAAAGAAACAAACCTGTACCCCGTAAGTACCGGTACTCATGATCAGTACCGGTACTGGAGGGAACGAGTACTGGTACTCATGATCAGTATTGGTACAAGTGGGTTACAAATTTGTGTTAAGTGTTTGAAACCCAAATCTGGAAGTAATGAGTACCAGTACCATTTAGTTGTTGGCTCAAAATTAAATGGTTAGAAAACTAATTTTGGCTATATGAACATTGGGATTTAAATCCCAATGTCTAGTAGATGACCCACTAAGGTCCTAACTCTATAAATAAACCCTTGGACCCTTAGTTTGTACATAGAAAAATACAATGAAAATTCTAGAGCTTTGAATTCCAAATTTCCACCATATTTTCAAGAGAGAAAGAAGGAGCTTGTTGATGAGTCCATTTGAATGGACTACTGTTATGCCTAAGTTAACTTTATTTTTGCATTTTATGTTCGTTAATAACTACATTAGGTCATAGAATGATTGCATGCATCATTACTTAGGTTTGCATATGTGTTATTGCATTTTATAAATATAAATAATTATTTTATATTTTATTATTTCAAGAATAAACCCAAGCTCCTCCACCTAACCCATTCACCCTCTTCATGGCTAGCCAACCCAACCTTCAGGCTATTTTTAGGTAGAGTTAATGGCAGCCGTGAAAAGTGGAGAGGAGGTGGAGATGATTCGCAAAGAAGTAGAAAAGTAGGGGCTCTTCTCTTTTAAAAACATCCTTCCCCCTACAGGGATCTCCTCCCTCGCCATCACCATGGCCGAGGCAAACACTGTGGAGAAAGTGTGGACTATGGATAAAAGCTAACACCTCCACCTTCCTTGTCGTGGTGTGTGCAGTGACAGCATGCACACCATCACCACTACCAACACCATCCAGAGCACCATCATGCTCCCTTGTCAAAGTCTCCGCCCTTCCCCTTCCTTTCCTTCTTCCTTCTTCTTCCTCCAACCACCCCCTGTAACTTTCCAAAAGGAACCCAACATCTCCTTTAGACCCACGCGCAGCTGAGTGCGCCACCAACACCGCGCTCACCACACAGCGACTGCGCGCCTCTTGCGCACACGCATCAGCAGGACCTTCTCGGCGTGCCGTCACACCCACCATGTGCCACCAACTCCTCGTACATGTCCTTGTGCATGCCACCAACAAGCCACCCCTGCCTGAGTCCCCTTGCACGTGCTCGCCCCTACGTGTGGGTGCACCACTAGCAACGTAGCCCGCACCACTAGCAACGCTGCCCGCACCACCAGCAACGTAGCCAGTGCCCCTATGTTGATCCACCTAGCGTACGCCTGGCGACCGCTCCATCTGCAGCTTGCCTCAGCCGTCCGCGCCCCTCGTGCGCTCTCTGCTAGTGTCATAAGCTGCAGCAAAGATAGTGTGACCCACCATCTCCCTCTCTTCTGATTGGCCAAGCCCGGCCATCCCACGCCACGATTCCACCGTCATCGAACTCCCCACGCACCAGCCGACCATCCTCCAGAGCATCTCCGGCCGCCAGGCTCCATCCAATGCGTGAGGAGGGAGAATCATTCCTCTGTTTTGAAGAGAATTAATATTTACATTGATGTGTCATTGAGTGAGTTTTTATTTTAAATAAAATAATTTTGATTTATTGAGTAATATTGCTGACCAGCCCCTCAGCTTTTCTATAATTATTTGGTGATTCATTCTTTTCTCCTATGCATTCTGTCCCTCTTCCAATGCACATGGCTAACTCAATAATGCAAGGGGATTAAGTTGTTGGCTGACTTTCTTGGTTTAGAATATTATGGGTTATTTTTCTTAGAATATTTATTTATTATGTGAATTACAGCCAGCCCCATGAGTTTTCGCTATATGATCTGATTGCATATCTATTCAATCTATTAGCCTCACGTACATTGCATGTTAAATTATAATTGTAGGCTCTATCATGATGAAATAATAAGATAAGGAATTTGCGAGTTTTATTAGGCTTAAACCTCCCTGTGGATATGACCTAACCCTCATGGTTTAAATTGACATCTATTTTAATCTTTGATTGAACGATTTTCTACCACACGACAAAATACGACACATCACTTTATGTTTAAAAATTCAACAAAAATGAGAAGTGCTCTGATGATAGCCTCATCATGAGCCATAACTAGCTTATTTTGACCTAATAAAGAGAATAAAAGCTCCTACATGACTTAGAAGAGGGCTTAATTGGAGGAATAAGTGTTCTGAGAAGAAAACATGAAATAAAGGTTAAAACTGTAATTTTACCATTGCAGTATATAAACGAGATTTCTCAGAGATAAAATAAAGTTCAAATGATCTAAATGAGATAAAAAGTTGGTTGATTCAATCAGAAATGGGTTCACATGCAATCCAAGAATTAAATGACATTTGGTAACCCTAAAAAGACCTGCTTAATTCAACAAGGTTATAGTTAGGATAAAAATCAAAAAAACCCTCTAAAATTCATGGAAAAATATCCCCTAGGGTGTAGGACATTCAATTTGGCCTTTGGAACCTAGTTTGACCTAGATTAGGGTCCTAGCTCATCAATTGACCTAATTTGGGTTTCTACACAAAATATCCAGTCAAACATGGTCAAACCTAAAATACAACTTCACCATTGGATTCCTTAGGTCAAAATTAGGTTTGTACCAAAATTTGGACCTAAGGGGAGGACAGCTTGACCTACTTTGCAATTTAGTACACCCAATCTCATTTTGGTCCCTTTCTTTTGAAAACCATCAAATAAACCCCCCTATCTTTCTCTCCAATCTTACAATCAGCTCCCCCCGCCATTATTGGGGAGAGAATCCTTCTCTGGCGAGGAAAACAGGGGGGATACTCTCAGATCCCTCAGAGATCCCTCCCAGAATTGGAAGGGAGATTCTCTGAGGAATCCCCTTCCATCTGAGCCTGATCTCAACCCCTGATTTACACCCAATCTCTCATGCGAACGCACGAGAGATTTGGGTATCTAACCACCTTCCATCTTCGACGAGACGTCGGTGGCAGAAGACGTGCCCTCCATGCACCAGAAGCACGGCCAACACCTATAAATTAAACCCCAACTCCGGCCGCACCTCCTCAGCTTGACTTGGCTGGAATTCCACCTCAAATTCCTCTCCTTCTTCTCCGGCCAAGTGGTCCAGCGAGCTCCGGTGAGCCCCCCTCCTCTTCCTCGTCGTCTACCACAAAACCAGTGGCAGAGCTGTCCTCCTCATCCTCCTCCGCGTCGCGCAACACCCGCGCGAGCTGCCCTAGCCCCGTCGTCGCCGCCGTCTTCCTCCACTGGACGTCTTCTTCTCCGACGACAGCAGGTACTGCCGGCTACCTCCTTGTCCCCTTCGCCCCTTTAGTTAGGTTAAAACTATTCTTCTCTATCCCCTCTTTCATTTCCCTCATTTTATTTCATCAAACTCCCCTTGACCGCTGTTGTTCACCATCACCTTCCTCATCTCTGGCCACCCTCCGGCGAGACGCTCCTGTCGCTTCGTAGCCCCACATGCCTCGCCGACCATTGCATAACCTCCGCCTCACCTCACTGAGTAACCTCCACCCGTCCATAGACCCTCTACGCTTCCACAACAGTCCCCCGAACACACCCATCAGTCCGGCCACAGAGCAACCTAGGCACGCACGCCTAGGCCGCCCCGCGGCCTGCCACCTAGCGCTTCACCTTCACTGTGACACGGAAAAGGTCCCCCGGTGATCTGATTAAGCCGCAAGGCTCTTTTCGTGTCCGACAGGTTTCACACTCCGGCCGCCATTAACGGCAACTCGAGGAAGCTCCACGCTTGCTCCAGGTCGCAGGACTACAGGGCTCCAAGTGCAGCTAACTCGGGGAAGCATTGCGAAGACATCTGACCCAGCAAGTGAAGCCACAGAGCCTGCAGTAGTGGGAATTGAAGGCATGGTCTGCTGCAGGCACGCGAGAAATAGAGGCGGGCATTAGTTCCACATCGTTAAGTTACAAAGCGTTGGAGTGATTTATAATGTTTTTGTGTCATAGCCTCGTTGCCTTCCAACGCACATGGGGTGAGGTCCCTCACCTATTCTCACCACCTCGTCCGTGACTTCATCACATGGATCTAGCAACCCGACACTACCCTGAGCACTCCTCGCGCACCACCCTTATGCCGGTGCGCCTGGACCCGGGTGCGCGATCCAACCCGTTTACCTAGCTCTGGGAGAGCATGTTGAGAGTGATTTACACAGAGAGAGAGAGGGATGTGCACGTGTGGGTAGAGGGTTAGGTTTTGCTCCTTTGTGATTTGTGCAGGGAAGGTAGACAGGAGAAAAGAAGCTAACACTTAGCCATTGCTAGCAAAGGAAAAGAAGGAAGGACAACATTGCAGGGGAAAAAAAGAAGGAAAGGAAGAGGCGAAGGAAAAAGAGAAGAAGAACTGAAGAAGAAAGAAGAAATAGAGAAAGGTAAAGACAAGCAAAAGAAGAAGAGAAACTGAAGGCAAAGGAAAATAGAACCAAGGAAGGAAGAAGAGAAAGTAGAGCTAAGGAAGAAGAAGAAGACCCGTAGAGAGAAAGAAACTGCAGAGAAAAGGAGAAAGAAGCAAGGCAACTGCAAAGAAGAAAGAAGAACCATAAAGAAGAAGAAGGGGAAAAAATCAGAAGAAGAAGGACAAGGGAAATCTTTTAAGACGTCTGATCCCATGATCAGATGTCCAAATTCTTCTTTTTGCCACAATTACTTTTCAAACTCATGCATTTATATTTGAATTATGTTTTGAGTAATTAAAGTGTTCAAGTACATTCTTGAGATTAGTAATAATTCCAATTGCTCCTAGTGTTCGACCTCGGATACTTAGGTTTTCGAGTAATAAAACTTTTATTTGTTGACAACGCTTGATCACCTATACTACGACGTAACTAACTGTTAAAACCTGATCAAGAACACGTCAACATTTTGGTGCCGTTGCCGGGGAGCAACGCACAATTTATCATTAGTCTCTACATTCTTTTTATCATATTGAACACTAACTTGCCCTACTTTGCTTTGTTGTGATCTTGCAGGTATTTCATGAGAAAATCCCTCTCGCAAGTCAACCACTCCAGGGCAGGTAATTTCTTTTCTTCCTTAAACTATCCCCTAAGCTTTGAAAGACAAAAGGAAGAAAATTAATTTAGGAATCAATTGCCTTCTTTCTACAGTAATCACCATCTTTAAGGCAAACATTTCTTGATTTTGCAAAAATTTTTCAAATCTTCTTGAAGTTGGAGCGATTTTTTTTTAGATTCTATCCCACAAATTCATGTGCCTAATAGAATCACGCTTAATCTCAGTGGACAACACACTTCTTTCTTTTAAGTTCAAAGAGAATTTTTGTGAAAAAGAGGATTGGAAATAGAATCAAATTAGGGTTTCTACAGTATGATCTTGGAGTGCTAGTCACACATGCTGCATAAAAGGAAATAAACCCTCCTGCATCAGTGTCCTACCCAAGCCCTTGAGTGAAGAGATCTAAACAAGACAAACCCTAAGAAAAATTGAAGTTCTAAAATCGCTTGAATCTTAAAATCTTGGACCTAATAACCTGGGAGTCAAATCAGGGTAATCACTAGGCTCCAAGCCTATAATCATTCTGCCATCTATAGGACAGGTCAGGTGAAGTTGACCCCTTGGGTCAACCAACCTCCAAATTAGGTCACAACATCAACACATCTAAAGTTCAAGTGAGAACCCTAAAGCACCTTTGAAATAAAAGTGGTAGACTTAAGAGGTCAAGGTCCCCATTCTGGTCTACCTGGAATTTCAGTGACAAGAGAGGTCGGGTGGGGGAAACCTTGTAACCCGTGGGGACGCTCTACCTTGTAGGGGTCTTTGCGAGACTCTCCCTCTCTGGCTTCCCAGGTAATTCTCAGGTGGACGACCTTCTGATCCAGGGGTACCATCCGCCCCGAACCTCCATAGTCATCCAAACATCTTTGGGTGTCTTGATTGGGTCAAAAACATCTCCAATCCCTCATCTTTTCTCTTTAAAGCACACACATACAATTTCAGTGGGACTCGTTATTCAGACCTGATCGCTTCATAACTTGATTCTACATCTTGATTCAAACTCTGATTCTACATCTTGATTCCACCACCTGATTCAAATATGCAGCCAAACCACTTAGGACTACCATTCAAGAAACCTGAATATCAGAGATCCATGAGAGATAGAATGATTGAGGATGCCCTGAAATTCTATGAAAATGAAGAAACTCAACACCAGTAGGAAACATTCAGGTTGATGTCCCAACAACCACAACCTTTATCATAACTTGTGCCCAAGTATTATTGGCAGAAGCCACAAAAGGATCAACTCGTGATTTGCTCATTACTGGATACATTGAGATAGAAAAACTGCACAATCTTGAATACCTTCAATGTATGACAAATCCTCAACTTTGGAAGCAAGACCAAGATAGTCTTGAAAAATGGGAAGAGATAATAAAATTAATAAAATAAATTATCGACCAAAAGTACCTGTATATACCACAAACAGAGGATGAACCATCTTGGGACAACATCGAGAATCAATCTGATCTCGGGTTTGAGGCACAAAATGGTTGTGGATTCCCAACTCAGATGGAATACAATGTACCAGATATTGAAGAAGGTTGGGAAGCTCCAAATGCAGGAAAACACACTGTTGAGCCCACTCTAGACAATGAATTACCAGGCTTAGAATCCCAAAACTCCCGCAATAATGAGAGTAGAACTGAACCTTTCGAGGGTATAAATTCCGTCCCATATTCTAATAAGGTGACCCTCGAAGGTTATTCAGACCTAGATTCTAGTAATTCAACCCACATCCTAAGACTAGAATCTAGATCTGAAACCTATTTTCAAGATTTCAAGGCCCCATATGAGGAAGATCAATCTTTCAATGAAGAATATAATTTTGGGCCTCTATTTGATGAATATCCCTCGCCAACATCTTCAAAGGAACTAACTGATTTTTCAGAAGTCATGCCAATTTATGATACAGAAACTGAGGAGTTGGACGAGTGGGGTTTCAATTGGGTCTGCCCTACTAGCTTAGAACTTAAGCCTCTACCAGATAGGGACACCTTTTTAAGGCTAGACCCCAGTCAGGCTACTGAATCTACAACATATGATTTATTCTATGGTGGAACTCATGATCTTGAATCTCATTCAAATTTTGATTTTCGCAAACTCTCCGACGATTTCGAATCTGACCATAACATCAGAGAAAATATGCTTCCTGATTATAATAAGCCAATTCTCTTTGAAGCCACCTGCTCCACATATACAGAATCAATCAAAACCCGTTCTCTACCCCGACCCGCAACCGAACTCAATTTCTATTCTGATTCACCTCTCACTGAGCCGTTTGCAGAAGATTCAACTCCATATCATTACCAGGTATCGGGTATTGATCAGACCGAAAAACAGGAGCCATCATTCTGTGATCACCCCTGTAGGGTTTCCACACCATACATTGATTATTTTTCGGAACCCTACTCTGACCAGGCTGATTCGACTCAGCCTAAACCTGAGTTTTCACTTCCATCTAAACCACATTGCATATGGTGGGTACCGTATCTGTTGATCTACATCTATCAACCCACCAAACTTATTGGGTTTAGGCTGCATCATCAGCCTACTGATCTTAACAAGCACCTGGTTAGACCAACCAGGCTCTTAATCAAGGTGCTTGTTTTACAAAATTTCGCTGATTTGACCACTCCCTCTCCACCCCATGTTCCGATCGGCTGAAGGCATCAAATTTAGCGCTTAACAGGAGGCAACCCGTCATCCCAAAAACAAAGACCAATCTGATTATTCGTCTGTACTCCACGTCCATTGCACCTTGAGTTTGGCCTTAGATAGTCGATCCCACCTCTGGTACACGTACCAGAGCCTGAAATTGTCCGCATCAGTCATTTCCGACCCATTCACCCACCCGATGTATCCTGTTCTAAGTCCCTGACCTCAACACTATTTCACACCCTCCGTTTACAATGAGGACATTGCAAAACTTAGGCATGGGGGGTGATAAAGTGCATACATACAGAACCAAGAAAAAGTCAGAAGGAATCTCACAAAAAAAAGTCACATATGTAAAAAACATAAAAAATTGAAAAATTATGAAAAAGAACAAAACAATGGGGGAGGGAGGAAATTTTGTGAGCCACATAATCATAAGGAGGAGAAAAAGAGCAAAAATGACAAAAAGGAGCACAAAATGAAAAAGAAAAAGAAAAAGAAAAAGAAATAGTCATTAGTAAAAGATTAAGGGATTAACTGAAGTTCTAGACCAGATCAAGAAAAGAGAAAAAGTTCTACGATGACATCACAAGAGATTAGCAGGAACGCTAGTCTTAGGCCTCTTAGGCTAGATTCTTTAGCTTAAAAATTCACGTATCCTTTAAAATCTGGATAATCCTCAAGAGGTTGGGGAAAATGCAAAGCTTAAGTATTAGGTCTAAGGCTGAGGAAGTATTCGGCCTCTTTAACTAACCTTCGCTTTGCAGGATTCGATAACCTAAGCACCTCAAATTCACACACAGTCTGGTTCAGTGCGCATAAATATCCAAATCACGCAAAAGCATTTAATGTTATGAAAAAGTCACCTTGATTAGGAGCGGCCGATCAACACAAGTTGATTTGGATGAGTTCTCAGTGCGGAGAGATGGGAAATTCCCCTCAAAGATGCGTAACAACATATCATCTCCTCAGTGCTTGTCTCTTAGGATATTTAAATATCCTACTAGGGGCATGTAAGCACTCTGTTGGTTCAAATACCATGGGAGGCATTATCACGAAATGTCGATCGCCAGGGTCTGAATTCGGCCACAGAACGCCATGGGCGAGATTATCTCGAAATCTCGAAAGCTAGGGTTCTGGGGGTTGCCATGGGCGGTGCTATCTCGAAGCATCGATAGCCAGGGACCCTTGAGGATTGATGATGGGGACGAGGAATCCGATACAGACCGTGTTGAGAAGCTAATCCGAAGTTAGAAATAAAAAGAAAAGAGAGAGAAAGCTCTCCAAACAAATAAATCTTCTGTCTCTCTCTTACAATAATGCACTGCAAACTGAACCTAGGCTAAAAATGTATCAAGCACGGGTGCTTTAATCGCAGAGTCCAACAAACCCTAGGTTGGTTTCTGTAGGCCTTAAAAACCTTTGCGGAAGACTGAGGCTAAAGCGGGTCAGGTCCGGATTTTGGTTGGTACTTGAGTACCTCTAGGCCTATTGTCGGCATTCTGACCTAATCACAAAAGAAAAAGGGAAGCACTTATCATAATTGATGACAAACACTCAGGGTCTAGAACAGAAGTTAAAACCTTGAAATTTTGCTAAGGGACTAGCAAAAGCTAGGCATGGGGGTATGATGAGAGCCTCATCATGAGCCATAACTAGCTCATTTTAACCTAATAAAGAGAATAAAAGCTCCTACATGACTTAGAAGAGGGCTTAATTGGAGGAATAAGTGCTTTGAGAAGAAAACATGAAATAAAGGTTAAAACTATAATTTTACCATTGCAGTATATAAACGGGATTTCTTAGAGACAAAACAAAGGCCAAATGATGTAAATGAGATAAAAAGTGGGTTGATTCAATCAGAAATGGGTTCACATGCAATCTAAGAATTAAATGACATTTGGTAACCCTAAAAAGACCTGCTTAATTCAACAAGGTTCTAGTCAGGATACAAATCAATAAAACCCTCTAAAATTCATGGAAAAATATCCCCTAGACTGTAGAACATTCAATTTGGCCTTTGGAACCTAGTTTGACCTAGATTAGGGTCCTAGCTCATCAATTGACCTAATTTGGGTTTCTACACAAAATGTCCAGTCAAACGTGATCAAACCTAAAATCCAACTTCACCATTGGATTCCTTAGGTCAAAATTAGGTTTTTACCAAAATTTGGACCTAAGTGGAGGACATCTTGACCTACTTTGCAATTTAGTACACCCAATCTCATTTTGGTCCCTATCTTTTGAAAACCATCAAATAAACCCCTTTCTTTCTCTCCAATCTTACAATCAGCTCCCTCCTCAATTATTGGGGAGAGAATCCTTCTCTGGCAAGGAAAACAGGGGGGATACTCTTAGATCCCTCAGAGATCTCCTCCTAGAATTGGAAGGGAGATTCTCTGAGCAATCCCCTTCCATCTGAGCCTGATCTCAACCCCTGATTTACACCCAATCTCTCGTGCGAACGCATGAGAGATTTGGGTATCTAACCACCTTCCATCTCCGACGAGACGTCAGTGGCAGAAGACGTGCCCTCCATGCACCAGAAGCACGGCCAACACTTATAAATTAAACCCCAACTCCGGCCGCACCTCCTCAGCTTGACTTGGCCGGAATTCCACCTCAAATTCCTCTCCTTCTCCGGCCAAGTGGTCCAGCGAGCACCGGTGAGCCCCCCTCCTCTTCCTCGTCGTCTACCATAAAACTAGTGGCAGAGCCGTCCTCCTCATCCTCCTCCACGTCGCGCAACACCCGCGCGAGCTGCCCTAGCCCCGTCGTCACCGCCGTCTTCCTCCACTGGACGTCTTCTTCTCCGGCGACAACAGGTACTGCCGGCTGCCTCCTCGTCCCCTTCGTCCCTTTAGTTAGGTTAAAACTATTCTTCTCTATCCCCTCTTTCATTTCCCTCATTTTATTTCATCAAACGCCCCTTGACCGCCGCTGTTCACCATCACCTTCCTCATCTCTGGCCACCCTCCGGCGAGACGCTCTTATCGCTCCGTAGCTCCACACGCCTCGCCGACCATCGCATAACCTCTGCCTCACCTCACTGAGTAACCTCCACCCGTCCATAGACCCTCTATGCTTCCACAACAGTCCCCCGAACACACCCATCAGTCCGGCCACAGAGCAACCTAGGCATGCATGCCTAGGCCGCCCTGCGGCCTGCCACCTAGCGCTTCACCTTCACTGTGACACGGCGAAGGTCCCCTAGTGATCTGATTAAGCCGCAAGGCTCTTTTCATGTCAGACAGGTTTCACGCTCCGGCCGCCATTAACGGCAACTCGAGGAAGCTCCACGCTTGCTCCAGGTCGCAGGACTGCAGGGCTCCAAGTGCAGCTAACTCGGGGAAGCATTGCGAAGACATCTGACCCAGCAAGTGAAGCCACAGAGCCTGCAGTAGTGGGAATTGAAGGCACGGTCTGCTACAGGCACGCGAGAAATAGAGGCGGGCATTAGTCCCACATCATTAAGTTACAAAGCATTAGAGTGATTTATAATGTTTTTGTGTCATAGCCTCATTGCCTTCGAACGCACATGGGGTGAGGTCCCTCACCTATTCTCACCGCCTCGTCCGTGACTTCATCACACAGATCTGGCGACCCGACCCGACACTGCCCTGAGCACTCCTCGCGCACCACCCTTATGCCGGTGCGCCTGAACCCGGGTGCGCGATCCAACCCGTTTACCTAGCTCTGGGAGAGCATGTTGAGAGTGATTTACATAGAGAGAGAGAGACGTGCACGTGTGGGTAGAGGGTTAGACAGGGAAGGCAGACAGGAGAAAAGAAGCTAACACTTAGCCGTTGCTAGCAAAGGAAAAGAAGAAGAAGGAAGGAAGACATTGCAGGGGAAAAAAAGAAGGAAAGGAAGAGGCGAATGAAAAAGAGAAGAAGAACTGAAGAAGAAAGAAGAAATAGAGAAAGGTAAAGACAAGCAGAAGAAGAAGGGAAACTAAAGGCAAAGGAAAACAGAACCAAGGAAGGAAGAAGAGAAAGCAGAGCTAAGGAAGAAGAAGATGCGCAGAGAGAAAGAAACTGCAGAGAAAAGGAGAAAGAAGCAAGGCAACTGCAAAGAAGAAAGAAGAACCATAAAGAAGAAGAAGGGGAAAAAATCAGAAGAAGAAGGACAAGGGAAATCTTTTAAGACGTCTGATCCCATGATCATATGTCCAAATTCTTCTTTTTGCCACAATTACTTTTCAAACTCATGCATTTATATTTGAATTATGTTTTGAGTAATTAAAGTGTTCAAGTACATTCTTGAGATTAGTAATAATTCCAATTGCTCCCTGTGTTCGACCTCGGATACTTAGGTTCTCGAGTAATAAAACTTTTATTTGTTGAGAACGCTTGATCACCTATACTACGACGTAACTAACTGTTAAAACCTGATCAAGAACACGTTAACATGCTCCATCAAATGGCGCCGTTGCTGGGGAGGCAACAGGCCTAATAAACTTGCACACTTTTCCTGTTCACATTGATTTGTTAGTGATGCTATTGATCTATTATCTTGATTTGGGTGCAAGGTGTATAACGTGGAACCTGGAGAGCCGTACTAGATGCATTTTGGTAGGCCTTGATTCCACCTAGTGAGGAGATGAGTAGCTGGGAGATCGAGAAACCTAAAGTTTCATTGAGGAGGACTTCTCCTATCCTCCTTCCATTTAATTAGGTGTTAGAATAAACTTTAGGCTCAAAATTTTTATTCAATGTTTTCTCACCCTTGTTCATTAGGGTTGGTTTGCGAGGTTTGTTCCCCAATATTGTTGGATTGATTGGGCCCTTGTTCTGGGGTATTTTTTGGAGCATCTCCCATTTCTTTAGTAACTAGGACTTTTCTTTTATGTGCTTTGTTAGTTGTCAGTTGTTTAGGTTTGTTTGAATAGTGTGATAAAAAAAAATTTGAACTGCCTACTAGAAGCTACATATCTATAGGATGACCATCTAGGTTTGAATGAGCAGCATTTAGTTTATATTTCTGCATTGTAGACATCTTGCACAAAGAAAGTTGGAGTAAGGTACATCTTCTCTTTGCCATCAAATACCTGTCATGCATCTGCATTGGACTTAAATTCAAGACTACTAGAGTGTTCGAATCTAATTAATTCAGTGGTCACTTTAAAAAAATTGGGACTACTAAGAGGTTGGACCTTAAAATCTGTGACTTGAAATTGTGTGCAAAAGGATCTTGTTTGCGAGATTTCAAAATTCAAAGTGCATACGTGTTGCACACTTGATACACTGTGCACATCACACATGAGGTCACTAGATAAATTTCTACCTCTCCTCTTTGCACCACAAGGGAAGTTAGTCGAAAATCAACAAGCCTATCCACCAAGTTAGTTCGGTTCCTCGTGCATGGGCTCGATTTGAGACTTCCATCCCTTGCGAGTATGTTGTAGGCACCAACGAAAGTTGGCCTAGGAAGTGTAATTCATACAAAACTTATTTGGCCACCAACTGAATACTTAATTCTAAGACCTAGAATCTACTAAAAATAGATCCCAATGTATTTATGTTTGTTTGGACAGTGGTAGAACTCTTTTGGAAGTTTCTATTTTTATTCTGATTTCTTTTAAGTCCTAAGAGAGTTAAACCTATTTGGCTTAAAGAAATGGATCACCCTTACTCCTATCATTTAGATTATTAGAGTCAATACTTCCCATCTTTTAATCAGGATCCCATGCCTTGAGCATATCCATCCTTTGATGGGTACAATGACAATTCATGGGATCAATCATATTCTTATGCTGGGAGTACTGGCCCGATAACTCTCACTTTTGAGCAGAGCCTAGGAATGGAATTTTCCAGTTTTCAAACACCCAACCCTCCCACCCTTCATGATTTTTCTTATCGAGGTTGGACCGATACCTCTAGGCAACCAGAGCCTGAGATTGACTATCCTCCCTAATCTGATAGCAGTAGTCTCTCCTCTTTTTTAACAGAAATGCAAAAACAACAAAAAAAAATGATGGATTCTATGGGAGAGATGTTGAGGAATATTCAATGACTGAATGAGGAAATTATTCAACTTAGCTACCTTGCTACTATTGATTCCGATCCCTACTCGTACAACATTGATCATCAAAATAATTCTGAGGAAACCAATGACAACAGGGATTTCATTTTGAGTAGTAGCTATCACTTAGACAATCCCCATGAGACAAGCCCTCTAGAGGAGAACGATCCTAGTGATTATCCACCTGAGCTATATTGGAGTCAAAAGGAAGGGAAGATAGTACCATCTGAGGACCTTGACCCAGTTGACAGTATTTTTCTTACCCCTGATGACCCAAGTCAAGGTCGTGCTAGTCATATCACTTCCCTGATTGATCATGTGGTGGAAACCCATTCTACCCTTAGTGAGCCTAATCCTGATCCTCCACTTAAGGAGCTAACACCTCCCATGCAACATCTTGAGGATTTACATATACCTAATGTAGGTGACCCTAGGGGAATGGAGGATGAATTGGATCAATTTTGGTCTCAGGGATACAAAGAGTTTATTTTAGAGGTGGATGAGGACCCAATGGAGGAACTCGGACTTAGAATTTTGAGTGAATCTCGAGAGGATTATGTGTTATTTGAGGACTTACCCCCAGAGGATATTAATGATTTGGTGAAATCTAGATTTCTCCCTTCTTTTGATTTTGAGAGTCATCCTCTGCAAAATCAGGAGTTGATATTGGAGGAGAACGAACACAATAGTGAGAAGCCTAGGGGAAACTCTCAGGGACAATACACATCAATTGAGGATTTATGTTCCGAGGAGAACAAGGAATTAAGTGATATAGGCTTACTCCAAAACATTAAGACTGATCCTCCTTCAAAAATAATTGAGGATACTAATGCAACTCCTCTCTTTACTGGTGAATCACATATACACCTCGACAAAAACTGAAGTGAACCAAAAGAATCTGGGGATGAAATTAATAAAAAAGATTCTGTTGCTTCGACCCTGACATCAAAGGAATTTGATTTGGAGTCCACCATTGATTCACATATACCGAAAGGTAAAAATATGACTCCGATCATTAATGATAGGCAAGGTGACATGAATTTTTCTACAACTGTTAGGATGAATAATACAGAATCGGAATTATTCGACTTGACACAAACTAAACCCTCCTTGGACTTAACCATTACCACCGAACACCACAAACAACCCTTACACTCCCTAACCAATCCTTGGCTCAGGTCTCTGCTCATATACATTCTTTTTGGGGAGCATATCAGGCCAGTATATCCTCGGGTAGTATGGCGGGTTTGGATTGATGCTTGTACTTTTAGTCCCTTCTTCTGTTACTCCTTTCCCTAGACCTCTCTAGGTAGCTTGAGAGATTTTTTGCGATCATGTCTTCTGGGGAGCATTTGGAATCACACTGCATCATCAGCTCGCCAACATCCATGGCTACCAATTTTCTAGGCCCGCATTGTTACGCATATTCTTAGGGCCTAGCTCTTTCTGTCTGGAACTAGACTTATAGGTTCCCTATAAGTCTGGCTGCCGACAGAAAATGCAGCGCTTGTTGGGAGGCAACCCAACGTTCAGAATAACGCCTTCACCAGGTGACTTCCTTCCTTTCTCCCCTTATTTTAATTTTACAATGAGGACATTGTAGGATTTAGGCATGGGGGGTTGCATTTTACATTTTTAGGTAGTATTTATGCATTTAGGTTAGTTGCATAAAAAAAAATCTTGAGCTGAATTAGTTAGTCCCTAGCAAAAGATTGTTATCAAGGAAGTATCATTGAAGAGTTTTTTCTTAAATTATTTCTGAGTTTAGAATCCAGTACATTCACTTGCATGAAGATAGGGTAATGGATCTTTGTGGAAAACCAATAAGCATTTTTAGTTTGCTAAATCCTTGGGTAGTTTGAAGGGAGTCAGGCAAACTACCTTCTATTAGATCCACCTATTATTTGTGAGAAGAAAGTAGAGAGACTACTGGTGCACTAAGTTTATTGCAAGGACTCTTAAGTTCTAGGTAATTAGATGATGATACCTCAGAGTTAGGCATAGTTTTCGCTCTTTGTTCTTGTGTGCAAAAATTGTGTGAATTCCTGAGAGTCGCCAAATAAGGCAGATACATAGAGATTGAGTCCTAATAAAACTGACTATGGTGGATGGCTATGACCGTCCTTCATGGAATCCTCGGCTGAAGGAGGGTAATAGTTGTTCGGGGCGTAGATCACGTAAAAGATAAATGCATTATAGTATAGCGCAAAATACATCTCGACAAATAAATTAATGGAACTAGTGAGTCCCGGTCTATCACAAGGAGGTAGAAAGCGCTTTTGATTTCAGGCGTTTGTTTCAAATATAAAGACTTAGTAGAAGGAACAATCAATCACAATATTTATATCACAAGGAGAGATTGAACATGAACTGGATACATGCATTTGAATAAAACATAAAATAAACAAACTACTGTTGTAACAAAATAAGGGCAGCATGGGTGATCCGTGGTGGCCTTCTAGAGAGGTTGAGGAGAGTAACGACGATCCGCCAAGGTGACTCAGTGGGTGCTTCAGAAGAAGATGCAGAGATGAAGCAGAGAAGACGGGAAGAAGAAGGTAGAGGAGCTGTAGAAAGAGGAAGAAGAAGGAAATTCTCTTTGATGCCTTCAAAGGGGACCCTTAGCCCTCTTTTTATAGTTGTTGTGAAGGGTATTTAGGGCATTGGAGCCCTTAATTTCATGCAATAGCCTTAGGTTGATCAGATCTGTTGATCGGGAGATCAATGGACCTGATTAGGCCTAAAAATAACCTCTAAATCCTTCTCCATTCGCGGATTCAATCTGGAGCTAACACGTGGCTCAATGTGCACCCTTGGATCTCGATCGCACGATCCCTACTCTCCCGCACATGCTTCTACCTTCGCGCACTCACCGCTCGGACTCCAAATGCACCTCAACTCCTTACACCATCTCAACCGTCTGATCTCTTGATTGGATGGCTTAAAAAATCGTAGCACCACACCCTCTTGAATCCTAAAGCGGGTGCACGTGCGTCTCTTTACGCGTCATCACGCGCTTCCTCATTAGACGCCTCCAAGCCTACCAGGCGTCCACGTCTCTACTGCTCGATTGCCATTTGACGGTTGAATTTCATCCGCGCGTGAGCAAATCCCACATCGTGGCTCGAACCTGCATCACACGCCATTTGTTGTGTGTGCTGACCATTATGGTGTGTGCGCAAATGGGTGTGCTTCAACTTCTTCGTTCGGCTACCTTGAGCCGTTGGATGAAGATCCAATGGCTGAGGCTTGATCTTTCTTGATGAGGCTTAGAGGTTGGGAGATGTTGCGCCTATCATCCAACAGCCCACAACAGGCGAGAAAATGCCTTCAGAAGTTGGGGGCACGGTGAGGGGTGGCTGCGATGGTGCCACATGGCACCATTGTGGCCGTCCATCTTCTTTTCTTCGTAGACAGTGCTATAGGCCTCCGATCGGGTTGATTTTTGCGTCGTTGGACTGCGATCATTGATCCGGATCCATCCATATGGTTGGATTGTCATATGAGGTTCGGATATTCTTCTGTTTGCCCCTTGGCTTTTGCTCTTCTACGGACTCCATAGGGTGCTACGGGATTCTAATTGATACGATCTTGGAAGCGTTGGACTCCTGTCGTTTTGAGTAGATCCATAAGGTTGGATCGGTCATTCGCAACCCTAAATTACCTACAATTATTAATACCTCTCAAATAGCACATTATTATGTATAAAACATATAAATCATCATGGATGCAAAGTATGATGAGTATGCATGCAGAATGCCCATGTTGAGCTTGGTTCTACATTAATTTAGGCAAATTAGGGCCTATGATTGCTGCGCAATCATACCCCCATGCCTAAATCTTGCTAGTCGGTAGCAAGTACTAAATGCATTCTATCAAGAGTTAAACTAAAGATTTATTTCATTGTTGTTTATCCAAAAAATTTAAAATCCAAATACCATGAACATGTAATGTTGTAGCTCCTGCAACGGATCCAAGTGAAGAGTCGATATACATTTAAATCTTGTAATTGACCTCTTGTAAAATTTTGTCAGGATAGGAAAACCTCTTCTCTCGGGGATATAAACTATTCTCTGATTTTAGCCCCGGCTTTTGGCTTGGTAGAAGACGTCTGAGTTAACTGGATTTGTATTTGGTGACTCACTCTCTTCTGGTGCTACATAGAGACTAGTATTTCAAAATCTAGATTTCTAGATTATTGAATAAATCAACTTAGCGAGAGGCTGGAAAACTATGCTCTCTTTAATCTTTTGTAGTTTTTATTTTCTCCCTCCCTTTTCTTTTATTTTTTCTTTTTCTTACTGAGCTCACATCTCACAAGATTTGCAAATGTATTTGGTGGTCTTGCATGGCATCACACTTTAATTAGATTCTAATAACCCTACGACTAAGTCAGAAGCCCTCAGTCTGTATTTAGGCGGTCAGAAATATAGAAAAGGTAGGTTAAGACTGTATTTGGTGGTTCGTGAGGGTGGTAGGTGTTTTTGCCTCAGAACATTTAACTTGACTCACATCACGCAAGTGCCTCACATAGCACTTTTTTTTTCTTTTTTCTTTTTTTTTTTCAAGCAAACATTTCTTCTCCTTGGCACAATGCCACAAAACAACATACTGCTGTATTTATCAACACAACATAACACGACATATGTACTTTTATACATGAGGCATTCTTGGGAATTTTTGGGATAACCAAGAGGATCTCGGGTGTTTTATTTGGTGGAAGTGCCTACTCTCAACACTAGGTAGGGAACGAATAGGACGGTGTATTTCTGACCTTGACATTAGTACCCTCCTTCAGCCAAGGATTCTGTAGAGGACGATCGTGACCATCCACCTCAGTCCTAGTTTTATTAGAACCCGTTCTCTGTGTTTTTGCCTTATTTGGTGGCTCTCATAAGGAATTTCTCACAGAATTAGTATGCAAGAACTGAGAGCGAAAACTATGCGCAACTCCAAGTGTTATTATTCAATTATCCAGAATTAAAGATTCCTTATACTAGCCTTACAGCACCAGTAGACTCTCTACTCTCACCTTACATATGTTTCGGTGGATCTACTAGAAGATAGTTCACCTGACTCCTTGATTGTTATCCAAGGGTTCGGGAGAAGAAGCGATGCTTCTTCTCGACAAACTAGAGATGTCTATCAATTGTCACAGTGGATTCATTGCAAATTCTACATGCAGGTGTGAGGTTATACTAGATTCTAAGCTTAGAAATCTACTAAAGAATAAATCTTTAACAAAACCTCTTGATAAAACAATCTAATCCCCCAATTGTTGGAAGAAAATTTTCAATTTTTATGGACTACCCCCCCATGCTTAAGTGTTTGCATGTCCTCATGCATGAATAAAAGAAATTGGAATAAGGCAGGGTGTACGTGGATAGAAATCACCTGGAACTGCTTTTGAGTTGTCATTCAACTCATGTCATCACTGTAATGCCATACACAATATGCAAAACAATATGCGAAAATGAAATATGCTATGTATATATGGTATGTATATATGTATACGTGCTGAGTTTAACACCTCCAGCTGGGCAACATGTTTGTCACACGTCCTCAAGAAGATGTATCGTTTCGTCAGCAGGAGGAGGTTCTTGGGCTAAAAATGGTTTGAGGCACTGGCCATTAATCATAAAAATCTGCCTAGATTTCGGGTCCATAATTTGGACTGCCTCGTTAGGATACCAGTGAATCACTAGATAAGGCCCAGTCCACTTAGACTTGAGCTTTCCCACAAAGAATTTGAGCTGGGAATCAAATAACCAAACCTGCTGGTTAGGTGTGAACTTCCTCCGGATGTGTCGATCATGGAAAGCCTTCGTCTTGTCTTTATATATTTTTGCATTCTCATAAGCTTCTCACCTAATCTCCTCTAACTCACTGAGCTGGAGCTTCCTTTCATAACCTCTAGCCTTGAGGTTAAAATTACACTTCTGCACTACCCAAAAGGCATAGTGCTCTAGCTCCACAGGAAGGTGATAGGCCTTTCCATACACCAAGCGGTATGGCGACATTCCGAGCAAGGCCTTGTACGTAGTCCAATATGCCCATAGTGCATCAATCAACTGATCGGACCAATCCTTCTTATCAAGTCTTACCATCTTTTGAAGGATAAGCTTGATTTGACGATTCGATACTTCAGCCTGCCCATTGGTTTGTGGGTGATACGGGGTAGCAATGCGGTGCTACACCCCTTATTTCTTCAATAATGACCTGAAATGGGCATGGATGAAGTGACCACCCCCATCGCTTATCAGGGCATGGGGAACTCCGAATCTCACAAAAGTGAATTCTCGGACAAAGGATCTAACAGTCTTATGATCAGCCCGTCTTACCAGGATAGCTTCAACCCACTTTGAGACATAGTCAACTGTAAGAAGTATGTACACAAAGCTATGCGAGTTTGGGAAAGGACCCATAAAGTCGATGCCCCAGACGTCGAACACTTCTACGACTAGAATAGGTTGGAGAGGCAAACTCGTGTGTCTCTGAAAATGGTTGGCTAGAAGAATCCAGACTGCAAAATCTTTGTAGTAGTTTTTCGGCCCAAGAAATGACCCCCACAAGCATCGCTGTGGCAGAAGGATAGCTCACTATAGATTTCCGAATCAGGGACGCATCTACGAATGATCTGATCAGCCCCAATGTGAAAGAGTAGTGGGTCATCCCAAAAATAGAATTTAACCTCTGAGATAAATTTGAGTTTTTGATCCTTGGATAATCCCGTAGGTAGCTTGCCTGCGATAAGATAGTTCTCTATATCAGCATACCAAGAAAACTTAACAGAGTTAATAGCCAATAGAGACTCATTTGGAAATCGATTTGAGATAGGTAGGAAGTACGGAATATAGTCTGGGTTTAGCCGAGACAAGTGATCTGCCACAACATTATGGGCTCCAACTTTGTCACAGATCTCGACATTAAACTCTTTCAAAAGAAGGATCCATATGATAAGGCGGGTTTTGGCATCCTTCTTTGCCAATAAATGACGGAGGGCGGAATGGTCAGTGTAGATAATAACTCTGGACCCGAGTAAGTATGACCTGAATTTCTCCAACCTGAATACCATAGCTAGCAATTCTTTCTCAGTGACTATATAGTTACGCTGAGCCTCGTTCAGTGTTTTGCTAGTGTAGCATATGACGAATGGATGGTGCTCCCGACACTGGCCAAGAACGGCTCTGACAGTGAAGTCGGAGGCATCACACATCATCTCGAAGTCGAGAGACCAGTCGGGAGGTTGGAGAATAGGTGCATTTGAAACGGTGCTTCGCAAGGTCTCGAAAGTGCTGAGACACGAGGAGTCGAAATCAAAGGGAGTGTCGGTTACCAGAAGATTTGTTCATGGACAAGCAATTTTTTAGAAATCTTGAATGAATCTTTGATAAAATTTGAGATGCCCTAAGAACGATCTAATTTGCTTGATTGAGGTAGGCAGAGGTAATCACGAAATGATTTCGAACTTAGCTCGGCCGACCTCGAGTCCATTAGAGGAGATCCTGCGACCTAGTACCATGCCATCCCTCACCATAAACTGGCTTTTGTCCCATGAAAGTACTAAGTTAACTTCTATACATCTCCTTAGGATCTTTGTGAGGTTATCAAAACAAGATGAAAAATCGTCTCCAAACACAGAGAAGTCGTCCATGAACACTTCTACGTATTCCCCAATCATGTCTGAAAAGATGGCCATCATGCATCGCTGAAAAGTAGCTGGTGCATTGCAGAGGCCGAAGGACATCCACTTAAAAGTGAATGTTCTGAAGGGACACGTAAAAGTCATCTTGTCTTGATCTTCCAAGTTGATCGCTACTTGATTATAGCCAAAGTATCCATCCAGAAGCTAGAAGAAACTACACCTGACCAACCGTTCTAAAATCTGATCAATAAAGGGTAAAGGAAAATGATCGTTTTTGGTAGCCGAGTTTAGCTTCCTATAATCAATGCAGACCTACCAAGAAGTCGTGGTGCGGGTCTGGATGGATTCGCCCATTTCATTTTTTATTAGAGTGAGTCCTGCCTTTTTGGGCACAATCTGAATGGGACTCACCCACTGGCTGTCGGAAATTGGATAGATAATGCCCGCGTCCAGCCATTCAATGATCTCCTTCTGGACTACCTCCAACATATTTGGATTTAGGCACCTCTGAGGTTGTCTCAACGGTCTCACCTGTCCATCAGTGTAGATATGGTGAGTACAATATGAGGGGAGAATCCAACAGAGATCAGCAATGCCCTACTCGATAGTAGCCGTATGTGCTTGTAGAACGGAGATCAACTGGTGTTCTTGGTCTAGAGTCAAGTGAGCATTGATAATCACGAGATATGTCTCACTTTCTCCTAGAAACATGTACTTGAGAGAATCAGGTAAGGGCTGTAACTCTCTTAGTAGAGGGTGGGGAGAGGGTTTATGCAGGGGAGGAGTAGAAGCAATAGTAGAAATCTGCTGATCCTGACTAATGGAAAATTCATTTGCAGTGGTCAGTTGATATAGACACATCTATTTAGGTTAAAATGCCTATTCATGCATGTTCCTAGTCTTAGATTTGCATTTCATGTTATAAATATTGCATAGCATGCATCATTTTTCATTTAGAGTAATTGTATATATTTTAGGTTAATTAGGTCCTTTTTATGGATAGGAGAGAAGAAGACTTATTTTAGGGCCTCGGATGGATGATCGGACCATACGAATCTGATTAAGATGACGATTGGAGTCTAACACCTTTGAAATTGTCTAGATCAGAGAATCATAGCATCGTATGAAGTATGTGGAAGATCAACGACTAGGGGGCAATGTGACACCCGTACGACTTTCAGATGGAAAATTCGACCATATAGATGGATCCAGAGCAATGATCGCAGTCTAGTATTGCGAGAATCATCTCGATTTGAGCATCGTGGCACCCTCTACAAAAGAAAGAAGAATAGACGGCCCAGGTGGCACCACGTGGTGCCATTCAGGCTGCCCAACGCCAGCCAGTACCAGTAGCACACACGCATAGCCGCAGCTGCAAGTAGCGCACCACACGCAGCAGTAGCGCAGCGCATGCCATCGCACATGCACACGCAAGGCGCAGGGAGCACGAGCGTGTGAAGCACGCAGCGTGCGATGCGCATGCCAACGGGGCAGAAGTGGATCTTCAGTGACGCATGCCTTTAGTGACTCTTGCAGCTGTCACTAATGGTCTGTGTGGGCTAGCAAGAGGATTTGAAGGGGGATCTTCAGCGATAGCTGCAGCGACGTTTATGGACGTCAGTAATGACCCAGATGCGAATTTGTTCTTCCTCCTCCACTATAAAAGGACCTACCCACCACCATTCCAAATGATCTCTTCCTTTCTTCCTCTCACCACCTCCAAGGATCCAGAGAGAGCTTGTCCCAAGCTGGGGATGCTCCTCTAGAGTAGAAAACCAAATAGTTTTCCCACCTCTCATCCTCATTCGTGGAGCATCCCATGGCTGTCCTCTCACCGCCCTTCGGGAAGAAGATCCTCGCCGCAATGCCGTCCTACCCCATCCTCCATCCTTCTGCTCCATCCTCCTTCGTCTTACTCCTCACCACCTTCCTCCAAGCAATGTCAGAGTGAGTCATTGATGTAAACATGTTTACACTACTTAAGATGTCTATTTGTGCATGTTCTTAAGCATAGAATTGCATTGCATACTATAAATATTGCATAACATGCATCATCTTGCATTTAGATTAATTTGAATAAAATGGTGGTTAATTATCTCCTTTTATGTTCATGGATAGGGCAAACTTTATATCGGGGCCTCGGATCGAAGATCCAACCGTACAGATGTGATCAGGGCGACAATTGGAGTTCAACGACTCCAAGATCGCCCTAATCAGACATCTGTAGCATCAGATAGAGATCAAGGAACCCTAGAAAATCAAGGGCCAAGATGGTGTGAATCCTCATTTCAAACAACAAATTCGACCGCATGGATGGAATCAGATCGATGATTGCAGCCTAACGGCGTGAAAATCAACTCAATTCGACACCCGTGGCACCATCTACATCATCCAAAAGATGGATGGCCAAGATGGTGCCATCTTGGCCACTCAACCAGCCGCCCTCAATCATTGAAGACAATAGCGCCCACGCATCTCCGCCGTTGGATCAAGATCCAACGGCTGATAGAGGAGCTCAGTCGACACTTGAAGATTCTGAAGAATTGCTGGAAGGAGCTATCTCAACCGTTGGATCTCAATCCAATGGTCCTGATCACGTGTTCAAAAGATCGGCTGCCCGCCCATCCACGCGTGCAGCGCAGTGGATAAAGCGCTCGGTCGCCTTCAGGTGTGGGTTTGAATCTGCATGAGGAGGCGAGCGAGCGAGGGGCGAGTGGGCGTGATTGACCGCTCGATCGCGATCGAGCGGTCACATGCATGCAATTGCGCTCACGCCGTATTACATGCCGCGCCTCACACGAGATCAGATGCCGGCGGGCGCGCTGAGGAGCGGGCGGAGGCGCGAGATAAGCCGTCCAATCTCACGATCGGACGGCTAAGAATCGCAGATCATGGAGCGCGCCTTACGTGCGAGCAGGCGAGTGGCCACGCAGGTGGTGCCCCACTACGCCCATGATGGGGCTTTAGCGACGGTTTTATCCGTCACTAAATACCCCTGATTTAATGTTTTTCAAATTAAAATGACCAAATTGCCTTCACTCCTTGCAACTGTAAAAGGAGACCCCTTTTACATGAAATTCTCATCCCTTCCTTCTCTTCTCTTGCTCTCCAAAGCTCAAAAGAAGCTTGTCCCACACTCGGGATGCTCTTCGTGAGATAAAGTCAAATTTTCACTCTCATTTCGGAAGCGGATCCCGTGACGACGACGACGTGCTGCTCCATTCTCATTCTTCCTGCCTCGACCTCCTTCTTCCTGCTCTGTCCTCCTTCGTCGAGGCGACGTCTCGTCTGGCTCGTCCTCCAAGCGATCGTCGAGGAGGATAACTTCTCTCTCCCATTCTTCTTTACAGCTTTCTAGTGTAGAATTTTCCTGCTTTCTAGTGTAGTCGATTTCCCGCTTTCTAGTGTAATTCTTCTTTGGTTTATTGTATAAACACTTTGAATTATTGAATGCATGTTTTCTCTCTCTCTCTCTAGTTTAGTCTGATTGTTATTATGGCTTCATTGTAATTACATCGCTTCACTTTTCAAGAATAATTAAAAAATATATATAATTGCGAATATAGATCGACGTAGCCTCCTTGAGTTCGACCCAGGATTTCTATTCCGGTATAAATTTTATTTGTTGAACACGAGTTCTTCACTTTCAAACTACAACGACAGGTTTTCAAAACCAACCACGTTAGCGTAGCAACTCGTAGCGTTCAACATTTTGGCACCGTTGCCGGGGAGGCAACGATTTCCATTCTTCTTTTCGCATTTCACGCACTTTATTATTTTCTAGCTTGCTTTCTCTTGTATCTATTGTTTTGCAGAGACCTACATCAGGGAATCATCAAGCGGTAGACCGAAGTAAAGTGTAGTTGAAGACGGCTGTAAGTGCTCCCCATTCTTCCCCCCTCCATAGATTTAATTTGCCACATTAAATCCAAATTCCAATTAACCTAGGTGTTTGCATAAATCCTAGGAATAGTTTGGTTGTTTGGATTCTCACATTCATTCCGCCCTCATTTATAAAAAAAACAACAAAAAGATAATCTTGTGGGGCAATTTTCAACAAACACACAACGTATACCCACATTCAAGGCACTTAACCTAATTGATTTGTTTCTACTCAACTGGGTTCTGATCTGTGGAACTGGTACACCCAAAGCAACACATAAAAGATTAGAAATCATTCTAGGTTAACCATATTTGTGTGCCTAACATAGTGGTGCATTTGTGTCCAATTGTTTGAGTCGTTTGGGCCGCACCACTCTACTTAAAATCAACTCATCAAGTAGCTCCTCTTTAGGGTTTTCAATCTAGGTCTACTCTAGGCACTCTACTTTCTTTCTAGTTTTAAAAGAAAGCAATCTTCACCCGTGTTTGACAACTTGGTTTGCCTCAAAACTTGATTTCAATCAACCTAATTTGAAACCCTAAAAGCTACTTAAGCAAGATTTGAAAATTAAAATCCACGCATCACAAATAATCTTGCTTGAAAACCCTGGTTGTGCACACACTTACACAATTCTCAATCAATCATTAAGGGCACAACTCATTTTAAGGGCCTATCACATTCCATAAGCACGACAATCCTAGGCCTTAATAAAATTGAGTAGATGTTGGCCTTAAGGTCAGATTCGCTCTTCAGGGCCTAGTTTGAGATTGTCTTTGATTAACCTACTTGTATTGATTAATCTGATGTCTAGCTAGGGGAGTAGCGTCAAACGACCACGGCTGGGGGGTACACTAGGAACCGGAGGCGAAAGTCGAAGGAAGAACCTTCTCCCCAGTCCCTCCTTCTAACTTGTTGGATTGAGCAGACGCAAGTAGAGTAAATCATTTATAATCTTAAGATAGGTTTTGGGAGTCAATAGATTCTTAGGCTACCCCACTTAAGGATAGCCTTATTTTGTTGTGCTACAGGGTCCCTATCCCTAGTCCTTCCGACCTGCTCCTAGTTTATGCTGGGAAGACGGTCATTGAATCCCCGATTGGAAGGACCATTAAAGTATTTTAGGAGGCGCAAATTGGATTTTGGTCAAATGATCCCATGGCCGACCAACAACCTCCTCTGCCTGGAAATCCACAAGAAGAATTTCGAAGGCAGCTGGAACAAATGCAGAGAATGCAAGAATGGTTCCAGAGAATGCAGGGTGCTCAGCCCTTGAAGGATTTTTATGATCCTTCAAATTATGGAGAACGTCCCAACGTCCAGATTCCAGCCGGTGACGTAGAAATCAAGCCCCAGGTGTTAAGCCTAATCAAACATTATCATGGGCTTGGCTCCGAAGATCCGTTTCAGCACTTGGAGGACTTGACCACTTTGGTTCAGACCACCAAGGCACGAAACGTAAACGAGGAGTAAATGATCATGAGGCTTTTCCCCCACTCTGTTAGGGATAAGGCCGCGCATTGGTATAGGACAATAGGAAGACCAATTGCAACTTGGAATGAGTTGAAATCGGCCTTTCTGAAGAAATTCTTCCCAGTTGGATGTACCAATGCCTTGGAATGAGTTGAAATCAAGCCCAACCGCAGCTGGGGGAGTAGTTTCATGTGGCCTGGGAGCGATTCCAAGACCTATTGTGGAGTTGTCCACACCACGAGGTGCCGAAATGGCAACTCATGCAGATCTTCTATCATGGGTTGACTAAGCAACTCAAAAATCATGTGGATGCTTCTTGCGGAGGTAATTTCCTCAATAAAGATGTAGATAGTGCACACTATTTATTTGAGGAAATGAGCGAGAATTCAATCAATCATGCCTCCATGGATACATTTAACCGGTCCCAGCAGCTCATATCAAATGTTAATGAAGTCCATGACTCTCATTCATTTGATATGGAATTGATTTGTAACAAACTTGATAAGGTGGACTTGGTTGCTAAGAGAATGGAAGAGTGGATGGCAGGAAATTCTATGAACAAATCTCGATCCACTCAATCCCAAAATTCAGGATTTCATTCTTCACGAGCTCCTTCTGAATGGGAGTTCGTGAATCAACTCGATGCAGCTCAACCTGTGAGTCAGCATTTTTCGGAACCCCACGGGTTCCAAACTGGGGCCTTTGATCCTAGTTTTTCTGATCCTTCCCTTTCTTTCTCTCCATTCTCACCCTATGAGGATGTCTGTGCTGTACAAGAGAATGTCAGATCCAACCCCTACTCTAATGCTTATAATCCGGGTTGGAGAAACCACCCTAACTTCTCTTGGAAATACTCGGGGCAACAGACCCAATTCCGACCCTGCAACTATGCTCTACAACGACCAATGGGTCAGGGTTATGTATATACTCAGTTGCCTCCAAATTAGGTCAATCAACCAGCTTGGAATGCCCATCAACCCGCAGGGCAGGCTGATTTGAACTGACAAATGGTAGAGATGCAAGGATCCATGCTCCAGCTCATGCAGCAAATGAAAACCTCGCTGGACAACTTGCAGTCCGGACTCATTGCTAACTCTCATCAACCCAGATCTCTACAATCCCAACCCGTACCCAACCGGTGAAATATTCTGAATTCGGGCAACCAAGCCCATGGGTACGGAAATCAGAGGGACCCACACGCACATGCTCAGGTGGTTGAGCAGGGTTCCTCCTCTTCTTCTTATTTTGCAAATCAACAATTCCTGGATACTCAAGCCCCTCCAATCTTTCCTAACCCTCCCCAAGACCCGAATTTTTATGCATCTGCAAATTCTGTCACCTTGAGGAGTGGTAAATTGACTCAGGAACCACAACCACACTGTCCTGATCTATTGAATCCTGAAGAACTTGAGGAGAGAGAGGAGAATTCAGGAGGAGAAATCAAGGCTCAGGAACCTGATTCTAAGGATCTGACTCATGTTCCTTTTCCTGAAGCCTTAATCAAATCAAAGAAGAAGTCTGTTGATAGTAATGAGGAGCTTCTGAATATATTTAAGAGTGATGAGATCAATATCCCGCTCCTCAATGCTATCAAGCACATATCGGCTTATGCAAAATTTTTAAAGGATTTATGTACACAAAAGCGTAAGTCGAGAGAATTTGTTCCGAGGAAGGTGGTACACACCGAGAAGGCTAGTTCTGTTATCCTACACCACCTCCCTCAGAAAAAGAGAGATCCAGGTGCTCCGTTGATTTCTTGCGTCATCGGAGATTACACATTTGATAGAGCACTTTTGGATCTGGGTGCATCCATCAACCTAATTCCGACTTATCTTTACGAGAAGTTTGGATTAGGCGAACTTTAGCCAACTTCAGTAACGCTATAGTTAGTGGACCGCTCGATCACAAATCCGTGAGGCTTTATTGAAGATGTTATAGTTAAGGTCAAGGATTTCTATTTTCCTGTAGATTTCCTTGCCCTTGACATGGATGTACCTGATAATCTGAGGAACACACCCATCATTCTGGGGCGTCCGTTCTTGGCTACCGTTAAGGCCAACATTAATTGTGAAAGTGGTAGCATGAAAATCGCCTTTGGGGATCAACGAATGAAATTGGATATTTTTAAGGCGATCAATAAATTTGAGGATTGTAGATTTATTAAGAAACTTGAGGAGGATAATGAAAACATTGAAACTTGTTTGATGGTTTCTTCAATCGAAAGTTCCTCCTTTGATGACGAATTCGACCCGCAACCCTCTATGGCTGACCTGCCATCTTCTGAAGAGGTTATTGATTTTGTTCACTCACAACCTCTTCCTCTTGTTGAGTCTTCAGCATCTACCTTACCATCAATCATCAACCTACCCCAGCTTAAACTGAAACCGTTGCCTGAGAATTTGAAATATCAATTTTTAGGACCTCAGAAGACGCTCCCTGTGATTATCAGTGCTAAATTGACAAAGGAGCAAGAGATTAAATTGATCAAGGTCCTGAAGGAACACAAAGAGGCAATTGGTTGGACCATTCATGACCTCAGGGGGATTGAGCCATCTTACTGCAATCATAGAATATTCTTGGAAGATGGATCCCACCCTTCTCGCCAGATGCAGAGGAGATTAAATCCAAATATGCGAGAAGTGGTCAAAAAGGAAATCATCAAGTGGCTCGATGTAGGAATTATTTATCCAATCTCTGATAGTCCCTGGGTAAGTCCTGTGTAGATTGTTCCGAAGAAAGCTGGGATTACCATTGTGACTAACGAGAGAGGAGAATCTGTCACAACTCGTTCAGCTTCGTCTTGGAGGGTTTGTATTGATTATAGGAAACTGAACACAGCCACTAAAAAGGATCATTTTCCCCTACCTTTCATCGATCAAATCTTGGAAAGATTAGCCGGGCAGAAGTACTTTTGTTTTCTTGATGGCTACTAGAGATACAACCAAGTTCCTATCCATCCCAAGGATCAGGAAAAAACTACTTTCACCTGTGTTGACGCGGCTAGATCGTGTTTTAACAAATATTGCGCTGTAATATAGACGAACTTTCCACGAAAACAAATAAAGATTTATAACTTGAAAATTAGAGTATCCAAGGTCGAACACAGGGAGCAATCTAAGTATTACAAAACTTGAGAACACAACTTTTTAAATGAGGAGAAATGACTAGTTCAATGAGAGTGATATAGAAAGAAATTGCTCAAGGGAAAAAAAAAATGGACGTCTGATACAATATCAGACATCTTAAAGTAGCTCCTTTTCTTCTCTTCCCTTGCTGCTTCTGTTCCTCTTCTTTATTTCTTTTCTTCTTGATTTGCGACCAAGGTCTGGCTTTCCTCTTCTTAAGTGGTCTTCTCTTTCTTCTTCCTTTTCTTTTCCTTTACTTTCTTGAATCTTTGTCTGCCCCTTGTCTTTTTCTTCTTCCTTCTTCAGTTCTATTCTCTTTGGCCTCGCTTCTTCTTCTCTGCCTTACCTGTTCTTTTTCCTCGGCAGAGCCTCCTTCCTTCTTCCTTCCTTGGTTCTGTTTCCCTTTGCCCTCGCTTCTTTTTTTTCTTGCCTTTCTTTCTCCTCTGTAGAGCCTCCTTCCTTCTCCTTCGCTTGCAGCAGCTAAGTCCCTACGTCCTGCACACAAGTACGCACAGCAAAACCTACTCCCCTACCCTTCCCACGCATCTATCTCTTTCTGTATATCACTCTTCAGCATGCTCTCCCAGAGCCAAGTAAACAGGTCGGGTCGCGCGCCTGGGTCCAGTCGCACCGGCGTGGGTGTGGTGCGCGAGGAGTGCTTAGGATAGTGTCAGGTTGGGTCGCGCCAGATTCGCGTGGTGAACTCATGGATGAGGCATAGTGGTTAGGTGAGGGACCTCACCCCAAGTGTAACTGGAGGCAATGAGGCAATAGCACAAAAATAATATAAAGGACTTACGCACTTTGTGACTTAACGAGGTGGGACTAATGCCCACCGCTTCCTCTCGCGCGCCCGCAGCAGACCGTGCCTTCAATTTCCACAACTGCAGGCGTTGCGGCGTTACTTGCTGGGTCGACTGTCTTCGCAAGACCTTCCCGAGTTTGCAGCACCTGGAATCCTGCAGTCCTACGACTTGGAGCAAGCGTGCAGCTTCCTCGAGTCACTGCCAATGGCGGTCGGAGCTTGAAATCTGCCTGAACAACAAGGGCCTTGCGGCCCAATCAGATCATAGGGGAACCTTCGCCATGTCACGGCGAAGGTGAGGCGCTAGGTGGCAGGCCGCGGGGCAACCTAGGCGTTGCTGCCTAGGTCGCTCTGTGGCCGGACGGACGGGTGTGATCGGGGGGCTATTGTGGCGGTGTAGAGGGACTGTGGATGAGTGGAGGGTACTCAGTGATGTGAGGCGGAGGTTATGCGATGGTCGGCGAGACGTGTGGGGCTGCGGAGCGATGGGAGCGTCTCGCCGGAGGGTGGCTGGAGATGAGGAAGGTGGCGGTGGACAGGGACGGTCGAGGGGCGGTTGTGTGAAATAAAGTAAGGGAAATGAAAAAATGGAAGATGGGGAACTTATCTGGACTGTTGGGAGTGAAAGGGGGCAGTGGATTCAGACGACTTGTTTGTGCCGTCGTCGGAGAAGACAACCTTGAGGGAGATAACAGCGACGACGAGGAGGTCAGGGAGGCGTGCGCTTGGTGCGGAGCGATGCTGGAAGATGAGGCGGAGTGGACTCTGCTGTTGGTATGGCAGCAGAGCGACGAGAAGGAGGAGAGGTAATCGTCGGAGCTTGCGGGTTTCTTGGCCAGAGAGAGGAGAGATGAAATTTGGAGGATTCTATGGCCAAAACATGTCTGAGAGATTCACAGAGGGTCGGAGGTCCTTTTAAAGGTGCTGGCCGAGCTTCTGGTGAGTGGAGGGCAAGCCTTTAGCCACCGTCATTTCGCCAGAGAAGGAAGGTGGTTGGGATCCATATCTTTCATGTGTTCGCACAAGAGATTGGACAAGAATCAGAGATTATGATCGGGCTCAGATGGAAGGGGATTCCTCAGAGAATCTCCCTTCCAATTCTGGGAGATCTCTGAGGGATTTGAGAGTATCCCCCCTGCCTTCCTTGCTGGAGAAGGATCCTTCCCCATTAATGGTGGAGGGCCCTGATTGTAAGATTGGCGAGAAAGATAGGGGGGTTTATGTGATGGTTTTCAAAAGATAGGGACCAAAATGTGATTGGGTGTACTAAATTGCAAAGTAGGTCAAGATGACCTCCCCTTAGGTCCAAATTTTGGTATAAACCTAATTTGGACCTAAGGAATCCAATGGTGAAGTTGGATTTTAGGTTTGACCATGTTTACTAGATATTTTGCGTAAAAACCCAAATTAGGTCAATTGATGAGCTAGGACCCTAATCTAGGTCAAACATGTTCTAAAGGCCAAATTGAATGTTCTAAACCCTAGGGGATATTTTTTATGAATTTTAGAGGGTTTACTTGAGTTTTATTCTGACCAAAACCTTGTTGAATTAAGCGGGTCTGTTTTAGGGTTACCAGATGTCATTTAATTCCTAGATTGCATATGAACCCATTTCTGATTGAATCAACCCACTTTTTATCTCATTTAGACCATTTGACCTATGTTTTATCTCTGAGAAATCCCATTTATGTACTGCAATGGTAAAATTGTAGTTTTAACCTTTATTTCATGTTTTCTTCTCAGAACACTTATTCCTTTAATTAAGCCCTCTTCTAAGTCATGTAGGAGCTTTTATCCTCTTTATTAGGTCAAAATGAGCTAGTTATGGATCATGATGAGGCTCTCATCAACCAGTCCCTACGGAACCTTTGCTTTCCGTAGGATGCCTTTCGGTCTATGTAATGCACTTGCGACTTTTCAAAGATGTATGCTAGCCATATTTTCTCACATGGTGGGAGAATTTATGGATGTCTTCATGGACGATTTCTTTGTTTTCGGAGAATCGTTTGACTCTTGTTTGGCTAATCTGGAAATGATTCTTAAGCGATGTATCAAAACACAATTGGTCCTTAGTTGGGAAAAGAGTCATTTCATGACCCAAGAAGGCATCGTCTTGGGTCATGTAATCTCTGAACGGGGAATCGAAGTGGATAAAGCTAAGGTTGATGCTATCGTTAAACTTCCTCCTCCCACATATGTTAAACAAATCTGATCATTTCTTGGCCATGTGGGATTCTATTGAAGATTCATCAAGGATTTCTCGAAGGTTGCTCGTCTGCTGAGCAATCTTCTTGCCAAAGAAACGCCGTTTGTTTTTGATGAATCATGCCGAAGGGCATTTGATTTCCTGAAAATGGTAGTCACCTGTGCTCCAATTTTGCAACCACCAATTTGGACTGCCCCTTTTGAGATCATGACTGACGCTTCTGATTATGCGGTCGGGGCTATCTTGGGTTAGAAAATTGATAGATGCCCTCTGTCATCTACTACGCTAGTAAAACTCTGGATGAAGCCCAGAGGAATTACACTGTTACTGAAAAGGAATTACTAGCTGTAGTGTTCACTTTGGAAAATTCAAGGCTTATCTCTAAGGGTCTCATGTTATCATCTATACCGACCACTCGACCTTGAGACATTTCTTGGCCAAAAAGGATGCCAAACCCCAGCTTATTCGTTGGATTCTTCTACTTCAAGAATTTGATCTTGAAATTAAGGATAAAATCGGGGTACAAAATGTGGTAGCGGATCATTTGTCGAGACTCCTAGGTGATTCATCTCGTTTGGACATTCCGATTGCTGACACTTTTCTGGATGAAGCTATTCTTACAGTTTCAGGTGTCCACACCCCATGGTTTGCTGACATTGTTAACTATTTGGCCATTGGTCAAATCCCCCAGGATTGGACCAAGCAACAATGGGATAGACTCAAATCTGAGGCCAAATACTACTTCTGGGAGGACCCAGAATTGTACCTCATCGGCTCTGATCAGATTATTCGCTGATGTGTACCAGAGAATGAATTCAACAGTATACCCGAGTTCTGCCATGCAGCTGGGTGTGGTGGACATTTCTCCGGGAAAAAGACGACTGCAAAAATCTTGCAATTTGGCTTCTATTGGCCGTCTTTATTTAAGGATGCCCAGGATTTCTCAAGGTCATGTTCTCGATGTCGGGCACTCGGGAGCATAACTAAGAGAGATATGATGCCCCTAAACCCAATTCTTCCTGTCAAAATTTTCGATGTTTGGGGCATCGATTTCATGGGACCCTTTCTCCCTTCATTTGGACATTAGTACATTCTTGTTGCTGTTGATTATGTATCCAAATGGATTGAAGTGATTCCCACCTGAACCAATGACCACAAGGTGGTCATCGATTTTGTCAAGAAAAATATCTTTAGTAGGTTTGGGATTTCGAGGGCCATCATCAGTGATGGTGGCACTCATTTTACTAATGCCCAATTCTGGAATTTGTTAGCCAAATATGGAGTTAATCATCAAATTTCCACACCTTACCATCCCTAGATGAATGGACAAGCCGAGATCTCCAATCAGGAGATCAAGAACATTCTGCAAAAATCGGTTAGGCTTGATCGCAAGGACTGGACTCAAAAGCTTGAGGACACGCTTTGGGCCTACTGTACGGCGTATAAAATGCCCATCGGAATGTCTCCATTTAGTTTGGTATATGGAAAGGCATGCCATCTACCTGTAGAGATTGAATACAGGGCATTCTGGGTGATCAAACAATGTAATTTAGATTTGAATATAGCTTGGAAGACCAGGAAATTCCAACTATTTGAGTTGGAAGAGCTTAGAAATGATGCATACAAGAATGCAGGATCTACAAGGCTTGCACCAAAGCTCTACATGATCAATTGATTTCCCGCAAGAGCTTTGAGTCGAACCAGAAGGTCTGGTTATTCGATTCTAAACTTAAGCTTTTTCCTGGCAAACTTAGATCTAAATGGAATGGCCCATTCATAATTGACCAGATTTTTCCAAATGGAGCCGTTAAGATTTCTAACCCAAAGATGGGTAACACATTTAAAGTCAACGGTCAACATCTGAAGCCTGTTATTGACCGTACTCTTCCAGAACCCGTCTCAAACACTTGTGACTAGCCATTCTGTGACTTCTTTGGCTGGACTTCGCCTAGCTTACGGCATTAAACTCAGTAGTTGTACATATGACACGAAGCTGATACGAGCTTCATATTCAGGGGACATCTTTCATACTCTACCCTTTCTTTCATGTCTCTTTCTCAATGTGGGCATTGCATCAGCTAGGCATGGGGGAGGTGGATTCATTTTGAATCATTTGGTCAGCTTTGTGAAATTCATGTAAATTGTTTTTCTCTTCTTATTTATACATAAAAAAAAATGAATTAGGAAGGAATAGTTGGACATTAGGACTTTTCAATCTTAGGAAATTTTATATTAGGGTCTGAACACAAAGACCCTTCAGGTCTTTGGACTTAATCGGCCCGTGTATCCACTAAAATGTGGATTTGTTTTTTGAGTCGTCGCCAACCTTAATTCTATTGTAATTTGAGTAAATAAGTTTGGGTGATAAGTACACGACTTATCAACCCACCCTCTGATTTGAGGGAACTTTGACTTTTAAGTATCTACACACTTTCTTTGCCTTGACTCGTTTTTCGACGATTTTAACGAAAATTGGGTAGCTAATGAACCTTTTAGGGTGATATGGCTGGCAAGTTATCATGGGTAACAACCCATAGGTAGGTTCTCCAGAGCCCAGTCACTGGACCATTCTCTTTCTGCTGCCTTTAGGTAAATCTTAGACCAGGGAAGCCACCTACTTAAAAAAAAGAAAGAAAAAGGAAAAAAAATAAGTCAGAAAGAAAAGGAGAAAAGAAAAAAAGAAATAAACCACACTTCACCACATGAGTATGGCTGACAAGTTGTCTGTTGTAATAGCTCATCGACCGGTTGTCCAGAACCCAACTCAATAAATGCACTGAAAATTCCCAAAACACTTAGGAAGAAGCAGAGAAGTAGAATAAACTGGGGAGATATACACTGGATTGACCATTGTGTTGACCCCGTAAAAAAATAAAAGTAGGGAGAAAGCTACTAGTTGTAAAGATACACCTTTAGGCAGAATTCTCTTTTTATGGTCACCTAGAGGCGTAGAAATCCGAAGTCCGTTTTAACTACCGGTCAATGAGTCTATCACATTCACAATAAGATGCTTAGAACTTAGGGTTCTCATCAAATCTTGGGTGAGTTGAATGGCCATAGAAAGCCACTCTTAAGCCCTAAAACTTGAAAATTCAAAAAAGAAAAAAGAAAAGAGGAAAAAGAGAAAAATAAAATTTTCTTTGAATAAGGCAAGGGCTTGAGGCGGTCTGCATTTTGGTAGATACTCGGGCACTGTTGTGTCTTTGAAAGTTCAGATCCTAAGTAAACATTTTCTTAGTGATTGAAAATAACTCATGCCCAAATAATCCAACCTGATTCTTTTATAAATAGCATATAGTTTTTGCTAGGGACTAGCAAAAGATAAGCATGGGGGTATGATGTAAACATGTTTACACTACTTAAGATGTCTATTTATGCATGTTCTTAAGCATAGAATTGCATTGCATACTATAAATATTGCATAACATGCATCATCTTGCATTTAGATTAGTTTGAATAAAATGGAGGTTAATTGTCTCCTTTTATGTTCATGGACAGGGCAAACTTTTATCGGGGCCTCGGATCGAAGATCCAATCATACAGATGTGATCAGGGCGACGATTGGAGTTCAACGACTCCAAGATCGCCCTAATCAGACATTTGTAGCATTAGATAGAGATCGGGGAATCCAAGAAGATCAAGGGCTAAGATGGTATGAATCTTCATTTCAAATGACAAATCCGACCACACAGATGGAATTGGATCGACGATCGCAGCCTAACGGCGCGAAAATCGACTCAATTCGACTCCCGTGGCACCATCTACATCATCCAGAAGATGGACGGCCAAGATGGTGCCACGTGGTGCCATCTTGGCTGCCCAACTAGTCGGCCTCAATCATTGAAGACAATAGTGCCCACGCATCTCCACCATTGGATCAAGATCCAACAGCTGAGAGAGGAGCTCAGCCGGCGCTTGAAGATCCTCCAATGCGAGCGGAGGAGCGAGATTGAGACCTACAAGGTTGGCGGGTGGTGACATCGCACGCCCTGGAGGAAATGCAGAACCCTCCCTCCAAGAGCCTCACGCGAGGTCAGACGTGGGTGGGTGCGTTGAGGAGCGGGCAGAGGCGCGAGATAAGCTGTCCGATCGCTAAGAATCGCAGATCGTGGAGTGCGCGTTACATGCGAGCAGGTAAGCAGCCGCACAGGCGGTGCCCCACTACGCCCATGATGGGGCTTTAGCGATAGTTTTATCCGTCACTAAAGACCCCTGATTTAATGCTTTTCAAATTAAAATAACCAAATTGCCCTTACTCCTTGCAATTGTAAAAGGTGACCCCCTCCACACGAAATTCTCATCCCTTCCTTCTCTTCTCTCCCTCTCCAAAGCTCAAGAGAAGCTTGTCCCACACCTGGGATGCTCCTCGCAAGGTAAAGTCAAATTTTCTCTCTCATTTTGGAAGTGGATCTCGCGACGACGACGACGTGCTGCTCCATTCTCATTCCTCCTGCCTCGACCTCCTTCTTCCCGCTCCGTCCTCCTTCGTCCGGGCGACGTCTTGTCTGGCTCGTCCTCCAAGTGATCGTCGAGGAGGATAACTTCTCTCTCCCATTCTTCTTTACAGCTTTCTAGTGGAGAATTTTTCTGCTTTCTAGTGTAGCTGATTTCCCGCTTTCTAGTATAATTCTTCTTTGGTTTTATTGTATAAACACTTTGAATTATTGAATGCATGTTTTCTCTCTCTCTCTAGTTTAGTCTGATTGTTATTATGGCTTCATTGTAATTATATCGCTTCACTTTTCAAGAAAAATTCAAAAAAAAAAAAATTGCGAATATAAATCGACGTAGTCTCCCTGAGTTCGACCTGGGATTTCTATTCTGCTATAAATTTTATTTGTTGAACACGAGTTCTTCGCTTTCAAACTATGACAAGTTTTCAAAACCAACCACGTTAGCGTAGCAACTCGTAGCGTTCAACAGTCGTCCTCCGAGCAACCGTCGAGGGGGATTTCTCTCACCCCATTCTATCTTTTTATGCTTTCATAGTGTAGATTTTCTGCTTTCTTAGTGTAACAAACATTTCTTCATGAATAGATGATTGTTTCTCTCTCTCTCTTTCTCCCTCTTATTTTTGCAAGTAGATAAAGTTTTCATCGACCGAATCTCTTTCTTGCTAAAAATACCAAAAAAAATTAGAAAAGACAAAAATGACGAAAAAAATAAATAAAAGAGAAACGCGAATTTCATAAAACCAAATGTTCGCCTCCCCATGCTCGGCCTGGGACTTACTTTTCGGGTTTCGGTATAAATTTTATTTGACCACGCATTTTGCAACTACGACGACGGGTTACTCCAAACCCCGATTTCAAACTTGCGAAACCCATGCGATAATTTTGGGCAACGGAGTTTACTTTATTATTTTCTGCGCTTCTTTGCATTTACAAAACACTAACCCCACTTATCTCTAATCTATTACCATGCAGGTACCCTAGCATGGAGATCCAAGTGTGGTAAACCGGAGTAAAGTGTAGGTAGAGTGTTTTGTAAGTGTCCCCTACATCACCCCCACCTTAGTTTTCACCATAACCTAATAACTCAAACCCAAATTAACTCAGGTGCATTTTATAAACCCTAGGATAGATTTGGTTGTTTGTTTGCCACCTCCACTCATCTCACCCCCGCATATACAAAAAAAACAAAAAAAAAACTCTTCTCTTGTGGGATTTTCTGAAAGCTACACACTTAACACCCACAACTTCTCACCCTAAGGCGCACAATCACATCGATTCTACCACTTAATCAGGATCTGACCTGTGGACCCGGTACACTTAACACACAAATAAGTGAGTAGAAATCTAAATAGGTCAAACATTTTTGTGTGCCTTAACTAAGTGGTGCAATAGGCCAATTGTTCGAACTGTTTGGGTCGCACCACTCGAAATAAAAGCGATTTATCAAGTAGATTGCCACTTAGGGTTGATTCTTAGGGTTGAACCAGGCACTCCACATTTTTCTCTGATTTCTAAAGGAATATATCATCACTAGTGCTTGCAAAACTTGGAGTGTTCTCCTAAACTTGATTGAATATACCTAAGATTAAACCCTAAAAGCTACTAAACAAAGTTAAACACTAAAAGACACATTATCAAATAACCTTGTTTGCAAACCCTAGTTGTGCACACACACACATTTTAACTGATCATTAAGGGCACAACCCATCTTAAGGGCCCATCACATTCCAAGAGCACGATCATCCCAAGCCTAACTAAAATTGAGTAGACGTTGGCCTTAAGGATTGATTCGCTTTTTAGGGCTTAGAATGAGATTTTTTTCGATTAATCTGCTTTTGTTGGTCCATCTGATGTCTAGCTAGGGGAGTAGCATCAAACGATCGCGGTTGGGGGATACACTAGGAACCGGAGGTGCAAACCAAAGGAAGAACCTTCTCCCCAGTCCCTCCTTCTAACTAGTTGGATTGACTGGATAAAAGTAGACTAAATCATTTATAAACTCAAGATGGGTCCTGGGAGTCTGTAGGTCTTTAGCCTACCCACATAAGGACAGGTTTGGTTGATTGTATTGCAGGACACTGTTGGACGTACGAGTTGCTACGCTAACGTGTTTGGTTTTGAAAACCCGTCGTTGTAGTATGAAAGCGAAGAACTCGTGTTCAACAAATAAAATTTATACCGAAATTGAAATTCTGGGTTGAACACAGGGAGGCGGATGTTTTATTTAAAAACTACATGTTTGTTTTTATTTGTCACGAAGTAATTCAATTGATTAAAACTATCTAACTATTTACAATAAATAGAAGAGAGAGAGAGTAAGAGAGAGAGAGAATATTACAAACAGAAATCAAAACGAGATGTAGAATGAACAGGGAATTCATCATTAAAGAGATTGTTTATTTTACTAAACATTACAACTAGAAAGCAGAAAACAATTATGGTAGAAAGCAGTAAATTTACTCTAGAAAGCATTAAAAAGAATGGAGAGAGAAATATCCTCCTAGACGGTCACTTAGAGGACGAGCCGGATGGGATGACGCCTGGACAAAGGAGGACGAAGTAGGACGAAGGAGGACAAATCAGAAGAACAGGAATGGGGCAGCACGTCGTCGTCATTGCGGGATCCACTTCCGAAGGGGGACAAAAATTTGACTTTATCTCACGAAAAGCATCCCAGGTGTGGGACAAGCTTCTCTTGAGCTTTGGAGAGGGAGAGAAGAGAAGGAAGGGATGAGAATTTCGTGTGGAGGGGGTCTCCTTTTATAGTTGCAAGGAGTGAGGGCAATTTGGTCATTTAAATCTCAAAACATAAATAAGGGTCTTTAGTGACGGATAAAACCGTCGCTAAAGCCCCATCGTGGGCGTAGTGGGCATTGCTGCGTGGTTGCTTGCTTTCTCGCGCGCTCAACGCACGCTCACGTTCGCTGAATCTTAGCTGTCCGATCGCGAGATCAGACGACTTAAGTTGTGCCTTCCCTGCTCCTCAACGTGCACCCACCCGCGTACGATCTTGCGTGAGGCGCGGGCGTGCGATAGCGCGTGGGCACTATCGAGCGCCTGCAGCCACTTGATCAAGATCTGATGCTAGCCCACGCCCGCTCGTCCACACCGCTCGCCCTCTTGCACGATTCGATCATGCGTTGCCTGCTCGCGATAAAACTCTTGCCGCTGCACTGTGGAACGTGGATGGGCGTGAGGATGTTTTAAGGCGTGCGTATCCACAGCCGTTGGATCAAGATCCAATGGCCCAGATCGCATGCCAAATCTTCTTTGAAAAAGCAGTGATGGTCTTGAGGGCCGGTTGACAGCTGAGATGGTGCCACGTGGCACCATCTTGGTCGTCCATCTTCTAGATGTTGTAGATGGTGCCACGGGTGTCGGATTGAGTCGATTTTCACACCGTTAGGCTGCGATTGTCGATCCGAATCCATCCGTGCGGTTGGATTTGTCGTTTGAAGTGTGGATTTACACCATCGTAGCCCTTGATCTTCTAGGGTTCCCCGGTCACTATTTGATGCTACAGATGCTTGATTAGGGCGATGTTGGAGTCGTTGAACTCTAATCGTCGCCCTGATCACATCTGTACAGTTGGATCTTTGATCCGAGGCCCAAATAAAATGTTTGCCTTGTCCAAGCACATAAAAGGAGACAATTAACCTCCATTTTATTCAAACTACTCTAAATGCAAGATGATGCATGTTATGCAATATTTATAGCATGCAATGCAATCCTATGCTTAAGAACATTCATAAATAGACATCTTAAGTAGTGTAAATGTGTTTACATCATACTCCCATGCCTATCTTTCGCTAGTCCCTAGAAAAAACTATATGCTATTTATAAAAGAATTAGGTTGGATTATTTGGGCATGAGTTATTTTCAATCATTAAGAAACTGTCTAATTTGGATCTGAACTTTCAAAGACACTACAGTGCCCGAGTATCTGCGAAAATGCAGACCGCCCCAAGCCCTCACCTTATTCAAAGAAAAATTTCTTTTTCTCTTTTTCCTCTTTTCTAATTTTTTTTTTTTGAATTTTCAAGTTTTAGGGTTGTTAAGACCCGAGACATCAAACACTTTTTAAGACGTCTGGGAGTTGGTCCAGACTTCTGGTCAGATGTTTGGACGCCTTCCCATACATCTGGAAATAAATTTTGGCATTCGTACGATCACGAGTCTGCACGCGTGCCGCTCGCAGACTGCAACCTGCTGCCCTCTTCTTTCTCTCTCTTCCCTTGCCGCCCTACAGAAACCTCCCCCACGCCTTCAAATACCTCTCCCCTCTCCCTCGTTCACCACCCCACCGTATCCTTCTTCCTCCAGCGCAAGCGTGATAGAGAGAGCGAGGGCAGCACCTGCTGCCGAGTGCATCGCGGAGAGGAAGAGGTGCAGCGAGAGGGAAGAAGAGGGAGAGCACGGGAGGAAGAGAGAGAGCCCGTCGAAGCAGCTCGAGGTTGGCCGGTGTGCACGCGGAGGGGCGTCATGCTGGGGAGATCTCCGCTGGTGCTGCTGCAGCTCGAGCAGTGGATTAGCGGCTACGTGGCGAGCTCGCGCGCAGCGGGAAGAAGGAGAGGAGGTTCTGATTCTGGGAATTTTTCCCAGAATCAGACATCTGGACCTACATCCAGACGACGTGGGCGACATTTGGAGGGAGCTCCAGACGTCTGAGAGGTACGAAATTTCTCCTCTACCTCCTTTAGCAGATACGGCCATGTAGGCAGTTCCTCCAAAGTGCTGAGACGTGTCGTGTTGAGGAGGCTTTCATCGCACGTGCAGGTTTCATTTTTGGAAGGCGCAAGGACACGCCCTCCCACGCAGTTCAGACATTTGGGCACAGCACCAGACGGCGGAGAGCATCTCCAGACATCCGGAGAGGTGGTCAGACGTCTGGAACTGGGTCCCTACGATTCAGTAGGATCCCTGGACGTCTGAGGAGCAGCACAGAGTAAGGTATGACCTGGACCACTTTTTAAGATGTCTGGAAGGTGTTCTAGACATCTTATTTGAGTCATAATTATTGTTTTTGACTCGTGTAGGGTCCGTTCGAGGTCTGATTTTCGCGTTTAAGATTTCATTCTTCTCAGAATTAGTTCCTCTACTTGTTAAAATACTTGTATCCTATTCTAAGTGATTCATTGTGATTGATCCTTGTGTTAGGACCTCCTTCTGTTGCTGCTTTGGGGGTTGCGGAGGCACATGGACCTGTTGGTCACGGCCCCATTACTACCGATTTTGCAGGTAGAGTGGCTCCCCTTAGTTATTTACCAACATTAATGCATCTCTGAGATGAATGATAGATCCTAGGGTATGGCATGAATCCTAGGACCTGAAAACTAGATTGAATGATAGATACTAGGGTGTGGCATGAATCCTAGGACCTGAAAACTAGATTGAATGATAGATCCTTTGGGTGTGGCATGAATCTAGGAATAGAAGCACTGAAAGGAATGTCTTGAATACCTGAATTGCAGTCTTGGATAAGTAGATAGAATAATGATAATTGCCTGTAATTGGATGACAGCCTGTGAAATGTAGAGTACTGTTACTAGTAATTGCTACGTGTAATTCCTGTTGTTGGAAACTAAAATTGAGCTGCTTGTATATAAATTGATATTAAATGTTGGAAAAATGTGCTATATGCGAATGAAACTAAAACGATGAAACCTAGAATGGCTTGGCCAGAGAAATATAAGTATGAACCCTACGGGGAATTAGGAGTAGAGCTCCTGAAAAATAAATAGAATGGAATTGGAAAAGTGGATGGGGAAGTGAGCTGGCCCTTGAGTACGGAGTACCAAGGAGAGCGACTGTCCCCCTGTTTAGTGCAGAGCAGAGCTAGCCGTCGCAGGGACCCAGGGTTAGGTCTGGCCACTTTGTACCAACTTTTGGCCCTCGCGTACACAGTACTGGGGAGAGCTACTAGTGTAGGGAGAGAGCTAGCCACCCCATGGGAGTCGGGGTTCAGCTAGCCATCCTACACCGACTTGTTAGGCCCACTAGGCAAACCAGGGTAGTCAAAGGGAGGGTGCGCGGACTATAGAGGGGCAAGACCCCTGTTTGGTTACTGTGGAGGGGCTAGACCCCTGTTACTGAGAGGGCTCTGCCCTATACTGGTTCCGTGCTGTGCTTTGGGTGCATCCGTTAACGGAAACGACTGACCGCGTGCCAGTGCAAGGTAGCTACCCATGTGTTTATCGCGCGTGCCGTAGTCACCGTTACGTCTGTCAGTGACCTTGGGGTGGTTGACTGAGGGTAGGACCTCCACGGGGGACTCTCTCGGCTAGGAGAGCACTACGTGCTACTTCTACTTTTCTGAAATTACTGCAACCAAGATCGTTCCCACGAGGAACATTCGAGATCAAGAGAAAGATCTAAGAAATAATACAAGAAAGAGTAAATAGAGAAATAAAGAAAGAAAGAAAAAAAGAATAACAGCTACTTGTCCACCTTTACAGTTTTCTTAGCTAGCTGGTTGTCACTCTACTCAGAGTTTCGCTGACGTGTCACATTTGTCACTTTTTTTAGGACCAGGTGTTGAGCAGCCAGAGCCGACGGTTGCAGAGGGTGCTGGGCCTCGTAGAGCCTAGTAGTTGTACTTTTGTGTACCCATTTTCTGTAGTAGTGAGTATTTCTGTTTCACCTTGTACTCTTTTATTGTAAACTTCATATTTCTGTACCTATTTTTAAATTCTCTACTGTTGTGGTGGTATGTACTGTAGTAGTTCTTTTCTTTACTGCTGTACTTTTGTTACTGTTAGTTACTTGCATGGTGAATGTGATTTATTTTACTGCTTTTTGGTTGCCTTCTCGTTGGATGACTGGGTCTTGGGATTAGTCGAGTCGGTCCGATTCTCGTGTCACGTAGGGATTCAGGAACCGGGTCGTAACAAGATGGTATCAGAGTAAGGTCATCTCGAGAAGTGAACCAACTAGCTGGAAAATAACCAATTCACGTGCCTATAACTAGAGTAGCCACCACAACATACCTTTTGACATCTGTTTTAAGGCGCCTCGATGAGGAGGTAGCGAGGCAGGCCACGAACTCGGCCGAGGATGAGGTTGGAGGGGCGGGTGCGTTGAGCCCGACACCTCAGTGGACCAGCCACTACTTCCGGGCATTCAAGCCTAGGACATCGCCCAGCTGATACGGGACATCGTGCAAGAGGAGCTTCACCAGCCGCCACGAGCGCCTCTCCCTGGGGCTACGGAGGGGGAGTCCTCTGTGGGACCACGAGATGGAGACGACGTTGGATGCGGTGGAGAGGGTGGGCCTCCACCACCCCCACCTTCCTCCGGCACTTCCGAGAACGAGGCTTCTTTACCTGGAGGCACATCAACATCTCCACTTCAGCGCCACTTTGAGCTTTTCGGATAGTTCCGAAAGCTGAAGCCCCCCTCCTTCAAGAAAGATGAGAACCCGACCAAGGTGGAGGACTGGTTCGAGCAAATTGAGAAGGTTTTTGACACCCTTTGCCCCCTGTGGAGTGCCGCGTGGCCTTTGCCACGTACCAACTGGAGAGCGGGGCACACAGGTGGTGGAGGGCAGTTAGGGGTCAGGAGAGGGATGAGCCGACTTGGGACCAGTTTGTCACCCTCTTCTGCGAGCAGTACTTCCCCTAGACGTGGCAGGACCAGAGGAGGTGGGAGTTCCACACTCTTAGCCAGGGGACGATGACCGTGAGCGCTTACCGCACGCGTTTCCTGGAGCTGTCTCGTTTCGCAGCGACAGCTGTGGCTACTGAGGAGGAGCGCCTTTGGAGGTTCACAGAGGGGCTCCAGCCTGCTATTCGAGGGTATGTCAAACCCCTGAAGCTGCCGACGTTCTCGAGGGTGGTGGAGGCAGCTATGACGTATGAAGAGACCAACCCGGCCGCTTGCGACACTGACAACGGGCGGAAGCAACCCTACCAGCCAGACTTCTCACAGGGCCGATGAGAGAGGAGGCACGTGGCGCCCGCAGGAGAGCCGTCACGCTTTGCGGGGCCATCAGTGGCCTTTGGGGGCCCCTAACAGGGGCCAGCTGCTAGCACAGGACCCTCGCCCAGCCGTCAACAGGGACCCACTAAGGGCGGGAGTCGAGTCCCTCTTTGCTACCAGTGTGGCCAGCTAGGCCACATTAGGAGGGACTGCCAGTCTAGGGCTGGAGGTTAGCAGATGCTTCCCGCATCGAGCACTGGAGGATGAGCAGGAGGTCGCGGTTGTTGGTGCCAGAGCACCACGATCATTTGTTTTGATGATAACAAAACACGTGTCATTTAACATTTGCACTTGGAGTCTTAGATTTCAGGTCAATTGCAAATGGAGACGTGATTAGACGGAGTTCAAGCTCGCATCTAGGACAGATTGGAGGAGCTTGATGGAGAATAGAGGAGATTCGTGAGGAGTGATGGCTTGAAGAAGGAAGGAGATGAAGAATAGGATAGATTTCCTTCTCTTGTACTCTTTGTATTTTTCGTTTCTTTTGTTGCTCTTTATTTTTGTCACTTAGATTCATGTTAAAGAGCCTCAGAGTACCCTAATAGTAGTCCTGGGAACACAGGCACAACCCTAGGACACTTAGGTTTTCTGTGGAGAACTTAGAAAACCAATATAGGGTTCAAACAGCATTTCCAGATGACTAATTCCAAAATCAGACGTCTGATAATATGTTTTAAGACGTCTGACTGTTGATTCAGATGTCTGATAACATTTAGGCTGGACTTGTTAGCTCTGTCTGATGAAATCAGACGTCCAGACCTATGTCCAGACATCTTAGAAGACATCCGATGACTTTGCTAGATGTCCAATTAGTGGACCGTTGGCTGGCTTAGCAAACACTCAAGGATATGATCGTTAGAGCCTTATCAGAAGTCCTTAGGCCTTTCCAGACGTCTGATAGATGACCATTTTGCCTCGGCTGACCCAAAATCTCTTCCCAGAGATTTCCTAGCCGTTACACTCTCTTGGAAATCCATTCCCACGAAAAAGTAGGTTTCCAGACGTCCAAACATAGTGGCAGACATTCTGCGTGTCGTCTGATGGACTTGTGCTAGAACCCTGTTTAGATCTGATTCAAGTCAAGAAGAGACCCGCCTAAAATCAGACGTCTGACCTTATTTTCAGACGTCTTAAAGTGATCTTCCAGACGTCTGATAAGCCTGTCAGTGTAATCATTGTTCCTGATTTCGGCCTGATTCTCTTGGGCTTTGCACCCAACGGCTATGGGAGCTTTCCTAAGCCTTCCAAAGCCTTCCTAAGGCCTTTATAAATAGAGAGGAACCTCTTGCACATTAAGACACACCAAGTAATACATTTTCACACCATTTTGTGTCTCTTGATCCTAAGAAGCAAGCTCTTGCTCTTCAAGCTCCAGTTCTTCATCTAGAGAGCATCAAGCTTTTGCGCACCCACTCTCCTGCCGTAGTTCACGAGAGCGACGTTGCGCCGTCGCGTGGCTCACGCACCCACGTCATCGATCCAACGCACTCCTTGCAAAGGGGAGTTTCCTAATTCCTGTGGAAGCTTAGGTTAAAAATTACTTTGTTGGCTCTATAGGATTATTTGATATTTTATCTTTGTCATTTGGTTGGGTATTCGCTTTGCGAATTCTCATCTCCTTCGAGGGACAAAATCCTTCTCGTGAAGAGAAGGGGTTAAGGAACGCTACCCTTGCACTTGTAGCGTGGTTGTAATTGAGGTTGAATCACCCTCATTTAAAGTGATTCGTTTAGTGGATTTGATCAACTTGGTTGATGGGAAAATCCTAACTCGAGAGGGTTAGGTGGTGGTTTTCACCCGGTTTAGGTTTCCACCCAAAAATAATTGTGCACATTGTGTGATTGAATTTTTTGAGATTGTTTATATGCTATTCCGCATTTTATTACGTCACCCCCTCCTAGTAGGGTCGAGAATTTTTACAATTGGTATCAGAGCAGGTTCTTGCTATTCGGAGTAATACCTAGCAAGAAGATCATGGAGGGGAGCAGTTCCGCAATCCGAATCTCCGAGGGGCAGTCCACATCCCGTCCGCCTTTCTTCGATGGGAGCAACTACCCCTACTGGAAGATGCGGATGAAGACTTGGCTTCAAGCCAATGACTTCACAATTTGGGCCAGGTGCGAGACACCATTTGAGATCCCAGAGAAACCCGCGGGAGGCTACTCGCAACAACAAATTCGTGAGCTTTCTTTGAACGCAAAGACCATGAACGCCCTTTATTGCGCGCTCAGCCCAGAGGAGTTCAACAGAATCTCGCAATGGCACACACTTGAGGTAACTCACGAAGGTACCTCTAAGGTCAAGTTTTCTAAAATTAATTTACTTTCACAAGAATTTGAATCATTTTGTATGAAGACTGACGAAACTTTAAGTGAGATGAACACTAGGTTCACTCTCATAGTAAATAATTTGAAAGCTTTAGGAAAGACCTTCATCAAGGGGGAGCTTCAAGGAAAGCTTCTTCGTTCCCTTGGACCAGAATGGGAGCAGAAGGTCACCGCGATTGAAGAGGCAAACGAGATGGAGGAGCTCAACATGGAAGATCTCCTAGGCAATCTAATAGCCTACGAGACTAAGTTGAAGCAGAAGAAGAAGGATATATCGGAGCCAAAACCGAAGAAGACTCTCGCCTTCAAAGCTGCATCGGATAGCGAGGTAAGTTCCGACGACGAAGACTTTAAAATTTTTCTTAAAAAGTTTTCCAAGTTGTGTAGGGAATTAAAGAAGGAGAAGGAGAGCCCTAGATGTTGCTACCACAGCAACGAGAAAGGGAATCTGTGACCAGATTGCCCTCTTCTCAGAAAGGAGAAGAAGAAGAAGGAAAACGAGAAGAAATCTAAGAAGAAGGCGTTCCAAGCCACTTGGGACGATTCAAGCTCGGAGGAAGAGGAAGAAGAAAAGTCTGTAGAAGAAACCGCTTGCTTTGGTTTCATGGTCAGAGGAAGTGATAGCAACAGCGAAAGCGGAAGCGACTCAGACAACGAGGTAAGTTACGATTTACAAGAAGCTTTTAATGAACTTTTTGAAGTTAGTAAAGCACTTAAGATAGAAAATAAAAGTATTAAAAAAAATCTTAGTTTTCTTAGAAGTGAAAATGAAAGATTAGAAATAAAACTCAAGGATCTAGAAGCTAATCCTAAAAATGATAACCTATTATTAGAAAATCATAACCTCATCAATGAAAATAATAAATTGATTGAGGAAAATGATAGTTTAAAGTTAGAAATCTGTGATTTAAAGACTAAGATGCATACTATAGAAAAAGAAATCGCATGTCTTAGGGAAAACTCTAACAAATTAATTAACAAAGTAGATAATTTTTATAGCCCTAAGGTTGAGAAAGGATCTCCATCAAGGAGACCCGCTAACAGATCCGGATCCAAGCTCACTTGGATATTGAAGAAAGAATTAGAATCTTGTTTTGTAGGGCTCAGGGATAACTACAACACAAAGGACTGGACCTACAAACTCAAGGCTGGTCAATTCGAGTTGGGAGAACCAAGGAGTAGACCAAGGAGGAGAACAAGAAGACTGACGAGACGGTGAACAAACAATGATCCTGCCGCACGTCGACCACCAGATTGGAGATCGGCACCAATGCCCGGGCCTCCAAGCAACGGATGGGAGCCCCATCCTATGTGGCATCCACCACCACCATTTGGGCCATTTTATTGGCCATGGTAGGTGAGGTAAAATCATTTACCCTATCTTTTTATCATAAGCATTTAGATAGGGGGAGTTAAAAAATTATGAGCTAATTGTCAATTTTTAAGGGGGAGATGCAAGTTAGCTAAATTTCCTTTAGTAAGGGGGAGAAAAATAACAGCTATCTTATTTTTACAAAAAAAGGGAGCACATTACTCTTGTTTAAAAGAAATTTATAGGAGAGCATGTTTTAAGGGGGAGTTATAGGAAATTTAAAATCTATCAAACCTTTTTGATAATGTCAAAAAGGGGGAAGATTTTTTGCATTATTATTTATGATTTTGTCATCATCAAAAAGGGGGAGATTGTTGGTGCCAGAGCACCACGATCATTTATTTTGATGATAACAAAACACGTGTCATTTAACATTTGCACTTGGAGTCTTAGATTTCAGGTCAATTGCAAATGGAGACGTGATTAGACGGAGTTCAAGCTCGCATCCAGGACGGATTGGAGGAGCTTGATGGAGAACACAGGAGATTCGCGAGGAGCGATGGCTTGAAGAAGGAAGGAGATGAAGAATAGGATAGATTTACTTCTCTTGTACTCTTTGTATTTTTCGTTTCTTTTGTTGCTCTTTATTTTTGTCACTTAGATTCATGTTAAAGAGCCTTAAAGTACCCTAACAGTAGTCCTAGGAACACCGGCACAACCCTAGGACACTTAGGTTTTCTGTGGAGAACTTAGAAAACCAATATAGGGTTCAAACAACATTTCCAGACGTCTAATTCCAAAATCAGACATCTGATAATATGTTTTAAGACGTCTGACTGTTCATTCAGACGTCTGATAACATTTAGGCTGGACTTGTTAGCTCTGTCTGATGAAATCAGACATCCAGACCTATGTCCAGATGTCTTAGAAGATGTCTGATGACTTTGCCAGATGTCCAATTAGTGGATCGTTGGCTGGCTTAGCAAACACTCAAGGATATGACCGTTAGAGCCTTATCAGACGTCCTTAGGCCTTTCCAGATGTCTGATAGATGACCGTTTTGCCTCGGCTGACCCAAAATCTCTTCTCAGAGATTTCCTAGTTGTTACACTCTCTTGGAAATCCATTCCCACGGAAAAGTAGCTTTCCAGACGTCCATACATAGTGGCAGACGTCCTGTATGTCGTCTGATGGACTTGTGCTAGAACCCTGTTTAGATCTGATTCAAGTCAGGAAGAGACCCACCTAAAATAAAAAATTTGACCTTATTTTCAAACGTCTTAAAGTGATCTTCCAGATGTCTGATGCTAGGATCAGACGTCTGATAAGCCTGTCAGTGCAATCATTGTTCCTGATTTCAGCCTGATTCTCTTGGGCTTTGCACCCAATGACTATGGGAGCTTTCCTAAGCCTTCCAAAGCCTTCCTAAGGCCTCTATAAATAGAGAGGAACCTCTTGCACATTAAGACACACCAAGTAATACATTTTCACACCATTTTGTATCTCTTGATCCTAAGAAGCAAGCTCTTGCTCTTCAAGCTCCAGTTCTTCATCGAGAGAGCATTAAGCTTTTGCGCACCCGCACTCCCGCCGTAGTTCACGAGAGTGACGTTGCACCGTCGCGTGGCTCACGCACCCGCATCATTGATCCAACGCACTCTTGCAAAGGGGAGTTTCCTAATTCCTGTAGAAGCTTAGGTTAAAATTACTTTGTTGGCTCTATAGGATTATTTGCTATTTTATCTTTATTATTTGGTTGGGTATTCGCTTTGCGAATTCCCGTCTCCTTCGAGGGACAAAATCCTTCTCGTGAAGAGAACGGGTTGAGGAACGCTACCCTCGCACTTGTAGCGTGGTTGTAATTGAGGTTGAATCACCCTCATTTAAAGTGATTCGTTTATTGGATTTGATCAACTTGGTTGATCGGAAAATCTTAACTCGAGAGGTTAGGTGGTGGTTTTCACCCGATTTGGGTTTCCACCTAAAAATAATTGTGCACATTGTGTGATTGAATTTTTTGAGATTGTTTATATTCTATTCCGCATTTTATTATGTCACCCCCTCCTTGTAGGGCCGAGAATTTCTACAGTGGTTTGTAGGCGCAAGGAGGAGGATAGCAGTCGCGAGGAGGGTACCGGCTAGCGGCTACCCATCTGACTCAGAGTGTGGCTGCTTCATCCACACCTAGGGATGAAGGGCGTATCAACGCCCTGACATACAGGGATGCCAGAGCTTCAGGATCAGTGGTGGCCAGTATGGTTTCAGTTTCCGGCAGACTTGTTTACACGCTTTTCGATTCTGGCGCTATGCACTCGTTTGTCGCTGCTAGTTTTACTGTTAGTTTGGGGCAGGACTGTATGTTGTTAGTGGATCCGTTCGTGAACAGAGGTCCGAGTGGCCAACTGTTTGTGGCTGAGGAGGTGTACACAGGTTGTGAGGTCAGTGTTGCAGGACACAGCCTTCCCGCTGACCTGATTATGATACAGATGGAGGACTTTGGCGTAATTCTGGGGATGGACTGGCTGTCCGCTTACCATGCCTTGGTGGACTGCTTTGAGAGGAAGATCATCTTCTCCATACTGGAGTTGACTTCGTTCGACTTCCACGGGCAGCCAGTGGATGGAGGCTTCAGGTGCATTTCTGCACTTCGGGCGGTGAGACTTTTGAGCCAGGGGTGTGAGGGCTTCCTAGCTTGTGTGGTGGCGGAGCCCAGCCTTGTGGCAGACTTCCAGAGTATCCTGGTGGTCAGAGAGTACCCCGACGTGTTCCCAGATGAGTTGCCAGGACTACCACCCGAGCATGAGATCGAGTTTGAGATCTCACTAGTACCGGGGACCAGCCCCATCTCCATAGCATCGTACAGGATGGCACCACTTGAGCTGTGAGAGCTCAAGTCTCAGTTGCAGGATCTTCTGGAGAAGGTCTTTGTGAGGCCCAGTGCATCTCCATGGGGAGCCCTAGTATTGTTCATAAAGAAGAAGGATGGTACCCTACACCTTTGTGTGGACTAGAGACAGTTGAATAGGGTTACCATCAAGAACAGGTATCCGCTGCAGATGATTGATGACTTATTTGACCAGCTGCGAGGTGCCACGGTATTCTCCAAGATAGACTTGAGGTATGGATACCACCAGTTGAGGATCAAGGAGGTAGACATCTCCAAGACAGCTCTCCGCACCCGATACGGACACTACGAGTTTCTGGTCATGCCGTTTGGGCTGACCAATGCCCCCGCTGCCTTTATGGATTTGATGAACCAGGTGTTTAGATCGTACTTGGACCAGTTCGTGGTGGTATTTATTGATGATGTACTCATCTATTCTCGAGATCAGACGCAGCACGGACAACACTTGCGGATGATTTTGGACACACTGAGATGACGTAGGCTGTATGTCAAATACAGCAAGTGTGAGTTCTGGTTGAGGGAGGTGACCTTCTTGGGTCATGTGATCTCCGGGGATGGCTTGGCTGTGGACCCAGCCAAGGTTAAGGCTGTGCTCAGGTGGGAGAGACCGCATACGGTTACTGAGATCCACAGTTTCTTGGGACTGGCAGGCTACTACCGGCGGTTTATCAGGGGCTTCTCGTAGATTGCATGTCCTATGACACAGCTGACCTAGAAGGACGTGCCCTTTACTTGGACAGATGCTTGTGAGGCGTGTTTTTAGGAGCTGAAGGAGAGGCTGACTTTGGCTCTCGTGCTCACCATCCCAGACAGTAGTGGTGGGTTCGTTGTGTACACGGATGCCTCTTTGCAGGGGTTAGGGGGTGTGCTCATGTAGAGGGGTCACGATGTCGCTTACGCTTTGCGACAACTGAAGCCCCATGAGCATAGCTACCCTACCCACGACCTGGAGCTGGCAGCTGTCATCTTCGCACTGAAGACTTGGAGGCACTACTTGAACGGTGAGACCTTTGAGATTTTAACATATCATAAGAGCCTCAGATACTTGTTTGATCAGAAGGAGCTCAACATGAGATAGAGACATTGGTTGGAGCTCCTGAAGGACTATGACTGCAGCATTTCCTACCACCCGGGAAAGGCCAACGTGGTGGCTGATGCCTTGAGCCGGAAGGTGCCTGCCCACTTGGCCAGTTTACAGGCGCAGAGTTGGAGCCTCATGGAGGAGATGGGCAGTTGGTGGCCCCTAGAGATATTGGGGCACTGTAGGGCAGTGACGGTGACACGACAGACGAGTCCAGAGCTGATAGACCGCATCATCACTGGACAGATGGCCGACTCGTACTTACTGTCATTGCGTGACAGAGTGCTGTCGGGAGACCCTTGGGATTTCTCTTTTATAGACCAGGTACTGCGCATAAGGGGATGTTTGTGCGTTCCCAGGGACAAGGAGCTGTTGAGAGAGCTCCTGACTGAGGCACACAATTCCAGGTTCACCATACATCCCGGAAACACAAAGGTGTACCATGATTTGAGACATGACTTTTGGTGGAGGGGAATGAAGCGGGATGTGGGTGAAATCATACAGCAGTGTTTAGTGTGCCAGCAGGTGAAGGTCGAGCATCAGAGGCCTGCAGGGCTGTTGCAGCCACTTCTAGTGCCAGAGTGGAAGTGGGAGAGCATCACCAAGGACTTGGTGGTGGGCTTGCCAGTTACCTAGTGAGGACACGACGCAGTCTGGGTGATCATTGATAGATTAACAAAGACGACACGTTTCTTGCTGATCTGAGTCACCTTGGGACCAGCACAGTTGGCAGAGAGGTATATCTGCGACGTGGTACGTCTCACAGAGTTCCATGTGAGATCGTATCTGACCGGGATACCCATTTTACGTCCCAATTTTGGGCTGAGTTTCAGCAGGCCCTGGGGTTGCGGTTGAGGTTCAGTACAGCATACCACCCCCAGACGGACGGACAGTCTGAGCGCACGATACAGACACTTGAGGACCTTTTGCATGCTTGTGTACTGGACTGGAGGGGCTCTTGGGAGGAGCACTTGCCCCTGGTGGAGTTTGCATATAAAAACAGTTATCACTCGAGCATCGGCATGGCACCCTACGAGGCTCTATACAGATGGAGGTGTACGACACCCTTGAGTTGGGTTGAGGTGGGGACCAAGTGGGAGGTTGGCCCCAGGCTGATCCGGCAGAGTCAGGAGTTGATCGAGCAGATTCACAGGCGACACTGCACTGTCAGGAGCAGACAGAAGAGCTATGCAGATCGAAAACGCAGAGAGGTGTAGTTTGAGGGTGGGGACCACGTCTTCCTTCGTGTTTCTCCCATGAAGGGCCTGCAGCGGTTTTGGGTGAGAGGGAAGCTTGCGCTGAGGTTCGTGGGACCCTTTGAGGTCTTGGAGCGGATTGGACCCATTGCTTACAGGCTTGCCCTTCCTCCCCAGCTTTCTGGTGTGCATGACGTGTTCCACGTGTCCAACCTCAGGAAGTACGTCGTCGATCCCAGTCACATCTTGAGCCACGAGAGCATCGAGGTGGGTGACGACCTGACCTACCCTGAGCGGCCAGTACAGATTCTCGACAGAGCCATCCAGAGTCTGGGACGGAAGCAAGTACCCCTAGTGAAAGTTTTGTGGAGGAGCCAGCGGTACAAGGAGGCTACCTGGGAGCTTGAGGCGGAGATGCGGGAGCGGTACCCGGAGCTCTTTGAGGGTACGTCTTTTCGGACCGGCTTCGGTCCTCTTTGAGTTTGTTATGCGTATATTGTATGCGTATATTGTTCTTTTTCTGCACCCTAGTTAGCGTAAGTTTCGGGGATGAAACTTCCTTTGAGTTTGTTATGTTGTTAAGACCCGAGACATCAAACACTTTTAAAGACGTCTGGGAGTTGGTCTAGATGTCTGGTCAGACGTCTGGATGCCTTCCCAGATGTTTGGAAATAAATTTTGGCATTCTTACGATCGAGAGTCTGCGCGCGTGCCGTGCGCAAACTGCAACCCGCCGCCCTCTTCTTTCTCTCTCTTCCCTCGCCGCCCTGTAGACACCTCCCCCACGCCTTCAAATACCCCTCCCCTCTCCCTTGTTCACCACCCCACTATATCCTTCTTCCTCCAGCGTGAGCGTAAGAGAGAGAGAACGAGGGCAGCAGCTGCTGCCGGGTGCATCGCGAAGAGGAAGAGGTGCAGCGAGAGGGAGGAAGAGGGAGAGCCCACCGAAGCAGCTCGAGGTTAGCCGACGTGCGTGTGGAGGGTCGTCGTGCTGGGGAGATCTCCCCTGGTGCTACTGCAGCTCGAGCAGCGGATGAGTGGTTGTGTGGCGAGCTCGCGCGTAGCAGGAAGAAGGCAAGGAGGTTCTGATTCTGGGAATTTTCCCCAGAATTAGACATCTGGACCTACGTCCAGACGACGCAGGCGACGTCTGGAGGGAACTCCAGACGTCTGAGAGGTACGAAATTTCTCCTCTACCTCCCTTTGTGGATATGGCCATGCAGGTCGTTTCGCCAAAGTGCTGAGACGTGTTGTGTTGAGGAGGCTTTCATTGCGCGTGCAGGTTTCATTTCGGGAAGGCACAGGGACACGCCCTCCCATGCAGTTCAGACATCTGGGCACAGTACCAGATGGCGGAGAGCGTCTCCAGACATCCGAAGAAGTGGTCGGATGTCTGGAGCTGGCTCTAGACAATTCAGCAGGATCCCTGGACGTCTGAGGAGCAGCATAGAGTGAGGTATTACTTGGACCACTTTTTAAGTCGTCTGGAAGGTGTTCCAGATGTTTGATTTGAGTCAGAATTGTCATTTTTGACCCATTTAAGGTTCGTTCGAGGTCTGATTTCCACGTTTAAGATTTTGTTCTCAGAATTAATTCCTCTACTTGTTAAAATACTTGTATCCTGTTCTAAGTGATTCCTTATGATTGATCCTTGTGTTAGGACCTCATTCTGTTGTGGCTTTGGGGGTTGCGGAGGCACGTGGACCTACCGATCACGCCCCCATTACTCCTGATTTTGTGGGTAGAGTGGCTCCCCTTAGTTATTTACCAACATTAATGCATCTCTGAGATGAATGATAGATCTTAGGGTATTGCATGAATCCTAGGACCTGAAAACTAGATTAAATGATAGATACTAGGGTGTGGCATGAATCCTAGGACCTGAAAACTAGATTGAATGATAGATCCTAGGTAGGAACAGAAACACTGAAATGAATGTCTTGAATACCTGAATTGCAATCTTGGATAAGTAGATAGAATAATGATAATTGCCTGTAATTGGATAACAGCTGCTTGTGAAATGTAGACTACTGTTACTAGTAACTGCTACATGTAATTCGTGTTGTTGGAAACTAAAATTGAGCTGCTTGTATATAAATTGATATTAAATGTTGGAAAACGTGCTATATGCGAATGAAACTGAAATGATGAAACCTAGAATGGCTTGGCCAGAGAAATATAAGTATGAACCCTACAGGGAATTAGGAGTAGAGCTCCTGAAAAATAAATAGAATGGAATTGGAAAAGTTGATGGGGAAGTGAGCTGGCCCTTGAGTACGGAGTACCAAGGAGAGCGACTGTCCCCCTGTTTAGTGCAGAGCGGAGCTAGTTCCCCAGGGACTTGGGGTTAGGTCTGGCCACTTTGTATCGACTTTTAGCCCTTGCGTACACAGTACCGGGGAGAGCTACTAGTGTAGGGAGAGAGCTAGCCACCCCATGGGCCCCGGGGTTCAGCTAGCCGTCCTACACTGACTTGTTAGTCCCATTGGGCAAACTAGGGTAGTCAGGCGAGGGTGCGTGGACTGTAGAGGGGCAAGACCCCTGTTTGGTTACTATGGAGGGGCTGGACCCCTGTTACTGTGAGGGCTCTACCCTATACTGGTTCTGTGCTATGCTTTGGGTGCACCCGTTAACGGAAATGACTGACCGCATGCCAGTGCGGGGTAGCTACCCATGCGTTTATCGCGCATGCTGTAGTCACCGTTACATCTGTCAGTGACCTTGGGGTGGTTGACTGAGGGTAGGACCACCACAGGGGACTCTCCTGGCCAAGAGAGCACCACGTGCTACTTCTACTTTTCGAAAAGGACTGTAATCAAGATTGTTCCCATGAGGAACATTAGAGATCAAGAGAAAGATCTGAGAAATAATTCAAGAAAGAGTAAATAGAGAAATAAAGAAAGAAAGAAAAAAATAACAGCCAGTTGTCCACCTTTACTGCTTTGTTTGCTAGCTGGTTGCCACTCTACTCAACGTTTCGTTGACGTGTCACATTTGTCACCTTTTTCAGGACCAGGTGTTGAGCAGCCAGAGCCTATGGCTACGGAGGGTGCTGGGCCTAGTAGAGCCCAGAAGTTGTACTTTTGTGTACCCATTTTCTGTAGTAGTGAGTATTTCTGTTTCACCTTGTACTCTTTTATTGTAAACTTCATATTTCTGTACCTATTTTTAAATTCTCTACTGTTGTGGTGGTATGTACTATAATAGTTCTTTTCTTTACTGTTGTACTTTTGTTACTGTTAGTTACTTGCATGGTGAATGTGGTTTATTTTACTGCTTTTTGGTTACCTTCTTGTTGGACGACTGGGTCTTGGGATCAGTCGAGTCGGTCCGATTCTCATGTCCTGTAGGGATTCGGGAATCGGGTCGTAAGAAGGGTTAAAGAGTGGCTTTCTACGACCATTCAACTCACCCAAGATTTGATGAGAACCCTAAGTTTTAAGCATCTTATTGTGAATGTGATAGACTCGTTGACTGGCAATTAAAATGGACTTCGAATTTCTACTCCTCTAGGTAACCTAAAAAGAATTCTGTCTAAAGGTGTATCTTTACAACCGGTAGCTTTTTCCCTACTTTTATTTTTTTACGGGGTCAACACAAGGGTGAATCTAGTGTATATCTCCCCAGTTTATTCTACTTCTCCGCTTCTTCCTAAGTGTTTTGGGAATTTTCAGTGCATTTACTAGCTGGGTTCTGGACAACCAGTCGATGAGCTGTTACCACCGACAACTTGCAGCCATACTCGGGCGATGAAGTGTGGCTTATTTCTTTTTTTCTTTTCTCCTTTTCTCTTTGATTTTTTTTTTTAAGTAGGTGGCTTCCCTGGTCTAAGATTTACCTAAAAGCAGCAAAAAGAGAAAGGTCCAGTGATTGGGCTCTAGACAACCTACCTATGGGTTGTTATCCACGATAACTTGCCAGCCATATCACCCTAGATGGTTCATTAGCTACCCAATTTCTGTTAGAATCGTCGAACAATGAGTCAGTGAAAAGAAAGTGTGTAGATGCTTAAGACTCAAAATTCCCTCAAATCAGAGGACGGGTTGATAAGTCGTGTACTTATCACCCAAACTTATTTACTCCAATTAAAATAGAATTTAGGTTGGCAAAGACTCGAAAACAAATCCACATTTTAGTAGATACACGAGCTAATTAAGTCCAAAGACCTGAAGGGTCTTTGTGTTCATATCATAATGTAGTATTTCTTAAGATTGAAAATTTTCTTAAATCCAAGTTCTCTTTCCTAATTTCACAAATTTATTTTTAATAAAAATGCACAAATCTACGGAGCTGACGAATAAATTCAGAAATGAATATTCACCCCCCCATGCCTATCTAATGCAATGTCCTCATTATATTAAAAAGGCATAAAATAGAGTGGAATAGCGTAGAAAGCACCTGAATTGCTTGTATGTCAGGTCTGCTCCGAGATGAAAACTAAAAACAAAAAAAAAATTGTATAAGTGCTGAATTTAGTGCCTTCAGCTAGGCACACTATACAAAGAAGAGAAATGAAGAATTCACAGGTGCAGGTCAGAATCAGAATAAACAGAAGAAACCTCCGACCTATCAGCAGATGTCCACAAATGTGGATCAGATTGTGGTGCAGACCCATACCCCATAATCGGGAATATCTTAGGTTCCGGATAAAAATTGCCCAAAACCTAAAATCTGTAAGCAAGCGGGGTCGAGC